>OW796090.1:20972861-21712942 GCA_941860345.1 Chrysodeixis includens | reverse complement strand
ATAAACAAACATTTCATTGACACATCAAAGCCTATTTAAATGCTTCGGCGGCAAAATAACAGCGGGCGAAATAACCTTACAGTGAGCAAAATAAACCGTGCCTTTGTGTCTTTGAATAGTAAGTGTTATATCCCAGTCTCAGGTAATATTATACAGTACGCACGGTCACAAGTTAAATGCAACCGTGCCACACCTTTACCGCGGCGCGACGTCGCGTGGTAGCCACCGGAACTTACAAGTTAAAAACCAAACTCGGAAAAAGAAGAAAACTATTTAAGCTGTGAGTTCGTTTTGTTATACCATAACGCATGGTCGCATAATGCGAATCTAACGTGATTGTCGATACATAAGACGGACTGTTGGCTATTCAAAGCAGATATCAGAAGCAGAAGAATGCAGCTGCCGTAAGCATGTTAAGCCCTTAACACCACAAACACCTATACGCCGCACATCAATGTGGGAATACATTCGCGTTTCGCGCTTTTGTGTCAAAGATATAAGCATCAAAGGAATAATAAGGTTCTCGACAAATGTTATTCTAGAGACAAGTAATTCACCTCGTAATACACATAATGTGATACTGTAAAAATTATTCAATGTTTATTTGTTCACGAGAACAACAAACACACGCACGTAACATAAAGAAGCTTCGGGGCCGCTTGCTCGTTTGACGAACACGATTTACCGCGAAAACTTACCCGAGTACTTCTTGTTTCATAAATGTTATTCATGTCATCTGGTTGCTACTCTCACAGACATTACTATTCGAGTTGACTGTCAGAATATGAAATGCTCTTTTCTAATCTTGATAATCCGCGCAAAATTAAGAAAAATCTGAGTTTACTTACTAATTTGTTTAAAACAGCTAACATTCAGTCCTAATTTAAATAAGTGATTAATTAATCAAATAATGAATTAATTAATCACAATGCTGAGTTCTATTTACAAAATGCAATAATACCAAAATCCTCAGATATTCATTAGGAAACTAATTCAAAGCTGACGACACTGAGTTAACGATTCTAAATGATTAGAGAGATGTAGAGCCGCCGGCCATAGTGCACGTACTTATTGGCTATACGTTACAGGATCTCAACCTGAACTACCAACGTAAAATAAATAAATATAGGAACATTCATTTTGTCATCGCGATGGAGCTTGAATAATTAAGTTATTGCATTTGTGTTTGTTGGTGTGCATGTAAAAATGCCTGATCAGCCTCCCACAGTGGTTCCGCTACCAAACTGATATATACCGGAGTCAAGTATTTGTGGCATCACATTGTTCAAAGGAGTGGTTATACTGTTCCTACTATTTTAGTAAATACGCTGTGACGTGTCCAAACATCGTTTTGTCTAGCGTTAACAAGAGGCTTGCATCCGAACCGAACTGAAAGGCTCACCGGGGATGCGGTTATCGAAGAAAGCCGGAAATTAAATGAAGCACCATGTACCCATGTATAATTAGTTAGGATGTTGATCTAACAACAATACTAAACAAAGCTCGGAACAAAAGTATCTTTGATTAATTAAAAGATTGAAATATGCTTACCATCTTACTAATGAATTTAATTTAAGTAAGAAATAATTTAATTTGCAGGGTTGGGTGGTGATGGGAGCTTGGCTACCAACAACAATCAGCCTCGCTCGCCATGGCGTTGTCTGAGGACCGCGCGGAGACGCTGCTTTGTCTACTTGCAATAAACTTTGTTGGCGATATAGAGCTCGCGCAAAATGAACTGCGTGATTTATTTATTTCCTACTCACTCGAGTAATGGATGAGGTAAGGTTCTGCCTATCCCAAAATGTGTTTAGTGTTTATTGCAGTAGTATTAAGGTACGGCAGGTGAGTGCCAGCGCAGGGGATACAGACACACGGCCAAGCGTGTTGTACAAACAGACAGGTCACGTCCCTGGGGGCGCGGGCGGCGCGGGCGCATGCTCACCTGCTAATTATGACGACAGCACGACTTGAATAACAAACAATCTTTACTTTTCATCACTTTCAACATCTCAAATAAAGTCAAGACAATAAACCAATGTTCTTCACGCGAACAAAGGACTGCACAGTTATTAAAGCAAAACGTATCTGTAAAACGGTCATTAAACTAAAATATGCGCAAATCTAGTTCACTAACCCAATTCGTTAATGCGCTGTGAACTGAACACTGCGTTAATGGGTAATGGGTAACCGACACGTACAATACAGATTTATGTTTCTTATGAACCGCGGGACATTTGGCAGAGGCACACCTGGCAACCGCCGATGTACTCTTGCGCAGGGCTGCCTTTCCTAAACTGATTTTGCAAAAGACAGCTATTAAAGTGCGGGCTCGTTAAGTTTTATCCGGTGACGTAATATCCCTTTGTGATTTCGTTAAAATAGCGGCCGACGGGTGCTGACACAGGTCGTAATCCTAAAACGTTGTTCTAGATATTGATAACTTATTAATAAACGCATGTGTTTACATCGCCAGTGGAATTTTTTTAATGTAGCGAGCTCAGCAAATGCATTAAACGACTAAACAAACGTATTTTTACCTTTGATGGAAGTTTGAATCAATAATATGACAGGCATAAATATTTATACAACAATACTAGTTAAACTGTCCACGTGAATGTCTCATTCCGAACATTTTTGCAATGCAATAAATCCAAAGCTACATAGAGTAGTTGTTGATCAACAGAGCGCACGGTCACTCAATTATTCCAGAATCGCGAATAAAACGGTAAAACGGAGTGAAGAGTTGTCTTTAATTTTGACTTGACCTTTAACGATTGGGACAATTTACTCAGAAAACCCTAAAAAGTGGAGGCGACCCTAAGCCGCAGAGTACAGGGTTGTTAACCCGGTCCAAATGAGTACCGTTAGTAGACCGCGCGCGCGCACCTCGCCACGCCTCGGATGCGAGCCATCAAACGCGGGAACGCTTACGTTTTCGTCAACACTCATAAATTATGGATTCTAGAATATACCAAGTCTCATCGAGATTACAGAATAGTTCCGACTATCGATCTAATTAAAAATCAGTTTACACTAGAGGCAATGTAGAGTCAGTTGTTAGCTTAATTCATTTAAAAACAAAGAAGCGCAGTTTAAAACTATTTTTGTATTTCAAAGTAATAGAAGAATTGACACGAGTTTGGGCAAATGCTAGGTAAAGGCAAAACAGTTATATTTGAGGCTCTGTGTAAATTGGTGACCGGGGCAAGATTAACAGCGAGCAACGTAGAGGAGGATGAAGCTGATTTCGACGCACGTTTGGTATTTACTGATTCGCCTACTTGTGTTCATCGCTAACGCATCAGTGCTAGTCAGCTAGTTCAGTGGACAAACATATTATGTTTCTTACATTGAACTGAGTTTTATCTCAGCCTGAGAGGCCTAACTGGAAACATAATTATGAGTCAGTCTATTGCTTACACACTCGTTTATTGCGCTTTTTACAAGTGAATATTATTAAATTGTAGCGCCATGTATACCACACATAAAGAGTAGTACAGGACTGACTAGAGATATTCTGTACCGTCAGCGCACGTTTAACATAATGCTGGGCAAAGGATTTTTAATTGGAATTTCTTAAGGCAGAATATAATTTTAATCGTCTCACTTGTGAAGCTCTTTCATCAGCGAAGGAAACGGTAGGACTTTAAAATATTGCACTTCACAGTTTTTACATAAAGGGTTGGTGGAGGTTTGTGAGATACAAAACCTCTCGTGACGAGGGACTCCGCGAGCTTTACTGGCGCGCCGGGCGTATGGGCAGACAGATGATTACTACAAGTACACTAAATGTTAGTGAAACGAAAGATATAACGTACCTACTCATTGATTTCTTTATTTCAATATTCAAAAAGCGAGTTAGTTTCGTTGAATGTGAGTTTATTGCGCTTTCACAAGTAGGCCTCCTACAATTTTGATAAAATTTACTATGCGGCTAGTTTGTGAACAATGAGTTTAATACGCGATTACCGACACATCCGCGGGTAGCAGCTAGGGTTTAATAAGAAAAAAAAGCTCTTAGTTTTGGATGTTAGTGAAACGGTATTTTTTATATGAGTGAGTATTTTCCGTGCGGTGCCTGGCAGGGTTCGTGCGGGCCGGGCGCGGGCCGGGCGCGGCGGCGGTGCGGCCTATCGTGAAGTGCTCGCGGGCGCGCCGGAGACAATCTTCCGTCACAAGTAGCTGACCGGCCATATTTTAACTCGCCATAAGGAATTAATGAACCAAAGAGGAATCTCTAAAGCTACTTTTAAACTCGAATCTTATAATACAGGCAGGATAATATCGCGTCCAAAATATTTATTAAAATGCAATTTATATGTTATTTTAAAGGAGTTTCTCAATTATAGTTTTAATGTAGAATAAATATTTCAATACATTGCGTTTTTAAATTAATTTAAATAAAAGTTTTTAAGACTTATAAAAAAATATTAGTGTGAGATTACAAACCACAGGTCCATACTGACTAATTTCTACGTTAATACATGTTTTTACCTACAATCTACATGTTAATGATAGATCCTAAATTAAAATAACATTTTAGTTTTTTACTTAAAAAAATATAAAAATATTTAATTACGAAACTTTGGAAATCAACGATTCGGTTTCTTTTATAATAAGTATAAATATTTTTCCTAGATCAACAGCAGTCTAGGGTGTCGTAAAACAAAGTAAGATAGCATCAGTGAGATGTGAGCATTGTTTGCGATGATAAGGAGATAAGGCAAGCGCTCGTCTGCGGCGGCTGGGCAGCGCGCGCCCGTCGCCCAAAAACCTTAATTTTTCACAATTTAAACGTGCATTGGAAACTTGTAAAGCTATCGTAAGTTTCCCGCGCCTCGCGCCGCAGCCGATGCACCCCTACAAAAGTTACCAACTACTTTTCTCCTGCGGCTGCAGCCGCCAAGCATTCGATGCCAATTTACATTTTTTTATTTACGTTTAAAATATTAAAGTAATATTTGTAAGTTCACTGATTTATTACCGTTCTGTGTGGTGTTCGATGTGCCGCGAAACTTACGGGTTGTTGCGAGACCGCGCGGGACGGAGGACGTGCGTCCGGGCGCACGGGCGGTGACGGACTGGCGCTCGCCGCGGCCGCTGCTGCCGAGCGCTCGCTGGCGGGACTCTGCGCTCGGGGCTCACTGCATCTCGCGGGTTGAATAACTCATTACTATCGCCACTCGGAGGAAATAACAAACATTCGATCCTTCGATCTCCTCCGAGTTATCTGCTGGAAGGCGGGACTCGCCGAACACTAATTAACTACCCCGTAATTTGCAGGCGATGAGGTTTAATTGAAACATTTAATTGTAAATCTTCGAACTAAGTACCACTTCTTATAAATAGTAGGAAAGCAAAATCCATTTCCAATAGCGCATATTTTGGAGCTGGTCTCGCCTTGCGCCGTGTCACTCGAACCTATTAAACGCTGAACTAATTCACAAACTGGTGCACTCGGAAATGTTTAAGCGGTTGTTCGGATATTTTTTATGCGGAGGAAGTTTCTGTCTGGCTAGGTTTTACAAGGCTCTAGCCATCCGGGGACGGCGCTTGCGAAACTTTGGAACGACACTTGCCCGGATTAGTCGGACTTTCACCACCGATCGTAGCGAAGGTGTTATGCGAACCGACTTACCGATGTTCCATACGGAAAATACCGAGAAATTCTCAAACGATGGCATTATGTGAAATTCCTTCGTTTTTTTTATTAGGATGGTCGTATAAAAAAGTTTAAAAAGCAAGGGCGGCTGGCGAAACGGTGTGTACATGTCGGCCAAGTTTATATCATTAATACATAGTTTAGCCCCCCCCCCCCCCCCCGGAAAATAATTTTACTTTTACACCGCATTGAGCTGCACTCTGCCTCCGCACGACGAGCGTCCTCGTAAGATATCCCTTCAACCAATTTATTACAATACCTTCGAGTACGATCTTATACCATACGCGGTTCTATTATTTAGGTTTTGGAAAAAAAAAATATTTTCAGTTCCGATTTACATTCGAGGATTCGTGTGCGTATGTACTCACACGAATCTTATGAATGAACGTTCTTTCAGGAGTTATGACATTGTGTATGATTGAGTTAAGACATATGTACAGTTGCTATGGTTTTTATAATGATGAGTCCGCCCCGCATACTGCTGGTAAACGGATTAGCATTGAACTTAGAGTGTGAAGCGGTTGGGATTACGGCCAAGACGCGTCGCGCGCTGCTACGGGTTCCCTCTCACTTCACTCACTGATTGTCTAAGCCTGTTACTCAGGCAGCTACCAACACGACACTTTGCTAATTATTCTTCTAACTTCAATGCTATGTAAGAAATCACCTGTTTGTTTGTAAACGTCTTACCCAAAATAGGATAAATTCAACAAAGAAAAAGCAATTATAAAATAAAAACACGATTCATTTAAAAAAATAAAAGTGTTACTGCGGTTTGACGTGAGATATATTTTGGCTCTCGCTCACTGGCTTGAAACATTGGCTTCTAAGTAGTAAAGTATGTACTCTATCCGGCGAGCCACCTCGAGATCACTCTTTAAGTAACATTAATCGGGTTTTCTTAGCTTCACTCCCAATGTTAGGAAGGGTACAAAAGGTTAAAAAAGCTTTTGACATATCTTGACCTAAGCTCCAAAAAATAGAGTTCATTTTCCTTTGTCTTTTTCTCAGATTCTTAAGATTTTCAGTGTTTACTAAGCACAGCATACGTCACAATTTGTAGCTCTAAAATGAATTATTATAAATAGGTAAAGTTAAAACGGAGCAGGTCCAGCTCGGGCTCGTCACGGCTCTCACCTGGCGCCGGCCGCGGCGGGCCAGCCCTTACATGCGTGTGATGGCTTACAGCAACTGTGCTCTGAACTCTCCGCCTAACGCAAAACTTGGAATTGAGTAAATTAACGCACAACAACAGTGCGGATTAATATTAAAACAAAGTTGGCGTGTTCATTTATCTGTCGCGACGCGCTCGAAACTTACAGAGCTTATTCAAAGCATAAATAGAGCGTCATCAAGTTGCTCTTGAAACCGAGCCTCAAAGGAAAGACTTAGCAGACAGAACCACGGCGTCAGCTAGTGTTTCACACAAAACCGGCGACTTGTGTACCTACGATATTAAACTGGGGTCGCGTAGCCTGCGCGATAGCGGCGCTTGTTCGTTACGTTCTATCGAAACTGTTGTACACTGCTTATCACAATACTCATTTTGAAGTAACGACTTTCAATGATATGTGATATACATATTGACCCGTAGTCTTGGAAAGGCCGGGTTTTCTTAGAAAAATATGAGGAATCTAAAAATTGTTATGATTCAAATACGAGCGAACATCGTGGACTTACAGCAGAGCTTTTGACATAATTTTATTAGAAATAACAATCTCATTTACCTACATTATCTCTAGTTTTAGTAACTAAAAATATTTTGATATATTATTAAAAAAAAATGACCGAAACATTTTATACTAATGATAATTATATAACAAACTCAACATAGCCTAAGTGAAGATTCACCCTTTTAGGGAAAATTTGGAAAAGTTCTCGCGAGCTGTTACGGGCAACCGGCAGTCTGAGCAAACCTCGCAGTGATCACATCGTGGCGGGCGGGAGTAAGCAACAATTGACGGTCGGGCCATTTACTGTGCAAGTACGCCGTAATATAATACTTATAATTTCTGTCAAAAATGTAACTTTTAGGAACTAAAATAATATGAAGGTGATTCCTGGCATGTCAAAAACAAAGGGTCGTAGCCCCGATGGCAAATATACCGCGGCATCCACTGACAGAACCTCCCGTGATATACGTACATAGAGTAGTTTAGGCATTAAGCGGATGTTTGTTACTCTTTCACGAGGAAACGGCTGGACGATTTTGATGACATTTAGTATGGACACCCTGGATTAACACATAGGCTACCTTTTAACAGGTTAAATGCAAACAATGTTTTTGCAGCCATAACCGAAAAACGCGCGGGTGAGGTCGCGGGCAACAGCTAATAATTATAATTGATAAACATGTTATCTAGCTGTCGATGTGACAATAACATTACATTTTTTGGTAAATATTATTCCCATAAGAATTTACTTCAAATTAAAAATTGAATCTCCACGCACACAACAACGAATGAATGCGATATTCAATTATATTTAAACAAAATATTATTTCCGCAATATCCCTTTCGGAGCAAAGTTTGCACCTCGCCACAATTATATCGCAGTTCTTTTTGATTGAACTCAAATTAATTCTGTAGTAGGTGAAATACACTACATAGGTATACACATATTACATTGCTCTTGCTAAAATAGTTTGTTGGTTCCATATCAATGTTACTTTTAAATCCTGATAAAACGATATTAATTAAATTTGAACGCCTAAATATGAGGCAATTAACTACCAATGTACAAATGAATAGACTAAAATTAGATCCTGTTGAGTCAACTGATAGAACTGTTGATGGCAATCTAAATTAAAGAAGAGAGAAAGGAGAAGGAAGATCCATGAAATACAGTCGACAAACAATTAGTTAATGGGAGAACATTAACAAAACATCTAGCAGGATTAGTTCAGCCACCGATGCTGTAGGAAATTGACACAGGTAACGTGTCCCTGCTTGCCACAGTCCTATTCCCAAGTACGGGTGGTGTGAGCAGTGGTCGCCACTCTAGCTCACTGCGGATTGACGATTCTTATTCCTGGATTCCAGGCTTTTTTATTTCCGGACCGATGTTTTCCTCCAACGTATGTCATTAGAGTCTTGGAATAATTAAGAAAGTACATATCATTTGAAAAAGTCACATTGGCAGCAAAATTAACCTTCATACAAATCCGTACCGCAAGCAAACCACGACATGTAGGTATTTTTATGTTAAGTGATGAAAACGCTTGGGATCGAGCTGCTCACTTACATAGCTATCGTAATTTGCATGTATTCGTTACAACTTTGACGTGTTTTGTGTTTCTGCATGTCATCAGTTACATGTATTCGATATTATTATAATCGTTTTATTAATTAGTTAATTTTTGAGAAAACCTTATACAGGTATACTATCAATGACTATAATTCATTAATATTGACACATACAATTTGGTATATTTTTTGTCGTTTTAATCTGGCAATCTGAGTATGTTTTTGCTTCACGTTTTTGATATTGTCACAGGTGTCGTTGTTGTGGGACACAGCGACTACTGAATTTATTATCACATTTCTACTCACGGTAGTTACATAGAAAATATTAGTTCATATAGGACATGTTAAAAGTAGTGTCATTATGATATTTAAGTACTAATTACATGATTTCATTTCATACATAAAGCAACCTACCATCATACTGTTGTACAAAACAGATAAAACAACAGTGATACAAATTATGTTTTCAAGAAAATACAATAAGCGAAAGGAAATTCCTAATGAGACTAGAAATCCGTGAGCTTTCTCAACCACCTGAGCCTAAGTCACCCATTTCTTATTACAGAATGGGTATGTCTATCAATAATGACTACTGTATTTACAAACTATAGAAACACGAAAGAAATTTCTAGAATACGCACTCCAAAGAACAGCTACTACTATAGTCTACTATAGTCAACTTAAACACAACGCGTATGAGAGCAATTTAGTGACAATCACAGCTTGATTGTCTTATAAATATGCCCTTGATTTAGTTCATGTTTATCATGTTATGTCATCATTAAAAATGCTTAAATTGGTGATGTGTTTGTTGAGCGTCCACTTGTCTGGCTCTTCAATTACACGTTATTGATTTAAATATTACGCGGTAATGGTGCTACGTACTCTCCGATACTACGGGCGCGTAAACCCTTTCTGTCAAAAGCTTTTAAAGGTTTAAGCAAAAACAATCTAACTACTTACGGAGATTCCGAGGTATGTGAAGGTGTTAGTGGTTGACTGCTGCTCAAGTGCTGCTCGGTACGTGCCCTAAGGAATGTCTCGAGGGCAGCACAAGGCATCGTTTGCTTTTGGCCTACTAAAACAGTCATCTCGGATTCGTCTCAGTGCAATCGCTACTCAATGCTGAAAACCGATCGTTTGTCGTCAGCCTTTCACAACCGAACACCTTGAATAAAGCCGGTATTTTCTTTTTGAATTGCGACTCCGGCAGCGATACGGCGCGGAGTTTACCCTTCTGTTTCAGGGAATCTCAGACGCTATATTTGCCGTTTGACTACAATATTTAAAAACTTAATGCATCTTCGTAGATCTGGTTGCGCTTTCAGCTTTTATATTGTGCAAACTGCGCGAGTAAATTTACAAACGGTTATGACACAGTAGGTATGGTAATGGACAACGCAGTAATAATGAATCGGAAACCCAATAAACGCGTGAATGCTTCATTTCTAATTTACACGGTCATTTCATAGCTCACACACACAATTAAAACATCATTGAAGGCTTGATCGCTACCTGTTGAACGATTCACACGATTGTGTGAACAACACTAAAATTGGATCAAGTTTTGGATTTTAAATGTTGTATTCAAGTGAACTTTTATGGATAATAACATCCTTATGCCACTTATTAATTTGAGCGCCTAGAAAAACATTTAGGTGTAATTAGTTGTTCCTGCTGCTTTATGAATGGGGATTTTCGCAAAAGTGCTCCTCGTGTGTCTTTTTTTGGAGTTTTACACCAGAACTTTATCTCAAAGGTTATGAAACAAAATGAAAATTATCAACCTTGAAAGCTGTAAACTTACAGAAAGAGAAAAAGGAGAATATATAGGAAATGTAAACATTTGTATATATCTGCTGCATGGAGTTTTCTCACTACGTTTGAACACCATATACGGGGCTTCCTCAAAAGTGTTCGGCGTCGCCTTGCGGAGTTTGCTTCACGTAGCTCTGCAGGCGGCGGCAGGCGGCGGCAGGCGGCGCGCCTAGCGGCGGGGCTTCGCTCAAAGCCTCCGGCCGCGGCTCACGGACTGGCGGCGAGCCCAGCGTGTCGCCTCGGTTCATGTGCTGATTGCCTCTCGGCTAATTAATGTTTCATTACTGTTTTTAACGATACGTACGATCAGCAACCTGAACTATTATAAGTAGGTGGTTAGATACTTCTTTCTTTTCAATCCAGCCGTGCGTGTATATGCATATGAACAAGTATCATCGGTAATATTTCTAGTATCGCCTAGGTATTTACAGAAATCTGCAATGATCATAGTTATAACGCTCATGAACTATAATAGTTTCTTTGTTGTAGGCTGCGGTTGTTGGCAGATTTAGTGCGCGGCGCATACCTCGTCACGGTGGCTTGAGAATAAGGCTCGACACACACGACGCTCGGCGATGCCGGACAGTTGTCTAGAGCTTTGTGACTCGGAACATTCTATGGTTTCTAAATAAATATTTGGGTTTATTTTTAATAAATGGAAAACAAAGTTATTTTTGACATATATACTCCATTTGTTTAGGTAATTAACTAAATGTAAACAATTTTGGTATGTCTTTTAAACAAAATGTGATCTTTAAAAATTTAAAATACGTTTTACAACATGAAATACATTCAGATTTTCTAAAACTATAGTTAATTGATTTATAAGCAGTAATATCCAAATTAAAAATTATTTTTTTAGTTAAAAAGTAACGCCAAGATTGTTTACATTTAGTTAACTACCTAAACAAATGGAGTATAGCTGTGTCGACGTTCAGTTCCATTGTAATAAATCCAATCGCTCTCCGTACGGACAGATCCAGTTTATGTTTTTCGCATCCAATTTGTGTGTTTAACGTGTTGGTAAAATAGATTTTTTGTTAGCAGTGTAAGTTGCATCCAAAAAAATTCTGGAACCAAAGTCGTTTGGAAACAAATTTCGAATACATAATAAAAGATGTCATTTTTGTAATTTATAATATTCGACACGAATTAATTAAATTAATTTCACTTTGAATGAAACCTGAACAGCCGCAGGACATGGAAAATAGTGTTACACGCGTGAGCCGCGCGTTATGAAGCTCGCTTCCGTTGCGCGACCATTCGAAGCCAGCGAAATGCGTTGACCCAGCTTCAGCCGTTTTTCTAATAACTGTCGTAAACTGCGAGCATGTGTAACAGCCGGTCAAATTGGCCATTTGTTATTACAATTAATACGTGGAAAAAGCAATATCTGTTAGAGATTTTTTTCTTTTAAATAAAGAGATCGAGAGAGAAGTGTTCAAATAACAGAGTCAATGTTCGGTGTCATGTTTAGTTTTAAAACAGTTCTAAAGCTACCGCACCCATGAGGATGGATGTATTAGTGTTTGTGAGGAGATACCACAAGCGTGTGATTGGAGAGCGACATGCCTAACAAGAATTAAGCCACGTGATTCACGTGCCCGCTCAGGCTCTGGAGTATGAATGAGAGCGATTAGGTGTCGTTATCGGCGTCTCCCAAAACAACAATGACACAATCTGTACATTTGATTGCATAACAACATGTTCGAGTGTCCCATTTATTAAAACATTCTGTGAAGCCATTAGCGGGCGGGACACGGTCTTAAGACCGTGCGTCACGCGCCCACAACAATATTAAAGCTAATATTCAGTAGGTACAAGTGTATTCAAAGAGTCCAATTATTATCATTTTTTGGTTATATTTAGACGGTAACTGTCAGCACAATTATTGATGGCGAATATTTTCTTAATTGGATTTTTTCACGGGATGCTCTAACTTAGGTACTTTATGAGCATTCTTAAGTGTTGGTTAGGTTTAGTTGTATTTAAAACTGTTATTTTTGACAGTATAACACATGTAGCATGTATTAAAAATTCCTGCGAGATAAAATGGTGAATGTTTGAGTAGGTTGTGAACTAGATAGTTACATTAACCGAGCTTCGGCAATACTGTTGGCGACTGGCGCATGGCGGGGCGCTCTGCGTGTGTGACGAGCGCCATTCCACAGCACTGGGCTAAGCAAACACTCCGCCAATAAAAGGATTATGACATGACTTACACTCGCTACAGGTGCGTCATCATTATATGCCTGAAACTGTCTCACTGCAATACAAATCATTTATCTCATACCGAGAAGAGCATTGCTCTACATACTGGCGCCCCAGCGATGTTTGCATATTTGAATCAGAGATGAATATCATTTGAGGCCATTTAGATACCAGCCTAGGTTTGACACGAAACTGGTGCACTTGAACCCTGACATTAAAAAACTACACTGGCGCTGCACTATATGACACTAAAAAAGTTTATTTTAGTTTACAAAAACACCGTATACGATATAATGAACGTACCTATTGGCTTTTAAAACCTTACAAGCCTACTGTTTGTGTTAAATTATTAAATTGTGGAACAGGCTTTGGTTCATCTGATGCTGCCATATTCGTCTCACTTAGCATTATCATCATAATATTTACAATATACCTAATTGTATCATTTTCTAAAGGAAAGCGGGAGCCGAAGGTATAGTTTTATGAGAATAGCATGTGTTGGAGAGCGTCACATTGAAATGCAAAGAGTGCATCGCGAAACAACACAGTTTTTCTTTGAACATAATTACCGGCGCATGCCTTGACAGCCATAGTTTAAACAAAAAGTGAAATACTAAGTCGGAACTATGTCATAAAATGTGCTAAATGAGGGGAGCGCACGCAACCAGCCGCGTTCTCAAGCCTACAGAAATGAAGACAGCACGATCTAAAAATACTGCCGACAATACACTTGCTAAGTTTGTAAACGCCTTTACTGGCCCTTTGTTTACTTTATCAACATTTTATTTCGTATTTTTTGTGATCTGACCTTACTGCTGCTGCTGATGTGCTTTTTTCACGCCAACTCGAAATTCTAGCGCATATTTTTGTTTGGATCGTTTTTCATTTTTAGTGTGTCGTTATCTGAATAGGTGCTAATTATGGTTATGACATGATTTTGCATCGAACTTGCTCTCAGAAATACTTTATAGTTTCGTTCCATTAAGAGCTTTATCAAGGAACTATACATGAAGCGGGCACGTCAATTAAAAACGTATCCATCCCGAGGTGCATCATGTTAAGTAGAATATTATGTAGCATTCATCATCACCGAGATAAATTAATTGCGGTAACGAAGTGAATATTAATAGAATGATCATCAATAAGCCTTGATTCACGCGGAGGACGCGCCTGCTGGACATTTGCATTATAAAATATGTTCGATTCAATGACGTATTATTCATTTCAACAGTCATTAGAGTGGATGCAAATGGAGCCATTTGTTTACCTACCTCATCACATTTTCTATTTAATATTCAAATGTTAAATTATGTCTCTTGTTTCTCATTTTGCGATTAAATATTATTTATTAGTAAATGGGTAGGTACACAAAACATAAAAAAACAGATCATACTGTGTTGTGGCTGAAGTAAGTACCTCTATATTACATGACGTGTAAATAGCCTTAATTATATTATATATACACTCGCCGTGCAACTGACATAATATGTTTGTATGCCAATTACACGTAGGTATATACAATAATTAAATTGTGGAGAAAGACAAATTAGTCAAAAGTATTTAAAGTAAGTAGTAAATGAAGTAAAACATAACGACTTATCAATTTGTTATGTGATTTGTGTTTATGTGAGACCTGCTCAACATTACAAGTAGATAAAAGCTGTGGGTGGTAACCATTGGCACTGCGGTTAAACGGTAGTGCGTTATAAATAGCCTATTATATCACAATAGACGCACTAACAATATGACACTTAAGGCGCGACGCCACCGGGTAATAAGACGCGCTCCTAGGTTAGCCATTGCACTAACGAGTTTCAAAACAAGCGAATTCCAAAGCTGCAATGTTCAAATTAAACATTGAACTCTTTGGGTGTGATTGATTGAAAAGCTCTAGGGCAGCATCCCTATTCGGATCTTGGTTTGTATTTAATTTGTTGTGTATAATGTATTTACATTAATTTGTTATGAATGTAACAGGTAGCCACAGCTTAGTGATGACTGCTACAAGTCCCCGCGAGGACGCCCCCCCCCCGCCCCGCGCGCACCTCTGCCCGCAGCGCCCGCACACTACTCATACATTATTCGTGTATTTATCGCAACTGTTTGCTCTGTGACACACCGATTACATCATTTTAATGACATCAGTTGCACTGAGATATTTAATTATTGGCGCTAGCGAACTGCCAGTCTTACAAAAATCTCAAACTCTTTGATACAAAACCATCGTGTAGAGTGAACATTAATTTAAATAATGAATCAATATTTCCCAGTCTTACCAATATTCGATATCGAGCATTATGCTTAATGGCTGCCTATTAACTGTTGTATGATAATGTCAAGTATGTAGTTGATTCAATCACTCGCATAGAGGAAGAATCTCAATTACATGATAGGCATTTCTGAGAACAGCCCATCCATGAAAACATTGACATCATCAACGTGAAGTAGGTATTATATGAAACCTAATTAAAATAGTTGAAACAAACAAATAGAACTAGATCAGAGGGCTATGACTAAGTGTTTAAAGTAAGGAAACAATGGCGTAAACTGCATTCACCCGCCGCCCGCAGCCGGCTGTGAATCAGGGAGCTATTAATAGGCTTTAATCACAATCATAGGCTTTTATCCCTCTTACCTTCGGGGCATTCGTATGCCTCGAATATCGTTATCTTCATACTAACTGAAATAGTTTATTCCGGCCATTTTGTTTATGATCTCTTGAAACTTGTATTAATATTTTATTGGTTTGATGCAAGATATTCTTAGTATTTCATTTATTTATTGTTTTTTTTTTTTCAGACTAAGCGAACCGAGTCTTGCTAGTGTCAGTTTTTCAATGTCAAATATATTTGTGGTGCGATTACATCGACCAAAGTGACATTTAGATGAGTTTAAATCAATCGGCAATGTATAAAACGAGCCGCTGCTGGTTTGTCTACTAATCGATGAGTGTACCGGCCGAGCAAGTGTGGCTGTCAGAAGTTTTGTGTCGGTAGTAGTGAGCGCCTTATTCAGTCAGTGTAGAGTTCACGAACGGGTGGAGTCGTCGACATAAATCAGGTGTGCGAGCGACATGCGACTGATAACGTCGCGATCGCAATGTCGCGCCGCGCGCCGGCCGGGCCGCGAGGCAGCGCCGCACCGCGCGCGACGTCGCCGCCGCCGCTGCCCGCGCTGCCTTACCTTACGATACCCATTTGAAATTAATTTCTTCTAGGTCATATGCGTAAGGCTCGGCTCACCTGACCTAGCTGACCCCCCCAGCTCAGCGAGTGACAAGTTACATAGAGACACTGACAAGGAGCCGGGCCAAGCTGTAACTGAATCACGAAAATCCTCTCTAGGCTTTATGATCCAGTTAAGACCGGTGTAAGCTCTGAAACTTTGTAAAGGGACGGTCTATAGTCTAATATTATTTTATACTTTATAATTCGGCATTTACTAATAAATAAGAAGATAATTTGTTTTTATCGAAATTCTAAACAATCAGAATATGTAGATTAAGGTGCATGGCACTTGTCGATGTTGCAACTTCCATTTGTTCCTATATAATGCTAGCTCTTTGACCTTTCTATATGCTTCCACTCCTGACCTGTCCATTTCTTTATCTGATCTAGATACATTCCTCTTGTATCAGCAATTGTATTAACACTTAGTATTAACTTGTAATCAGAGCGCACGATATTGGAATGGTTGCCACGGCAGCAGGCTACTGAGCCTTAGCTATAGCACTGCGTACTCGGTGATTGTGCGCCGCACATCACAGCTCCATTTGATGAAGCGTCTGCTTCTCAGAAGTCATTTGTGTTTGATTAGTCTGCTCAGTTGTTAGGAGTGACTTAATGTACATGCAAGTACAAGCAACATTACTTGCAATAACTTGTATTCATTTTACTTAATTTGATTCCTCGTCACTCAATAACATTAAATCGTACATAAAGCAATAAAATACAATCACAACATCTGATATTGCATCCGTAGGTTAAAATAAAATGAGTTGATTGTATAAGGGTTTTGTTAATTCAGTAATATCGGTAATATTTCTATGCAATTAGGAAATAATTTAGAAATATACAATATATCAAAGTCTTTCTTAAAATACGTGCTACTGGAACAAACCAGTTTCCAAAAAACTGAAGCGAAACTAGGAGTTTAAAATGTTAGAACGCTCGCAGCCATCACGCGCTGATAGGGCACCGGCAAGGCGAGGCGTCACTAGTACGAGTGTGTTATTACTATTTATTTCTCAATATTCGGCCTCCAAGCAAAGGTTATCTGAGTTCGTTGAAACTGACTGGTACACTTATCGGTGCTTAAACGTACCAATATTGCCATTTAATATAATACCCCATTACTACTGAGAGAGACATCGGCAATGGATAGCTCTGAAAATGAACCCGAGCACGCAAACCTCAGTATTCAATTTCGTAGTGAAACTTATTTTATGTTAGCTAAGCCGTACTTATTTTGATCACGACAACCAAAATTGATCACTTTACATAAAGACTCGTTTGTTGTATTTTATATTAAGACTGTATTATGCCCACACCCTACGACCCCCCTCAGAGGACTAGCGCACAGCAGACGGACTCTAATCATATGTACTCAGATAGACTACATGTCTGTACAGAAACGCAAAACACAATTATTTGTACTCATTGAATTATGTTGTTGAAAATGAAACAAATTCGTAAAATTGAGTGTTGAAATATTGTAATTAGGTGAAAAGGTACGTTTGTATTTCAGGAATTTAACTTTGTTAGTTGAATAAAAAATGAAAATGTATTGACAGCTAAATATTTTTAATAAATCTGCTCTCTACTGGGCATTACAATGTTAAGCTTCAGACAAGATATCTGCTCACGTAGTCACATCTTCGCACATCAGCAACTTAGTCTGTGCCCCTGATGAGGACAACGCCGACTTTGATTTGCGTGAACACAAAGGTTTGACAAAAAAATTGAATAATACCCGGCGACGACCGCGGCCGGGGGTAACTCTTCAAATTAGGTTAATCACATCGGTAGGAAGTTTTGAACCGGTTCCCAACTGTTATTAGTATAATTATGTCGCTGTTATAAAAGTGTTAGTGCGGACCTAGTTGTGACTAGACAATGATTTACTACATAAAATTCTACTTAAACTAAAGTTTGAGTAAGCGTTTACCATGAAAATATTCTGCTCTACCTAAAACGACATCCCCGTCATTATAAATCTGCTGCTTTTGTTGGGTTTTACATTATCGCGACATCACCGGATTGTTTATTATTTTTTGACTGCGCAACAGATAAACAAGAAATTATTTTTAGCAGAAAAGACATCATGCAATTATAATGAATACCAACTAAATATCGATTGGCGACGTCACGCAAGCCCTTGTGCTAGGGCGGGGCGGGACCTGCGGCGCTATCGATGACAATACTCATTGTAAAGCTTGCTCTTCTATTTACCATATCTAAGTACTCGAGATTTCCTACTCTCCATACTCTTTGGTTCTATTCGACAGGTAGAAACGCTATCAGAACACATGTTTGTACATTTTGTTAGAATTTTCCCAGAAATAAAAACAAAGCCTATTGGCTGGCTGTTCCGTGTAGTTAGTAACACAAAACGTTATAATTGAGAGCACATTTTAATAGAGCTTTTGTTATTCAAACCCTCGGCGCGTATCATCTGTCTTGATCATTAGTGCTGCAGTTTTTCCGGTGATTGCAGTTCGCAAATATCCGTTATCACCGAACTCCCAACAATATTGGATTTCATTTGGAAGCTCTAGGAATACGAATACATTCATATTGTTTCCGTTAACAATGAGCTTATGGACACTTTCCGCAGAACTGACATTTTGACGTTTTTTGTGAGCGACCGGAACAATGGTTCTAGTATTACACTCTGTGTACGTGATGTTACTTGTCTAGGTACAGAACTCCATTATTTGTTTATCAGCTCGCCTCTACTTTGTTAACGTATTGTGAAATATGAAATTGTATTCAAAAATACAATCGCTTAATAATTATAATATATTCATAGTTGAGTTCACATGTTTTGTTTAGTTAATCAAAGGTCAGAAGCAGATTAAAGTGACAAAGATATTTGGTGTTGTTGTTTTGACCCCGATTCGTAATACATCGAAACATTAATTATTGTGTTAAAATATTATAAGAATTGATTAACACATACAAGATAGCGGTTACTACCTACTAGACGCTAGTTTAGAAGTTATCGTGGCCGGGCCCAAGCGAGCGCGGCTAGGCGTCTTCACGGGTACTTGCGAATGGGGAAGTAACAGCGCAGCAATGAAGACTTCCCTTCTGTTGTCTCTGTATCCTCTTCTTATTGTCGGTGTTAAAGGAAAACTGCAGCATTCACGCATCATTCGTTGGTTATGATAACATTGCACAATATTTGGACACTTTCGATAATCGAGAATATTGACAAGTGAAATTAAATAAGATTTATCGATGATATGTGGTAGCGCGGCTCGCAACACTACGCGGTAACCGTAAACGATGCACCCGGGGGTCGAATAGTCTTATTACGAATATTATGTTTAGTATTTTATGATGCTACTTATCATTGATTATGTGGGACGCTATAAATTGTTAGAGCATGCTGAAATCGGCTCACTCCATGTCGCAATATTTACTTGATTCTGTTTGGTTCACAAGTCCAAGCAGTAGCCGGATTCTGAAGGACACTGTAACTTGTAAATCAGGCTATTTCGGTCTCGGGGTCTATGATTAGGTATCCTTAGTGCGCTTCCCTCGCTCCACACTTGTGAACGTCGGATGCTTAATGGACTGAAAATTGGAAATAGATTTATTTACGCTATTACGGTGCTCTGTACTATTGTGAATGTTTAAAATAGAAACTCATTCAGTGAGGAACAAACAAAAGCTTTTTCGATTCGATGAAACTATTTTTTCGGCATCCTAATCAATGCATCCTTGAGATCTTTTAGTTTTCATTCCTACTTAATTTATTTTAGTTACTCTTTTAAGCGTATTAGCGAAAAGAAAATACATAAAGATTTTTTCGTTGTGGAGACTTCAATTAATGGTGCAAATGCTATAAAGAAATAAAGATTGAATAATGAATGCAAATAAAGATTCTTATTCTTCTATAAGAGTCACATTTTGACGTATGAAATTACTGAATGAAATAATAAGTTCCATAATTAACACTAGATATACATAGGTACATACCTACGAGTACATACGTACTGGTAAATTTCCATTAGTCCGTTGTCTTCATTACGTTCACGTAAGTACAACATGTTTTATATGAAATAAAATTAATACTTAATCCGATTAGTGTTGAGGTTAACAGCGTATCAATGCATGGCCGGGAACAAAGGCTGGCCGCAGTCCCACACAGAGGAAACACACACGCGGCGTGTTTTCATACAGGATTTAATGACACGGTATTTGTAACTCATTTAATTAGTATCTGATATAATTAGTGATTCGTTACGTTTGTGTTCAATTTGCAAATGTTTTAGTTGATTACTATAATTTTGTATGTGAGGTGAAATTTGTTATGCCAAAAATTTGTAGCTCGTTAGGGAGATGTTTACAATCTTTAAGAGTCACTAGTAAAATAATCATCTTGCAATATTTACCTGTAAAACCTGTGCCGGTAAACTGATAAACAAGCGTTTGCAGTACAAAATATTCCGCGAGTCCCGGTGTCCGTGCTCGGCCGTGTACATTTGTTGCGCAGTTTTTCCAGGCATTAGTGTTAAGCCTTGTCGCTGCATCCGCGACACGTTACCGGGGATCAGCAACACAGGGCCGGCCCTGCACACTGCGTAATGCACGTGTAATATTGTAAAAGCAAGGGATCAAACGTATTTGCACAGTACAACGAAATATATATGTTTTATATGTAACTAAAGCTTTCCGACACATTTATGATATTTTTCAGCTGTATTTTAAAAACAGATCTCTGTGGACGCGTGCCTTTGATGAACAAACTATGAATACAAAAGCGACTGGATTAGTTATTTTGTCTTAATTGTCTGCATAGTATAGCTTACACCGAAACACTTTTTTATTAAATTATAAAAGTGTGAATAAGATATTATTGCGTTTAAAGTGCCATACAGTTGCTTAGACGAGCGAAAGATCAGGGGTTAATATCCTTTCTGGAGGTGCGAACACTCTTCGCATATCGTCTCGGGGCAAAGAGAATCCAATTTAGTCGTAGAGGCACTCCTGCGATGCGTCGAGTAACTTGACCCGGTTCGCCCCGCACTGGCTGACGACGGCGATCAGCCGGCTCAAGGTTACGGGACTCGACGGGTTCTTAATCAACCGGAAAATATCACACGATTATCACCAAATTAACACATCAACACAATGTTCATAGTTTTCAACTCTTGCTTAGAGTTCGGGATAATGGTAGCGTTCCGATTTTGTTTAGTCACGGTTTTACGTTTGTATTTAGAAATAATGTTGCTTATTTCCGATACCTTAAGTTTCTAACAATGCGATGGTTAATTAGTCGCCCGTAGGTATCTGAGACTGCCCGGAATCAGACAGATTTTCATCTGTATTTGGTGTTCACAAATTATTTATCACAAAAATTACATTAACATATTTTCAAACGACGTGTCTGGCACTGTTGGTATTTAAATATATTTCCTCTCAGGAAAATATTTACCTAAAGGATATACATACGGGCCTGTTGGTCTAGTGGTTAGTGACCCTGACTGCTAAGCCGGAGGTCGTAGGTTCGATTCCCACCCAGGACAAATGTTTGTGTGATGAGCACTATCATTTGTTCTGTGTCTAGGTGTGTTTTATCTATAATATGTATGTATTTAGAAATATATAAGTATGTTTATCAGTTCTCTGAATACCATAACACAAGCTCTGCTTAGCTTGGGATCAGATGGCCGTGTGTGGATATTGTCACAAGATACAAAAATACATGTTAAGAAGCACTGCATTTTTAAAACGCACATTACCGGTACTTATACTACTTACTACGTGTTGCAATGTGAAGGAAAGGATATTATGCATATAATTTGTAAGACGTTCAGCAATTCAATAACAGTAAGTGTTAAGGAGCGCCGCTCTACATTATCACTCACATATTTTATTACGAAGGCTTTTTATTTAATTATGGACTTGACTTATTTTTCCCGGTAGGCAGTTATTGTGTAAAGAGAAATGGTATATCTAAGGGAAAGTTTTCAAATCAATGTAGGTGCGGGAAAATGTAAAGAAAAATTAATGGTAACTATTAAGTTAATGTTTTTTGAATCGATCATTCAAGCTCAACTGGTATATGTATCGCTGGATAACTTTTGAATAATTTATTCGATGTTGGTGTGGTCATGTGGTCAAGTGCAATAACAAGAGCGGGACGCATCTGACATATCTTCATGAGCGTCAAGTGAGTCCGGGCGACAGGGTTCGCCCGGGGCCCGAGGCGCGGCGCGCGGGGAGGGGGGGGGGGGGGGTCAGCCAAGTGACGGCCGACTTGTTCCCGATGATTATGCGGACACACATGAATCAGTGTTTGAAGACAATTATAAATAACGAGAGTATGCATCGGGCCGCCCGGAGACCATCAATTTGTTCCAATCAGCCGGGCGCCAACACCCGCAGACTACAATTAAGACAACTAATATCATCAGGAACCTTGGTATGACACTAAAATAAATTGTACTTTATGTTTGAAAGGATTAAATTGTTTTTGCGGTGACATCATACGGACTTTGGTTTTGTTCAAGCTTACAATTGGTGTAATTTAAGTATAGGATTCAACATACTCGTAGCATGCAGGCATGGCTGAGCATAGAATTTAAAAATACCTAGGAAAACATTGTCGTGGTCATGAGTGGTTTAGCCGACGCAAGGTTCTCAAAGTACTCTTATTATAATGTGTAACGAACGCTTCGTTTTATAAACAGTCCAATTTCAATCAAGTAGGTACCCGAACCGAGACGAATACTTAAAGCGTATTATAAACATAGCGAGTGCTCACGAGTGCTGAATCAAAGCTACGAAGTATAATGATCAGTAGGTACTGGAGCGCGGGTCACGGGAATGTTAAGCTCATCATAATAACAGCGCAAGCTTGCCGGTCGCGGAGCGGATGTTATAACAATAACAGCTGAGATACTTGTCGCTATCAACACATATCATTCTACTCGCAACGAGTACATCTAACAACGAAAATCTCGTCCCTCTTTCATATAACTGACCCCTAAGAGATTTATCAATAATGTACTAATTAATTAATTGTACATATTGAAAGGGTTTACAGAAAGCTCCGCGATGGTATATGTCTATCTCTTATGGATGTCCCACAATAATATTTTATTGTTATTTGCTTTTTACGACAAATAATGGCTAATTTTCAAAGCGGTTTTAACCAATACAGTATTAATCCTTATCTTATGAAATACCTTAAATACATAGTTGAATTAATATTGATTTATATGGCCTTATACAGCATATGATTTAAATGAATATTTTCGAAGATTTTACAGCGTTTGCGGCGAAACCGGAGCGGGCCGCTATGTTTTTATATACAACGTTCAGAGTTTTTCTATCGTATATTTAGTATCAGCATTGCCCCCGTGTAAAGCCGGAGCGGAGCACTAGTTCCTTAATATGCCTTTAGCATCATAACATAAGTTACTCTAAGTCAGTCGCTATGTAGGTAAAGAGTATTGTTAGCGGTCGCTCGTCCCTTATACCTTTAGAAGAGTCTAGTTGTTATAAGCTGTAACTAATACGACTCAAGTGCATTGTCTTTACCTAACGTATTTATAAACGGTCGTAATCTTTAAGAGACCACTTAGAATAATCAATTGCCTTGCAATAAAGTCGGTCATAACGGTAAGATCACTTGTGCATGGTGAGTATCAATACTTTACAACATGATGTTGGAGAACTTTGTTAGTTATTGTAAGTGGGGAAATCTTCATTGACATTCTTTGCACTTGGGAAGTGAGAGAGGTATCGGGGACTCTTATAACCTTATCTAAAACCACCAGAGAGTTTCATCCAGTGGCCAGGTCGCGGTCCCTGGTACAAGAGTTACTTGTACCAGGGACCGCGACCTGGCCACTGAAGAGACCTAACATAACCACAGAGGTGTGTGTTTAATATAATATGCATTTTATTTTAGACAAACAGCAAATTGTCTGACCATGGGCTAGTAAACACAACAGGTATCACGCTTATAAGAAGGGCAAGTCCCATTTTCTGTAAGCGTAAGCCTACAGCTATACCTACTATTGCAATACATATTTATAGAGTAGCTGATAAACAAACTTTCCGAGAGGCAAATTAAGCAGTTCATTTACATCTGAGATTAATCTAAGCTCAGCGTGTAATGCGAAGGTAAGCGGTCCTCGTGCATCGCACAAGGAGGCCTCTGTGTAAAGAGTTCGGTAGCCGCGGCCCGAGAGCGAGTGAATATCCTCCGAGCAACACACCACTTATATTTCAATATGAACAGTTGCTTTTTATTCTGAGCTTATAAGGCAGGGGCCGTAAACCTGCGGCGCTAGCCAAACTGACAACAATAACCGTTAAGAAAGTTGATATGTCATTAAATAAAGTTTAGAAATCAGATATTATATTAAAATTCTTTGTGGGACTCCTCAAGTTTGTGTTAATTATAAATTTTGTTATTGACACAATATTTTAGGTAAGAGTCTCCCCATATTTTTTTTCTATTTAGTACAAATCGCAAAATGTTTAAAACGTTTGTGAGGAATGAGGTTACGATTTACATGACATTTGATTATATGGTATACATTAGACGCGTGTGATAATGTATTTGTTAATGCTCCGCGTAGTTACACATATAGAGGCGCTGAAGACTATATATACCTAATAATAATTGTTCTGATTTCAATTTGTCAGTTCTGTTCTTTGTGTATTCGGGCCATATGTTGGCGTCTTAGAATGTAATGAGAGAATCGTTAATGATATATACTAATACACACTGAATAGTAATAACAAGTTAAGACCGTGATGATTTATGAGTATAATATAATTAAAATTTCATGTTCAATTCAAGCTAACTAAAAATGGTAAGAAAGGATAACCATTCATACGGTACAACAATTTATCATAAATCATCTTCTTTTTTAAATCTGTTAAAAAGCTCTAATCAGAAATATTGCTGTGTGGCGTAACAAAGCAATCTCTATAGACAATCGGAAAGAACGTATCGCACAAAGAAGTACTTTCACGATAGAAGAACGGCGAGGTACGGGTCTGACAAGTGCGGAAGTGTTGCTGCCAGGTGTCGAGAGAGAGAAGAGGCAGCCGCAACCTCTGCCATGCAACATTCATTTTGATGGACAAAAGTCAAACACCGTCCGCATGGTTTGGTACTAGGAGTGGAGCGAGCAGCGCGCGTCGGGCCCCGAGTGCCGCGGTATCGGGCACTCGAGCCCGGCTCCGTGCACGGCGAGCGCACTTCACATTCCTAACATTGTATCTGTTTCGTGTACACACTGGACGATTGTGGGCACAACGCCTATTCATATGCTAGTCACTCAAAGCTAAGATTATCTTAGGGATACGTATTTGAGATAATAAGTAGATATTTTAGTAATAAAAAAGGACAAAATTATATCGACGTAGGCTAGACTGACCAGATTTATATCAATTATTCAAATTAAGAGTTTTGCTTATGTTTATGGATCACTATGTGTGGAAACACAGCCTGTATCTGGTAAGGCACAGGCCCCAGTTTTCTTCAAAAACAGCTGCTTTGGTAAAATATAAAATAATTTATAGTTTTTGTCCTTCGCTCTAACGTTAGATACGGGTATACTACAAATATCAAAGAAATCAGACAAGCAGTAAAGTGTACTGCAGATTTGCGATAACTTACAACACTTTACGTTAAATAGGGCATCTAAATTGTTGTGAGTGGTCTCGAGTACTACAAGAGCGCGGTCGACACTGACCGGCTTGCATAATTGTAAATTCGTATCGTCTGCAGGCTTAAAATCAAAATCAAGTCATTTATTCAAATTAGGCTACGATTTAGCACTTTTTGAACGACAACATGATTATAGACAGCACCCCCATCGCTCAACATCCACCGCTTCCTGTGCTTTCGCTACGGGACAAGAAAAGGAGCAACAAACGCACGCTGACTTTCGCTTAGATTACAATTATAGAAATAAATGCTTTTTGGAAGTCACAATGTCTTGTGCTCGCAGACAGTGCTGGCTGACGTGCCATGCCTTCATAGCGCTGTCCCAGCAAAACGAAGGCCTCGAAAAGATCCATAACGATAAAAGAAATCTTAAACAACGATATTTTGAAGATACCTCTTCAAGCTTAATTTATTTGCCGTTGGTTTTCCTCACCCACAGACAGAATTTTATAACACTATCAAAAGCATAAAGAATATTATTTTGTTGAATAAGTCTTTGTTTGAATTTTCATGTTGAAAACAATTGTCCATAATTTCATCAACAATTGTGTACACTTAAGATAGTTATAATAGATATTTATACATTTATGGGTTATTTAGGTAAAAATGTAACAATTATTTATAGGTAAACTCTACAAGTATATTTGACATAACATGCCTATAAACTTATTAAAAAAAAAATGGTTAAGAACTAATGAATAATAATGATTTTTAAGCGTAAAGAGTTCACTGATAAAGAAACATCAAAATATTAGTAGCCGCGGTAGCAAATGATTTTTCTTTTTTCTTTTTTTTTGCAGATGCAGCTGGTGAGACAACCTCAAGTATGCGGAACTTCGATTCCAGGAATTTCTTCAAGCTGTTCCATTTAGGTAAGTCTTCTAAATCTTCTTGATAAGAATATTCCTCCCAGCCTTTGCGAGTTTCTCTGTCCAATTTCTGTACGACAATAAATGTTATCATAGGATCCCAAGACTCCGTAGAAACCGACATATTATTGAGATTATTAATGCACTCGAGAGTTGTATCCAGCAACGTTTTAATTTGAATGGCACTCTGCGTATATATTTTTTTTTGATTAAGCAAACGTTTAAGAATTGCGTTCACTATAATCCGTTTGTTTCCATATCTCTGTTCCAGTGCTGTCCACGCTTGCAAATAATTGCTTTCCGTTTTCTGAATATGTTTTAGTAGCACCTCTGCGTCACCACCAATGCTAGATTTTAAGTAGTGGAGTTTTTGTACGTCACTAATTGAATTGTTTTTGTGAACCAATGATATAAATAAATCGTGAAAAGAAGTCCATTCTTCGTATCGTCCCGTGAATTTCGGTAGTATAATTTTCGGCAACCTTAGCTGTGCTAGCACTCCTGACGGTGGAAATTGTAAACAGAAATCCCTAAGGTCCGCCTGCATAGATAAATAGAGACGTTCGCATACATCATAATCTTCGTTCGCAAAAAAACTCATTGTCATTCGAGTTTCCTGTGTCGTAATTTTCATTAACTCTTGATGGGTTGTAGTAAAGTTTTTCCAATATTCTTCATTGGTTTTTAATAGTGTTTCAACATACCCTCTAGTGAATCTCTCTTTAGGACATTGCTCTAAGTTTGTTTGTGTATTTTGTAATAACTTAGTTATTTCTTCTAATACTCCAAGTAATTGTTCTGGCGTAGTAGACATCGTTGATAAACACAAATAACTCAATAATCTTCAAAAAAATGTGTTGATGTGAACGATACGCCAATGTCTTCTTTATAATATTATAAACGATCCTCACAAAAGTTCTTGAGTCTCATTAACTAATGAGTGTCCGGGCTCACTTCTCACCTAAGGAGTTCGGCAACCCTATTGTTTTCGGCACCCGACTCGACCACTACGTTGCACTACAGTCCGGCTCGATTTCGACCATAATTATGGTGTATCTATTTAAGGTTGCTAATTGCGTGACTGGATTTTTACGAATAAAATGCGTGTGTTCTTGACAACAACTTTAGCGCGACTAAAATATTAACACAGGTTTGCGTCTTTATATTGACTATTATAACACCTATTATTATAATGATTCGTTTAAGGTCGACTGTAGAGCGAACACTTTTCTTCACTTGTTCTACATATTAACTATCTACTATATATATTATGTTCTCGACGGTGGAGGAGGGGGCGCACCTTTTCTTACATTATGTTTTTGCTTTATGTAAGGACGCTGTGCCTCGCGTGCCCACAACAGCAACAGTTATGTTTAGAGGAGGTTTCAGGCCCCCTGAAGACCAGTTGACTTCATCCCGCCATCTCTTAGGTTCACCGCAAGGTCTTTATAATTTTGTATTCATATTTTTTTAATATTCATGGTTTGTGCATTTGTTTAACATTAATGTAAATATATAAATTGTTAGATTACTGTTACACGCATAACTTTACTAGTCTACGATTTACTGGACGTCAAGTCATAAAAGTATGAATTTTGTGATTGTCGCTTTTTATATAAATTTAACCCTGATTGGACAATGAAGGTTAACAAAAACCATTACTTCCAGACATAGCCATAAACGTTCACAGAGAAAACTAGTCATCTACTATAATACCCAACATAGTAACCGCATTTTCGAAATTCAATGTTTTTACAAATGTGTGAGAGTGAGAGAGCCTGTTTCCTACCACCTACCTGCGTGTTGGCTGAGCTCGTGAGGTGACCTACCTGCGGGGCAGTCGGCCTCGTCGGCGGCGTCGTCGCAGTCGTTGATGCCGTCGCAGCGCTTGCTCAGCTCCACGCAGCGCGTCGCGTCGCACAGCATGTGGTTCACCTCGCACACTGCACACAACGCATATTGCACATTAACCACGATAAGTACACAAACCACACTCGTTTGCTGGGAACGGTTATACATACATATAATATATTTGGACGAAATGATTATGATTGATGGATTGTGATTTATTTATTCTTAAATTACGGTAGAAATACTTTTACTAACACCCCATCGCAAAGCAACAAATTTTTATTACATACTGTTTCTGCTCATTCAAACATGCTACTTACTTCATAATCAGCTGTTGACAATTTTGTAAAGGAAGCTTTTAATTGTTTAGGAACTAACTGGATTTTTTCAACGTTCATTCACAGAAACCGTAATTGGGGTAATCGGACAACGTACTACCACAAACACGATTTCTTCGTTTATGACCTTTTATAATATTTTCTTTACTTCTTCGAACAAAAAAAAATGTAGTTTCAAGTGTTGATAGTGATGATAATGATGTTTGAAGATCTCAAAACGAAGCAGACCGGGAATAGAATTTGCCGACATTACATTGACTGATCAGTTCATCACACACCTACAAGCTACGATTTGATTGGTTAGTTTCGGCACATTTAGAGGCTTAAGACTATTGTGGGCTTAGACTATGTTACATTGCAATTGTAAGCAAAAGAGCAAATCACTAGGAATAACATATTTTTACATCTCCTGTTCGACTGATTTGTGTCTACAGGCCTTGTTAGTGTATGTCACTGGAATCGCGTCCATACCAGTTTCCAAAGGATTTGTAAGGTAATTCCTCTTCGTGGTAACATCGTCCGGTGACTCTGTCTGGTCAGTGTAGTCTCCATCTGTTGGCTCTGTCTGTCTGTCATCCGTGTCTAAACCAAACGAAACAAAAAGGCAAAATATAAAAAAAAATAAAGTAAAACAATAATAAGCTTGTAAAAAGTATTTTTTTAGTGTTGTTAGGGATTGGCTAGGACTTTTTTTGTGCTCATAATTGTACTTGTATCTAGCGACATCGTTAATCTTAGTAAAATAGTCCGATACCTTTTCCTTTTTAATTATTTTCAATATTCCTTCACAAAGGAATATAATATTATTTCCCCGTTTGGCAATTTCTACATTTTGTTAATTTACGTCGTTGTTGCATACTCATTGTTGTATTTATAAACAGTATTTTCTGTTTTTAAGAGAGTAACTTATAGCGTTTCTTGCCGGTTTTTCTCCATAAGAGTGACATTTTGGAACCGCGCAACTAGAGTCAGTAACGTTTTGAAAGTGCCTACTAAGTACTCGAAATAAAAATCTTTTGATTTTCATTTTACCAGTAGTATTTGTCCCTTAAAGTAATGTTACTTTTAGGTTACGGAAATACTAAAAATCTTCTAATTTTCTTTTAAAAACAAAGTAATAAAATTGGAAGAACAGGAATCCAAAAAAAAAACGAAATATAAAAAAAAAGAGGAAAACAAAATGGTAAACAGTATCGTACCAGGCTGTGCGTCAGTTTCGCCTAGATCACCTCGGCTATAGGTGGAGCCCTCAGTAGTGGTGAGGTAGCTTTGGTCGGGAGCCGCGGGGCTGAGGTCGCCGTTAGGGTTGTAGATAGTGTTCCCATCTCCATCGTCGTCCTCGTCTGTGACCTCACTCTGTTTGATGCCATTGTCGTCGACATCATCGTCACCATTGCCGTCGAGTGTCTGATCATTGTCGTTGTCGAAACCATTGTTACCGTTATCCGTTGGAGCTTCTTGGTTAGAGGGCTCTGAATATTGCGAATCTAAAGTTAAAACGAAAATTGGAAGGGTAACAAAAAATAAAAGAAATAAACTTAAAAACTAAACTTGATGCTTTTAGTTTTAGTTAAAAAGCACAGATAGGCGTAAGTCGAATAGGTACATACAATGTGTTTAAACAGAGCGCGCAATATCAATATTTATAAAAATGACTTTTGAGTATTTTCATGAAACAAAAAAACAATTTTTAAGAAAGTTAAAGCCTATTTTAAAAAAAAGGGTTTGGAACAGACCAAGTAATAAAATGTGTAATAAATTATTTTTTGTTGTTATTAGATTTATTGAAGCAAGTGCTCTATGCATAGCTGCTGTTAAAAGGATATGACTGCGTTCTGATTAATTTTTGTAAATTCGTGGAATGATAACTTCAATAAATAATTTATAGATTAGTAGTTATTCTTAATTAAAATGGGAATTATGATTTTATGTTTCTCCAGACTTTCAACAACTCTCATAACCCCTGATTCGCGTGCAAGTAAGTAGGATAACATAGAAGGCTCTTAGTATTATATTTTATTGGAATAACTAAAATTTAAAAGGTAAAAGAAATAAAAAAATAATCGTATGAATACTGACTAGACTCAGGGCAGTTGTACTCGTCGGTGCCATCCCTACAGTCTGGGTGGCCGTCACACTTAGCAGACATCGGGAGGCAGACATATTCGTCGCACTGGAGTTCACTCTCAGCACAGTCTAAAACTACGTACGATGCATACTAAAATATTGTAAAGTATAAAAAAACCAAATCAAATAAAATCTAATACGCAATTATTACATTCTTTCCCGTTTCAATATATCTGCAACTTTGTTACCTTACTAACTAAACAATGAATTGATAGGAAACAAAATAATTAAATGAATACATAAAAATAAATCTTATTCGAACTATTGTTAAGTTTTTAAATGATAAAAGTAACGCACATCCATCCTGTGAACAAGCTTTCTGAGTGGATTTAGCATTTAGTGATTCATCAAGTGATGCCGCGAGTGGCGCAGGGCTACGCACCTGGGTCGATGACGTTGGCGCTGAAGTCGCGCTCGCTGACGGACGTGTTGCCGAGGCGGCGGTTGTTCTTGATGTGGTTGCGGAGAATGTCTTCGATGTTGTTCATGTTCTCATAGCCTGACGTCACGATGTCCAGAGTTACTTTGCACCAAAAGTCGTCGTTGACTAGAGATCTAAAATTGTTTGGACAATAGATATTAGTAACATCCTTACGATACCTGTTATTTAAACAATTCATGTCAACTATTAGTTAGAAATTTACAGACTATCTAATAATTATTAGTTTACAAAATTACTGAAGCAATTTAAGCTGTAAACTTTCCACATTGTTACTATCGTAATTTATACAGACTTTTGAATTTTAAGACTAAAATCACCCATCTACTGTTTTCATTGCCTTTAATCTACTAATACTGTTTAAAAGTCATTGCCTGATTTGCTAGACAAAGTACAATAACGTGGCTGGTACTTTGAAATGAAATAAATCTTATATCTGATTTAAGAATAACATTGAATTTAGTTAACATAGATATGATTAGTGAATGAATACTGACTGTATCCTGACGAGGCTGGAGCGCTGCGTGCCCGGCAGGCTGTCGAACAGCAGGTCCACGGCGTTGGCGAGCGAGCGCGAGATGTTCAGGAACTCCTGCGAGTCGCGGTTGGAGTACGCCGGCACGTACGGCTCGAACACCAGGAACGTCACCCGTAGTGTCTCTGCAAAGGTGGAAAGGGAAGCTTAACACATTTCTTTTTCAATTGTGATAGGTCTTTGCTCCAGTAGTAGAATCTTACATAAGCTGATAAAAATAGCTGATAGATCCTTTTCCATAACTTCTCCTGGTTTAAGAATTACTTGATCATACTTCAAGATTTGTTTCCAGTAAGTGATTTGTAAAAAAAAGACCTGTGAACTTACTTTCCCGTGGTTCAGGTTCCACCTTCTCCGGCGATCCGGAACCAAAATTGTCACTGTCGTCGTCCTTTCCGAACCTGAAGTTTTAAGAAAGAAGATATTAAATTGGGAATGTCAAAAATACCTACATCTTAACTTAAATGAATGAATTTCTTAGCTTACTATCAGGAAACTGGTTTAAACAAAATAATGTATAGTATTCCTATTCATGAAATGCTATATTTCTCGCTCATATAGCACATGACTTCGAGAGGTTTGCGTATAATAATCGGGTTCTTACCCAGCAGAGTCATCCGTAATAACGTTTTCGGTGACATCCTCCGCTTGTTTTTCCGTGGGGCCGAACAGTGAAAAGGGATCTAAAAGTAAAAAAACAAACATTTGTTATACTTACACATGTTAAATCTGTCATGAGGAATTCAGATTTATTTCTATAGCTAATTGGGCATTTGTGATGTCGAAAAATACATACCGAAACTGAATCGTTTGAGTCGCTTCAGATGGTCTAGAATGCTGGAGTCGTCTTGTTTAACTTCGAGGTACTCGTTGGAAGCGTCCTCCTCTCCCTCCCAGTAGAGGTCACCTGACGATGATACCTGGAAACATTACACCGAACTGTAAATAATAAGTAATAACAAGAGGGGATCTCGAGATGGTCGGCTACGGGCTGTTCTACGAATCATAAGAACAGTTATGTTGAATTATTAAATGTATTATAATGTCAAAATTCTGTCAGGTCGTAATTTTTTTGAAAATAGGAAGCTATGTAACAGTACGATGAGTTTACGAACGATGAGCGATGAATTCAGATTACGAATGCGATACCAATTCAAATCAGTTTATAGAAATATAAGTTATAAGATGTTAGCAAAACGTCCGCTAACCACAAATTTCGTGAAGAAATGTTTATTATCCGTCCAAGAGGCCCGGGTTGGATTATGCCGGAATAGGTAGCTAGGTGTTGCGTGATTGGTCAGGCGCGCTTGACATGCCCCGCCTTTCTAACGATCTTGATTTAACTACTGAATCCCTTTTCAGTAATCTCCGCCTTTATTTTATACATTGTGTTATATACAAAAGATTCTTTTCACATTTTTGGCGCTAAAGTCAATCACGGCGCCGCGTTTGGTGTCGCGACGACGCGACGTGTGCATTTAGGCTGCAACTGCACCAGTGCATTCTGCTATTTTTGCTAAATCTATAACCAATTTTAGTGGTTTGTTTGTATAATGCTTGACATTCCGTACTCATTTTGTATGAGACATACTTTAATATTAATTTATAATACATATAGACGGAAATAAAAACTCAATCATTTTCAATGTTGCGTAGGTGCAGCGCGAGGTAAAATGATTGATGAAATAGAACGACTGACAGCGTAAAGCTTTTAAATACATAAAAAAAATACTAATTGCAGCTTCTCTTCAATTTTCACAGTGTCTAAAAGAGTGCATTAAACATTTATATTGTCCATTCAATTTATATTGTTTGATAAATCACATGTGTAATACACATGTTTAAACGTAGGTCAAGATAGTCAAAATGTCAGCCTAGTCAATCATTTTTAATCTTTTGGAATACTGTTATGTTCGTAAATATAATTTTCAGCTTGTATTACAATATTAAATGAGATGATTTTAAGAAAGAACGGACAGCGTCGCTATGTTTCTGTGTGTATATTTCTATGGAATTAAATTCGTTGCAAAAAAGCAGGCTGAGTTATAGAACCTCCTGCTGTGATTGCTATTATCAGTATGAAGGTGGTTCAACCAGCCATATTTGTAGAGTTACACTTAATAATTTGGGGTTTAATAAGTAGGTACTGTAACAAAAACCAAGTTATATAAATTAATATTATGACTATTTCACGTATTTTGTGAAACTGAAATGTATACAATTCAGTTGTTACCGTTCAGGCAGTCAGCGCCATCTATGAGATATCACAAGTACCAGAAGGTGTACGGATGGTTCATATTTCGCCGACTTAACCCCCGAAAGGGTGCCACAAGTTTGTCTGCTATGTGCGCGTCTGTGTTCCAGGACTTGTGTGAGTAAGACTTGGACGATTTATTTTCTTTGTTTTGTCATATAAGAATAAAAACCGACTAAGCGCGAATCCGACTCGTGCACGAAGGGTTCCGTATCATCATCACAGCGAAAATTTGAAGCGTCGACCTGTTTTTAATATTGAGCAAAAATAATACGAAATAAAATAATTATTAAAAAACAATAAACCCGACTGCAATACATAACCACTAACTAAAAAGAGAAAAACAAACTCTATAATTTAATGTGAACAATATACCGTACATCGTACATTAAAATTAATGTAGGCGGGGCAAACACAACGTAGAACATTTATAAAAACCTTTTTTAGAAGTCTAAGTAAACTACAGTCAATATTTAAGTAATTTGTAAGCAGTTTTTTTTTTTGTATTTGTTGTTATTGCGGCAACGGAAATACATCCTGACGTAGGTAGGATCTGCTTGGTATATCACGTACAAAATTATCTAACAATCACAGTCGATTTTGATTTTTTTGTTTAACATGAAAACTTTTTTAAATGTTCTTGTTCAATGCGTTCTTAACAAATCAAAATTCAAAGTACCATAAAACATAACACGGCCAAATGTCCAAAAATTAAAAATAACAAAAGACCGGACACAAGATCATAAAATCGTCATTAAGTCGGAACGGGGAGTCATGATTCGCAAATAAATCGACAGTCGAGCCGCAATTAGGGGCGGGTGAGGTCGTTGGAACAAGGGGGATTTCCTCGCAATTTTAGTTAGTCCAACATGATCCGGCGACGAGTGAGAACGACAAGACGTGCAAGCTAATAGCCTCTGCGGAGCGGCCGTCCGCCGGCGCGGCGCGGCGCGACGCGGCGCGGCAAGCGAGCGGTGCGGGAGCGGCGAGCGAGCGGCGCGCGAGGCCGACGTGCCCACTGCTGGGGCTGTTGTACAGGACATTCGTGAAGTCCATTACTGTTAGAGTACGAGGCTCTCCCATTGCTGAAGTGTGAGCGAGCAAGTGCGAGTCTGACTCGCCACAGTGGGGGTACCATGTAATAAAGCTCAAGAAAATTAAAATCTGCATTTAAAAAGATTTTACAAAAAAACCACGGTTTTTGCAAGTATTCATGTTATACTATTTTACTCGGTCCAATTTACAAGAAACTAAGTTACGGGATTTAGGTAACCTACCTATAGCTTTTGATTCGGATGGCTCTATCTTTTGATTGCATTGGCTTAGATGTTTGGTTTTTCACGACCCCTAGGTCAGTAGACTTAAGTACTTAATGTAAATTCCAGCCACCCTACTGCTACATTTGAAACGCTTTACCGAACCGTATCGGTTTTTCAACGAGGCATCAAGGATTTAATTCTAAATCACGTAGGTACCTACAACGTACAAATTAAGTGTTTCACAAATTTTCAGCTTAACGGATAACTAATATAAACATCCTATAATTATGTTTCTGGGAATGTTTAAAAACATCGTCTTCATATCTAAAACAGTCGGTTTGTTATTGTAAGCCCTAGGTTATTTTGTGCTAACATTGTATTTGTTTTACACTATTTGATAAATAAAGGTGGTTTTAATAAACTAGGTCAAAGTTAGAACATTTCCAAATCGCTTTTGTTGTCCGAATATTGTGTTAGTACCTACTTGTAACATTTAAGTAGCTTTTCTCACTTATTGTTAAGGACATGCCTTAGACTCTAGAGGGGACGGCAGAGCGCTTGATGGGACCAGCGAGCGTCACACAAACTCAATGAACATCTGATACAATGAACGTATTCAATTATGACGAAACATATGAACGCCGCAAAACAGTAAAATAAGTTCAGCACAACATTGTACAATCTGTAAGGAGCTTATGAATTTCGCGTTATTTGAGATACATTTTATACGTATTCTTTAAAAATTACCTATAATTGCTTGAGTTATAAAATTTATATGAAGTATAAAAGAATTAAAATTTTATGAGAAGTATGTAGGTATAAATCCGTACAATCCGTTCACGCTTGTGCTGCAGAAGGGGACGGAGTGAAGGCCGGAGATCATAATATTTAAATTCCTTCAGCTTGTTTATAAGACTGTTAGTATTCGCAAGCTTAGAACAAGCTCCGGCAGATAATAATTCACTCAACACATCCTCAAAAGTCTGCAATATTGCATAGTTTTACTCGGCGAGCGGAAACGCGCAGTACTTTATGCATTTATTTAACATAGGTACGTGAATAGCGGTGGAATCGGTCGGAATGTAATGTAAACAAACCGAAAGATGTGTACCTGATGCCGAGTGATCCTGAACGGGCGCGAAACTATTTCAAAAGAAATTGGGTCAACAAGTCAAGATCGCACGTGCTGCGTGCTAACGTAAACACTTCGTATTAGTATACCTATATTTCTATTATTAAGAGCGAAATCATGAGAATTCTCTACTTGTAATATAAACAACGCTAGTTCTGTAAAACAAGTGAGTCCGATAGATTGTATCGTGCGTAGGAGGCGCGAGACTTTTGTGCACTGGTAAGGTAAACCGCACACATCACTAATTGCGTATCGCTTTAGGTAGGTATGTTATATATCAACTTTGTGCTTTGACATAGAATCTATCTATTAAAGTAGAATGTTAAGTTTTACTGTATTAACTCACAACGATTTCAACAATAGGTAATACTTTGCGATGACGAGATCATTATGGCCTATGACACATTGGCAAAGGCAAGCATCGACGTTATTCTTATATCCTTGACAACAAAAGGCTAAAATTTCTGTTTAAGGTTTATCGTCTTAACTCGTTATTAGTTTTAACGTGTCGGTGAGTCCAAAAAAGTTTTCAAACTCTATTTAATGCCTTGAAACGTAAAACAATTCCTTGAAAATCTCCGAACCCTTTAAGTCGTTAAAACCCGTCAAAAATTAATAGAATAATGAAATGGGCTTCGGGTTTCGAGTTACCTCATTAATAGGTGGCTACGTAATGAAGGCGCACCGTCTAATTGTCTACACAATTAGTAAGCAGGATCGCCGCGGCCGCTGCCGAATATACTTTACAGGCTCGCCGCAAGCCGGAGCTTCACAGTGCGCGCCTGCCCGCGAGGAATCATTACTGAGCTGTGGTGCTGTTGTCATATGTCGTGCTGCACTCTCCGTACTCAACTGTGCTCAAGCTTCTGTCTCTGACAAGTACCTTACTTCATATTCCATGCTTTGGTTGATTGTTGGCGAATTGTAAATAAACTATCATGTTGTATTAGATAACATCGTCAAATTTCATTTTAGTGATTATGTATACTCACTAAGTACCTATGCAAATGGTTGTCTCGTTAGAAGTAAAGAAAGTAAGTACCTAATACGGGGAAGGCACATCAGTTAAAAGTTTAAAGAAAACCGTTTGAAAATGTTTTAAGATTTAAATGATTCGATTCGCTAATACTTGATTTCAGCATTTATTTTAGCTGATGAAATGTACAAAACGAAAGAAGGTTGTGGAATTCTATCCATATCCATATCCATATCATTACAACACTAAGAAGTAATTAGAAAACAAATTACAATAATACTTGGACTTCTCTTACACAAATTGCCGAGCCCCCGAATACTCGACAATGGGTAAATCGTTAGCGTTTGAATATTGGTAATGAGAGCGGCCCTCGGAGTAATGTTATCTATCGGTTATCAGCAAGCAAGGCTGCGGCACTGAGCGCGGCGGGCGACGGCTGTGTTGCGACGACGACCGCACGGGTTTGTTCTCACCTGTGGCTTAAGGGAGGCGCTGGCGGCAAGGCATTGTCAGAGAGAATAGGCTTTATAAGCCTATTCTCTCTGACAATACCTATTCACTGATAGTTAAAACCAGTATTTATTTGTATTAGGCTGACCGCACATTGGAGTCAAGATTGTTTTAAGACAGACTATTGCCACAGTCTAAATATCATATATCATATCATATGATTTTTTCTACTGTGCTATTGCTATACAAAACATATGAAGGTGCGCATACTTCAAACAAAACGTCTCATAGACAAAATTGTCCAAATCGCACCAGACGTCTGACTAACTAACGTTTGTCGGCTACCCTTTTTTATTTATGCGGGCGCGCACATCAACGACAAAACAGTCTAGTCAACGCAGGTATAAGGCAGACTTGTCTATGTGAGGAAAGTCTGTCTTAAAACTGTCGTGACTCCAATGTGCGGTCAGCCTTAGTGAACTGGATTTCTCTGTATTATTTTTCCCGTAGATAAACACAACAGCTACAAATGTACATGTCCTCAACATTTGGATTCGAAAATAATGTTTGGATGTACGATATACAAAGGAGTCTGATTTCCTAAGAATAATGACAAGTTATTAACAGCCGCCGGGCAGCGGGCAGCGGCTAGATGAGGATGCTTGATACTAATTATGCAGCACGATGAATGGAAAGCTTTCTCTGTTCCTGAACTATGGCTAGATGTGACTAGACCCCGAGCTTCCCTACTAATTGCAGAGCGCCTTCAGAATCTATTGGATTTGTCATCTACGTGACATTATGTTTGCTTGTACATTTACCTATAACAGTTACAGATTCTAGACATTAACATGCTTTGAGAAATATAGAGTTTTGAGTTACCTGCGAAATGTCGGGTATGTATTTCGTACTCTATTTTTAAAGTATTTCCAAATACACACAATATTTTTTATGAAAAGGCTAACAGATTCTCTGCGGCATTTGTTTCAAGAAACAGTTCCGATACTACACAATTGATTTCTAGAAGCGTACCAAGGAGAAATCTTCTGAATATGACAGTCTCAGAAATAATTCTACAGTATTCCTCTTAATTGAAACTATGATGTTAGCCTTTACGGCGCGCGATGGATCGCGCCCGCTCGCGCCCGCACGCAGGCGGCGGCAGGCGTAAGGTAGCAACACGTGCCACTCGCCTCTAATTCGGTATGAGTACTACAATTAAACTCGCTCTTACGTTCGATACTATATTGGTAACTGCAAGTGGAAGCATCGACGTGCTAGAGATGCACGATACGAAGCTATAGTATGCTGAGTAAACGAGTCTACGTGAATATGCCCGTCGCAAAGAATCCATATACTGACAAAATTGTGTTGACGAAAACTAAAACGTAAACGTTCCACATTTAGAATGATTTAATTTACTTATTGCAAATAAGGGGTTTCTATCTTGTTTTAATTCATTTGTAGCTGGGTATACACTGGGAATTAGAATTACATAGGTACATCAACTAAATACTCATTAGGAATTAATTCCGACCGACATTGGTTTGCACTGAATTGAGCTGTTGCAAATCAGTCCGATAGCATTAGGCATTAAGGCGCTACCTCGATTTATTTGCCATTTGCCATGGCAAATTATAAGACAACCAGCTTACCAATGGATCTGAAATTTTGATATAGGTAAATTGATATCTTTATCTAGATTCTGCCAGAACGAAAACACGATAGTGATAATTTTACTCGATCATAATTAATTTCGAAAACACGTCTAAAAAAGTACTATTTTTGAATTTACAAGCAAGTTACACGATCTTTATGTTTCAAAATTACTCTAATACATTCGTAACATCAATATTAAGGTTCTGTCAGAACAATTTTTCCATAACTATTACCAATCATTTTTAAATAAAGTTTTAAAATTTTGGATTTTTTGAGCGGCCGCGGTCATCATAGACGCTACGCAATTCTGAACCTTATGCCCGTGCGCTAGCGATTGATACACAATAATGTACGGAGACGAGCCAGTCGGGCGATTGGGCTCTTCGGGGTTGGACCTATGCATGTTGTCGCTCCGGTCGTAGGTATATTCATTTGTGACGTGTTTTTAGGTTTTAAATATTTTGTAAGTGTAAATATTAGTTGGCTTAGACGTTATAGGTAATAGTTATATTATTAAATTAGGTTTAGGTTGTGAAATATAAAATGGCAAGAACTTAAAAAAAATAAAGTTTCTTAAAGAAAAAAGAAAACAACACCTCAAAGAATATGCCAAAAATGCAGGAGGTGAAAAAAGCAAGGTAAATAAAATAAAATCATCATTACCTATCTATGCAACTAGTATGTAGTTATGTAATTTGTTAATTTTAGTGAAATTGTTGTTTTATAACATATTTTTGTAGTTGTAAACAAAAACCATTCGTAGGAGAGTTGTAACTATAGGTAGATCTCACCAAACTTTATGGTGGCTTTGGATATTGCTCGAGTCGCTGCATAAACACCATTTTAGGCAGGGAGGTAACAGCGGGTGATGGTGGGCCACATAGGTACCTACAACAAGATTGTACGCGTATAGGTACCTACTCGGAAGTTAGATGCGATGCGACCAGCCACTATTAAATTTGGCGAGAACTTTTGGTATATCTACACTAATATTATAAAGAGGAAAATTTTGTATTTTTGTTTGTTTGTATAATGGAGAAACTCAAAACTACTGGACCGATTCTAAAAATTATTTTACCATTACAAAACTACATTACCTATCCACGAGTAACATAGGCTATATTTTATCTAGGTAAGTAATATGAGTGTTATTAGATATTATTGTAAATATTAGCACAAATCACTAAATAAATAGCTACTACGCAGCTACGTAAACATAAACACAAAACAAAAACAACAAAAAATCTATGGAGACTCTGTTGTGTGTTCATTTAATTTTTTCTTGTATTGCCTTTAAGGAGAAGTTTACAAAATGAACGGATTCTGCCAGAAAAAACAATATGTGCTATAGATGCCGTTCCAGCAACGAATTTTTAACATTACATTATTATTTATATTTCAGTTTTAATAAATATGTTTAGAAATTTATTATTATTGAGGTAGCTATAAAAAGAAATAACGCAATTCAGCATTTTTTGCGGGCGCTATCTTGGATTTTTAATTTATCAAGTCCTTTCATTTGATACCGATATTGAAGGTTTTGTAAAAAAATATGCTATTCGCCATTTGTGGCGTCGGCCATCTTGGGCCGATATTCACCAAATAAAGCTAGGAACACTTCCGATTAATTCCCATTTCAAAACAAAAAAAAACTAAACAACTATCGACTCAGCCGTTCAGGATATACACAAACACACACACACAACACACCACACACATACATACATACAACCATGCACGTCCAACTTATCATATTAAGTTTTCATTACAAGTATTTTTTGTAAATAGAAAAAAAAAATAATCCGATTAAAAATTAAATGTAAGTTGCGGCTCCTTATCTTCCCTGTTCGGTTCTTTTGACCCCGCGCTGACCTCGATGTGTGCGATTCGCGCGAAGTTCAAATTTGACACATTGAGTGAAGACGATAGCTTGCGCGACGCGCGCGACGCGCGGGGCGCGCGGGGCGTAGTGGGCGGAGCTATCTAAAATGAAAATATTCGCGGTAGCGTCTTAACATGTCCTTACAAAGCCGGTCAGCTCATTGTGTGGCAGTTCCGTGCCGCCTTGCCGGAGCGTCACGCCCGCGCCGCGCCGGCTGTCATGCCAGTCCGTTAGCAGTGTCAGAGCGCTGACGAGATTACACGCCGACTACAACTAACTCGATAATACAAATGCAATCACCAATGGGAGGCGGAGGGTGCTCTGCTTCAGCTCGCTCTATCATATATTCAATTTTACAACAATTCAGATGATTAAATCACAAATATTAAAGATGCGCATCAAGTACTTAAAGACGTCAAAAGTCATAAGACAGGCGCATTTGAATACAGCTTAGCTGCAAGGTCTACTTTTATGGGGAGCGCGAACATCCTGAAGTGACGAATAAAGTGAGCGTTGACGGTGATCACAATTATTTTTTGAAATTATCTGTCTAAATATTATAACTTGGTGTCGATAAATAACATTAGGGATTAATTTTCAGACTGGAGACCAAATATGTAAATAGGTCATTATATTGCTTTTATATAATGACAACAACAGAATCATACCAACATTGAGAAAGATGTACATAAAGGTAATTGGATTTACTAAGATGTTAAAAAGTTAATCACTTTGAAGTAAGATTATTCGGATCGGACAGAGAATCTGACTCGCGTCATGGCTATACACAAAAGTATAATTTCAATTGTGTATAGAATTTGTCTTGTTTGGAGCCAAAAAGTAAAAGTGCATGGAACGTTTTCCATTCGTTTTTAGCCTTGATCCTTTATGGGTACACTGGAGTTCGTGTGTGCGGTGATATGAATCGAGACGGCAACAAGCTGGCAGTGGTCGTGGCGCCCACGAGCTTCACCTCCTGTAACAACATTACCGGCTGCTGGCCGAGGACTACTTTATCAAAGTTATCGCTAGGTAGGTTACAAACATTCCATGAGCTTTCTTTTTTTGCTTTACATATAAGAACAACTGTGTGTATTCTTTGATGTGTGAATTAATGGAAAAACTTAGCCCAGCGATGGGACAATTTGGGATCCGCCGATAAACTTAATTATGCATGTAAATAAAAAACTGTTTTTGCAAAAGCTTCATTTAAAAAAATATGGCCAAGTGCGAGCGAGAAAATCTTTTACAAGAAAATGTGGTTTCGATACAGAGCACATCTAATGAATAAGTTTCATCAATATAGTTCTTATAGTTTCGACTGTGTCATAAGGAGGTACAGACCGACAGACATGATAAAACGATTTTCGAGACTGATTCTAGCAGATTGCTTGCTAGTATGCAGTTTGGTTGACATGAAATAAATAACCGTTGTGTCAATTGCGTCTATAATAAGTACTAAACGAACGTTTATTTTAAGTACATAACCATAAACATGAGATTCAAGCACAAGCTTATTACTACTAAAAGATTTAAACGTTTCGCATTAACTGTACTATTTCGGTAATCATCAGCTGCAAGCACTCACGAATATTAAATAATGTAGCAGTAACCGTGTAATGTTTTATCATTTGAAACTTTTTTCTTAGAAGGTACAAAAACCCTTCAAGTTATTATGTAAGTTTAATTACATGAGTACCTAATTCAAATATGCTTGAATAGTGTAAGTGGAACTTTTATTACAAGATTATTATTATATAGGTACCTCACTCAAATGGCGTATTAATTGATAGTATTAGTGAAGGACCACAGCATTTAATAAGTTTACTTCCTAACTAATATTATTAATGCAAAAGTAACTCTTACGGTTTCTGTTACGCAATCACGCCTAAACTACTAAACTCATTTGAATGAAACTTGGTAAAGATACAGTGTTGATATAGACTACAAAAGTTTGTAAATTACATCATCCTGTTAGCTAAATTAATGGTAAAACTTATTGCTTATGCTTTTGCTCAAATAAAAACCAATGCAACATTTAAACTTTATACAAAATTTACTTAAGAAGGCATCGAGCTCTCCTTGTCGTAAATCGTATTAATTTAATGGCAGCCAATGTTCATATTACTCAACATTTAAAAGGTTATCTAAATTCCAAGCTGATCGTTTGAACCACAAAACGATAGAAGTTTTTTTTTAACTTTTCTAACATAATTTCCAATCAATAAATTGTATTTGTTTGTGTAATTTTTCCTGTGAGTGCAGAATACGATGTTGGGTTAACTTATCGCCTTACTAGGAATACCATGCAAGAAAGCATTACACCTTTACAGCTAGTGGCTAGTGGTCACTACGTGTATCATTGTGTGTATACCTGTCAATAACTGTATCGACAGTGAGTCCTGTCAGAACAATCACTGTCTCTCCGCGTACGTCGGGCATACGCAGGGAGCGGCTGCCACTTGCACCCGACTTGCGGATATCTCTGATCCCGCTTGATATTTCGGAGAAACAAAGATCTTAGCTCATGAGTTTCAACAGTTATACTTACACAATAGCAGCTCTATAACCAAAGTGACTGCTGTCTCGATAACTACTACTTAATTAAATAACTTTAAATCTTAACCACATACAAGTATCAATTTGTAAACAAACATTGTTGTTATAGAAAAATCTGACAAAGAGTTCTGTATCAAAAAGCGAGTGGAGTTACTTTAAAGGTAGTACTGTCGAAGGAGGATCGGTCAAGTTTAGCCCACTTAGCGAGTTGCGGGAGACCCGACTTATGAGCCCTACTATAATTTTCTTCAGTAAAAAGTTTAACTTTTATTCTCTAAATATTATCACTGGAAATCCTTTTAGTATCCTGTGTATAATCGATTAATTTCCAGGAAGATGAGCGATAAAATCTGTGTTGGCATTCTATGGTTTTTTGTGGTTTGAAACAAACACAGATTCAAGATAAAGCAGAGAGGAAACGTATTAAGTACCATTTCGACAAGTCGTAGACAATAAAGAAATTTTGCAGCTCTAGAATTTCCCATTATTATAAATAGGTTAGTGAGCTACACACAACCGTCAAGCATAAACGCTATCGACAAAATCGATGAGTACCTAAAATCAGCTAGGTTAAGGTTCTCACTGCGGAGTCGACGTGATGGATCTCGTAGTAGGGGGCAGTGTATTTGCTAAGCAAACAGATTAGCCGGCACAAAAGTGTTGATCGCCGGCCGCGGCCACTCTCATGATGTAACACTATTGTACGAGGCTTTCGCTAATTGACGCCGCCCGCGCCGCCCGCGCCGCTAGAACAAGTCATTAGCCACAAAATACTACATTTCGGTTGCTATAGAAAATACTTTTATTAGCATACTTATGTTTGAAAACAGTACTCGTTAACTCGTTATTGAGGCTTTGTTTATTCTCTCTTCAAATTTGTTACCAGGGAGCTTGCCGGCACCTCCTGAAGCATGCATTACTGATCTATTAATAAAACCGCAAAAAAAAACTAAATTTTAAGGATCTTAGCACGCAAAGGGACAGACGAACAGCGGAGAGCGACTTTGTTTTATGCTTTTAGTGACATGTTAAAACGTTATTAAATTATAACAAGCACATTATATTTTTAGTTTTAACGATGTGATGTTAAGTCTCGGGTTTGTTCAAGTAATTTCCGCTTATAAGAGTTAGCAAATCTATTTGGTCAATGATATTTATGTGATAGGCTATAAGGATGATGAAAGAGGACATTACGTTAATATTAAAATCGATACTACACCGGAATAAAGTATTTCAAGTTATGAATAAATAAACAGTCATATAATCACACGTGATTCCATTAGCTCGTCCCAGATACCCCAAACACTTGCCGATAAGATAATGTTTGATCTTATTGATCCAGGTACCTCGCTGCCTTATCGTCGAATCACAAAACATAATCAATGAAATAGACACACGAGTGGAAGTCACGGACACCTCGCCGCCAGCACACGCTGCGCCCGAGGATTGCTGCTCGCTACCGTGACGATACTGCCAGTTATACAACGTTGATAAAAGCGAGAGGCATTAAATGAAACCACATATTCTGTATATCATTATAAGGCTACACAACAAAAATCAAATCAATGTAAGCAATAGTTTAGTCACAGGATATTTTTTTATTTTTTTTTTAGTTTGAACATGCTGTATCTTCCTGATTAGGTGACTAAGTTTTATAGGCATAGTTATCTAGTTGGCTCCGGTTGGGTCCGAAACTAGTCGGGTTATCCCGATAAATACGCGTGAGTAAACCGTTATAACGTTTTAAGTATGAATCATCCTCACGAAAGTTATTATAAAAATATTGCTTACATTGATTTGATTTTTGTTGTGTAGCCTTATAATGATATACAGAATATGTGGTTTCATTTAATGCCTCTCGCTTTTATCAACGTTGTATATAGACTGAACTTTGATTTTCTGGATCCAATAAACTTCATTTTATTTACATGAAAACTAAATACAACAGACGGATATTTTGGTAATATGTTTGTACAAATTGGAAGGTTATTGTAAATCAAACTCAATGAAATCTGCACTCCTGACAGATACGTTTCCCGTTTAATTTCCCGTTTGAATGCATCCACAAAAGCATAGATATACCTTTGACATAGCTTCAGTACTCGAATATAGCCGTCAAAGACCGTTGGCAATCATTCATAAAGGACACAGCAATCTGTTTACATACACAAAAGCGAAGCCAACTATGCTTGTATTATTAATTTCTAATATCAATGCTTATCGAAGCCTATGATGAAACTGGAATCAACGGAAACTGAATGTCAAAGCGATGTTTAGGAATAATCCAACATTCCTAGATTGAAACATGCTGCTGTATTTTAGCGCACGAAAGGAGTGCAATTGGAACGCTCCGATAACACTTACTTCTCAGAATATAAACCGAGTCCCTACGCGTGAAAAAAATATAAATCTATCACTAACACTACAATATTCTCGCACATTCATATTGAAAATACTCATGCTTATAATACAAAGTAATATCACGAGAAAACTTAATTTTATAAGATATGAAAGTAAAAATAACGTGATTTGTGATTGCGAGAATATATGCAGGTCACACATCCACATGGTAGCGGGTGATGTCGCGCGCAGTAATGGCATGTCCCGCGCTGGATACGTACGGCATGGAACTCACATTATTCAATAACTAACTATTGTGTCCAGATTGTAAAAGAAAGCTGTCCACACACACGATGTGTGTTTGTTCTTGTTTTGCAGAAACGCGTTAGTTTTTATGAAACAGATCTTTGTAAATCAAGGCTCTTGTAGGCATTGCTGGTGAGCTTCTGTGGTTTGGTTGGATTTACTTTGATGAACATTTTTGTGAATCCTTATTTTCTAACAAAATGTTTCTTTTAGTTTTAAAGATTTAATTTTCATGCGTGGACATGATAGATAGCCAGAATTTAGAAGCTCGAAAGCAAACCAAACTTGCGTCGATTGTGTGGGGAACGTTTGTATCGTTGGCTGTCCGGGATAGCCTTGTGTGTCCTAGCGCGTTGAATGACATAAATCACTCGCTTTGTAAGTTGTTTCTATGATTGGTTCTGCTTTGTACGGCTCCGATTGTTCAACATTCGAATACAAGTTACTAAAATTGTCGGAAACTGTTTCAAGCCTACAAAGACTGGACTGGACTACGATAGTCCATGCAATGACACTAATCATGAACGATGACTCTGAAACTGCTTTATTAGGGCTCCGTAGCCAAAGACACGGAACCCATATGGATTCGACATTTCTGACTATATGTCATGGTTTTTCAAACCTGAAGTTTGCTGAGAGAGACTTCCAAAGATCAAATAAAAGAATGATAAAAGTAAAAAAATATATGATGTTTGAAATTGGAGATCTAGTAGGTAGTTTTTTTTATTACTAAACATAATAATGACTTAATTAAAATTTATTAAAACATCGATCTAAGTTACAACGAACTACAAGAACTTCGATGAGTACAATATGTTACTAGTGACTACGAGACCGACTCGCCTTGGTAACATTTATATAGAAATTAATAACATCCTAAAATAAGATCTATTCGGTACTGAAAAGCCACACAATCCATCTACTTTGGTAACGTAACGCTATCTAAAGATTGCATAATTATGTTGTGTTATGATAAGGAAAATCCACTTTCTTGTCTAATCAAATTACCCTCTATAAAGATTTTGTAGTGTTATAAAGTGTGGCATCCAGACGTATGGAGCTATATGTGCCGCGATCGCGCGCCGGAACATTCTTGGAATAAGCCACGTTATAACTCTCGACAGTCGACACTACCTACGAGTCAATCGTTTTCCTTTTGCATAACTTATAAAATTCATCGGAATTTTATCTGCGAGAGATTAAAATTTAATTCTTAATAATATTCTTATTTGGATTATTATTGTTTAACTAGTTCATTTTAATTAATGCTAAATTCTCAGAAGATGGACCGATAAATGTTGCTTTCGACTCCCGACTAAGACATAAAATGTGTTCGATTCGTATGATAGTCAGTAACACAACATTGTATGTTGCCCAGTCTGGCAGTCTAATTCTAAGAAGGCAATTCAAATTAATTAGTTAACGCTGTCAAATACATTACTCGATTATGATTGATCGATGCTTACTGTGAATAATCCCACTATAGTGAAACTGAGAACTCTGAGTAGGTATTGGTCATTGAAAAGTTAAGAAACTTTATTGTATGATCTTCTTGTTTTTCTTGTCACTATCAACGGGTAGAGCCTGCGGTGGCTGGTCGATCTACTGACCACGGTCTTAACAGACAGCGGTTCACCTAATTTTCACCGAAATCTAATAGTTACTCAAATTCTCAAAACAACATTTACCTGCAAATAAGTGTAAAATAAAGGAAGGACTTCTTAAAACACATGGAAGCTCGGATTTTAGAAGATAACTTAGTAACAACAACAACTTCAAATGGACAATTGCATCAAATAAGTGCTCGCAGTTCATATGATACGTTATAAGTTCCGAGTGGAGCAGAAAGTTGGCGCGTGTCGCGGTGACGTTAGTGTCGCGAAGTTTTCCTGCGGACGCCGCTGTTTGAGATCAACAATCAACAAGTTGGAAAATACTTCTGAACTGGGATGAAGGACACAGCAGCGGCCGGCACTTGCTCACTCGTTTATTATGCGCGTCCAGCTTATGAATCGTAAATCTAATAACATGCAATTTACCTTCACTATACAATTTTCGTCATATGTCATTTAGAACTAACGACTATTTTTTCTGCGGTACTGTGCCCTATTATCTATGTATTTTTAAAGGCATTAGCTACTTGGGATCTGACCCCAGATTCGAAACCGACTCGAGTTCCTACGATAGCGATGATTATAATATTACATCGTCTCTTGAATTAACCCAACGCAATCATAGCTGATTTTTATCTTTTTAGACATTCAAAACATAAGTTGTCCTAAATTCTAGTACCGAAATCCAGAATTAAATCTATGACAGTATTGCGAAACTCAGCGTTACGTGAAAGTAGTATAGACAGTATTTGGCGCTTAAAGTGCCGCAAGGAAATGGAAGTGAGTATGAGCGGCGCATCTTTTCCTTTTCATCTCAGAAACCGATAATAATACCTACATTTAAAATTTCAGTCTGCCCGGATAACATGGTGGTATAAGTCACCACACCAATGACCACTGTGCTGTGGGAGTTCGATCCCCGCAGTGGGCAAACATTTTTGCGACCCACAAAAACCTGTTCATTCTGAACAGTCTTTGTGCATATGTTTTGAAAATTAGTTAAATCCAACGCGAAACCATGTCATTTTGGTAACGCTTTAAAAATACACAGAATAAAGCAATTATTTAGTTAGGTTATTAAAAGAATAATTTCTTAAAGGTTGCGTATGATATAGACTGTCGTCACTTGCTTACACACTGACCTATTTCTATAATCAGCTCGTAACTCCTGGCGACTGATAACGGCTTGATACACAAGTTATCAGCGTGAAACACTGCCGGGAGTTACTCCGTATCACTTGCTTTATTCGTCTTTATAAATGTCTCACTACACTAAATGGACTATTTCTGTAAACTTCTTTGAAAATGTAGAAAATAAAATATTTCATGGCCCCTTCTTAATGATTATCTGGTTCTCATTTAATGAAAAAAAAAAACTATTTTACATATAACTCATGATACACTAAAATAAGTACGAAAAACATTCTTTATTTATTTATTTTAAAACAATTATTATTCTTTGGTAGAATTTCAAAATTAAAATTCTTTGGTAGGTATTTATAGGTTGGAGTTATCTACGAAACATTGAGATTTCAGTTAATTATGCGATAAGCGTCTGTTGGTACAAACCTACTTTACACTTTGTATAAACTGTTGAAACATAACACACAGTGGGCAGACACATTCTTTGCAAACTACAAATATACGAGAGAACAGTTATTTTCTCTTCTAAGCACTATGTCTAGACTACACAAACATTTATGAACTGATGGAATCATTTCAATCACTGAAACCTATATTATTCAAATTCTTTTTATTTGGGCTTTTCGAATCATCAAAGTTATATTCTGTTGGTTTGTCAGGGCTGCGGGATGTACGTACGGGGTTACCGCGACCGGCACTTAGAGGGATCCAGGAGGAACATGGTAGGTATTGACTTATAATCATGTATTGTGTAATCACGTGTCGGTTATTGTACCAGAGACAACCTAAATACTGGCGTGTAATTCTGTCTATACAATTAAGACTAATTATATATGAGGTGTGCGGTGTGCCGGCATCGAGCGTCTCCGCGCGACCGCTAGTGTAAGCTATTACAGCAGTACCGCGCCGCATTGTGCGGTCACCCCGCTGCACTTGATTTGCATACGCGCATAATACAGTATCTTTGCGCGTATTTACATCATTGCGCCATGTCTCTCGTCCACACTTCTGGGATAGTAAACATGTTACAGCGTATTGTTATAGGTATCCATCGAGCTTATATAATTTATATTTATAAAATGTCGTAACCAAGCAGTATTTGTGAGCTATCGGCAACAAATCAATATTTCTTTGTTTTACAGGTATGTTGTATATTTAGAACGCCTGTGATTGGTTTAAAGGTCCCATTAGTTCGTTTCTATTAACCATTTAATAGCTAGTTTTATTGTTCAGACTTGAGTTTCGAATCACGTCCGTGAATGCAATACAAGTCCACATCGCCTTTTAATTGCATAGTGTAGACAACGTAAGCGCGATACTCGACACTTTATTTACTTAAACATCAGAGTACATTCAGGATTATCTACAAATTGGAGCGTCTGTGTTTATTAAAACAAATGAAACCGCAAAAAGTAATGACTAGTCGGTAGGATATTTTAAAATATAGTAACCGCAGTCAGCGTAAACAGGTCCACCGCAAAACCAAGTCTGTGATGTTACTGAAATTGTATTATCTGCGGCTCCGGCGAGCTGCGCCCGACTGCCCGCCGAGCTCTAGCAACAAGTTGCCAGATACTAATGCTTGCTTTCTTGTTTCTATTGCTACAGTCTAGACTAGGAAGTGCGCCACTATTAGACATCATCGCTATTGGGTTTAAGCATTGAAATGTGACGCACCTTATTTTCCGAAAAGTGGCCCTACGAGTAGAGCAGCGGTTTATTCCTGACAGCAAAGTACTACACAGTACACACCAGTTACTGCACTATGTAACGGTTGCCTTGTTTGTGTTATTGACAAGCTTCTGTGAGTAAGTATCTGACTTTGACCACAGAACTGTTCGCATAACTAGTAGCACGCTGTAACGATGATAGTTCATAACTTTGGCCGGCCGGTGCGGACTTACGCATTGTTAAGGTAACAGGAACCATTTACGACCACTGTCTCCAATTAAAGTAGGATCGGTGCAGTTGTGGAAGCGAGTCGTCTCACGTCTGCAACAGTCTTACATTAAGAGGTCAGAGGCCCTCTGAGGTTACTGTTCTCTCAATGTAACGCCAATAGTTGAGGCAATGTACAAAACTACAAATGCCAAATTCAAAAACTCAGTGTTCAACATTACAGAAAATTAAGGAACTTTTTTAAAATGCAAGCAAGTTTTAATAAAATATACTTTGACTTTTTAATAAATGTTGCGTTAAACGTTGTTGTCATGCCACAACTGTGTACAACACAACATGTTGTAATCCACCCGCGGACAAAACTGAATATTAAAATCATATTTGTGAACATTATATGTACGAGCAACGGCCAGTGATTACCTGCTTTGATAGGGTACATTCCCAATATTAAAAAAATCAATACCATATTTAAAATTACTGAAAAAAAAACTCAAAACTCAATATGTTTGCGTACACATTTGTCCAATATTGATAGACATTCAGTGGTTTTCCAAATCACAATTTTTTTATCAGCCCATCATCATCATCATCAACTTCCTACCCTCATCTCATTTTACTTTCAATCAGCCCAATTCTTAGAATCAACAATTTTTATTTATTTGTTTACATTATTATCTATATCCTGAACATAATTCGAAAGCGTTTGAGTAATCTTGAAAATGAAGTAAACCGGCGGGGTATGCAGTACGCGTGTCCCGGCAGCGCGCGCGGCGGCGCGCGGCGGCGGCTGGCGGGGCATGTGTAACGCTGAGCATGCATGGCGCACAATTTTGGTGTTCCCCGCTATAATGCAAACGGATAGATCGTGACGAATTGTCGACCGCAAGTATTACTGTACGGTGCCACTAAGATACGGCTGCGGCCTTAATCCCTGCATCCCGTCGGCACAGCCGATGCATGTTTCCGAATTACTAAGGTCTAATCTCCGATACTCGACGGCTGTAGAATTACAGAGATTCATATATAGACTGGCGTCGTTGAACACTAATCGGACCCGCGTCGCTTCCTCAGCGAAAGCCTTATACCTAGTCTATAAGTCCTGTGCGATTCGGTTGCAAAAGTGAAGACAAAACATAAATTCCAAAACATCCACCAAGAAAAAAATACTTCCAAAGAAAATCTTATAAACTGCTTCACGGAAACAACCAACTAAAACAATTAACCTTCAATCAGTGCTCTTTAAGTGGTTGCTCTAGACTTAACACCACTTAAAATTATCGGTAAAAAATCGTCTGCTTTGCGGCAATTAATGCAGCCAAACGCCTCGCTCAGTGCGACGCTGGCCGGCGCCGCACCGCCACACGAGCACCTCGGGCCCGCCGAGCCGGGGCAGGGCTGTCGGCGAGCTCACCACATCATACACACACACACAACAATATCATGTGGTGTACATTTTCGTTAGTAGTAATACAGCAGTTTAGATATTAATAGCAATGAATATTATTAGATTTGATAGCAATTAGTAAATTAGTAGATATTAACGAGAACAGATAGTTGCAATGCCAACAACAGTTTGTACAAACTAAACGTAGCGGGGGCAAAGGCGGTTAACGGTAGAGTGATTCTCAGGAAAATTTGGCTTCGAGATCAAAACAAGAGTAGCTATCTTGGTTAGCGCACGGCGACTGCAGCTCTATGGATGTGTGTTGCTCTTAAAGGACATCACAAAATTAAACTATTTAGCTTCAGACGGAGTAAGTATTTTATTTCAGGCAAAGTAACAAGTAACTTAATTAATTTTATCATAAATGTCTTTGTCTCTACATTCGCCTACACAAAACAACCGTACAAATAAATGAGTAGCTGCAAAGCTTACCTTAAATACTTTAAGGCATAAGATACATATGTACACAAGAGCCACGTTGTTTAGCTTACGGTGTGGCGCCCTGGATTTCCCGGCATCTTTATAATTTTTCACCACCTACCGCAATTAGGGTAACCAAACAATCTTGTTTTTTCTCTCCGTTGTTAAGTGGGCTATAATCAGTTATAATTATCTACTTCTAATATACATTTAATAACTACGCTATGCTGTTTATACAATATTAATTTTATATTATAATTGATTCAAAAGATTTATTGCAAGCTTCTCGGGAGATAATTAAATTAATCACGAGTAGCCATTGAGCCTCCCTCCTCCCACCGCGAGAGTGAAACATAAAAGAACTGTTGTATCGATGCAAGCATAAAAAACTTAATTATATTTGCAGCTAATGTACGTTATTAATTTTTTATTCAGTATCAAATGTATTACTTAATCCGTGTGGTATCCGGATATAAAGAATAGCGCCACCCCATATCCTCCACTGGGTGTCGTAAAAGGCGACTAATGGACCTTAAGACCTAGTGCACTGTACCAAGCACCTTGGGTCACCCGAATGGTGGCGGGTAAACCACCAACAATCGCATTCCCAAAGAGGGTTAGTGTCAGGCAGGCGGCCGACTATAAAACCATAGCCAAATCCATTAGCAACATGTTTATAAAAAACATGTTGCGCCGACCCCAAGTAAAATGGGATAAGGGCAGGAAGATGATGATCAAATGTATTACTTGTTTATTCTTCACGTTAGGTACTGTTAAGTTCTCACAGGTGCGCCCTTCCCTCGGGCGGGATGTTTAGCTTCACGAGGTGCTGCTTGCTAAGCCGACCACAGACAGCATTGGCAGTCTGGATCATTCGTGGATACATAAAATCCTTTTCAATCGCTCATGAGTGGCGTTAGGCGTTATGGCGAAAGACCTACTCAGAAGACTTTAGAGGTCATAACAAGGGATCTCCTTTTTGTACTTGCTGCGACGAATGGCGAAAACCTTTGGATTCCAGGAGTAATTCCTGCATAGGCACGCTGTAACTAGTAAGCGAATATTGTTGGAGCGCCGTCATAACAGAAAATGCGGAGTAAGAACGTGATTCCTCTATTGACCACCTGATCCGTGCCTCAGGGCGAAAGAAGTCCATGATTATTTCCGTCGGGTCACAAAATCAGAAGGTACGGGCACCCTATTTGTCACAACTGGGCGCCGGAGACGAGACGCGCCCACACGACTAAATGCCGTTTATATGACTGGTTGCTCGCTGTATACATATACCTACTTCTAAAATTTTACACTACTTCGATTTATATAAAGTACCTAGTTAGAAAATACTGATAAGATCCTACATTGAAGTACATAGTACATACATTGTGGTAAGCAAATATATGAATATGAATAATTTGTATTTAATTGTTGTTTTGTCTATTTTTAGTTTACCAAAACAAAATATCAAGATATGTAATTTAGGTGCCAAAATCTAGAAATAGTTTCCATGAACAAAAAAATTAAGTATGAAAACTTGTTACAAGGAATTCGTTTTTAAAAGCAGCGTTTAAAAACCTTAGTTAATTGTTCGATATTGTTATCCCGCAGCAGTAGAGCCGCGGGTATCTCGCTCCGCTCACAACAGTTCTAACCTAGTTTGTATCTCCTGGCTTACTCTTCACTGCACACAACTATCGGTCAGTGGAAGAGGTACCGACAACATTTATCGATACAAGGACGAACTCATCAATCATATCGTTATAAAAAATATATCGATAAAAATATATAAAAAAAAATTACTGTGAAAATTATTTTATTAATTAAGAAAATATGCTCCCGATATAATAGTTTTACCTTAATGTATTTTTTGCAAAAACCTCAAGAGAGATATTAAATCACGCTTGCGTCGGTAAATCTCATTCGCCAATTTGCCTTAATTTTATATTTAAAAGAGAGTAGCAATGCCTTATTAATTATTGAATGGAAATGTCATTTTATTCAAATAAGCGGGTTTTCCCTGCTTCGACCGATATTATCTAGATCTGTCTTTGACATTAGCTGCTCTATTGTCAGTCTATCCTAGAATTACAAGTGCTTTGACACTTCCGCGGTAGAATTTTCTTGCTAATACCGTTTATTTCAATAGCCCTTTGTTCTTAATAAGCTAAGAAAATGTTACTAACCTTTATTGAATTGAGTTCGATTAATTATATTATTATCAAAGATGTTGAAACTTTGCAGTTTTTGTCGTGCCCTAATACTCACCAATGTATATTGACATTGCATAGCTTAGTTAGTTACGGTTTTTGCGATGCCGGTTTATTCCAAACTAATTCCCCTGGATTTTGTGTGCGGCATTAGGTATATTTTTCGAAAGTATAACTGGTAAAGTGAATTCAAAATAGTTGAATAATTTGATACAACAGTTCAGAGCTATACCTGAACACGGTAAATACCGAGTGAAAAATGAAACGCTGCGATACATAGAGTGAAGGACACGCGAGACTGAATTTCCCTTTTGACGCAAATCTCTGTAGGTATCTATGTAAACACGTTTCAAAAACACGACCATATCCACCTAGCGGGCTAAAAGTTACTTGAAGTATATTGGCAGTTATTCTAGGCCCGGCTATGAGGTACTGAATCAAAATTATAAACTAAAGTCTGGACATAAAAAAATTGTAACTCGGGGATTTTGATATTCTCACAGCGCATGTGTTCTCGGGTTCGTGTATTGTTACTGTAACAACAGTCGAACAAAATTGCTCGTTACACACTTCCAACATTTTTGTATGTTGCGTTCCCTTAGCGGGTCTACACGACACGTACGAGCGAGTGTTCTATAGAAATATGCAGTTTTACAAATTTCGATGACGGCGGCGGCGGCGTCGCGTTGTTCTAGAACAGTTTGACGACTGCAGTTTGGGAACCGAGTTCTGGAGCATCATTAATAATTTAGAAACAATTTTGTCGCAACTTTAGCGTAATATTGCCGGCGCATTTTTCGCGGCTATAGTTGTGAGTGTCGCAGCGAGTCGCGGGCGCGCGGCGGCGGAGCGCGAGCCGGCGCGCGGCGCGTCCTCACCCTAAGGGTCCTTTGTCAGCCTCCCTGCGCCTCCCACCAAACAATTGCTAAACATTCAACAGAATGCATACATCGCGACATGAGGAGCGAACGTTTCTTCTAAACCCACTGAGCTTTGACTATATGTTTTCTATTGTTTAATTGAAGAACTAGGAAGGACTGCGTGGCTTTCAAGGATTGTTTCTGTTCTATTTCAAGCGCGTAATGTAACCTTTACGACGAATTACAAAACTCATTATAAGAATGCCTATTCCAAACATTTTCTTTTCCATAACTTATTTAAAGAATGCACGAAATCTAGTTCGTTCCGTATTGCCTACCTGTATTATATGTGTATTATCACATTGTTAGCATCGGCATGTACACGATCGATAGCGCGATTGCTAATCTATTGATCAACAGCTGATGGAGCGATGATACGGGAAATGTATAAAATGTCTTCTGATAAGATTACATTAACCGTTAATGGGATTTATATTAGGACCTGATTAATGGTCTCTTTGCCAGAACCGCAGACATGGAAGGGTTGGAATGATGAGATCGACGATGTTTTTGTGGAAATAAAGTTTATTACGAATCATATCATAATTGTGTTTTATAGTGAAACAAATATTATATTTAAACAGAAACCGACTGCAAAAACAACGGCACTAATAATTTTAAAATAAACTGAATTACAAAAGAAATGATCACATCATCTAGGTAGTCTAGGGCTTCATTATTAACTAAAAGCTTGCCCTAATCGTATGGACCGTTTCAAACTACAAGCGAGATGGAGCGGGGAGCTTGTGAGTTATCTATTTTAAAATGCGTTTAATTGACTACAAGAGGGGACTTTGAAGATGGTTTTGATGTGGAGTTAACTATGAAGATTGAAAGTTTACGTCATCTAGTTTATTAGCAAACGGCACATTAGCTGCAGTTACTGCGACGTAACAGTTATTTACTAAGACATTCAACAAAGCGACGTGTCTCGCACAGAGAAGGGATTTTACACTAATTACGTATTTAAAGGTGTAGTGATCAGTCAAGTGCTGTGCTCCCCAAATCCCCGGTGAGTGAAAACTTAATGCTGGGGCTGACGATTTGACAAAGCGAAAATCAGAACCTCTTTCAACAAGATTACTACACAGATACAACATACGATTCCTGTGATCATTTTAAAATACTTATTAATGTGGTCAGTGTGTATACTTTAAAAAAATTGTGAACTATTTAAATATACCTAATTGCGGTTTTGTTGTCATTGTTTAATATTATATAGAAAAGGTTCGAAGTTGTGCTTTTTTTATTGTCTTTTCGCGAGGCAAGGGCCTCCTCCAGATCTTTTAAAAATGCCTAAAATAATACTTTATTCAAAAAAAGAAAAGCTTAGGATTTATGATTTACAAATCAACGAAAATGTAAAAGCATTTTTAAGATACTTATCCAGATATTATACACATAATAAGGTACCTACTGGTATCGCTAATAGCTTAACTAATTTCGCAAGTTTACAGTTAAATCCCTGTCTTCGGCTCGCACGCTATTGAGGGGGCCTAGTGTGACACACGATCATTTCAATGTGACAAATAAAGCTCTTCCCAAATATCCTTAACATTTATAACCTAAATAAAATTAAATACCGGCTGAATCATAATAATTCCAACACTGTCGTAAAAACGAGAATGTGTAATTAACAATCATTTAACAATAAATTTTAATTTTCCTCAACCACAATTAATACGGAGTAACACAAAGCGAGATTCAAAAAGCAACAAGACAAAAAACATTTCCGACCACTTACTTCTAAACAAACAAGTATATTTCTAGTAGGTACCTACTAGGCACACAACTTACCAACATAATTATTACAACGCTCATTTAGCGCTTCTGTTCGCAAAACAATGAAAATGTACATTTATAATAACCTGCTGCGCTTGCTTTTGTTTCATCGAGTTAAAGTCAATTCATGGAAATAATAATCTTTAGTAAACATTTTGATATTATTCGCGAAGCAGTAAATTTGATTGAACACCATCGTGGACTTAATGACATGTCACATCGTGTACATCATGCTAAAATTATAATTGTCATCCATTTTCCAGACTACAATGTAGACGAAAATGTACGGCACACGATTAGTGGCACCAGCACAGGCACTAGCCTTGTCTGCTTACTGTAGTCAAACATTTTAATATACGAGTATATCAAGATAAGCCACTAAATAGCTCATCGCTCCGCAATCAACTCTTTTCATTTTAAATTCATCGATAAATCGGTTTTTGCTATAGCAACCGTCAAAAGCAATCTAGTTTTTTAATCGAAAAATATCGTTTCGGCGGATCAGCTCTATGGAATTACTCGGTGACATCTGTACAGGGGTTGAGTTTAATAGCTCATGAAATGTATGTAAGCAAGACGGGGGATGTCGGCAGTCGAGTGCGGCTGGCAAAAGCTCCTCCTGTAGGTACCTATAGCTCAGAGCGTTATTGTGAAAGGCCCTCGCTATTCCTTTGAGTGTTACAGATAAGTCATACTTTTCGTTTTCCGAAGAGGGGTATAATGACACTTTGAATGGCCATTCTATTTTTAAAATCGGTCTTGAGACAAAAATGTAAGCATTTTACTTTTTGTATGCATCGTGCCGAGATCGTATCAGTTGGATACATATTCCTCGTGTTTACTATTCTTTGTTGATGCTTTCTACTTGGTTGATCTCTTCCACTTTCAGTTTAAGTCATATTATTTGATGTGAACAGGTTGACAAATGTCCAAGTTACCGACTATCATTGTCTAATGTACTCGTGCAGCACTAAAGACGTGAGCAGCTAATCCCCGGCCACTATTTGTGTGAGAACGAACTGTTCCAGGGAGGCTCCATACATATGTTTACTCCATGCAATCTCGTTAGCGAGCAATAATCCATTTCGTTCTACTTCATGAAGTTAGGCGGCCGATCAAAACATATTTTCATATGGCGGATGTTATTATACACGGGTGGGTATATCTTGAAGCAATTTCTTTTCATGCATTTAGTTAAAATCTGCAGCTATATTTCTTATACGGAATTCGACAATTCGAGTCCCTTATAATATTATCTTTTCCAAAATATACACGTCAAAATAGTTTTTATTTAGTATCTTATGAAAAACACTGGGCTAGTCTTCATATTATAGATAATATTAAAGCTTAACTTCGTTATATCGACACTTTGCATGAGCCTCCACTCTTGTACTCAACCAATGTTACTTTAAAAATTATAAGAAAGCAGGAAATAACATAGACCGTGAGTTAATATCATTACGAGCCTCAGACACAAAGACTTGAAGCTAATGCACTTCCTTTTCTGCATGCGTCCTTAGTCCGGTGCAGGACGGAGATAGTTTAATTTTAACACAAGAAACTTTTCATCAAAGCCTCCTCAAAGTTAATCTTCAATAAAGCATAACCCTAGCCTTTTTGTAAATGACCAATAAGTGCTAAATATGAAGCAAGACTAATGCGGCGCGTGCGGAGGCGAGCAGCGAGTGCCAGCTAGCCGCGCCGCATACATATATTCATACAGTAATGGGCACTCCGTGTCTTCTGAATCAAGCCTTATTCTTGGATTGCCGCTATTGTTATTCATCGACTTCGCCCAAGGATCTCCGCGGTCAACGAATTTTAACAGTACAATAATATCACGTATATTTGGAGAATTTTTGCAAGTATGATAAGTGGGATCTCCCGAGGATGTGTTATGTGAAGTAATAGCTCGCGATAGTGTTCGCGGCGCGCTCCTCGCATTCCTAATGTGTTGTGCTGCCGACACATCGGCTCGGGTAGCCCATATTTATTCTAATAAATTGTCATGAAACTGACTACTAGGATTGTCCACTAACATGAAACGCTATTACGTACCTTATAAATTAACTGTACCTCTACCTAACCAAAACAACGATATCTCACTGCCTTTTTTATTGTACCTTCTGAACGAATGAGTCAGATATAAAATGGCAAAGTTACAACGTATCTTAAGGTGTTTCCTGAAGGCTTATGTAAGGTATATCGCAGTTTCAAACTCCGAGAACCAATAATTTTCGCTTTCAAGTTCAATCCGTCATTTAACGAAGACCTTTAAATGCTTTCAATACTTCAGCAAGTTTTCTAAGAGCTTTGTCCAGACGTTTCACCATGAAACTGTGAAATAAAATAAGATTTAAATTCCAAGAAAAAAATTACGTTAAGACGGAACATGAATGCTACCAATAAAATAACAAGTAAATTATAAAACACATAAAACCCATTTAGGTTAAAAAATATATTTTTTATATACCCTTAGAGTATTTCGTTACATGCTCAATAATTAACTATTACGAAGAACTCCAATTGACTTTTAAGAATCAAATATAAAGTGCGGCTTCACCTCAGAGCGCGGTATCAGTGTCGCGGCGACTGGCGAGCAATCAAACAGCAGGATCAATCAATGTGTCGGTCATCCCGCCAACTATTCCCGCTAAGAGGGATTTCTTGTCCGCGCCGAGCTTTTCCGCCGCCCGTCATCTCTTCATATTGAGATTGATGTTAGTACCGCGCCGAGAGCCAGCTCGAACAGAATACTAAGAGGACAGGACTGCGGACCATTCTTCCCCAATTAGCCCCCGATCCGGGGTTTGTCCCGGCCGCCGCCGCTCGGGGCTCGCCGCGACCGACACCACCCCGCATACTAAACTGATGTCATAATTTTTCATATAAGCTCCCCTCGATTAAAGTACGACACAAGTTTTGTTAAGTGTTCGAGTTCGCCGCCTAGGTTCTTTATAGTGCCTTGCCTTGCAGAATTTGGCAATTATGCTCTTTATTTCTTAAGTTCTGGAGCGGCATTGAGCTGCTGTAGTCCTTTGATACGGACGAATGTGCTGTTAATATTTGTTAAAGGTTCCTAGCCTGCGATGCAGAATATTCGGAATAAGTTAATTAAAACATGGGAATTATGTTAATTGTTCCGGGTAACACTATTAAACACTTACAAGTAACGTGTAAAATCAAACCCCTAACAAAGAGTTCTCACGTGCGTTAAATGCGAGTAAAATTAGCATAGCTTTCAAGTAGGGCGTTAACAAGGCAAGGCACTTGCTTCATAACACAGGACGGGCTAAATGACTCGTTAACAATATAATAAAACATGTGTGACCGACTCCTAGCCGGGTGTCGAATCTACATCACTTAGCGAAACAACCTCGCGCATCGGCCTAAACGAAATATTGCTGTTTTAAATGATGCCGACGACCATACAACTAATCAGCTCAGTTTCGACGTTGATTCAAATTATACGACAAATATTATCTGTCAGTTGTGTCGCGATTTATTTAATAAAGTGTGTTGCCTGTTACACCAAAGTTCACTGGTTTTACATTGTTACTTTGCACTCAAACTAGACTAACATTCATTAAACATACACTAACATTAGTTTCGAAAATTTAAAAAAAGTCTTAAATTGATAGTGGCTATTAAAAAAAATAACGACACGAAAGAATTCAGGAAAAATATATAAGTTAACATTCTAGTCGTGACTGTCCGAGTACTTCGTTAAGTATTAACTAAATATTTTCTTACCGAAATCTTGACTTGACTGAAACCTGTTGATAGATAATATAATATTTCGGTATACAGTTGAAGGCATCGGGCGCTCGTTGTTCCAAGTACTAACAGAAACTGTGAGTATTGTTGCCGACGCGGGGACACGCGGATACGCGGTGCACAATATGTGCGACATTCACGACGCTAGCAAATTAATTATGTAGAGCGGACGCAGGCCGTCACCACGCCACTTTACATTAAAAAAATCCCTAATTTAAACCATAAATAGAATATATCAAGCACTGATATAGTTTTAACAAGCCTTTACAAGTGAAAATAAGAAGATCGGTAATATTTCTTTTTTAGGGTTAGCTGAAGGCAAATTTTGCAAGTTTAACACAAGCTGGGCTTCGGAAATTTTCTGATAATTGGTAACACGCTCGGTCCAAATTATAAAGGACTTGAACAATCTTTGGCGAAGTAGGGTATGCATGTACCTCGGTTCCCCGCATTTGAACTTTGGCATACATTTTTGTAACTCTAATATGAAAGTATCTAGTGCCGTACGAGACTCAGAAACATAATTCTCAAGACTAAATACAATTTTGTAAAAGTCGTTGAAGAAGCAGTTAGAGACTCGGCTTTGTAAAGGCTTGTATAGTCCTGGGGTAAGTGGCGTCCTCGTTACAGTCGCACATTATTTAGCTCGGTAATAAATCCAGGCATGCACCGACCGTCAATTAATCCCCATGAAACATTCCGTTAAGTCTGTAATATTGGACGTAAAAATGTACACAATATTGCTTGTTGCATACGTAAGGACGAGGTTCTGTTAAGCAAATGTACGACGACGTTTTTGTAATTAATGTAATTACTACAAAAATAGCTAAATATTTGCTTAAGGAAAAAGGATTGCTTAACTCATCAGTTTAGTGTAAGTTTAAGACTTTTGGTCGAAAGGACCAATTTTCCTTGTCCTTGCAACCACGGTCCGGGGCGCGGCGGAGAGCTCCTGTAAATCACGGAACTAAGCCTGGACGCGTGTGGAATGTTCTAGAGAACTACGTCATTGGCTACAAGCTCTCCTAGGACTCTACTATTTCCAATTCTACTAGTAAATGTACGGATGCTAAATAATCAAGTGTCACCTAAATATTTCCATCGAATGTCTGTAAACAAAAATAGCTTTATTTAGAGAACTAGATTTTCCATTTCAGTTTAATACGAATAGCTAAAAGTAATCGGTCTTAATAACACAGGATTATATCAATAAAATAGCGATTTCATTAAAGTAGAAACCATTTTGTATCGGCTTTCCGATGAATAATACATTTGGATTTGGCGGCTATTTAAGCCGACTTTTGTATTTCGGTACTAACACAAAAAGTGCATCAACCAATTCGATCCCTAACAGTATGACGTGGGCGGAATTTGTGTCCTGGAACTGTCAACGCAATCCATTCGGATAATGAAAAGCTATTGAACGGCAATAAAGGTTTTCAGTTGGAGCGCCGATCCCACTGAAGGGATAATTACGAAGCGTCTATCGCACATTATGTTTGCGGCAGTCTGTCCGTCTGTAAGATTACTTCTTCGAAGCACAAAGAGTATGTACTGTGTACCTAAACGCATGACATAAGTCTTATTAGACTACGCAGTAAAACTCATTTAATGTTCAGAGGCAGTTAATTTTGTCAGTCCCAAAAGCGTATGAGTCAACTGTACAACAATAAATGTGTTAAAAGTATTAAGCGGGCCTTCATAAATTGATGAATATGATTTGTGTCCGCTTATAAATTAGTTCAATAGGCGAGCAGTGAATAACTTGTCGGCGATTGACGGCTCTCGGCTGGGACACAGTGTTGTCAAGTAATGCAGGAAATTTTAACAAATCATTTTAAAGAGAAACCAGTTTCGTTCTGGCTTTTATAGTAATAATGTAAAACTATCCTGTTATAGTTGTATAGGTATCATAAAATTAATACAACTTGTGCAAATTTCAATCACAGTATTTATGCTAAATCGTCTTTATTAAGTAGGTATTAGGTAACTGTAGTCCGATTTTGCTCGCGATATCGATATCACGAATAAACATATTATTCATCGTTCGAATTAGTCGCGAACGAAAAGATCGGCTGACGTTGAAATATTTTCTAACATAGCATGACCAGGGCGAGGCACCTCACGGCAGAGATGTGTCGAAGGTACTCAGTAAGTGAAGTGTTCGCAGTGCGACGCGCAGGTTGTGACTTCACAACCAATTCACCATCATGCATTATTATTATTCAACTGGTAAAATGTGTGCGCTTGAAGATACCTTAATGAAAATCGACTGGCATGGACTGGTATTACCTGTAACAAATTAAAATAGAGTCAATATTGTCCACTTAACTGAAATGAGTGATACAAATGTAGTTTAGAGTAATACAATTAACACAAACCTACAATTTGCTAAAATGTAGCTATGATCTATGACTATTTTGGTACCAACAAAAGTTATGTGCCTACTAAGGTTTAATATTGGGTAAATAGGTTATAAGGTAAAGCGGTTAGTGCCTAATTGGCTATATGTATAACGATGTATTTATATAAAACATTGATGTCTGGACGAGGACGCGGCGCGCCCACACCGCGGCGCGGGCGCACCCGGCGACGGACGCCGCGCACCAAGCCCCCCGATATCGATTATCATAAAGAATCACATACGCCCGTGTTCATAACAGCCATTCGCAAAAAAAAAACGTAGTTCAAGTTTTAAATCAATGAACAGTGTTCAGCTAGGGAACATTTTAACAGATTTATTATCATTAGTATAAAAGTTAGTCCTAGTCTTATCCTACGTTCTTATGAAACTACCTCTATAAATCACAAACCAAAAAATACCGGTCTATTGCAAGTCTAACTCTCGATACTAAGGTTTCCGTAAAAGTAAATTACTTAAAGAAAATGCGTTTAGTTTTTATGTACTTTGTATATTTTCAAGAGTCCGAGTTCATGAGATGTATCCGATCCTATAGGTTTGGATTTCTCGGCTAAAACGGCTTAAAAGCTCTCCGTTGCTTTGTCTAAAAAGTTTTTTACTGATCCAAAGGACAAAAGTCATGAGTATTTGATAAAATTCCAGCTAGATACCCCTAAGCGTCCCTGAGCATAATGGTCTTGACAGTTAGCCAGACAGGAGGACGTACAACAAAATTGATTCTATTAGGGTTCCGGGCTCTCGTTTCGAGGTACGGAAACCTAACTCACTTAGTCCTAAGTCAGTCATGCACTTAAACTAAGTCAAATAATTCTCAAACATTAATTATATATGACTTAGAGCTACAAGTCCAGTCTCAGTTACAGATTTCCAGTAAATTCTAGACACGGAACACGCCAAACTTAAGTAATTTCTTAGAAGAGTTATACTCTATATTAGTTATCTAATAACTGAAACAACTTGTTTACTAAAAGGTTATTTGAACTATAGTAATACCCAACAACTAATAGCAATGACTATTTTTAATTATTTTCAAAATATTAGATACTTTGCCTGAGTTTTAATGTTACTTAAAGTATCATTATGGCACTAAGTGTACAAAGGTCATCAGATAAGCTTTGTAAACAGGTATAACAATCCATATATTCCCGAATAAACTGAATGAAAGTGATTGACGTTGTTCCTACAGGCCGAGCGCCGGGGTACGTTTCATCGGGTTCTGGAGTATACAACGTACAGTTTAGTTATTTCACTTGTACTTCAGAAGCAATACTGTCGTAATAATGTTCGTTTCGCTGAAATTATTAAGGAAACTTTTAAAAAAATATTTCAATATTATTACCTATCTCTTTTAATTCACGGGATAACTTCAAGGGAAGATACCCGGTCCTTTTTAAAGGCTTACACGGGGACACAGGTCCAACATGCAGAGGCCTTGTTGAGAACTTTAATCTAAAATGTGATGGGGCACCTACCAAGGGCCATCCACCCCTGCTCTATGGAAGAACAGACATGGACGGCCCAAGGTAGCTGCAAGACTATTGTAAATTATGGAGATTAAGCTAAGTTGGGCTATTAATATGATTTGTTAGGTGTAAGTGTTTCTTTAAAATAACTATGGAGAACTATGGCACCTGCCTTTCAATACATTAGAATGCAATAAAATTGGCAGGCGGTGACTTGCCGACTCCAAGATGGGCCCCCTATTATACCGCCACGATAGGCAGCAGGTGGGCAACACCAGAGAGTAAGGCTAAGGGGTGTAGAGAGGTGCGACACCGATTTCGCCATCGCGGGTCACAGACCCGGAGCGGGTTTCCTCGTTATTACGCCATTAGACACTTCCACCCCCGAGCATATAGCTCTTGCGACCCCCCTCTAGCCAGCCAGTTAAGGCAAGAAAGAGCTGGGAGTCCTCATGAAGAGTGACCCCCCGGGGCATTCATTATTACCTATTATTATTTAAATACCTATAATTTTCATTTTTATTTACAACTTATTATGCGTTACGCTTAACGTATTTCAATACGGCACACTGATATATTTTTAAAGGATACCATGATTTTACTTTTCACCGCGGTATTTATCTCGTGGATATGTGGTCTCTGCGCAAAAAATATTCTGCCATAATTAACTTAACTTCAATAACATTACACCATCTACCGTCCCCTACTTTAACCCCTAAAGGGGTTGATTTTACACCTCCACACCACCTACATAGCAAATACTTTGAATTTCAGGTCTCTTAATTCAATAATACAGGACTTTCATACCAATTTTCACCCCTTTAGAGGGAGTAGTTTTGTCAAATTCTTAGCGGATGTTTACACGGTATAATGAACCTATTTGCCAATATTTGTGACATTTATTTTTCAGATTTCGTAATTTACCAGCGTATTAGAGTATAGCAAAATCTAAAAAAAAAATCCTAATAGAAATGTATGTTATGCGTCGTTAAAAGATTTAGTATAATAATTACGTACGGCATTTCAACAGTAACAGGTTTACTCAAAAAATATGGAATAGGCTTGGTATCTTCTAATAACGCTACATTACCATGCAATACACTTGAGCAACTTTCCACAAGCTGCAATATAGAGATTAAGTATTAAGGTGACTACAAAATCAATGCAGTTTAACGCTTCTTCACATCATAGTGATGGCCTAACCATTTAAGTACTTTCAGAATAATAAACCTTATATTGCAGAAATGAATAACGTTTGCATATTGCTTGAATCACTTAACGGATCTTGTAGTCGGATTAGCAACCAATTAGCTCTGTGAGATACTAATCCGGACTACAAAACCATTATCCTGGTACTATGGAGTAATATCACTTGGCGTGGACCACACGGAGCCATGCTTATCCACCCCTAGGATATAACAACGAGCTTAAGTGTCTTCTCGCAACAGGCAATACCACAAAATGTTATACTAATTAGATAGAAAAAAAAACACGTATTTACACGGAACACGACAAAAAACGAAACGATTACAAAGCAATACCATTACACCAAAACGTACTACATAGATTAGCTTCGGTACAATACACCGCCGGCCAATCATTTTAGTATTTCATCAAATTGATGTGAATCAAGACTGCAGTTCATTCAAGTATTTCATTTGTGCGGGAAGATATATTTTAAGAATATTCTTTATTATACGAAGATCTATGGAAGTAATTTTTGTGTCGTTTTCCTCACATTATAATTAGCATCTTAATTATTGATGTATAATACAATAATAAAACTGTATTGACTCGATTATAGGCTCAGTGCCACCGACTAGGACTACTACCAAAAACGCCCTTGTACTAAGATCGTCTCAAGTAAAATGCAGTACTATATCGAATCAAATAAAGTCTATGAAACACCACGTTAGGATATGATTTGTTGAAAAGTTCCGACGCCTGACAATGATCCATCGGACCTGGCGGGCTGTGAGGGCTGCGAGGATGCACTGGGACTGTGACTGGAATAAAGTTCCGAGTAAACTTGTTTCTAGAACAATTTAAGATTATTATATCGATAAACCAGAAACTCTTCCTGAAATACTTCAAAGGAGAATACAATTTCACGCGACCTGGATCGGCAGCCGGACCCGCTCGCCAGTTCTACGACTCCACATCACGCAACAACATTTTTACTGTTTCTGAGGATTCCAATTGTACCTACCTATTGGAACCATTCTTATTTCTATTAAACAAATACGCACTATAACTTGACGATATATAATACGATTCCTCTTATTTTAAATAATTTTAACAAATGAGGAAGCTCTCGATTCCATTGTATCACTTAATGTATATTACTGAGTGTACCAATGTAATGCATACAGTTCAAAGGGAATGTTTGTCACATGTTCTTATTTTTAGTGAGATTTTGGAAGTCGTTTCTATGTTAACTTTATTAAAAGGTACACCCGTGTTTTCAACAAAACGCATATTTTGACATTCTCACATAACATTAAATAGGGTAGGTACCTATGTCCTGAATCCTAAAACTAGGCAAATATTTGCGATTAGATCTTTAAAAATAAATATTTCAAAATCTTGGAAAATGTGCACGATTTTATTCCTGGACTATTAATGGTATGCTAGACCATCTAGCACTGATTGTCTATTGGTTTTAAATTTTTTTGAACATTGCGATTACTCTCTTACGGTAAACACATTGGAGGCTCTTTATAACAAATCATTGATTTTTGTACGTCGCTTTTGTCCGCCGCCAAACAGGCAGAGGCCGTAAATGTGAGGCATCAGGCGACGGCCGCGCCGCGCGCGCCTGCATGCGCCTGCATTACAATATGGAGGTGCGTGGGATGGGTAAAGGCGTTCGCAACTCTAACTAAGACCTGCTCATATGCGAATTGCAAAACAATTTCTTCGATATTCCTATCCTGATATAAATATGTCTAAAGTCAACATTGTCAACAACCTACGAAGGTGCAAGCTGATGTGCAACCATTTATGTCAGCAGATCGACGACCTTTGTCGTGTTTTTACTGAAACCCGAACAATTAATTAAAACTTAGTATTTTAGCTGGATAAAATATCACGTTCACTACCAATGTTAGCTGTTCGCGCCCGACGCTAAGAGATTCATTAAAAAGCAGCTATGAGCATGATAATTACACCAGCTTGGAATGAATAACATTTCGTTGTGTTGTGAGCACGCCTCACGAGATGATCCAGTCCAGAATTCGACTGGTTGCGAACACGTTATGAGTCAGAGGTCTTTCCCGCGACCCAATGCGGGCATACCTCGCATACGATACCCATCGCCCGCTCGTGTCGCCAAAACCCGTATGAGAGCAAACAGATTCAGTAATGGACATTCACCGTTGCAGAAATTGCATTTCACCTTCGCACGATATTATGCACCAGTAGAACTGGTTATGCGTAGCAGAGACTTATTTATAGTTTTTGGTCACATTGTATGGACCTTATGTGATACCGTTAATGTGTTAAACCAAATGATTCCATGGGCAATGGGCGGTATACGTTAAACAGCATTATTTTACGGGATCATTTAAAGTGTTACAGTATTTGTAATCACTTAATTTCAAAAGTACGATGAGTATATTTAAAAGATTACCGTAATAAATGGGAAATAGCAAACTAACTATACCCGGCTTTTTATGCAAAATAAATCCGATGTTAAATTTAATATAACCACCACACCCTTTAATAACTACAGCCTTTTTATCTTTACCCTGGCTCCTGGTAACGATGTCATTTTACGCGCAGAATAATTAAAAACTAGGACATTACAAAATACGTTTTAAAAGCTTGTCGGGTGCATCACCTTGGCGTGTAGGGCCTGCTCTTTACAATCCGATAATAAAAAGGGTTTACATAAGTTTCGGTATCGTAACGTTATAAAAAGGGATTATATAATATGATGGGAAACTGGTTTGTGATGCGTCTTCCGAATCAAAAAGTCACCACAGCAATATATGGTTAGTAATCAATAAATATTTATAAGATGCATCACAGAACGTATAAGGTTCGATTTAAATTAAATAGTTTGCATGACCTTTTTGTCCGGATAATTTTATTAAGTAGTTAGACATGACATTCATATTAGAACTTTATGTCTTTCATAGTGAGCACAGGTACTGGCTGGACAGACGGATCAGAAACGCTAGACGCGTGTGGAAGCGCACGAATTTGCGATATCAGCGTTTTCTTATGACAAACATTTATTCTGAAACTAGTCATATCGAATGCCGTCCTGTGGCTGAAGTCCACATATAACTTGTTTCATTAATGTTTGCAACATGTCCATATGAATGCAGGTAAAGTTCAATTTCTAGCCTAGCATATGCTTATTATATGTTTTCTGTAACTAAACACCGAAGTTTCCCAGAGCTCGCGGCGATCTGACCCCGATGCAACTTGTCATGTTAGTTAAAGAAAATAATAATGAAATACTTAATACAGTAATAATGAACGGAAGTGGTATTGAGGGCGCGCTCAGCATCGGGACAAGCAGAACACATTAGTGCAGCACAACCACGTGGCCCTCACATATCATGCGATACACGCGTATAGCTTCTTCACTATTTGTGTAACTATCCGGTGTCAGCTAGTTTCAGATGTTCATGGGTTTATTATTATTCATATGTTGTATGAATATTGTACAAGTACTAGGCCGATCTGAAAAAGTAAGTAGGGTGTGGAATTACATTGAATTCCCTACTGAGAATTTTAGAGTATTGAAAAGATATTCTACTTCTACCAAGAGTCTAGGGTAACATTACAAAATTAAATAAAATGCGCTCTTTCCTGGCATACGCCTAGCAGTAATTGCAGTAAATAATGGCGACGCTGACAAAGCAAAGATTCGGGTATCAGTCTGTAGTCGTATCATCGTACCGGCATCAGCTTTATCCGGGCACGTCCCATGTGCTGCCAAACTTGCAGCTCCGACCCACAGCTAGCGCGGCGATACCTACTACTTGTGAAGGCTGTGCACTGTGACGCGTGTCCACGCGGTATTTACTCACATCAAATGTCGCTGATCACAACCAAACTAAACATAACTTGCTTGAATACTTTCCAAGTGACACTTAAATCCTCATACACGCGCGGATGATAGCTGTATGACCTAATAGGCTTACATTACAGTTGTTTACTAAAGGGAGATGCGGCTGTAAAATACGCTTTCACGCTTATGTACTTATGAAGGTTTTGTTATTAAGTTTCTGCTGCTAAACAAACAAGTTTCAACCGATGAATAACATGTTACAATCTTCAAACATGAGTCAAATTCAAAATGTAAATCGAGCTTTGAAGTCTACATAATATTTATATTTCTGTTAAAGTAAGTCAACATTGGACATCGATATATAAGTAATTTGTTTATTTATTGCTAGATTCTGAGACTCGACTGATTTCTGCAATCAATGTAAAATTGTGCCTTATTCGTCGCCAGGCGACAACCGAACCAAATGGCTTGAGAGCCAATCACACTGGGATGACGTCACCGGTTCAAGGATTACGAGAACCACCGAATATGACATATTGTTTATTATTACAGCCTATGCGCAGACGTCGCCGGCGCATCGTAAACCATCTGAACTCAGCGATTGAGCAATTTACTGGTTGGAGACGAAATAGACGAACGCAAATCATGTGGCCAGACATATGAACTAGTTCTCAGTAAGGAGACTATGCAATGTTTTATAAGGTTTAGAGGGACGTCGAAAAGATATTGATATTATTGAAATTTTACTTCACACACTTATTCCATCTTTGATGTCCACTTTAAAAGCTAATCTTAAAGAGGGTGGTGGTAAACAATTGAAGATGTACAATGAAATGTGTTGCGTCAAACAAGTAAACTGAGGGTCTTCAGAGCTTATTTGCGTATCAACTGTTTTTAGGATTCGGGGTGGAGTTGTCGCAGCCATTCACCCTTCATACAAAACACGTACATACTGATGTAACTCATCCATGTGAGGGTCAAAAACGAGGTCATAACAACCAGTTTAAAACACTGCACGTGGTTCGAATGTCTGCATGAAAGCTCACACATTTAGAGCCTCGCCGATACAAATGGTAATTTCTGATCAGTTAAACAAGATAACGAATTTAAGTATTACACTTACAATCCTGAGTATACTAACTGTAGGTACTCTGCACATTTCATAATGGGCATTCAATATTCGTTGATTAAATTTGTTGGAAATATTTTATGCAGAATTGCTGCAGCTTGTGACCTTGTCTGCGAGAATCGCAAAGTTGTTGTTTTAACGATTTACACGTGCTTCGACAAAAAGCCGCATGGTCAGCACACTCGCCACACTATATGATAGTAGTTGAGCGTAGCGAGCTGTTGACCATTCCATAAATTATTCCGTTACCCAAATTAGTCAGTAACACAAGTCAAACATCACATTCACAAACCGTCTTACCAACAGAACCAATAAAATATCAATTTGCTCAAGTCATTTAACGAACACGCGCAACGCGCACGCGCAAGGTCTCATATTTCTTACTCACTTGTATTCGACTGACAAAAAAAACTTACGTAAGTGTCAAAGTTCCATGAAAACAACTTACGATCGTTTATAAACGAGAATAAGACAAAAACCTGCATTTACATAAATTTTGTACAGTGATGCTGTCATCTAAAATCAAGCGCGTTTATTAACTACAATATAACGATCTACATTTATTCTATTATTATTCTACACAAGTTTGCAAAGCAAAATCGGTGAAATATCGGCAGCCTTCGCCCTACGGTAGGACAATGCACGCCGAAAATGAATAACGACACGACTATCAAAGGATGACATTCTAACTATAAAAGAAAAAGTCGGAACCGATTCGAATCCTGCATCTGATGGATCTCGCGCAAAAAACTACGACCGAACGTTGTGTTCAAATAATCCGAACCTTTTTTAGGCGACTAGGTTTTTCATTCAAAATTACTGCACACGAGATCTGCAGTGTAAATAAGTAGTCGCTACACAATTAGGTTATCTCCACTTCAAACAGCAAACACTGGAGTATCCATTCGCAGCTCTTTGCTCGTGAACCAATATTCCTTACAAACATCACCGCAACAGAGTTAGCTTAATTGAAAAAAGAATCCGGCCTCCGCTGGCCAGTTAGCAGCAGATAGTATGGTGTATAAACACTTTGTATGTGGCGGAGGATCGATCAAGCCCTTTGTGTGCAACACTACCCGTCGAGCTTTCAGCTGCAAGCCCAAACAAACGCACATGTAAATTGGTTGCGACCAAAAATCACAAAGCCTACTTTTTATAGAAGTCAACTCAACTCGAAACAAATTTTGCTATAAACCCTAAAAAGGGTTCTGTACCTCGAAAGGAAGCAAGGACGCACTTGGACAAGTTTTTTGACGAAATATGAACATTGATTTAAATTGTCATGTCACACTCGCGCCGGTTTCTCAAATTTAGTGTGGCAAATACTCACTGATACCTGTTTGGTGGTGAGACAAGATAACAATGTTTCCTATCACTTGAAGCTAGATTTCTTGAAGATTTTTCTTTTAATTCTACAATAACTTTTCCGTTTCAATATCCCGACACTAAACATAAATCGATCGTATAATCGTAAGAGGTTGACAATTTGCCTCAAGCTTCAAATATTTTTACCGTTTATCTCTAATCTATGTTAATGTTTCCTTCCTAGTATAAGAGTTGTGGTTGTCTGTCGACATAGCCTTCATATTAATGTTTCATCACCGAAATGCATGCACGTAGTTCAAGTACAGTGATCATTTGCGTAATAATCGAATATGTACATTTGTAACGATGAGCTGTCGAACAAACAGTCGATGTTAGCCGTAGATACTGCATACGAGGTTATACTTTATTAAAGGATTTCAGTTTACGGTTTCAGGATTTACGTGTATGTTATTGTTACACCAACACCCAGTTGGCAGGTTATTCTAACCAAACAAAGGCTTAACTATCAATCCAGGTAATTGGTAAAATAATTCCGGCTTCATCGTATTACAATTTCGTGCCAAAAATCATATATTTCGGTACAAAAACCGGATTAATTTAATGAAGCCAGATAACTGACCAGATTTAATAACAATCCATTACTCCAAACCACAAACACTAATGTTAAAATATGATATTGTAGTAGACTAGTTAAAAGCTAAGCGAGTACCTACTAATACCTTAGCGAAGGTCACTTGGAGTATGTGTTAGGTATTGCGATACTCCACCATTTATATTACTGAATGCAGCTGCCTACCTACTCCACTTAGTTGCCTGCACTGCCTCCTCGATCATGACAAATACCTTTACCTTTCAGGTTTGATAGTTTGCACTGCCTGCTTTTAATCCACTGATACATAATTATACAATACAAAAGACTTATGAATTTATCCCAAACAGGCTGTGCTGCTTTAACGTACCTACGGTAAAAAAAAAATGTGATACTAAGAATAACACAGCCGTAGTGCATTCGGCGACGCTCGGTAATTTGTTGAGAAACATTCTGCGACAGGACCGCGCTCGACCATCCTGTAACTCTGAGTGGATCGCTAAACAAACGGTGCATGAGCGCACCCCTGCTATGACGGGGGAATTACGATATAATGTTTTGGAATCCTAATAATACTATACTCCATTTGTTTAGGTAGTTAACTAAATGTAAACAATCTTGGCGTTACTTTTTAACCAAAAACATAATTTTTAATTTGGATATTACTGCTTATAAATCAATTAACTATAGTTTTAGAAAATCTGAATGTATTTCAAGTTGTAAAACGTATTTTACATTTTTAAAGATCACATTTTGTTTAAAAGACATACCAAAATTGTTTACATTTAGTTAATTACCTAAACAAATGGAGTATATAATATAATAGTGAAACTTTGTAGGGTATGGATGGATAGACGTTTGTTACTCCTTTACGTCTAAACGCGCTAAACCAAAATAAATGGAATTTGGAATGGAGTTAGTGAGTCCATGGCTTAACACATAGGTTACTTTTTACCCGACTGTGACTGGGGTCATGTTTTGCAACCAAAACAGAAATCCACGCGAACGAAGTCGCAAGGAAAACCTCTATATTATAAGGCAGTACGTAGAAACTATAAAATGTTTTTTTGCTTTGTCTTAGTGTTAGGTTTGGTATTACCTATAGTTGTAGATAACATTCCGTGACAAGGTATTGAAATGCAAATTTTAGGCGAGAGATAACTCCTAAAATCATATAACAATGATAACGTCAACATCAACTGACTAATAACTACTCACGTGGAATATAAATTAAATGAACAAGTGAAACAGTGACAAGTGTTTGAGCGTTACAGGACATGTTTACAAAAATAATAATTAATCAGGCAATTAAGGCCAGCAGAGCATCGACAACGCGCAGCTCGTGCGCAATAAATCAAATTAATCATTATCAACACAATCGTTAAGAAAATCGTCGTTTCCTTGCAATACTAACCTACTTACACTGACTCGCACTCGTAAACAATGCTCAAAGTGCACTGCTCTCGCACAATACTTATATTCGAAAACTATTCGCACAATATTTCGATGCGCTATCACTCACGATTAGATTCAAAATCAATTTTCATCTCAATTACACAACTGAAATGTAAATATTTTTTATCAAACTTTTAATTCGAAAGAAAAATGTGTGATGCATTTCGAATCCCGAACAATAAGTCTCGCAATATCTTAAGTTAGTAAGCGCTATGTTCCCTCACAATACAAGATACATTATTTTCTTTTACAATAGGTACAATTAATCGCGAGCCGCTAAGTTATTCCGCACACGTCGCGGAATATCAGTCCTGTTAAAACACGCATCAACATTCAAATGCAATTCGTCGCAACATATAAGTATGTAGATACATAATGTTGTCTTCATAAATACCGGATGAACTCCAAAACGAAACTGTATGGTTGCATGATGTAATGAGAACATAAGATTAGATTACAGAATCAAATATGGCAGACGTGTCACATACAATGTTAATTAATTACACGTCTGATAAACACGATCTCAGTCTCTACACGCCTCTCTGAAAAACTTTCACGGTTGTGATGCCCAACTAACGTGTCTCCAGTTGAGCATACAAGTAGGGTAAACCCCGGCTTCGTGTAATGTGATAACTCTTGTGATTCATTCGATAACAATTATTTTCTCCTTATCGGCTAAATCGGTTACTATCACGTGGAAATTTAATATTTTAAGACCGCCAGCGTCTACTGTCTTAAAATGAGTACTAATTACACTAGGCAGTTGACAAAGAACTGATGAATTCAATGATCCAAAAAAAAAACTGGAGCTGAAAATAATGTGAAGCAGTTTAGATTAAATAATTTTGAATTATCAATCAATAATTATTAACAATAATATCAATATTTAACAAGTAAATGACAAAGTGCAAACTGAAGCAGTAAAAGTAACTTGTTGGTGCTTCGGCAACCACCGGTCAAACCTCAGACAGAGCTCCGAGCAGCTTTGGGATTTTACCACAACCTCTTAAGGTACAACTTGCAGTTATGCCTACGAGCGAACCTATCAATCAAGTAACTAACCCTTAAGCTGGTGTTTGTAGCTATTATTACGCTACTGAAAGTATCAAGGATTGAATGCCTTATGATTAAAACAAATACAGGTTTGGTGACAAAACTTACAATTAACTATTACCAATAATATATTTGTTCAGCGAGCTGTAGTTATATTATAAGCCATATTCTGATTTCAACTGTTATGCACTCAAAAATACGCATAGAGCGAGGGCAAAAGAATCGTGCCTCGTGACCACACTGATTGTTTTAGCTTGTAAGAGCTCCTCTACATCAAAAATTATTTCTTATACATTAATATGAACTACACTCTCTCAGGGCCATTATCTCTCTCATTGTAGTATCGAAAATTAACGAATGATGATTATGGTTGCCATTTTAAAATGAACAGAAGTTTTCATCATACGGCCGTTACACATCAAAGAAAAAGTCTTTGCGTTCATTTTCATATTTAATGTTTTGAGTACTGTTGCAGTTACAGGTGATTAATATTTTTGGGCAATTAATCTCATGTGCGTAATGAAAGCGGAAAAGTAGTGATGGAACTCATTACTGCTCACAATGGAAGTAATTATAATATAATGGAGGAACCCGCGGTCGCACACGGGATATTAAAAGAGATTTTCATTTATTTATAAATTAAAAATATCGAGTGAAACTGTCCAAGCCTCATTATAAATAATTTCCTATCATAATCTTCAACAAAATAACCAATTGTACGGACAAGCGATGATAATATTATTAACACTACAATAGAGCGAACATAAGTAGGGCAAATCCGAATGTTATCTCGGCGCTAAAGTAATACATTTATAGACAAACTTACAGTTGAATGCTTGTTTTCAAGCAAACGAAACAATCAGGTTTCAGACTCGTCTCCAAGCGACTAGGAAGAAAACCACCTGGCAACGCGGTCGAGTCGTTTCCAAATCTATTCTTATGCAAATAAGGTGCATATTGCAATGCAGTCACGCACATCCGCTGCATCCAGGTTAAGCAAGAGAATGCGAGATGTAGGTCGAATGCGTTATCACCTTATTGTTATCATAATTCCTCATGGTTCCCACATACTCTAACGTTTTCTTTGTAATCACAACATTACGTAGTGAAGTAAACTCGCCATTTTTACCGCCTGCTTACAACATACCCACACATATAGACTGTGATGAATATGACCAAATAAGTGACGTCATGTACACATATTGTCTTAAATATATTTAATAGCCCCATAAAACTATTTAAAGATCTATCAGATAAACAGCTACTCTGCTGTCAACCTCAAACGTTGATCTCTCAAAAGTTGGAAATTTAAAATGCTGAGTGAAATGGGATCTTACACCAAGGCTAACGAACACCACTGTCCAAGCTTAAACTTCATGTTTTAGATTTATGTACGAGAGTTTTGTATTCCCTATAACTGCTATCTGACTAACCCCCTGTATCTGGAGATCTTCGGAATCCTTGACAAAAGACACATCTGGCTGTTACAACCAAAAAACAAATAGCAACGATTTTCGGGAGGGTAGACTTCATATATTTTGTTTACAACCATTTTTCTCAATAGTTCTTGAATTCTCGTTGGTTCTATTAAAAGACCATCTAAAAATAAGTGTGACATTTTCATAATCATAATCATGCCCTCGTTCAATTAGTTCAGTAAATAAGGTTAAATCTATGAGGGAAACTCGGCCTCAGGATTTTCCAAGATATTTATAGATAATTAAATTTCTTAAAGTTACCCTATCTATACAACCATGTTCAACTATAACGGGAACAGCTATGGATGTACAAACAAAAATATATTTTTTTCTGTTCCATGAAATCTTAATGCGGTTAACAGAATAAACCTACATACCAAGATTCAACAGTATGTAGCTTCAGAAAAAAGTAGCTGTGACATACGGACGGACAGACAGACAGACATGACGAATCTAAAGGGTTCCGTTTTTTTTTTTTTCATTTGGCTACGGAATCCTTAAAACACTTAGCAGAATAGAAGTTTTACAATACAACAAAAAAAACTATTCATATCAATTAAGCCATTATTATATTAGTGTGTGTAAAACCGGCGGAACTTAATTTCGCCGAGCAGTGATTAAACAGGAGCCACTGAAGTTATAATGAGATATTATCTCGCGTAGAGCGCACTAGGTGCTCGCGGTACGATATTTACTAAGTATTCCATAAAATTATGATCTGTTGTCATTCAGCCCACCATTATCAATATCCATTAATCAAAGTTAATTTGCCAAGGGAGAGATTTAAATCATTTTTTTATGTAATGGTATAAAGTTTGACATTGTACACCAATAATAGGAGACATTAATTGACTAGGAATTGGTGTCACACACAAGTTTGTATTGTTATGGCACGAATAATGTAAGTAGCTAAAGAAATCCGAAGACTTTCTTCCAATTTACCTGTTGCTTGTAATACTCCCTTAATAGCATCTGTCTGACTTTTGCCTAATCATTCATTGCCGGCGCGGTGCAGCGGTGTTACACAAATATTTTATCGCTGAATATACTTTTAAGAAGCCACTGCAATCGGGCAGGTCCTGTACTGCATCATTGTTAATCTTTTACCTATTTGTAAGAGGGCCTAAATGTTACGCTCTAAAAATTCAACTCAATTTCATAATCAAACTAAATACAGCAATCAAAACAATATAAGGAAATCAAGTGTTATCAGTGCTCATTTATAGTTATTGTGCAAGGCGTCATGGGGTCACAATGCTCGATAAACTAACGAGATAAACACAAGAAAAAATCACGAAATATTTTTGTTTTAGTTATCTCGCGTTACAGAAATACTGAAGATGAATATGTGAGGAGTTGCTGATAACATTGGATAACCTCGATAAATGGCAACAGTTGGGCCGGCTCGTCTCCGGCGGCGCGCGGCGGCCTGCACACGATTCGCGATGTTTGTGTTCCGTGCCGCCGCCGCGCCGCCGCCGCGCCCGGCAGATAACCAGCCACTGAGATTACTGTAATTACTTACTTCTTAGAATGATTTTCGTGCGTTCGCCGGCCATCCAGGCCAAAGGTGCGCGACTACAGGTCACACTGTGTACACTTACAGAGATAGTCGTTCCGTGAATTAAACAACGATGAGGTAGTTTATTGGGACTGAGATATTACATGATTACCTTAAAGTCAAGTGTATATTTTTGCCTGTTAAAACCTCAAGCAAACGATAATTCCCAAACACCAATTCATAAAATTGAATTGATGCGTCGGAACTCTATGGTCGATATATTGCATGTATTGTAACCCTTTACCGCTCACAGTAACAAGGTAATCACTAAGTTATTGTCACTTGACAAAAATTACCAACATACAAATTACTTTATAATTAGATCCTAGTGCGAAAATTATTTTTTAATACACCATATTATTTTCATCACATATTATCTCAAAACATATATAATTTTGTCAATGAACCTAATTTTAGGAATATCCAAGCAATCTTTTAAAAGGTGAATAAACTGCTACTGTTTAGAAATATAGTTACATTCACACTATCAGTATGTAATTATCTCTAAAAAGTTTGGACATTTTTCCGAAGTATTTTGAGACAACAACACATCGGCACATTGACCTTAGAGTTAAACAAATGCAAAGTCTTCCGTTAGGTAATAGCGCCAATGCGATGGTGATTTGTTTGTCGCGGCGCCACGCGGGGAGGAGGGGAACACATTTCCTTACTAAGATTGAAATTTAAAGCTGCAGCGTTTAAAATCATTTTATCCACTAGCATCAGGTTTGTCATATTGAATTCTTGTAACAATCCAATTTCTCTATCACAATGACATTGAAATTTCATAACACAAAATTCTTAATTACAAAGCACAAAGACTGCAACTCTTTGTCAAACGCAATAACGATGATACCTGATACTAGTGACGTGGGCCGGCTCTATTACAACATCATCTTGCTCCCTGAATTATAGCACACTAGCTATTGCCCGCTACTGCGCCCGCGAGCATTTGGATTATAGTTTGTAAAAACGTTACCCCCGTCTGACGCTGTCCATTAAAATGTACCCTATGTGTTAATCCAGGGTGGCAGCGAACTCCACACTAAATTTTTATCCAAATTAAACTAGACAGTTGAGTGAGAGCGTGAAAGAGAAACAAAAATCCATCCATCTATCAACTCATCCAGCCATATCTACAAACTTTCGCGTTTATAATGTTAGTAGGATGCGATGGAAAACCATTTTGCTGATTCCTGTAATAAGTTTATCTGACTCTCAAATTGTAAAGCTTTATCTTTTGTACCACTTAGATGGGAACACTAAGCGTAGCCGGCGCGCGGCGGTTTATTAGCAAAGTGGACACTCATAGTGTAACGCACAGCAGGCCTGATGTCGCCTGGATGCCATCTGTATCGGTTTCAGATGTCACACTAAACTTGAAGAGCGATATAAACCTGAGATCTTATTAGTCATCTCTGACATTAGATGCGTTAGTCGGAATTTTCTTTAAAATCTTGGAGTGAGTCAATTTGATTGAGATTCGTGTAGAAACAGACTTATAAGAGTGGCCATGTCTAGCTGTGCCGTGGGATGCGTTATAAATAATGATGTTAAACATGATCATTTAATTGAGAACGATTTAATTTAGTATTTTAAACGAAACATTAATAATATTATTGGTATTTTTTGATGAATGTTATTTTGATTACCTAGTTAATCAAGACAAAGTTACAAGCTGTGTTCTGTCCCATTTACGAATCATAAAGTCGTATACTTTACAAAGATTTATGTGCTATTAAATAGGTGCATGTATAATATATTTGTATAACTACGTACTTAATATGTTATTTATAACTTGATTTGACCTCAAAGGGACGTGGATTTTCGTAATGTTATCGTGACATATAAAACAGTGTTTTACAAAATCTTGTCAATATTTTTTTTTGGAAACCCTGTAAATAAACTCTAATATGTTTTTTATGGAACATAATTGAAAAACAGTCTTAATTAGGTCACACTGTTATCGGCTGAGATAAGACATACAAAAATATTTTCTTATGGAGATGCATTTATTTATTATCTCTCAGATGATACACTTAGCGGAACATAGCCTAAATGTAATGGCCTTAATTGTATAGCTGTTACAACATATGCAATGCTATCTAACTATTTCATTATTGATTAATCATTTGTACTATTTTTTTCTCTCCGAAATTAAACTAATTTGTTGATATCTCAGAGATTTATAAATTTTAGATAGAAGAAATTAAGTACATTAAAACCTCCTTCATCAGTTTAAACAAATATATACTCAATTCTTTATTAGAACTCCATATGTTATACATGTGGAGCATTTTACAGTCTAGAATCAATATGGACCCTATATCTTTAACGACTTCCTATGCAAATTAAAAGTTACATGCTCTATGCCATAAGTTTAGCTATAATTATATAAATTATTAAATAATTATTTTTGTAATTTGAGTCTTCTTTGTGAGATTCTGTGTAAACGCTGTGTAAGATAAACTTTCCTCAGTGAATGGCGCGTGAAAACTTACAATGAAGCGGCGCGCTGTGCCTCCGAGCGTGCGAGTGTGCCCGCACACAACTGTGTTGACTGGATGCAATCGCGGTGATTACCCTAATACAGCATACAACAACTTAACGCCTGATACACTTTGAACTCTTCACACATTAGCTAAGTATGTGTTGCCAAGTTAACAACCACATTATTGTAATTATAGTTTAGCTGCTCGTTTATTACCATTAATTAATGCACCCATATTTTTAAATAAGAAACTATCTGTTTTTTCTCACGTCTTTAAATAAAAAATATCAGTTACCTATGCTCAAGTATTTTTCCTGTTGTTTATATATTGCACAACAATAATAACTAACAATTGTTTATGCGTAATAATTAATAAAAATATGCACAGCGTTACTATCGGCGCCACCTTTGGTCCGTATTACGTACGTACTTAACCTTAAAAGATAAAAACCGACGGGGTTACTAGACTCATTTATCTAATTATAAAACAATATAATTATTACAACCGGTTATATATAGCTCTGAATTATTATATGAACATGATCTCTTCTAATTAATTTATTTCTGTTAGATAATATTAAATACCAGCCTTTGTCCGAGTGGCTAACAGTGGGTGAAGATATTAGGCGCAAGCAAAACCAATTTAACTCGTTCCTTCCAGTACCTATTAAATACCATTTGAAGACTTTCTGCCTTAATTATTTTCCTGTTTATCAAAATTTTACCTTTAATAACATTGAACAACATTTTACCCCGAATTAGCCCTAAAAGAGGATGAGTTTGATTTAAAAAAAAATTAAGATACCTCTAAACCATGTATAGAGGAAAATTATATTCTAAATATCAAGGGCGTTCCTTCCAAAACTTCCTACCTCAGATTTACTATCTTAGGGCTGGCGTGTCGTAAAATCCATTTTAGTGGAGGTAAACACTCTAAAAGAAACTTAAGTGCTAAATTTCATGTTTGTAGGTGCTAAAGATTCTAAAATTTCGTAATTAGTTAGTCATTGATTGGTATTTCGCTACCTACCTATAGAAGATTAGCTGTAGTAAGGCCAGTGTGAGAAATAAAAAGATAATATACACTGAATACATATAACGTTAGGTAGAGCCATGTAGCAAGTCTTAACGTGCTAGCACTAAATTTAGGCATTACTTTATCTCGTCGGTGCCGATAACCTTGATAAAAGTGTACGCGGATTTGCCGGGGTCAACTGTACCGGGCTAACGTCACTTATAACAACAACTTACGCAAATAAGCCGTCATGCCACGAAATTAGCAGAAGAGAGAAGTCACCGTTCCTATACTAATCACTTGGCTTGTAAAGTGTGCACAAGGTTAATTTGGGCTGTGTAAAGTCCTAGTTAGGTTGTCTAAACCTACGACCCTATTTCTTACCGATAGGTAACTCAGTATTTGGGCTTTTCATTATTTCTTTGATTTTACAATTCAGATAGTATTTCTGATTCTCAAACACACGGTGATTACATAATTAGTCAAATTACACGACGCTTCTTGCGGCTCTATGTAAACTCCCGTATCTACGTGGTCGGCAATGGCATTGAATTTGTACAAACATACAATATCAAACTCCTTTAAATTCCGTCGCTCACTGATACACTCACCTGTTGAATCACTTTTGCGAATATAAAATTGTGTGACAAAAGTTTCAAGAAAATAAGAACCTTCTTTCCGAATAAATAAGGATTAGAATAGTCCGCCTTGAAGCAAGTTCTATGTATCGCACATCGTTGGCTTGAAGTAGTGATGTATGAAACGCGAAACTTAAAGATTGGATTACTTTACTAGTAATTCCTTATCTATAAGATTTTCTTGTAGGTCATCGACACCAGCTCCAGATACGTTTACTTACTTGAAGGCTAGTGAATAATACGTCAAGAAATGCATGCAATGTCACTTCACTTGCAATACAGATCTCACATTGTTAATAATCCAAATTCGAATAATTGAGTGCTGCATGAGAAAGTTTTCGCATGCTCTAAGCTCTACTGTATACGTACAGTACACTAGTACAGTATAGGTATGTGTAGGACCAATACGATGTTGTGAGACAGATTTATACGAAGTTTGGTGCTTTTGTTTTATCCTCTATATTGTTATGCTATTAGTTCCGCATAGCAATTAGCCATCAGGGATATTCACAAATGCGCTCAGTAAGTACATTCGTTAGCTAGTGATGTCCTTGCTTGCGATAATAATGTAACGCCGACGATATTTGCTCAGTTAAACCAACTTCCGGTATTTAAACCCTTTTGGTTGGGTGTACCTTTAAATCTATCATGTATATTTACCGAGAGCCGCTTTGCGCAAACGCAACGCTACAGTACCTCGGTATACACTGTCACGTGAGTTTGATTGTTACTGCGCAGAAATTCGTTATGTTAGTTAATCAATAAAGATAGCCAAATATAATTACACCTAAACGTACTTATCAAATTGTAGAGTTCAACATTTTAATTACCCGTTTTGATATTTAACAATAAATAGGTATGGTCAGTGGTCAACCACTCTGTTGTTAATTGCTAATAAAAAAAAAACGATAACGGATCAAACAATTTAATTTTATGAGTATATGTTAAGATATTTGTGAATTTAGAGATTTATTCCTGTGTAAGGAACAAGTCGAGCAGATCTGATATGTTTTAAACTATTTCTGTTCGGTGGTTAATTTGTCCCGCATTGCGAAGATGGGAAAATGGGAAAGGTTGTCATGTTAGATGTTCGCAGACGTAATAAGAAAAGCTTTTAAGATGTATGCCGTTGACGGTAAATTGAGTTGCGCTTGTGACGGGCGTGTGTACCTGATTGTGTCTCTATGAAACATTATAAATATACTTCAAGCGCTTAGGATTTTATGGCTGAGTATCTGCGTTGATACTTAGCAAATCTGACTATAGGTTATAAATGTTCAAAGTGACTGTTTAGCGGATTACGTGAATATGTAAAACATTATGATTTTATACGAGATACCAAGTTAACATTTCTCTTTTTTATGACACGAGACCAGTACCGAGGACGGCGCAAGAAGCAGAAAGCCTAAAATCGTAATTGAAACGATTAAAACTTATATAGATGGCAATGAACCGAGCACTTCTAATACGAGTAACTCGCGTGCATATTTTTTTTACGACTATTAATAATAACTATGACCGGTGTTCGAATCCTGAGAAAAACAATGAAATCCAAAATAATTCCGTTTGTATCGTTTAGAATATACAAAAACGTGTATACGACAATTAAACCAGTCTAGTGATGATTCGTGACGTACTGAGCTGGTTTGGCAACTTATGACATTACACACAAATATTAATGAACTACTCGCGTTCGACATTATATGTTTTTTAAGTTGAAAACAGGGCTTTAGATTCTTTGAAAAATTACTAGATGATGGAAACAATCTGCTAGGTTGCGGCTAAATGCACGGTAATTGAAGGCCCTGGACGGACGTTGGCAGGCGTTTTAAATCTTGCTACGTAACTCAACGATTAAACATGTTGATCTTAAATATTTCTTTCCTACTTAACTCTCATTAGGTACTTTCCAAATATATTATTTTTGTTAAGATTATCGGTACCGGGTATTGCGAAACCTTGTTTACGCATTAAAGTTTTGCCAACGAATGGTTTTAAGGTTTCAGAGTCGCGTGGCTTTCTTTTAAATAAGACCCAATTACACATCGATATGTTTGGATTTTTGCAATTTTCACGTAATTTAGAAGATTTTTAGAAGATATCTAGTATTTTAATAAGTCATGATCCATGAAGCCTATTATTCGGATCAGTCCGCAAACACGGTGTCTAAAACTCTTTGTAGATACTTTTTTGAAGAAAAATTGAAGGTAGGCCGCACTTAAATCTCAGAACAATGAGAGGAGCAATCGTTGAGCTCACAACAGTTTCCTTCCGAGCGGAAAATGAAGCTCTGTTAGAAAAATGTTGCAAGAAATGCATGGCGTTAGCGCCTGAGATCCGCGGTCTGCAATCCCTTCCTCGACAATAGTGCAGGCTGTGCGTGTGGGTACCCTAGAGAGGCGCGCGTGCTGATAGGGGCGAGCGCGACCACCCCACCCAACATCCCAACCATCAATTAAGACTTTAAAAAATAAACGGATTATTCTTCGCGATCGGCTCATGCATTAAAACCTGTTCTGAAATACTTATTTTTTTCACTTTCGACATCGACATTCTACGGAATTTAAATAGAAAATAGAAGTAGGTACGGTTTATTTGCTTGGTGTTTGACCTCATTACAGTTTGCACGTTCAATCAATTTTACAACTATTGTTCAAAATGCAGAATTGACTAGAATCTAATTAGCGTATGCAATATGGTAACTGCTGTAACAAAACACTCGTAGGTAGTTTGAAGTTATAAAAACGGCAATACGACTAATTAACTTTTACTGATATATAACTGAAAATTATATGCAATCCAAGTAAATGAGTTATGCGGGCAGATTTCTTTGTGACGCCAATTATAATTATTAAATTAGAGAAATGTTGAATTACCCGTCCAGACCGTCGATTTTAATACATAATTTTTGAAAAATCTAAAAAATGTAGATGATAAGTTGTGATAAGGCGAAGTTAAACCGACGAGCCTGCACACGGTAGAGCGCGCTTTACGCCGCGGCGCCTCTTTTTATGCCTCATTGTTTGTTCTATCACTAATCAGTGCCTCTGGAGATCAATATCTTATCACTGCTCTGCTCTGATGAGTTCCTTGTTCACAGAGGCGGCTGTAGTCGTCGTCTCGTTAGTGCAAATAATGTTTTTGAAACTACTCACACGTCATTAATTTTACCCCGACATAGAGTTCGTTAAAATATTGAGTTATTTTCATAGCTACATGACAGGACCGTCATGATTATTCACGTAATAAAAGTATCATGTGTATCACGGCTTACTTTAAACATTATCAGTATCTATCTATTTTTATCAAGCGTTTGATACTCGAAACTATTATTTGAAATTTATGCATGAAGCGCGATTCCGTTACACTGATATTTTATTCTTATTTTTGTAAGATTTGCAGTCATTACTTTATGATTTCCTGTCGACTGAAAGCCGTGTTATTATTTAAATACGCATACACTGAACATCGTGAAGTTAAATTATGTTCCGCCGCAAAAACCGGCTCTGTCACCGATACCTACTTATTACTTTAACTCGGACAATATTCAAACTACCACAAATCTTTTGTTCCACCAAAAGTGAGTCGAGCATACAATAAATACAAATCGTAAGTCTAGACTGTGAGAAGTTAAAAAGTTTTTGCAAAGTATTTTTCAGAAATGCCGCGGACTGGTTGTAGCAAACTTTTTGGGGGACTTGGAAAAAAATCTTACCTGTAGCACTGCGGAGGCGAGGACTAGCAGAAGGGCCGCAAGCGGGACCCCTGCGGTCCTCATGATGCTCCGGTTATGATAGTAGACGAATGTTGTAAAGTTTACACCGATACCGGGTTGGCGCGCAGGCGTCGACCGCGCCGCACGACTGTCGGACCGCGAATGATGCCGCCCGGCGCCGCTCGCCGCTCGCTCCTCCGCTGCTCCGCTGCTTCGCCCTGCGGGAGCTATCGCGCCGGCCCGCAAGCATCCCACATGCACTCATTACGGTGATCACTTGCCACAGCCTTAACCCATCAAACATGTTTCAATATGTACAGTACAGGGCTATCATACATTACAATATATTGATGCATTTGGTATGCAAAACGAAAAACAGGAACTCGCAATCTGGATCATCGTGAAGAAAAATTCTGCGTCTCGCTCCCGCGTGTGAGCCCTGCAAAGTTCTATGACCCCTCTCTTGCGCTTATCACCGTGCTGCAATCTTATATTAAAAAAGCCTTAAGACCTAACGCTTTTTGAAAAGAAAATAGCTCTTTATCTCATTGTGGTAGAGTTTTAAATGTAATGTAGTTCTGATAGCAGTGATTCAAATTGATATCGTTATTATTTACCTACTCGTCGCGCCCAATTCCTCAATTCTCTAAGTTACTAGGTAATTACATATTTATGCGAATTTATCGAATTATTTCTACCTCATTTAAATAATAATGCTGAGTGGTATATACAACTTTACTATTTCCTATTTTTATGAAGGAGAATTTACTCGAGAACTCTGGCTGTGGCGAATTTTTTGTCTGTGATATTCTACGTACGATAAGATACAAAATTGGGTGAGGTTAGGTTAGGCTATCGTGCAGTATCCGTGGCCGGGGACTGAGTTTGTTTGTAATACGTTTAATTTTAATCAAAAACTGGCACTTAAAAGAGCTCGCATAAGTCATTCGCTTATTACTTAGTATCAAAAATATAATATTGATGTAACAAGGTGATCTTGTAAAGTTTAAAATATCTCATTATTTCAATACTTATCGTCGAACGCGCGAGCTAGGCCGCAGGCCTGGACGGCGATCGGGATTCGTTTTAAAAAAGTAATTATTTAATCACTAGCTACATTCTGCACACGTCACTATGCGAGCTAAAAATGGGAAATACAGCTTTCCATAAACCCGGAACGTAAAAAACGAGACTAAAAACTGTTTTTTTTTTTCTAAATTTCATGTCAATCGAATTGAAAGTTCATTCGACAGATTTGGAAATAGAAAAAAAATACACATCGTAGTGATTTTAAAACAACGAATGCACTTTGACAAATCCTAAATGCTGCCCCCGATTGACAAATCCTAAAACGGATTGTGACTGGTGTGAGTGCTGCCGGCGCTTTTAATAAAATTAACAAGATTGTCGTAATTCCCTTATCGGAGGGTCCGTGCGACTTGCATGCACTCTCACGGCGTATACAACAATAAAGCCTAACAAAGTCAGTCTATTCTGAATAATATATGTTCTTACACACTTTTGATCAGCTGATTATTATTTTACATTGTTTTGTTATTTGTTTGAGAAATAATATTGTCTGGACTTTAATAGATGCGATAACTCAGGGGGAGTTAGTTTTGACGTTTCTTCTCAGTATAGCAAGCTAGGAAGAGTCCTCTCTCATCATCATCTTCCTGCCCTTATCCCATTTTACTTGGGGTCGGCGCAACATGTTTTTTTCTTCCATTCTCCCCTATCAGAGGTCATACTATCATTTACTCCTTTATCATTCATATCATTCCTTATACAGTCCATCCATCTTTTTTTTGGCCTTCCCCTTCCTCTCCATCCATCAACATTCATACTCATCACTCTCTTAGTCACATGATTCTCATCCCTCCTCATCACGTGCCCATACCAAGACAGCCGATATCCTTTCACTTTTTCCGTAACCGGTGCTACTTTCAAACTTCCCCTTATAAACTCATTCCGTACTTTATCCATTCTTGTCACTCCACACATCCATCTCAACATCCTCATCTCCGCCACATGCAATCGTTTCTCATCCATCTTTTTCACAGCCCAGCATTCCGATCCATACAATACGACAGGTCTTATCACGGTTTTATATATTTTCCCCTTTAACTTGAGAGGCATCCGAAGGAAGAGTCCTCTCTAACCAAGCTTATATTAAAAAAAATCCGGCCCAGTGCGAGTCGGACTCGCGCACGAAGGGTTGTGCACTTGATATTTTTATTATTTGTTGTTATAGCGGCAACGGAAATACAATATTTGTGAAAATTTTGCTTACTAGCTATCATGGTTTATGCGATACCTCTATAGAGCCTGGAGACAGACAGACAGCGGAATCTCAGTAATAGGGTTCCGTTTTACCTTTTGGTTCCGTTTCCGTTCTACCCTAAAAAGACCTGTAAAAGTAATATCAATTATCGTATTTCAGAATAAACTATTTTATTTCGTTGCTGTTTATCTTAGTCTTTCACTAGCTCTAGAAGATCTGGTCAAAGGCTATATTTAGGTAAACTATTAACTGCCCACAATGTAGAAATAACAAAGGTACAGGATAATTGATTTTACGTACTAAATGTGAACATCCCGCCTTCTGAGTTTGTATGAAAGTGTGTTTTTTGAAATTAATCCAACTTGCCGAAGAGGTAAATGTACTACGTTGGTTGAGCAATGTTCCACATATCTACTATTTTTATCAAAATATGAAAAAGTACATCAAAGACTAGCTTAGGCCCGCGGGGGTTTAAGCCTAATTAACAAATCCATACCAAAATCTACTTTATCCCTAATTCGTGAATATTACTTTGCTCCAAACTTAATATTGGCTTAAAATGTAGCCAAAATTACCCATATTGTGTGCTACCTGACATTAATATCTTAAAAGAATTCAAGCCAAGCCGAAAGTTCGAAAAAAACGCACGAACACAAATAAAACATACTTTTCATTAATGGCGCATGTGTAAGTACGCTTGTGCACTATAATATGTCCTGCGGAGCTGACTGGTGTCATAGTAACTCTAGCCGCCGTGGCCGAAATCGGTCAGAACACGTTATATTACATGTAAGTACATTTCTGAGTATGTCAAAACTGTAAGAGCTCAATAACTATTGTTATTTTGACGTGACACACACAACCTCACTCTTATTTTCGGATGATTTGACAAGATGTACTTACATATTTAAACAAAAATAATACATTTAATTTTGAAGTATAATACTACAGCATAAACATTTGTTTCTATTGTATTATTTATATTTCAACATTTACAAAGACTTAAGTAAACAAATGCTTTAAAAGGAGACTACTGTATTTTACTTTTCTAGGTAAATGCCAACATCATTCCATAATCTTAAATAGCGTTTTGGCTCTCGAACCCCCCTATCCAAGAGTTACAACCCCAAACGGTTCAAACAAGTAATTACCTACTATAGGCTTACTATATTTGTGCCGTTTGAGGTTCTCGGCTGCCGTAACAGCAGCGCCAGCGCAGGTCGATGAAGTGGGAAGATGAGATGGTGCAAGAGTAACAAGGTAGCGTCCACACAAAAGGCCTGCCCATCTTCCAAGATCAAAGACATACCGTGCTTCCTCTTGCTGTCTTGCCAAACCATTAGATTCTAAAACGGCTGGTTTGCCAGCGGCAGACGGACCTCGACGGGTGACGTCATTGCGGACAATGCTGAGGAGAGTTTGATGACCACAACAAGGCATGTCAAGTCACATTGAATTTGACAAATGTCTTTCCCCAAGTGGTTACTTTGGATACGCTGTTTCATAATGTTTTGACTTAGTTGTGGATTACAATTCATTACGCTTTCAGTATTGTATTTCTCTACTTCGATTTATTCAATTAAATATTTTCTGAATAAATTTTATATTTGAGCATACAGAACCGTCAGCGAATTAACGTATCTTGTGGTTAGCTGTGAATGCTGCGATTTCAATTTTAGCGGGACTAACACCTGCTTATCTGGGGGCACGGCAGTGCCTCGCTAAGTCGAGCATAGTATTTGTTTCTGAATGAAACGATAATCCACTTAAATATTGACGGCGATCCTCATTGTCTAGCGCGCTGTATGCTTCAATAAACTGTAGTTTTTGCTAAAACTCCATTATATTTCTGATCACAATTCCAGATACTTTTAAATAAGAATAATAAAAGTCTTAATGGTAGACATAGGAGTCTAATTTAAATTGTACAAGACTAAAAAAGATCTCATTTCTGTATACCCCACACAAAGGAACTTTAGTATATAGGTATTTTTATGATTAAGTTCATCACTTTCGATGAATGGTGCAAGCTCGTTGACGAGCGCGGCGCTCCAGACATCGACTGGCGCGTCGTGGAGTGCACCGCCAGCTCCTAGAAGACGAGGTTTTGCGACGCCGCAGGGGGAGCGCCGCGCTAATGGAGGTAATAATCATATCACTGACAAGATGTCCACTTCGTAATGAGGGCCCCGATGCATTAGTACCTGAAAGGATGTGCAAATTGCCACTTCCTCTCCACAATATTGTAGTATTAATACTCCAAAGTATTGAGTTCAACATGTATCTGTCCAATTTTGTTAAAAATATGACTGAGACTGTAAAGTTGTTCTAAAGAAAATAGAATCATCTACGCGAATTCACGCAAAGCCTTTAGATTTAATCAAAAAGTGTGATATTTCCTTTAAACATAAGAGTGAGTGAACCCTTATTGTGTCCATTTCAAACTTTGTTAAAGATGCCACTGTTGCCTGTTGAGCTCAGAAAAGTATAAAACAACTTAGCTCAAGTTAGAAAAACATTTTTATTGCTTTACTGAAATGACAGGGATGAAAGAGAACCATCGAATAGTATCGATAGATTCACTGTATTCAATGCAGTAGAAGTACTTCTTACTTGGGTAATTCATATAAAAGGGTATGTTATCACTGTTACAAATTAATATGCACTGAAAGTACGCACGAAGATTTTCTTTTGACATAGTAATTTTCAGACATGGAAATCAAGGTTTTTAAAAAAGCTACCATTACAATAGCAAAACATTGTACCTTTGATATGTCCGGCGTCAACAGAACGTCAGTCGATTTCACTTCCTGAATGGGCGTTAAAAGGTAAATCAATAGGCACGTGCGAGCCGAGCTCGTACGAAACTAATTTTCCAAACAAAACTGTCAACTGCGCTGCCATGCCAGTACTATTTTTACATTTACTGCCAAGCCACGTTATTTAAGTAAGTAGTTAGTAATCGACAGGAGATATTATTAATATAAAGTAATACCTGTGATACATGAAGATCGCTCCGGATTACAACATTACAATGCCGACGTACAAGCTTTGATCATGGCGAAGATCCATGCACTTAAGTTTAGTACCAGCGTATGAGGCATTATCCAAACACGACACGACACATTCCCTTTACACGACATGACAAACAGATAGGTGACTTCGCCGTACCTGTAGTGTCATGCAAATTGGCATCTCGGTCTAAACGATAATTCAAACAAGTTGATGATCGAATGCAGTCAGTTGTATGGAAATTGTTTAGCTGTTCCTGATATCGGCATTTAGTAACAAGCAGAAAGTAGATATACTATTCTTTTCAAAAGTTCTTATCGCGGAAAGGAACATCTCAACTTGGCATTGGCATTATACAAATATTTAGCTTCTTACTATGCTGGCATCAAACCCGTAATACGGCGCGTAGCGTTATCGGGTCGTGGTGACAAATAATGCCCGACTCTCCGTGGAGTAAGTATTCTACCGATTTTACAATCTTAATAAATGTTTATATTTTGTGTCTCGAAAAGTTAATAATACATTCATTTATTTAGTACATATTTTAATTGCATGGCCAAGGTCGGTACGCAGTCCATATCCTGCATAGTTTCCACAAAATATTAACGTGTAACTTTACAATCAGAGACCGACGGCAGCGTGAAGTCACTTCATGTAGTTCGCTAGTAGCCGGCAGCTAAGGTGTACGACGCGTAGGCAGGTGTCGATCAACAAGTCCGCTGATTTCAGACCATCAATAAAACATTAACATTTAAACAAGTTCATCGAAAAATTCACCGATTCTTCTTATTTACAATACGTCTGAAAATATTTTTAAACATTTTCTGGATTCAATATTTACGGAACTATTAGCTCGAGCACTTTGTTTAGATTCTCAGTCTCGCGGTAATAAGACTTTGACCTCATCGTAAACGCCAACCTACTTTCTTAATGTAGGATATATTTTTAACCTAATTCTTTTTACCCCGGCTGATCCTAACCGCTTTATGTAGTATCCTATATTTTAAATTTTATTATCGGTTGAGAAACAGCACTCTCTCGTTTTCTAACATAGTATCGTTCGAGTATTAGTAAATCTTTTTACATTATCGCGCTTATTAGAGTCAACCCTCGGAGTTAACATAAATCATGTCGAATACGGAACACTTTTTGTATTATTTTTGTGAGAATGAGCCTCAAAATTATTTGGAGTGGAAAACGAAGAAACCAGAGTTCAAATATTAAACACCACTTTCCTCTGAGGGTCTAACATTAATTGCATACTCCGTGGCCTATTGGAACTGATCCATTCTCGGGTACTCTTAAGCCATAGCGGCACGATAGAGCATGTGTTGTGACTCGCGTGTAACCGTGCCCCAACTCCTGACAAAGGGTTACCCGCTCTCTAAATAACATAATTTGTCTTCATATCCTTCCGTGCACAAAGTTGGGGAATCTTTAAAGAGCAGAAGACATCTCCGCTAGACATCCTCGTAACGCCGCCGCCGCCGAAACCTTTCCGTTAGGTACGTAGATTTTTGTGCTGTACTTTTTTGTTTTGACTTTACTGACAGTCGAGTGGTCCAAACCGCAAATTAGTGTTTGCTTTTTCTTGACAACTTATAAATTTGTATGAAATAGACGATTTACTTATAAGTCGCTAAGTATGTAATACCTATTATAATTAACTACTTATCTACTCGTAATATTTTTCTCTGCGAGCCGCCCTCACATGAGCGACCGATAGGTACCTACTACTTGATTCCAGCACAATTTTATAGTCTGCCATTATCAGCTACTTACTCTATATTCCCGTACATTGCCCCGTTCTCAGATATATGTAATAATAATATCAAAGTCAAGTCAAGTCAGTCAAGTACTAGCAAACAGCCCTAGCTCCGCACGGGTGCAATATACTTATAAACCTTTTTTCCTAGCCTATTGTGTCCCACTGCTGAGCAAAGGCCACCTCGAACCAGTCCTCGCGATTTACGTTCAAATCATCCAAATCATCATCATTCATCATTATCAATCATTTCATCATATAAACCTTTACTTTCCATTAAATAAAATATTGTTGCAAAATCAATTGCGAAGTTTTAGGGATCTAAGTATACATATAGACAGACAGATACGGGGAGTGACTTTATTTTCTACAATGTATGGATTGATATGTTCATTAGAATAGGTCCTTTTTACCCGCCCAGGTTAGTGTGAGGGGCACGAACATTTATTGTGTCCGAATGTAATTTATCCATTTATTAGAAGAACGTTTATCAGTTGTCTAGTACTCATATAATTTGAAAATTAATACTCTCGTATAATTTGAAACTTATTGCTCGGAAGTCTATAGAGAAATTATAAAAATTGTTCCTCATAAAATTGTCTACAAAAACATGTTTTTGTAGACTGCATGAGACATGTCTCATGCAGTTTTATTGTTAAATTAATGGATTTCGGATTAAAGCGACTAGAATGCACTCTCATCTCTTTAAGGGCCAGGCCACACGGTGCGGCACCGCACCGCACCGCATTACTCCGCACCGCACTGGCGGCCTCACGAGCAGTGCGGCGTCGCAATATTCTTACGGCGCCGCTGCGGCACCGCAACAGGCTTGGCTTGGCTTCCCCAGTTGAGGACAGTCTACAATAAACAACTGAGCGGCGCCGCTGCGGCACCACACTACTTGCACCCCTCCCCGCCTCGTCTGCCTCGCGCCGTTGTCCGGTGCGCCTGCGGTGCGACGCCGGTGCGGCGCCGGGCGTGCCGTGTGGCATACCATACATTTTTATATGTAGGAAACCATTGCGGCACCGCATAGGCGCCGCGCCGGAGCCACACCGCACCGTGTGGCCTGGCCCTAAGGCGTAAACTCTATTGCTTTTTATTAATATTTGTAAGTGCCGTAAAATATTAAATTTTTTATCTCAAAACAACTCCCGAATATTGTAAAGCATAAGAGAAAAGCTACAAATTGATCAAAGATGAAGTAAGTAATTAAATAAAAATACAAAAAGAGTTTTCGGGAACTGCATTGGAGACGCCGAGTGTCGATCTCGGTACCTCTCGCTTGCTAGGCGAGCGCTCTGCCCATTGAGCTACGTCTCCTAAGATTGTTAAGGCAAAATAAGTGTTCCTATGAAGTAAACGGGTTAATAAAAAAACCGGCCAAGTGCGAGTCGGACTCGCGCACGCAGAATTCCGTACTACTATCTTTAATAGAAAATCACGTATGTTGTAGGCATATTAATTTTCAACCTGTTTTTTAAGATCGAGTAAAAATTGCTGAAAAATTACGTTTATTGTATGGGAGCACCCCTTTAATATTTAGGTATTTTATTGTTTCTTATTTTGAAAGGTCCTATATTACCTTTCAAAATAAGAAACAATAAAGTACAAGTAAGTACCTATTCTGTGAAAGTTTGAAGCGTCTACCTGCTACCGTTTTAATACTAAGCGAATTAAAACACGTTTTTTGTATGGGGACCACACTTAACTTTTATTTTTAGTATTTGTTGTTATAGCGGCAATGGAAATACATCATTTGTGAAAATTTCAGCTTTCTAGCTATCGCGGTTTATAGGATACAGCCTGGAGAAGCCTGGAGACAGACAGCAGAGGCTTAGTAATAGGGTTCCATTTCACCCTTTGGGTACGGAACACTAAAAACTGGTTTTTGGGACGTTTTGACCTTTGTAATTTTTTTAAGCCGGCCCGATATCAAGCCTTTACGAAATCCCCATTGCAGATTTTGTAATGTATTAGTGAGTGGTGATTTGCTTTTACATAGGTATTTACATTTTATAAATACATACGTAAAAAATATAGATTTAAACATCACCTACCTTTTAATTTTGTAGTAGGTATGTAAACTCCTTGAGTAAAACGTAGGTAAACATTATAAGTGAATCGTTTAACTGATTATTACGATGATTTGTTCCGTTTCCTCTCCGTCCTGAAAATAATAAAGAAATGCCTATTTTACTTAAATGGGATTATACACAACGGGACCTAACACAAATGAGTAGTAGGTACGGCCCAAACGCATTATTGAATAATAAGTTGGTAATAATCTCGCTTCGTATTTGGGATAAAATGATTATCGATATCGTTAGTAACATAGAACCTACGAATTTGGCGGAGAGTGAATGAGTCTGATTTGTAACAAATACATGCTACCAAAGAGTCGGAGCTCGTGTTTGGTGATGTTTTGTAAGAATTTAAAACTAAACTTTCATTTATACATACTTACTTTAATGTACAACATAAATAAGTGGCATTTAAATAAACCGTAACACAGTTTGAAAAAAACAGATCTTCTTTGACTTTGTAATACTGCCATCTGTCGAACGCGATACGCATAATGTTCTTTACAGTTTATGGCAAAAAGTTATTGACTATAGTTGGTTTTTAAAAGAATAGATAACACTTGTCTTGTAAAATTATCACTTTCTAACATTATTGTGGATTTAAGTAATAAATATTAAAATTTGTATAAATTATGCATCGTATAAATAATTAAGAACGCTTTATTTATGTTCAATATCTTTTATCTGTTCCTAGTTTTCTGAAGTTATATGATTCTGTGCTGCCGTTACAATATTTTCATTTTTAACCATTTTAATAGTAATTATTTTAAAGCACTTAAAGTTATGTGCGGCTGTAATAAGAAGCAGTCAACCGAAATAAATAAAGCGAATAGAAAATGAATTGATCAAAATGAAACTATTAGAAACATTACACAGGACATCACGATTATAAATCAAATAGCTAATTTATTGTAGTATGTATAGTGGCTTTTACAAAGCTTTTTTTTTTTAAGAAAATGTTTAAAAATCAAATGTTAGAAATACGTTTTTTTGTAGCAACATTATTATTGATTTACTCTACTGACCTACATAGTAACCGATTCATGTCAAATTTTAACACTTTTCATTTTGACGTTTGTTGTGTGTGCGATATCGGCTCGTTCGTAGGTTTGTTGTTTTGTGATAATTTAATAAGTTTATAGTGTTATTAACTTTTATTTAAGTTAAATGGTAATAATTAATGAAGGACAATGTTGAGGCTATTATCACGGAAACAATATTCTCGTACACTTCTCGTATTTTGTGCTGTAATGTGTGGTTTGATATCATGTGGCTTAGAATTTCAATTTGTTTAAATAAAACAATCTTGTTGTGTCTGACCTTGTTTGAATGTGGTCTAACATTCACTACGTACTTATTAGACAGCTATTAGAAGTAAATAGGTTACTTGCTATAAATGTTCAGATGACTAAAAGTCAATGTTTACATTTATTGTGAAACAGAACTCGTCACATCTCTCTATAAAATATCAAGGGGCGGCCAAATGGTAATTTATTCAATTTTTTTTTTCGACCAGGTTCAGACATGTGGTACTTCAGTGTACAAAGTGCACAAGGCCAAGATCATCATGAACAAGCGTCAGCTGTTGTCACTTCGGCTTTGAGCAAGTTGTCTGATCATGGGTTACAAAATGGATAGTAATTATCTAAACAGGTGAGTAAAACATTTTTTTAACAACTTACATTTATTTTTATGCCAAAATCTTATACAAGTACTTGTTGGATTATAGAATCTGCGACATCAATCAAACAAGAAATTAGGAGTAAAGCTACTCGTACTGATCCAGCTACCATTGTATTTAGTTACTGTCAGTAGAGACAAACAGGTTCTGAATGGCTGTAGGAGTTACACACATGGGAGTACTCAGTATTAATGTAGTACACATTAAGTGGACCCTGGAGTTATTTCAATAAAAATCTTATTTTATTCCTGCACTTACACTCACACAGGCATTTAAATTGGACTACAAAAACTATTAACGAAGTATACATAGTAAATATATCAAAATTATTATGCAAAATTAGTGACAACTGTGCTACTCTTTATAAACATTCTTAGGTGCTAAAGTCCCATATATATCTATTGACTTTTAGTTTGACTTTACTGCCTCTTATGCTGGAAATGCTCGCGGTGAGACAAGGGAACATTGGCTGATGTGATTTGTCAGTTTGCTGTCAACACTCATGGCGGTCACTTGTGTCATTTGGACCAAACTATCTTTTTGTGGAGCACATGAGATTAATATTCAAAGATGGGTCATGCATTATCTTGTGATGTTAAGATGTTATTGAATAAATTGTTTTCGGAATTCAATAAATTTAAACAATTTTTAATAAAGCAAGTCCTGATTCGAAATATGTTTAGAGTAAAGATATTTATTTCAATTATATTTAATTAACTGAGCAATATACATGATACATAGTTAAATAAAATGAAATATTTAGGTATTCTTGTTTAACTGATTTCAATATAATAATTCATTTTTTTGTTTTACATTTTCCAGATAGCGACAAGTATTGGCAGCTGATCAAAGGCTGGATCTGGGAAGTGTCACAGGCTCACAGGCTTGGTAATGCAACATGAAACTCTATGTTCGTGTCATAGGTATTAAATTTTAAAATACTTATCATATAACTACGCTAATAGGTATGCGTCGGTTACTTTCAGCTGTCTTCGGCTTTACAATCCAATTTTTGTATGATTACTATGGTAGCATGTTTGGCACTGTTCTAAAACTGCATTGACCTTTGTAAGCACACCTCCACTTGTTTGAGATTTCCGATATCTGGTACACGATATACACCAAGAGTGTGGATTCCTTGCCTTGCCAATAGGGGAGGTGAGAGGGGGGTGTGATAACCTTGATTCCTTAAACCAGAATATATGATACCTGTCATGTTAAATTAATTATACAATTTATACTAGCCTGTTACTGACCTGTTATTCAGTGTAGTCGTATAAAAAACAGTTTTTCCAAAAAACAAGCTTCATCATCAGACCCTGGTTTCTATGTGGTATCAAAGTACTCGTCAATAGGAATTAAACGAATCCAAACTCGATAGTATTGAATCATTTTATTTTGGAGTTCCTAAGGCCACTTTCCAGTTCCATCATAGGATCAGCTGTATGTCCTAATAATATTGCATTTTCATCCGATTTATAAAACATGTTATATTGTACTCAAATTTTGCTGAATCGGAAACTGATCAAATTCGAGGTGGGTCAAATATAACTAACAAGATTTGATTACAGACTGACAGACAACGGGACAAGTGAAAGTAAATAAAAGCTTGTAAAAACAATACGCATAGATCGCAACGTTGACTTACCGTCACACGCTTTTTATTGTAATTGCAATAATACAAAGCAACCATCGACATATATTATTAACGATCCAAAATTAACCTATCAGAAGTGTCTGACTATGTGAGATTAGTATTTTTTTTACTCAACCATTGATCAAGAATCATATTTATTGTATCTATCTATCTAAAACTTGAGATTGAACTCGAAACCTTTGACTTGGCAGTCTTACCACTAGGGTGTCGCTGCTTAAGGATACAGCTTCACCTATACCATAACAAAATATTGAAAACATAACTTTAAACTTATTAGTCGGAGAAGAAGTGGCACAATTGTTTTGGTGATGCCACCAATAAAGATACGAACCCCTTTTTTAGCAGTAAAGGGTAGGTTTCCAATGTTAAATTTAAGACAATAAGTATCTTTATACTTTGTAAAGAGATAAATAAATAAACAAAAATGTTTGTTAATTTCAGATTATCTCTTTGGCCAGGGTATCAAGCATGGTGTCGTGTCAGTGGAACCAGCATGTCAGCATCAATCGCTCACACCAGGGAGGTCACGACTTGAACCTGAGCGAGTCTCCTCTCGCTTACCTCTAATATCTCGGTATAAGTATGTATCGCTTTTATTTACCACATTTACTAGGGACTAAATAGTAAATACATGAACTCTGATCCACTTGTGTTGCGCTAAACGATTTTGATCAAACTTGTACAGCTTTGATCCTATTCGCCGGCGCCGATCGTCCACTGTTTATCGCCGACAAGTTGTGGCCTTTACAACGATTGTTCTCAACTGTTAGAAAAACTAGACTATGCCCGTAGTTAGGTCGCAATTTTTGCTGATTACGTTATTGCTATTAGAATCGCCCAAACCTATTGACAAGGTAAAACAAATAAGACTAAGCTCCAAAAATAATTAAACACCCATATATTTTTTTTTTTGATATACACTAAAGTTACTTGTGCTTGGTTCTTCTCTCAGCTTGTATTTTATAGGGTGAAACTAAAATCTCGCTCTATCTCGCTCGCTCGCCTTTAAACAAAATGTTTGGCGAGGATCTTTAATCATAAGAACAAAATGTAATTTTTAAATTGTACTTTTGTTAAATAAATAAATATAATGCTAATGACACTAATGAAAATTTCATACTTCACAGCTGTTCTCTTTGTAGTTCTGGCCGTATTTAAACTCCCCGGCTTAGTGTAATATAATATTCCACCACATTCACACAGTAGTCAGAAGCAGTCAGGGTCACTAACTACTAGACCAACAGGCCCGCCGGTAGTATGGCCGCGTTGACAACATTTTTATCAATGAATTGTAGGAAAAGTCACCATTGTAGCAAATTAATATACTTTTTAACAGAACCTGGTCATTTGTATAATTTATAGAAACATCAATATACTTAAAAATACTTACAATAAGAATGTTACCACAACCAATAGGCACACACATATTTTCTGTTAAATCTCAGGCGAGAATCTCCCGCAGGAACCCCTTAATCTAAAATCCTGTAGGCTTTCATGTTTTGGCCGTCTAGGCTATTTAGTATAGAAGCAATAAAACGTCCAAATTCCTAGGAAGAAAATCGTAGAGATTTTGTTACACCCTGTATGTCAAACACTGCCGTTAATAATTTAATCGATTGAAGGACCTTTAACTTGGCAAACCTGCGATCTTACCACTACTGTGCCACTACACTGTCACAGCTTGTAAAAATTGTGTAATAACTAAAATTAAACAGAATTCCGGCGCCACACTATCACTAAAAATGTTTTGTGTTGTCCTATACTTACGGTGTCTTCCATATTGTTTTAATTAACATCTTTGTTTCGCGTTTTCCAGATAAAAATGTCCCTCGGAGACACGTTCTGAAGCCTACACGGACCAAATGGTGGCAACGGAAGGCTGCACCTAGGAAGTGTTCGACTTAATCGATGTACAAGCTGCTTGGTGTAAAACTAACCGGGGTTATTTAAATAGTGTTTGTACACTTTTTATCAAAGAATAGCTGTAAGAGGTATGGGTGAGGTTTTCAGGCCCGGTGGTCAAATACTGGCACGATTTTTTTTTTAATTTGAGGTCTGGAGTCCTTTTGACATGGTCAGAAACTTCGGCAGTACTTTGGTGGTATTTTGTTACGATCGGATTGATGGAAGGAATACGTTGTTGTTTTTGTTTTTTTTTTACGGTGGTGCTATAAATGCTCATTGTATATTTTATGAACAGTTTTCTGTAGTTTTCTTTGCCATCAATCAGTAAGCGTTTGCTATCACTATCACCTCGCGGATCTTTTATGATTCTGAAACCTGTTTGATCTATTATTTATTAGCAGTACTTTTGTTGACCGAACAAGATCCGGATTGCCGGTTGTAGACAAAGCTTTTGTGAAAGAAAGGATGATTTTTCAAGACCTTCAGTGCTCTAAAATTTACGGACTTTACAGGCATGCGTATCTCGGTAATTATTGTTTATTCGTGACTACTTTTCTTACCGAACTCCCATATTCCTGTGCCTCCGAATCGTCTAACAAAAAAGGATGCGTAATTTAAAAAATAAATAAGTAATATTCCATGACTTTCACCCAACGCCACCTAGTCTCAAACTAAGCAGAGCTTGTTTTATGAGTTAGTACTGAGACAACTGATAAACATAATCATATACTTCTGAAGACTTCAATAAAAGTCGTTGAAATAAGTTGAATAAAAAAAAACCCTTAAAAGGTAAAAGGGGGTAAACCGGGGGTAAAATATAGTACGAAAACTGTTAGATTTTGATGACGGCGCCATCTATCCTGTCAAGAAATGTTAATTGTTGAAATGTTGTGTTAATACCATACTAAAATAAACACGACCTCATTAATCCGTGGTAACATGAACTATTATATAAGAGAAGTATCATCGTTATTCCTTAGTTATAGCGCTCGATAGTCTTTTTCATTTGTTTTCTGACTGACTCAAAAAATATGCAAATGTGGACGTGTAACAGTTTCTAGATATCAAAATACATCTATGTTTGCGTTTCTGAAAATGTTTTCGAACAACGGTAGTATTAGAGGGCAACCATCAGTAGTATATGAGATAAAGAAGGAGAACAGATAACAAAATCTGATTTACTTCTGTTACTGACTGCACCTGCGTCGGGATAGGACTTGAATCTCATGCTTACAAATCAATAGATGAACCGCAAAGCCGCTGCGACATTTTACCTTAGGAAGTAACGTATTTCATTGCAATACGATAAGTAAGATTATAGATTAAAACTCAACATTCACGTGTGTGCATTGTACTGCAAATTACTTGTAAAAAGAAACAAGAAATGCTTTAAACACTTTACAATGTTTATTTAATTTACTAAATATTTTACAAACGTTACGACAAACACTTCAAATTTAGTATAACGCAATATTTTGTGTATCATGTTTGTGTAATTTCTTCAATTACATATATTTACCAAGTAATATACCAAACTTGTACTGTATCATGTGCACGTACTGCTCTCCGGGGTTCAGCACGGAATTAGGGAAGTTTTTCTGTGTAAAGAAAAAAGAAACATTAACCTGGAATCGAATCCATGGGAACACGTGATCGGCATTTTTTTGTGAGGCAGATCTAGTAGAGTATCTATCGTTACGACAAAAGGCTTAGGCACGTAATATGCCTGTTTATTGAGCAAATGGTCCGTCCCTGATCTAAGGCAGAAGCCACGCAATCATACTAGATTACGAACTCCGATGCCACGTCAGCCAAAAGTTTTGCGTTCCGTCGGGCCCAGGGGACTTTTCAATTGGACATCGGACGGAATGCAGGCGCTATGTCTTAGAGGCTAATAGTAATTGCCCCCATCTCACATATTGTCTCAACCTTCTAAGCGGCTGACGGACCTCGACCAAGTGCTACGTCAAAATAAACTAGTGACGTCAATCGGCAGGCACCCTCATCTGAATCTACCTAATACTTTTTATGGATCATCCTTGAATAAACGTTCATCTTTCATAAAAATGAGATTCTAAAAACTGTGTTCAATTAGACTACCACAACTTAGACCTCATGCTAAACTATTTTGGTTATTATATCATTAAAACCACATTGATACTTGCATTGTTGACGGCGTCGGGGTAGTTCTGCGGCATGAGGCAGAAGAGACCGTGGCGCTTGTAGCATGCGCCTTGCTTGCCCATTAGCGGTACATACCCGTAACTCTTTTTACCCTGAAAATAATACAATTTAACTAATAAGTACAAAACAACCAATTTAATTCTAATACTGCACTTATTTATCTATTCTGTACCGATCCACTACGGAGCAAAGGCCTGCCTTGGAATCTAGCGATCTTCATATATCTCTTTTGACCCATTCCAACCCATTAAGGAATTTCGTCTAAAGTAAAAAAAAATGTTTTAACCTTATAATATCAAAGCAATATAAGGCTATACATTTTGGCTTATGGCTATAAATCGTTCGATCTAAGATCAAAATCCCTGATGGCGCATGAGCGCGAAACAGATTGATGGAAAAATAAAATTATTTAGAACCTGAATCTAATTCTAAGTTAATTATTTGCACCAAGTCATATTGTTATCGCAGCTCCACGTGAACTCATGATAGACTCGGACTGGGGCCGAAATTAATCAAATGATCCCGTGATAGATACGCGTGATTAAACCGTTTGTAAACAATTATTCAGCAAGCTGTTTAGGGTATTGGTGTGTCTAATAAATATACATACATACTCGTACACTCGTAAAACAACCTTTCTGCGCAGTTGGGTAAAGTGCCCATACACATTCATATTATTCCTCTCATTTAAAAATAATGTAAATAAACGTTTCAGAATCACCTTGCTTCCTTCTTCTTCCGCCTCTTCACCATATGCACTAGACGCCTCACTGGATTGCTCACTGGACTGCTCAGATTGCGACTCTTCCGCAATCTCTTCTTCAACCGGTATCTCCTACGCCGAACGATTTATTGAGAAGACATGTCTAAGATTAGTCACTTTCTTTGGAATTTAAACCATTGCTTTAAAATCTTTTTTTTTATATCGTTAGGGGCCTTTTGCGTCAAAGTTGGCAAAACACTAATGACACCTTCTTCCAAAAATAATAATTCATACTGCGATCAAAACGCGACGTTAACGAGTTGAAACATACCTCTACAATCTTATCGGGGTCTGGTAGATTGTTGCCGGTATAAAACTGCATGCCAGGCTGGTTGCTATATACTTCTAGCACCCGTCCCGTGAACGGATGTAACGCCCTGGATGAAAGAGTTTTCATTAGGTCCAATGAAGACATTCATTCATTATTCTTGTAACGTGACTAACTGGAGCGATATTAGTTGAATATCTACTTGTTAGGTTATAGGGATAGTCAATTAAGCAAGTTCTTAATATAGGTATCAGTTTAACAGGAATGAAACTCATAATCTCACCTAGCTTGAAACGTCAACTCTTGTTCGGTCCCTCGAGTGATGCAATAATTAACGTCGTAGCCTCCCATTGGTATTTTGGGCAACATTGTCCTGATGACTCGAGGCACTCGGAAATCGAAAGCTGTGCCGCCAACCACTTTCTTTTCGCCTAGAAAATTAACAGGTCAATGATAAACTCAGCGACGTAAGTATTCCCTGGGGTACAAGTATTCAAGGATACCCTGTGGGGCGACCTTATCACTGAATGACAAATTTTGACAATAGATGAGAAGATGTTTCTTGGTACGTGGCCGAAATGGAAACTAATGGCGTTATATATGAAAAACCATCACTTTTGACAGTCAGTTGAGTTGATTCTTGTTGCAAAATGCTAATAGCCCAGTCAAATTAGGGGTTTCACCTCGGAATGAAAGATAATAAGCTGAAAATTGGTGAGAACCTTTGTTTGGTCGCCCTAAATATTGTCTCAAAAGTCACAAATTCTATCGTGTCCGCGTCTTGAGATATTCAAGGTCAAAGGTCACGAAAAACAATTTTTCGCAAATATCTCGGTTCCTATTGCTTAAATGATATTTTCACCAATATCAAAGTTGTAGAGTATAACATTCTTTACAACTTATGCCTAAACTTTTTTTTTATACGATCAACCGTTTTTGAGGTGGAGCGCGACGAGTGCGCAGCGTACAGTCATATAATATATGAGGTAATGCAGGGTCAAGCGTAAGTTTCGGTTATCAGTACGTTGTATAAAGTCAATTATTGACAAAAAAAAATATCATTATTAAGTAATGCCCATTATTTCTGTACATAATAGGTCGGGAAAAAAGTATTTTCGTATTATAGTAAGTATGAACTTGTAATAATTTTTTTTTGGCTAGAGTATTTGTATCTGGCTGGTTTTGGTACAATTGAAAGTTAAAATTTTAGAAAAAAATAATCCAAATTATAATTTTATTAGAGAGAGAAAGATTTTATTACAAGTTCATACTTACTATAATACGAAAATACTTTTTTCCCGACCTATTATGTACAGAAATAATGGGCATTGCTTAGTAATGATATTTTTTTTTGTCAAAAATTGACTTTATACAACGTACTGATAACCGAAACTCACGCTTGACCCTGCATTACCTTATATATATTATATGACTGTACGCTGCGCACTCGTCGCGCTCTACCTCAAAAACTGTTGATCGTATAAAAAAAAAGTTTAGGCATAAGTTGTAGAGAATGTTATACTCTACAACTTTGGTATTGGTGAAAATATCATTTAAGCAATAGGAACCGAGATATTCGCGAAAAATTGTTTTTCGTGACCTTTGACCTTGAATATCTCAAGACGCGGACACGATACAGTTTGTGACTTTTGAGACAATATTTAGGGCGACCAAATAAAGGTTCTCACCAATTTTCAGCTTATTATCTTTCATTCCGAGGTTGACCCCTTATTTTACCTAATTTGACTGGGCTATAATGTCATCCACGTGCCAAAAGATCCTTGCAGATCTGTAATTTAGATGTCTTACCCGTAACAAGTCCCTCATCGTCAGTAGCTGTATATTTGTCTGCATTGATGGTGATTATGTGGTCCAGCATCAGATCCGAACCCGTGTGCTGCAAGATAAAACAGTCATCTGTAAATTCTCACGGTTTTATGTTTTGTTTTAATAATAGCGAAACTATGCAGTACGCAGTAAGCCTAGAAAACTAAATTAAAGGGAACAGGTAAATTGCGAATAGACGCTTTTGCTTTTGGATTTGGGATAAATACTACTTTACTTTTACTTCTGTCCATTTACGGTACGATTACGAAGCTAACGATATCAGTAATTTTTTGCAACCTGCCAGATGCCGAATAATTGCAGGTTGATATAAAATATATTATTATCTCTTATTGGTATGTTGTATCCACTACCACCGCATTGGCATCGCTTTGCCACTTGTCCGTGAACAGGTGGCTAAGTCTATAGGGAGGTTGATATTGGCGGCAAATCCGCGACACGAAATACATCAGCCCACTCCGATACAGCAGAGGCTTGAAGCAAAGTCTTGTAAGAGGCACAACCTCTGCGATTTTATGATGCCTAAAAAACCACCTAGGAGAGATATCCTACCGGTTTTAGAAAAAATTAAAAGCTGCCTCCTGGAAATGGCTTACTTTGGCTGTAGTGGAAACGGCCGATGTAAATGAAACAGGTTGGTGTGATTACAGCCCTACTACTGGTGTAATACAATTCTTGTGTCGCAGTGTTTGTTAACAAACTCGTCCGACCCGGCTGGACCGATTTTATATTTTTTTGTGTTTATCTATTTTTCAGGTACAACAGGTTTTGCCAGGTTAGCTAGTAAAATGAGACTCCATTTATCGACAGAGTAGAAAGCAGTAATTTTAATAGAACTTACATGACCCGCCAGATTAAAGAAAGGTGAATTGCTTAAATTGATGATAGTAGGTTCACTGCTGGTGCACTTCATTTCAATTTTGAGGGTGTTGTCGCAGGTGACCTCGAAGGTCACTTGGGCCATTATAGAGCCCGGGTAGCCCTCGTGAAAGCGCTCCGAAACGTGACTCATCACCACTTTTAGTCCAGACACGTATGAGTGCCAGTTCACCTGATTAAATAGTTCAAGTTTAGTACCTTGTGAGAGTCAGTATATATAGTTCAGAGTCTTGTATAGAAGAAGATACAGAGTAAGTCCCATTACACTTCCCTGCAGTACTCGAGCTTGGACGGTATTATGATCTCAATTTGCTTCTCTTTGACTAACTAAAAACCGAGCAGGTGACATCTTATTAAGCTGTAAATGGCCATAGGTTTTTTACTTTTTACAGCCGTGCATCATGCCAGACTCGAATGTTTGCGTGACCCACTCATAAATATACATATTTTGACTTTTTATTTTGTCATTAAATATGCATACAAGTGTAGGTACAACTCCAATTTTCACCCTTCTACGTCCAACCTGTGTTTTAATCAAGTCTTATACCCAGGCAGTTATTCAAGCGTCTATGCGATCGAGTGTAGAGATGTTAATTGTCGTGTGTGTTGCGCTCACCTTATCAAACCCTACGTATCCTCCGTTATAGTGATGGTGACCCTTATTGTTCGACAGCATATACATCCTCCCGGAAGGTCTCACCACCATGGTGGCATCCCTGATCACGTTCGCGTATCGGCCTATCGTGGCACCAAAATAGGGATTCCTCGGCTGAAAATATTCTGAACGAATAAAACGATTATTATCATTAAGTTACAAGTGATCGTGCGCTTTGACCAGCTACAGCGCTTGTTAAGGAGCAACTATACAGTAGCGCACGCCTCGCAGATGTCGTGCGCCGCATGCTTAGCTTGCACGGCGTGCGTGGCGTTGAGATGTACCAGTGTGGGCTTTTAAGCGGGCATTGCCCATGGGCTATAATGGAAATGATGATGCATTTTCCTGTAAAGCGAGGCTTCAAACGATTGCGTAGCCTGTCAGAGTCTAGCTATTGGATTTTGTCTCACTACTACTTATTTGAATGGATAAACTTCTTCACATTACCTGCTAGAGTGTCAAATCCAGCGACGACGTCATCGGGGTTTCCCCTCCTGTCTGGGACTGAGATCGACGTTATTGTCGCGCCATAAGTTATAACCTGCAAGATTATTTGTTGACTTTTGTGCCCACATAGTTACCTCTTCCGCCTACTTTCACAGATTGCTTTTCACTACATAGTACAAAACAAAGACGCTTTTTCTGTCCTCATGTCCCGTCATCTTTACGCAACGGATTTTGATGCGGTTTTATTTTAATAGATAGAATGATTCAAGAGGAAGGTTTAAATATTTAATAACTTCCATTGAATAATGGAGAAATACTGTTATTTTTGAGTTTTCTAATGACTGTAATGTCGTTAATTATCATTTTTTCCCACACTTACATATTATTGCAAACGCACGCTGAGCCCTACGAGATTTATCAAAATAATGTACTAATTATTTGTACACATTGAAAAGGTCTACAGAAAACTCAGCGATGGTATATTATTATGCCTATCTCTTATGAAGGTCCGACAATATATTTTTTTGTCATTTACTTTTAACTTTTTAATAGCAAATTTTCGGAGCAGTTTTAACCAATACAGCGTTAATCCTTATCGAATTAAATAGCTTAAATATATTGTCGATTTAATATAGATCTACATGGTCCGTTACAGCATTAGATTTAAATGAATATTTCCGAAGATATTACAGATTTAAAATTGCGGGCCGTAGCGTTTGTGGCGAAGCCGGAGCGGGCGGCATTGTTTTTATATACAACGTTCACAGTTTTTCTATGGAATATTTAGTATTAGCATTGCACCCGTGCGAAGCGGGGGCGGGTCGCTAGTATATTATACACCTATAATGTTTAGCATGGTAAGGCCGAGCCTGCCACATTAAATTCAAGGTTGGGACAGTTACCTGTACCGTCATCCTGTTTTTGGTTGTCCAAGTATAGCGCCTGACAATGTCGATGTTGGTGCTGGACGAGCACGGAGAATGCTCCTCTTCCTCTTCCCTGGCGGCGGACTTCGTGGCGTGCTTGGTTTTGGCGAACACGCCGGACCGCTTTCTGTCCTGCCGCATGTGCTTGGGCATGAAGCCGAAGCCGTCCACCACGAGCTCGACGTCGGGTATCTTCACGGGCTCGGGCTCCGGGACTTGCTCTGGTTTCGCCTCCTCGGCATCTCCAGAAGCTTGCCCCTCGTCGGCCGCTGGATCCGTCATTATAAACACAAGAAATTTTGATAATACACTTTTTTTAAGCCAAAATTTAAATTATTTATATAAAAAATAGTCTTAAAAAATTACATGTGTGTTTTTTGTTATTTTACAAAATTGTATGACGTTTAGATTGATTTTTAAAATCTGTAATCTAGTTGCGTTTGATTTTAAGGAAATATGTTGTGTGTAAAAAGGTTTTATAATTTACTAGCGACCTGCCCCGGCTCCGCACGGGTGCTATGCTGATAGTAAACATACTATAGAAAAACTGTGAACGTTGTATATAAAAACATAGCGGCCCGCTCCAGTTTGACCGCAAACACTACGTCCTGCAATTTTTAAATCTGTAATATCTTCTAAAATATTCATTTATTAATCATATGCTGTAAATTGCCATATAAATCTATATTCATTGAAGAATGTATTAAGGTATTTAATTGGATAAGGATTAATGCTGTATTGGTTTAAATCGCTTCGAAAATTAACCATTATTTGTCGCAAAAAGTAAATGACAAAAAAAATATATTGTGGGATATCCATAAGAGATAGACATGTACCATCGCGGAGTTTTCCGTAGACCTTTGCAATGTGTACAAATAATTAGAACATCATTTTGATGAATCTCTTAAAGTTCTCTTATTAAAAAATGTGTTTATTTACGACTTTGCACTAGAAATGTTTAAATTATCAATGGTTTTCTAATTTATTAAGCCTGTAACTATAGATATAAACCTTCCTCTTGAATCACTCTATGTATTAAAAAAACCGGCGCTTCCCGCGTCTGTCTGTACAGACGCGGGAAGCGACTTTGCTTTATATTATGTAGTGATAAAACGCACATTTTGTAAATAAGCAAGGTGTCATGTAAGTACTTACCACCCACGCCTTGAATTAGGTGACCATTTAACCTGATCCCTGCGAGCGTTTTATTCATATAATGTATTAAAAATCATTTTATATGTGTAGGTACACAAATTATGGTTTCCTTATCTTTTGTTCTGAGTAGACAATACAAGGGCTAAAATTAAAAAGCACGTCCTTCACTATGGTAGTATTTATTAAAATTAAGATTTCACAAATACAAAAATGTCGGCGTTAGTATACTCCCGAATGCAACGTAAAATATATAAACAATCGAAATGTGATATATCTATGTTATAGATGATTTGTGCACTAGAGTAAAATGCTGACAAAATAATTTAACAGTCGTTATTATGCAGATAGGCACGAATTTGTACACTGGTAAACTAAATTACACCCAAAACACTTTGACGGTCTGTTTGTCCAGGTCCAGGGGCTCGGCCTTCCACTGGTCGGCCTCGTCCAGCAGGTCCGCGAACTCCTCGATGTAGCCGACCTCCTTGCACGGCGACGGCGGAATTATACTTATTATTGGTATGCCTATCTCTTGGAAAGAACTCATTGACGAAAATCCACTTTCATCTTCAATGAAGTGCGCAACGTGGTTGTATCCATTCCTTTTTTCCATAACTCTAGTTTTACTTTCCGTTTCTATTTTAATGCTTTCATCCTTTTGATTAATATTAACCGCAGCAAATTCATTTTCCAAATCACAGGAGAGAGGCGAAGAAGAGACAATGAAATCTGTCAAGCAGCCATCTTTGCCTTCAGGATATTTACTTGCGAGGCCGTTGAAGGCACCCTCACTGTCGTAAATGGTATTTAAAATAAATGCATTAGTCGCGTCTTCTCCAATAAGGTTTAAGGAAGTGTTCGATTCGTTATGCTCGAGGGTTCCGGTCTCAGAGATATTTTCATCTTTCAGCGTATCATTGCTGTCATTACATTTACAGGCGAGATCAGGTATTTTAGTACTGAGTACAGTGTTGGCAAGAGTGATCAGTCTTGATATTTCTTCGGTGATCTTTTGAGTACCATCCGTATCAAGCGTCAAAGATAATTTGGATTGATTCCTGAAATTAAATAATGAATGTTTGTAACAATGTAAAGTTTAACGTCACTTAGCGCACCATCTATAACAAAAAGTTATAATTACCAAACACCGTTGCAATCTTTGAAACCATTAACGTTGCTGATGGATTTACTTATTTTTCTTGTGCTCATTTTTTTTCCGGATGTGAGAGAATATTCATGCTTGTTCACATGTAAGACCGACCGCGAGCGCGGCAGGTCGGCGTGCGCGCTCGGCGACACCTCTCTGGTGGCCACCGACTCCGTAGCGACACTGGCCGCAGAGCTCTGACACGCAATGTGTTCCTTAACTCTGCTTAGGAAAGTCACCACCTGCTTAAGTAAAGCTATGTGCATTTGCCTGTTCGCTTCTGTCTGAAAATAAGTTACATTCACATTGGCAAAATGTATTTTTTGATAAACAACGATAAAGTTACAAAATGCAAATATGGCTAGACGCAAGTGAAAATTCGCTAAAATGACAACAACGTCCAAGTCGCATCGCAAAGAAACATCATAGAATAGTTTTTAAAATATAGTATCGTGATATTGGTGCACCAATAAGTCGCAAGCTCGAATTACTTAGACTGTCGTACCTGTGCTAGTTGCCATCGTAGAGTTTCTATCGCCATGTTCAAGGCGCTGACTTCGGTGTCTCTTACATTATGATTCTTTGTTTGTTTCTCTGGAAGCTTAACCACGTCGCCATTTTGTTCAGTTCTTATAATTTTGGAAAGTTGAGAACAGTGCTCATTTTTTTCTGGAGCCTGCAACAAAAAACATGAATCCCATTAACTAGTGACATGCAACAAAAGAAACCGCGCTGTTATGCGGACCGTCATTAGAGGCGAATCCGAAGCGGAAGGCAATAGGTCACGCACCCACAAACATTTCACGAAATGTACACTCAAACTACTTTACATTGCAAAGATCAGTACTTCATGTTATCAGCATCCCATTATTTATCTCATAAGTAAATACTTATAAAATCGAAAATTTCTGTATTGTATAATTGTATGATTCACGTTTTGTATAAAAACGAACAATAACTGCATCAGCTATTATCATCAGGTATATGAGATTGCATAGTTGTAAGCCGTGAGAGGTGTATTGTGCATTTCATCCGAATTACGTAAAGCTATCGTAAAAACAAACAATCGATTCCACTAACGGTCTTCTCATTAGTGCCGCTTGTGTAGAGTCAGCAAAAAAGTTGAGAGCATATGTAGGTGTAATGATTGGCAGTGTCACAGTCATCCCACGCTTTTGCCTCGATTCATATTGACCTCTATGTGAACAATGCCGAAGTCATGTTGCTCCCGTTATGTTGTTATAGCAACAACATCTATGTCAATACTTGTGTGTGATCTATAAATGTATCTTGAAGCAATCTAAAACTTTGGATTTTTACGTGATAGTCCCACTGCGATTAAAAATATGTCCTGTTTAATTGCTAAAGAATTTAAAAGCAAAAGACACGCTTCATAAAAAATAAAATGATCCGTATTCATGACAGAATCGATCTCGTCATTTAATTTACTGCATCGCTCTGTGAATGCACCATAATGATCTCTAAATGAATAGCAAATAACAAAACTGCGTAACCCCGTCGTACAATTTAATGCACATGAACAAAACACCATTGTACAGTAAATGCACGGGATAGTAGTTAGTTCCATCGAGGACGGTCGGAAAATCAGGAACGATGACCACGCTCACTTCATACAGATGAACATTGAAGCTCTGCATTCACAGTTCACGCGATTGTATGTTTTTTTTTTTCAAAATTATTTTGCTTATTGCTGTTTTCAATGTTGATCTGTTCGTTAGATTCCCTCGGTATTTGGGTCAATTTATCGCAACGACGACGCGTCAATTTTCCTCTTAATAAATAAACTGTCACTCTACGTGAAGATATTTATAGTACGTATCCAATTGTGCTCGCCTAGTTAGGCTGCGCGGTGGATAACATAACTGTACTGTGTGTGAAGCGTATTTACGATTAAGCGTTTTAAATGTCACAATTACCTTTTGTTCACTACAGCCTAACCGTAAAATGCGAATACTTTTTTTTGTTAGCATCCGACTAAAGCATTCTACAATTAAATGTTCGCCATTCTTTTTCAATGTAAGTAGGTATACTTGACACCGGGTTAGTGAGACAGTTTGTGCTAAATATCATGACTGTCGTGTTTCACAGATTGGGTCGGATGTTCCGGTCAGATTAGTAGGGTGTCGGGTTGCGGGGTGGTGCCCGGTTGCTCTCAGTTTCTCAAGTGTCCGGATCGCTGGCTTGGAACCAAACACGCGTGATCAAGGCCAGTGGGCTACTATTCTCAATTTACAATATAATTTCCATCGTTAATACGGTACGCCTTTAAATCAAATACATTAGGGGTCCAAATTAGATGATATACATACTTGTATCTTGGTTGACTAAGTGAAAAGTAGAGGTTTAAATTGATACATTTTTAATGTTAGTGTTGATTCAGCTCTTATTAGAAGGAAACGAAAGAAGGTAGGGTACAAATAGAGCCAGGTACCGTGCCAGAGGTTCCTCGTAAGAATTTTTTGTGGGTGTTTGACTAAAATAATCTTAGGTATTAGTCCGAAAGATAGCTTTCCAAAAAAAAACATTGTACATATACTTAGTATATGTATTTTTTATTTTTAGCCGAATATCCTTATGTTAATTAATTCGCAGTTATTACTTAGGTAGTAGGAGCATAAAGTATTATTGTCTTTTAAGAAACCCCTACGGTTCAAACATAATAGATAAAATTACTTTCTCTTGAGAAGCGGGTGCCGTAAATCCTAAAGGTAATCTGGCTAGAGCCAAACTGGTTCCGTGTGTCGGGGCGCGGGCGCAGCAGGTGCATTATCAATACTTGTAACTTTATTGCAGAAGCATTTACCAATCAATGTTGAACAGAAACAATACGTGACGAACACTTAAACAAGTGCTTACTTCGACGAGTTCATGAGGTATCATTTTCTCTAAGGTTACGTAAGGCTGACTCACGGCCCCAAAAATATAGTAGTTTTTGATCAAAGCGGCGGTGTTGATGTAGTGGGTCGGCGTTTGAATGAGGCGAGTTAACATCGCGGTGAGGCAAGTCCGTCATGCACAGCCGGCGACGCGTGACGCGCGCGTCCGGCGCGGGCCCTCGGAAGCATAGCGCGCCCTACCCTGCACCCAGCATAAAGGGAAATACTACTTACACCAGCCAGACATGCTTTTTACATGTTTTTGTATTTTAAATCGTTTCCGCAGTCCAGGATACTCCACTTCAATCGTAATTATTATTCTTTTTACTGGCTTTTAAAAAGTGTTTTTTTAAGGCCTAAATTGATATGTAGATAACCATAAACTGCCGGCGTACTTATTCAGTTTTTGTACCGATGCTTGGTCTCATAAAGCCCGTCTCGAAATGCGATAGACAAGCCAAACCATACGCCATTCGTCGCGATCTTAATATTCCAAAACAATAAACATTGCGTAAATATTTTTACGCTCTCGACCCTATTCTTTTTAGAGAAATACTTGTGAGGTGTCAAGCACACAGTCAGTAAGAGACCTGCTATTATTACTAACGGCTGATTCACCATCTTCGAGACATAATTGCGGATGCAGTATGCAGATTTTACGATACCAAGAAAGGTATTGTGTTTGTAAGTATTTTTTTCCATAGAATTTTAATCTTTTGCAAGCATTAATCGGGAACAAACGGCAACGGTTGAGAAATAAAAACTAGGACATTATTACTATCATAATAATATGTATGTTATACAATAAGCACTAGGAAATGTGTTGGCTCTCTTTGTCCTAAGACAGGCGGGTGTTTCACAAACGTCGCAGAATGGTGGAGGAACCTGTTCTCAGTGCGTGTGGAGGCCTATTGTGCAGACATAATACAGTTGCACATCTCACTTCATCAAACGAGGCCTGAAACGCAACTCTTCCGAAAGATATTTAAGCATAATGATCACCCGCAGCGCAAAAGGTCAGCGCTCGAATCAGAGCTATTTCTCAGGTTGACCTACCATTTGACCTGTTTTGTACCTACACCTATTATATGAAATCAAAAGTTTATTTTGAGCGTCACAAAGGTTATCTCTCTCAATTTACACGGTCTTGGTGTATTTGCAACACTTTAAAAGTAGCTGCTCAACCTCGTTCCATAGAAATAAAAGAAAACATTGGCCCTGAATTTGATAGTCATCATCGCATTGAATTAATTTATTGATTTGATTTGTTTTCTTGTGTGGAGGAATATACGCCATTTTTCACAGAAGAAAGTCCTAGATTCTATACCTAAGAAATACTGACATGTTTTTTTCCGAAAAGCTGTGAGCAGCCAGTTGAAAGATCAGTCGCTTGCTTATAATAAATAAAGTAAAACAATTTCAACATTAAATCAAAATTATTACCCACGAACTACACGATTACGCTTCAGCGTGGTCGGTCACTAGAAAATTGTTATAACGATCACCTTGCGAACTCACTAACCTCATTTGAATGCCATAATCCGGTAGTAAAACTGTTGTTTCCATTGTTATTACAAAACAAGCCTTATTAAAAGTACTTGGTTTCATTACAAATAACGTTAGATTGTCTACTATCAAACATTTCGAAGTACCTACTGTTTAATCACGAGCGTTCTGTGCTCCTTTTAAATGGAAACTGTTTACTGTTATTGGTAGCTTTGAATGTCTCCCGAAATCTTTGAAATGTTTGTGAAGAGTAAAACATCGCTACTTGTGTACAGTCGGTAAGGTAACATCATCAACATTCCTAGCTTATGTGGTGTGATGTAAACACCAGGCTCGGAATAAATAGGTTATTCAAATATTTATGCGGACTCGGGAACTGATCGTGCGATCACACTTAGCATATGGATAAGTTAGATGCTGTCTGTTTCGTTAAACAGAGAGAAACCTCTACTTGCTAGCTGTATAACTCTCATATGAGAACTCTAATAGATTTTTCCTATTGTTGATACCGTAAATCTTTCTTTTCAGGATTCTACTCGAGTGCTACGTTGAAGATCAGAAGACGGGTTGAACCATAAACGGATTTAAAACTTAAAACAGCAACAAGAGGCACACATACTGTCGCACTAGATAATTTTGAAATGCAACTCGATGACTTGGAGGTCTGGGCCACAGGCCTTGAGTCTCTTTACAATCCATGGCTTTTGTCCAGAACTTGAGGGAATGTTATTTAAACTGCTTCTAACAAGTATAGGTATTAGAGATGGTCAATGAATAATTCCTTATACCACACGGTTTTATGTAGTTCAGAAATCCCTTGCTGAAACTCTCGACTAGTCAAAAAAGGTGGACAAAGGCCACTTCCTATGGGAGGGTTGAGCCATGACGACCAGGTTGCTCGTGAGGTCTATCTTCATATTGGGAATTTAGTTCACCTATTTACTTGATGAACTATCTTGAAATCTCTGACGCCAGTGTAAACATGACCACTACATAAGTCGTCTGAAATCATTTAAAACCAAGGTATGAATGATACCGAGCTACTTTGAAATTTAAACGCGACATGTTAGAAATTCCAATACTGGCTGTGACAGGGTCTGATTGTTGCATCGTGGTCGCTTTAAACAGTGAATAATTTTATTATTTCGTACATCTAGGCTTGTCGTATTTTTACTTGCAAAGAGTGCCAAACATTTGAATGTGATTTTGTGGTTATTTAGGCGAGCTATCGAAGCATATACAGTTTTCTTCTGCACTTTATTGTTCACGAACTTCTCGACGTGGAGTTCAATTATTATTTTTTCGCCGCCACTGCCAACAAAGCCAAAAAGCAGACAAGGCTCTTGTTTGTAAAGTTTCTCTGATACGTATCAATGTATTCAGCGGCGGTGGTAATGTGCATACGTATGTAGGTATATTATAATGTTCTCCGCTGGTCCAACCCGAGGATATAAATATTTAGAGCTGTGCCTCGATACTCCTTACATATTGTGTTTGTCCAAACTTACGTAAGCTAATTCAAATTCTCTGCTGGGGTATTTTGATACTCATTCGTTTTATTCTTCAACTATAGTTATATACGGTACTGGTAATTCGATACCTAAACAAATTGGAGTGATGCTTTATGAATGCTGTTTTTGACAGTAGTACGAAATAATGTTTTATTTTAAATTTACTTTTACGTTGCAACAAAGGATAGTAATCAACACAATGAAAACGAAGAAAACAACATTACGTACAAAACATATGTGATTCGAATGCAGTTCGTTTGTTGTGTTGTTTCGTGCGTGTGCGCACTTACGTAAGGTGTAAGGACGAGCGCACACGAGTCACCTTCGACATACTTACTAACTTTACGCTGACTTTTCACCGAATTATAAAAATACTGAATAATGAATAGAAGTACTTTATCAGGTGCCTATTACGTTAATACTGCTGAAAAAGGATTTAAGCAAGTGCTCAGGTTTTTCAAGTTCACCTGAAAATGGTTTCAGCAAGCACTGTGCACACTGCACGGCTTCGGCAAAGAAAAAGAAAGTCTAGGAACAATATGAATCCTCTGCGTGCTATATCACGGAATTAACTATTACCAGTTTCAGGTTGTATTTGCTCCAACCAAATGTTTTTTTTTTAACGTATCCTTCCAAAACTCAAATTAACGAATAGCAACATAATAATATCGACAGCACGCTAAAGTATCGTGTGCGACCGGCGCCGCCTAGCATTCCCGTCACGTTGGCAGTTCGTGTCGGCAGTAGCTACGTGTCTCAGATCCGGTACAGCCGCAAGTGACTTTACCACTCGTACGCATCACGTTACGCAGGGGAACTTCGCTTGAGACACTTAAACAAAATACTTAATACTGGGGTTAGTTAAAGCCTACACAAAGGATGTTTCTACAAACAATCAAGTTCTTAGAGATTGCTTTGAATGAAAATTGCTTATATTTTCGAAGAGTCGAATGTATTTTACATTCTGTTTCTATGTCAAGAGATGTAATCCCAGTTAGGAGAGTCTTAAATCGCACATTTTTTGTGTTTTGGTAAACCAATCTGCTTGCAAGAGATTTGCAACCAGCGTTAACCAAACAAATTAAATAAAACAAAAGAAACAGATAAAGTAAACCAAAGAAATATCGAACCTTCAATAATTATTCATTAAAATGCGAACAAATCACTTCATACTTAACGTTATGTAAACCACAAAGTTTATTTACAAAGTCGTCCCGCGTCCGCGCCTCCACGGTACATTTATCGCAAGTTTTCTTTTCGTACGTAAAACCCGTGAAACGAACACACGCACATTTACATGCGCGTTTTTCAAACAACATGCAAATTATTTACTCAATTAAAGATTTATCGATAGCACGCCGCTGTCGTCGTTATTTGATAAATAACAGCGCAACATCACGTTTGGTGGTCATAATTTCTCTGCGATGACTACCGGCAGCGTAGCGAACTACTTATTAACTCGGGGCCACTAGAACTGTGCTCAGAACTCCGTCAACACAAAAATATTATTTATACCTACATTATGACCACAACATCACAATGTTTTATTAGTTGTAAGATTACATAACGTACCTAACTGTTTGCTGTTCTTTAAAATAAAATTACTTAGTGCGTAACGTGTCCATGTTATAGCGCATTGTAAAATCGTTTATTGTTATCTCTTCACACGTTTGTCTTTGCTAGCGTGGTAAAATATTGCATCGAACACGATAATATTTTTTGTCGCACCCAAACAGTTTGTAAATAAATTGCACTGGGTCTGACAACAAATAATCTTGATCCGGTGGTTTAGATTGTGTCCGATATCCTCCCACGGCAGAAATACTCCCAACATTATGGTTTGCACAATATGAATCGAACTGGCCAAGTGAAGCCGGGAGAGGCCGCACTGCACGCAGCATTTAGGTGTAGGCGACTTTATCAGACGGCATTATTATTGCTAATCCTAATATATTATAAAGCCCCTATTCTTTCTACAAACTAAACCTTATATAATAGCATATGCGTTAGCGTGAGCGCCGAACTGCAGACGCTCTAACTGCATTCCAAATTATCTATCTATTTGTACAAAATGGCAACATTAATACATTTTTTTTTTACTACAAGTATGTATGTAACCCAATGTGGTGTTGAACGATCGCTACTTTCGTGGCCTCTCTGATCAACACAGATACTCGTAGAAAAAGAACATCTTCTTTCATTCGATTTGACGTTCACACGGGAAACTTTTACGACGCATAATGAGCTTGCATTAATTTGATATTTGTATTATCTTGGCATGATTGTCGGTACAAGGTAAATAAGTATTCATTACTTAAACTAAGACGAATTGAATTGATAGGTCAGTGCTCGCTATACCAAGGGCCCCGTACTCGATCCCTTGCTACTTACGTAATCAATCGTTGAACAAGTATTTATCGATGCTAAGGTACCGCACTAGTTAGAGAACGAATACCTGTATCGAATAGAAGCAAGTAATCGATTATCCAACATTGAGAAACTTGTACAAATTATCGTGCTTGCCGATCACGCCAATTAGGGACATTATTGCGATTCGCGTACAAAATACTGCAAAATACTTTGTAAAATAATTAGATTTATTTGTCAGGGATTAAATACGTAGCTAATTAAGTTTAATGACCTTATTTTTACGTGTTAATTTATATTTCTATGATTCGTTTCCCTTTATACTTGCACGTAGGTATTTTTTCTGTTGTAAATTTTTAGGTCGAACGAAATCTGTGTCATCAATACGAACCGAAAAATAAAGCATGCAACAATTATAACACTGACTCATGCACAAATATGTAATACCATCCTCAGCACAAAACATCTTACGGAGCACGTAGGTCAATGGTATTAAGTAATGCCACTTGTAATAGCTTTACGTTCAAAAAACTTAAAGTTTATGTCTACATAAGTCGTAGGGCACGGTCTGCTGGAGCCGCAAGTGGTTCTGGCGAAGGCACGACAGGTGTCGGTGAGTCATCCAGGCCGGATCCCGGCAGCCCGCGTGTGCGCCAGCCATGCAGAACAACTTAATATGTATGTATATCAAGCGCCTTGGCATACAAACACTTAACGCTACGCCAGTTACGAAATATAAAAGGGTTTTGTGTAGTGTTCTGTTTGGATAATTGAGGTAGACCGCTTCGGTCACGCATCAGGGTTTTGTCAACATGTCGGCTAGGTTTTTAATAATACGCACTCGTGAGCGATGTAGCTTGGGTTCAAGGGACAAAGTTGAAAAAAGATATGAACACATAATTGAATATATACCTGTACTGTGAAAGATGAAATGGATGCAAAGGGTGTTGCTTGCGAGTTGACGTCAGATAGAAATGTATGGAAGAAGAAGACATGCTGCGCCGACCCCAAGTAAAAATTGGGATAAGGGCAGGGGAATGATGATGACGTTGGTATTGTTCACTTAAAAATTAACTAACATCTACTTACACATGAGACAAAGTAAATATTAAAATGTAGGACTAAAAATGTTTTCCATTTTTACTTTACCACAGTATTGCCTACAAATCAAAGCAAGTGTCGGCCTTGTGTCATATGGCTATCTGCATAATGATGTACCTAAAGCTGGCAAACATTTTGAGACCGCGCGCGTACCTCGACAAGCACTACCATTAACAGTAAACCACTTTACGACGTACACTAAACTCGTTTGTGTCTTATAATCAATCAACAACTTATTTATTACTAGTCATTAAAGCCATCGGGCACACATTAAGACGTGTCCCCCCCTCCCCTCTCCCCCCGGGTCTGATGACTAACCACTCGCAAAATAACGAACAGTTTTTGTGGTTAACCTGTACCTAACAAGCCAGTTTAAAAGACAGACTAAGAATTGAAATAGAACTGGTATTACTTATACAGGGTGCATAATTTGCAGCCAATGGAGCTTGACACCGATGATATAATTTTCTAATAGTTCTTTACTATTTACAAAAACAGTGCTAATTCAACCATGGCCTCCGATTTGCGTTCGTAGAGTAGGTATTATGAAAAAAAAACGAGTGATTTACTTTCTTTTTGTGCCAATTTATGACTGACGCGATATAATAAGTTAATAACATAGTGTTTAGGGACTAGGTAGTTTTGTTCCTCGGGTTTTCTTATAACTTTATTAATATAATACTTAAACTAAGAAGTAGGTATAAATTAAAGCAAATAAAACGATAATGTATCGACTGTCAAAAGTCCCTTGGACATTCTTGCCCAAGCCTAGCTTTGGGGAAACCTTTGAAAATCTCAAAGAAAGTAGTTCAAGGCCTTAGGGTCGCGGCGGCTCCTGCTCTCGCGCTCCAGGGTCAAGGCGCGCCGACGTCCGACTCGCGATTAATATTACCAACACGCTGTACACTTCCGTCTCTTCGATATCATAATTGTACATTGAACTCGCGTGCTTATTGTAATATAGAATCGTTACGAATAAATAGATTTAATAAGCGATTTGAGAAATAAAAATTATTCATTGTTCGTTTTTTGTTATTCCTTGTAATCGATTCCGTGTTCCGACGAGCTCGATTCGTGTAGTAATAAGATTTTGTCCGTGTTCAATCAAGTAGTTATGTTCTATACATATTTTACATTATCTTTATTACTTATACGTACTATACCGACACGGAAATAGTATTAGAGTATAAAAATCTGGCACCGAAGTTAAAATGTGTCTTAAAACTTGATCTTGGTGGCACCAATACAGTCACTGAATAGCTCATTAAAACCCTTGGTAAACGTAATGTTCGGTGCTGGCCGATGTCGACGAGAGCCAGGTGTAACGCTTGCGATGCGCTTGCGTCTCTTGTCTCCGCCGCTGTCCAGCGTGCCTCACAAATGTAGAGTCTAGTCATGTTTCAAAGAGAACCGATTCAGACAATATTTTCATACAATATAGGTACATAGCTAGAGATCTGAAGTAGGTCACACTAAACAATTTAAAGATCAGACTTAAATACATAATTTGACATAAAAATCTAGTTATATGAAAATATTTAACACAATAGTCGTTCTAAACAGCTCTACATTTCGGTAAAAGATTGTCAACTATTTTAAATACGTTCAGTGGCGAAAAAACTCTATTCTGTGGACGGATGTATAAGTTTTTAGAAAATGCTGATCGAAGAATGTTTCCATTAGAGATACCGTTCCCGTCAACAATGGCGAGGCTGAGCTTTCAAATACACGATTATTCATCGCAGTAAAGTTGACAGTTACAAGTTATGGAACCGTTCTCACAACTTCGAATGGAAGCCGTAGATTTATTTAAGACAATTTATAAATCAATTTACCATCAAAATTGATAAATTATGTTTTTTAGTTCATGTCCGTATGTAGACACTGCATTGTTATTTTTATTCATATACTAGCTGTTGCCCGCAACTTCGTCCGCGCAAATATCAGTTATAGCTGCAAAACCAATACCTATCTCTTTTACAGTCGGTTAAAAAGTAGCCTATGTGTTAATCCAGGGTATCAGTTAACTCAATACCAAATGTCATCAAAATTGATCCAGCCGTTTAAGCGTTAAAGAGTAACAAACATCCATACATCCATACTTACAACTTTCGCGTTTATAATATTAGTAGGATATAAAAGTGATATACCATGTACTGATTTTGTCACCAAATCTTCAAACCTATAATATAATGCCCATGAGCATCATAGGGTTGGAAGAAGATTTGGAAGTTGGTGTGAAAGTCCTATTATGTTATGGAAGTAAAAATCTTGAAACTTCTAATTTATACTCTACAGGTAGAGCGGATGTGAACTAATCATGTCTCTTTATATTTATGCGAATTCATCAAATTGTCGCGCCAAAGCTACATATCCACATCAAATGCACATGGACGAAAATGCAAGATAACCCTAGTCTTATAATAAGAAATCACTTTTATTATTTTCATTTTGTGTTAGGTTCCCATGATCTAGAAACAAAATCCGTTACATACAATTGTATCAATGAAGGCGAAACAACGTTGAAAAATGATACAAGTAGAGAGAGATACAGTAACCTTATGGGAGACTTATTATTATTATTTTAATTTATTTGAAAAACAATTATTTCAAGTTAGAGCATTAATTACTGTACAGTTAAATGGCTAATGAAATCGAAACACCATTCCACCGCCCGGATACCGTACGGAGGGGTCACAGGTTCACAGCCCGGTTTTTTGCAGGAGTACTCGCTTTATCGCAGGCGATTAAAGTTTATTGAACTAAGTTTGTTTGTACCTAGCATTTCGTATAAAAACATGTAGCTATTATAAACTATATTACTTAGTCGGTGTGGGTGTAAATTCGATCGTATCAAAAATAGACGCGTTTTGTTTCATTTTCGGTTTTCCTGAGCCTTTTTTTCGTTTGCAAGTTTTTTTTCATTAGGTTTACTTTTAAAAAATTCTAATTTTTGCAAAAATAAGCAAGAGAGTCACATGCTTTGTTTATCACATGCATAAAACAGAATAAAAATGAAGATCTAATTAGGTACAAAGTATACATTAATTTAATTTTCACAGCTCTAACTACGGTGTACGATGTAGAGAGTATACTACTCTATAACTTTAGCAAGCAGCTAAGGTTATAGAGTAGCTCACTGCTCTAGTGGACACTTTGCACTCAGCTTTGTCCGCAACATTGTTATGATTGTTTGTTACATCATTACAATTAATAAAACATCGACGCTGTGGTTCAAGCATGTGACAGGTAGAGCACGAAAACATTCCATCACAAACGTTTTTCACGAAACATATTAAACTAAGTACATATCACATTCATTAACGATATTTAAACATTTTCGAAATAATTGTTACTGAAGTTTTACAACGAAGATTCCAATCGATCCAATAATTACGTTTAATCTAATATATAAAATTCTCGTGTCACAGTTTTCGTTGCCATACTCCTCCGAAACGGCTGGACTGATTCTCTTGAAATTTTGTATATGCATTCAGTAGATCTGAGAATCGGCCAACATCTATTTTTCATCCCATTTTTTTTCTTTTTTTTTACGCGAACGAAGTCGCGGGCAACAGCTAGTTAAATTATAAAATCAAGTTGAATACAAAAAACACCAGAAGTAGATAAAGAGACCCTATTTTCCTAAAATCATGTAATACTTTGAGCCTGAAACCGAGCTCCAAATAACCAACCCCTGCCCTTCAATACAGGACAGCATCTGTGATCTGCAGATGCAGACAAGTAGGTACGTCACAAAAACCACACGTTGATGTACGTACCAGAAATCTGTACACAAATAGGCCTTTGATAACACTTAGATTGATATTCGTGTTATAATTTGAGCTCGTTACGCGATGCCTAAATATTCCGACAAATTACAAAACAGTAACAATCTCGTTCGCTGACGGTCGACGACCTTGCCCGTCGAGCTATGAAATTGATACAAGTATACAAGAACAAGAACAATATTTTCGCACGCATGCGTTGAGAAATACACACTTATTTTATATTTGGATTGTAATGATAGTTTTCATTTATAACGTATGTTGCCATCTCAATGAGAGCACCGATACTTGGGAACCTTGTGGCAGTATCATTAACGTCTAGACGTCCCGTTTTGAACGGGACTATCCCTTTTTACAATTACGAGTCCCGGTGTCCCCGAAATGAACTGTGGAACACCAAATTGTCCCGTTTTCAGAAACCGCGAAAAAAAAAGAAAATTTGAAGTTCTCTTCGATTTCCCTAGTCTTCCATCATGAGACACTGACTTTCTTATCACGAGACGACTTTGGGTAATGGCTACTTTACAACAGAAAAATAATTACTAACTTCGGTTCTTAAGACTTAGACGACGAAGTAATCTGCAAATAAACAAGCTTATAGGTCGAAACCTCATCCTTTTTGAAGTTTTTTTTCATTGACTACCTATTATTTAATCTAATAAATCAATGTCCCGTATTGAGTCGAAGAAGAAATGGTCACGTTAAATATCATTTGATATGATCACTAGCTTCAAAAGTAGAGTCTTAATTATCCACATAATATTATTACGCTTTCAATGAATATCAATAGATTTCATTTAGGACATCATTTTGTCGGACAACATTGTGGATCTTGCAGTTGCTACGGAAATCGTTTTAAAATGTTGATTATTTTGTTTTTTAAATGACAATCGTGCAAACACAATGGATACTTGTAAACTACTGCATGAAATTAACCACACTACTGTACAATATTTAATAGATGGCCCCCCTATTGTACCGCCACGATAGGCAGCAGGTGGGCAGCAGAGAAAATGGCTAGGGGTGTAGAGAGTTGCGTATTTTTGGCTTTAGTATCGTTTATAGATATATCAAGATTTTTTTATCAGTACACACAGTCAGACAAGAGACAGTCTCTTCATTTAAAATAATATGCTATTCAGATGAATCCGCTAAAACTGTAAGCCGAGCCCAAAGTAACTTGGGAGAAGACGTGGAGAAGACTAAAGACGGAGATCAGTATGGTGAAGACTTTGAACCTCGAAGCGTTTAGTTTAGAATTTAAATCACGCCAAGGATGAATAATATATTAATTAAAAAATGCGTTGGCGGTAGTTCTTAAAAAGGTACTAGGTCTACATGTGTGTGTGCTCTCACCGCGATGAGTGACGAGTTCGAAATGCTTGGTCCGGTACTCGAGCGGAGTTATTACGGTTATTTGTTTGTAATTGCGAAAACCATGCAGCGAAGTTTGATGCCGTGACCTTGTTCGAATTCTTAGGGAAAATGAAGACAAGTCATAACAATCTATGAGAAACTGTTCACAATAGTTGTTTGAAATCAGCAAAATTTAATAACATTTTGTATCTACTTATGTGTGTGTAATGGGTAATAAAGGTTTTGGCATCGTCGTGGGCTGCTGTGGTAATGAAATTGTCTCGTATCGTTCACATGAAGGCATCATGAAAATATTACAACGTTTAGTGTTGTTAAGATGAACATTGTCGATAACGCTTCAACCAAACAGTTGCTAAAGTGTTTACTTCACATGCGATTAGCATCGCATTGTAACTAGAGGCTACTGACGTATCGTAAAGCGGCCGAAACTAAGTTTAATATTCACTTAAGCCGTTGTTTTAAATATAATAACGGACTAATTAAACCACTACACAGGTTGTGTAACATTCTCGAAAGTTAGCTTATTGCTAAACACGTGACCATCAATGACAATTCTTGGTGCATTAACCAACTTTAATGTAATCGTACAATAATTTGGTAGAGGTGAGCATGGTCGGCTTGCTGCTAAATGCAAGCTGTCACAATACCTAGCCTGGGATCGTCCTAGCCTTGCACGCGTTATCACCGTGGTAAAATGATAAGCTCGATAAAAACGTCAGCCAGCCTACACCTGCGATAGTGCGATACAAGCTCTGTGACAACGGTATCGCCAGATAGTGCGCCGGTATCGGAGTGAGATGGAGTGGCTCCCACAGCAGCCGCCGGCAGGGGCGAGCTCGCACTCTCCACGACACCAGTAGCACACTGGATTAGGCTTATAAAGCTCCTAGAGTTGAGACTTGCTGTACGTAGTCTGTATTACGATTCGGTGACCTAAGAAGTCTCTGATTTTGGAAGGATCACGTTTTAAAAGAATTAAGTTATTTCATTATATCAGAAGCATTTGTACCTGAAATAATTGAAATATCACTCTATTACGTAAAATAACATTGTATTGAATCCCATTGTCATCCAAGAAAAAATGTTAAATCATCTAATCCAAATGAGTCCAGAATCCAGCTTTCCAGTCACTAGCCGGCAGGCTGACAACTAATTAATTGGATTGGTAAAGTCTAATCTGTTTGTGAGGCGTACAAAACGCTGATTGGATAACAGTAATACAAACCTAATAAATCTAGTAACAGATTATCTCAATTACGTAATTTTATTTTGAAGAAGTATCACGTTGTTATTTTGCAGAATTGTGTTTAAGTAAATGGAAAATAGAGGAACAGTTCGGTGAGTTTCGGCGTCTTGCATTAAACAATCAGTCATGGAAGCCACTTATTCCCCTGGTTGGTCGTCATACAAAGCGAGTAATCGATGCGAGACTACCCTGCGATCTCAATATTCTACTCATATAGGTATTTCTAGGACATGGCGACCTGCCGCGACAGACTTCACTCAATAAGATTACCAACTTGCCTATTTAGGTGTTACTTATTCTTGAGCCGACCGACGGCGAGTATGTGTGTCAAGTGCGACAAGTGCGAGTGACTCTGGACGCGTATGGAGGAGGCCAGCCAACAGGCGTATGCTAAACAGATGCGAATGATAAACTTCTGAACATGATCGATGGCTCCTGCATACCGGGGAGTCTAGACTATGGCCTTGATTTGATAATGCAACTTGCCTCGAAATGAGGTAATGAATATAAATAAATAAAATAAATAAACCAGCCTACATACGTCCCACTGCTGGGCACAGGCCTCTTTCCCTATAGGGAAGGTTTGAGCATTGATCACCACGTTAGCTCACTGCGGATTGGCGATTTCAGATTCCAATATTTGGAATCTAGGTTTCCTCACGATGTTTTCCTTCACCGTTTGTCAGAAGTGTCTTAGAATAATTAAGAAAATACATAAATCTTTGAAAAAGTCACATTGGTACTTGCCTGTGCTGGGGGTCGAACTTGCAACCCGTGCATACAGATCCACACATAGAACCACAAGGCCACCACGACATTTGGGAATGAGATAAGATTTCATAAAAATGTATCATTTACTTACCTCTGTCAGTATCTAAAGATGACTACTTTCAAGTACTTTAAAAATCAGCATTCTATACGGACGTGTAAAAAAATGACGTGTAAAACGAAAATTTACGGCTGTAACCTAATAATATATTGCATATTACATATTTAGGGACATTATGTCGCTGGTCGTTGCGTGCTTGGGTTTACGTGAAGTCGCTATTGTATCGATATTATAAAGAGAGTGATGTGAAAAGTTTCCCATTTGCCTGTTTTTCATGTCTATTAAAATAACAACGATAGTTTTGTTAGTAAAATTTTAATTGTTAATTTAAAACAAGTTTCCATCTTATAGCTGGTTTAGAAAGGTTTATTAACAGAGAAAGGACTTTTCTAACAGGTATTATTACCTGCAAGCCCTTCATTAATGCCAACAAGACAATTAATATTATTTTATCAGACGCTCTTAGCTATCCCTAACCGCTAGGCGTAAAGACGTTGATCGTTATACTAGTCAGTATAGGGCTGCTAACAATAAAAACTTGACCTTTTAAGTTCCCCTACAAATTCCTACTATTTTATTAACTTGAAATTAAAGGCAGTACAAGCTTTAAACAGACAATAATAAGCGGTAAGAAAGTGGCGACAGGTGAGGGTGACCAGGCGATATATCTTGTCTCCCCGCGCACGCTGACCCGCGACCCCAGTCATTTCTGTAAATGCCATCTTTCTACGTGACTACCGCATACCCCCGACTTAGTTTACCTTTCGTTTTTTGCAACGTACCTACCTTTAAAGTTTATGATTTCTCATTTAAAGGGGCCTGAACCACCACGAACGCTATGTACATGTATTCACTATCATTGTTTACCTATGTACATTATCAGTACCAAACACAACAACTATACTTGTTGATTTTAAAACAATTTAATAATGATAATTTTAAAGTAAAAATTAGTAAGTAGATACAATACAAGACGTGTAAGAGAACAGCAATTGATCAGTCCATCGATAAAAAAATATTATGGCAAAAGAACCAACAAGTGTTTGATCCCCTCGGTTTATAATAAACATGACTGGCTTAAAAAAGTGTGCAGTTTAATGGTTTTAATTATTTTTGCTAACGTGTTTTTGAACCAATAAAAGATTTTATTATTGTAACACTTGTTGAGACTACCACAGTAAATATTCCCGCACCGTGATTGCAAAACAGCAGCCTTGATGCAATCCCTCGTTTATAGAAAAACGAACACATCATTAGATGCATTACATTGTATATACATTATATTTTGAAACTGCGGTGTTTAGCGTGCTCTTGGTGTACGAGAGATGAGGCAATCCCTCCGTCTTCTACAGTAAGTATATGATGCTAGTTTCCCACGAGTCGGTAAGGGTCAGCCTCTCTATCTGCTGCTGGTATCTATTGCACTTGTGTGTGACGTCACCTCCTGTCAGCCTGTCGTATGCTTGACAATGGTATCGTGGTCCTCCAAGTGGAGGAATATTGTATGACTCGAATAAAAACTTACCTTTTTGTTTAAAGCGAAAGGTGTACACGTCAAATTTGAAGGATTTAGAAGTTGGCGCAAATTATAAGTCGTCGTAGGTGTAGACACAAAGTAAGTACTTTGTGTCTACACCTTCTGTTTGCACAAATAATTTATGTACAAACGAAGTCAACGTCATTCAGACATGCTACAGATTACTGAGTGGTATTATTGCTGCAAATTGAACCTACTTTGAAATCGTCGCCCGCAGGCAATTATTATTTCTGTTCATCTGGGGAGTATGGTATCACAACCTATCTTTTAGGACGTTATTTCACAATACACCGACGTACACACGTTCTCTGGCTGAGCCTACTCAACTATCTTTAGCGGCTTTGATAAGATATTATGAAAGCAATCTTTATACATTAAATACTAGATCTGAGATCATCAAGTTGAAGGCAAACACTGTCATCCTACAAGATCATGACGAAATCATTATCTGAAGTGGGAACTCGCCCTCCACACACTTACTACACATTATACCTTCAATACTGATAGGATATTTATTAAACTCGCCAGTCATTGTAATTTGAGCTGTTGCTGTTGTGTTAGTAAATTTTGTAATGCGTCGAATAGAAGAGCGGCATCATCATGATCGTTATTATTATAAACGTTATTTTCTGGAGCATTAACTAGTTTAGTACACGTTTATTACAAAGCTCATTCTCACCTACAGTGTATGACTATTGGATATCTCACAATACAGGCCACGTTGCCCACTAAGTACTAGCTAGTCTAGTCGCTAATCCTTTTGTTCCAACAATACAAGTATAAACCGTAATATTTTAATCAACACAGTGATTCATATCCATTGAATTGTTTACTATGAATCGGAATTAATTTGGGTTGAGGGGAAACGATACCTACTGGAAACAATGAAATAGTTTCTGCTACCACCTAGATTTTGACTATGTATGTCATTAGACTAAATGTTTTCTTTACAGTTTCTAAAATGACATCGACAACTAGAGCATCAGAATTTATCGATCGGTAGGGAAAAATCCGTTATTGGGAATGTTGAATAGAAGTCTAATTAAAAACGCTGGAATATTAATTTGAGTGTAACGTTAGGACCGCTTTGTGCGTAAAGCGCTTGACCCAGTCCAACGAACCGACGCGGGTCTTTTCTAGCACTTAACGTGTTTTGGCCGTCAGCCAAGTAACTGCCAAGTGGTGACATGACGATGGCCGTTTTGCATATCTATCGACAAAATATCACTTAAAATAAAATAGGTGGAAGTAGAAATTACCAAGGTAGAGATCATCAGATACCAGACCACTGTTTTGTTCAAATTTTGGATGTCATATTTTCTAATAGTTTCAAACTGACAAGATTCGTCGAGTATCTGCACTTTGACTTTTTAGTGCAACACGGCTGTCACTGTGGAAGCTAGGGTTCAGAAATCCCGGGATTTCCCGTTTTCTTTAATAATTGTCAATGAACCGGTTCTCAACGAATAAAAACCGAGATATACCGTATTTTCTGGAAATAACTAATCAAATTAAGCATCTCATCATTTATTTGATTTTAATCTTCTATTATCAACATTTTATCTGTTTATACAAAATATTCAACAATATTCTCATTAAAATGTTGTCCGTGTGGTGTCCGGATATAAAGAATAGCACTACCCCATATCCTCCACTGGGTGTCGTAAAAGGCGACTAATGGACCTTAAGACCCAGTGCAGTGTACCAAGCACCTTGGGTCACCCGAATGGTGGCGGGTAAACAACCAACAATCGCATTCCCAAAGAGGGTTAGTGTCAGGCAGGCGGCCGACTATAAAACCATAGCCAAAACTTTAAGCAACATGTCTAAAAGACGTGTTGCGCCGACCCCAAGTAAAAATTGGGATAAGGGCAGGGGAATGATGATTCTCATTAAAATGTTGTACCTATCTGTGCGCGGTAGATCATTATTCTATAATGACAAAAGGTTTTGAATTTTCTCCTCAACAGGCCTTTTTTGTAACAAACTCAGATTCTCGTTTAAGTGACGTGACTTTAGATGCATTGATCTTTTCGAAGATGGATTATAAAGAGAACATTTAATTAGAACTTAGTTTTTCTTGTTCTCTTGGTGATGCGTGCATATTTCCGTCTTTGAAGATTACTTATTATTTATCTTCAAAGATGGAAATAGGTACTTAGGAGGATCGGCCTAAGATATAAGTTGATTTTAGTTTTATTGAAGGTTTTTGTACCTGTGATTTTATTGGGATTGTTATATTTGTAATAGTTATTTAATTTTATATACAACAATAACAATTGTTACCTTTATTTACGATGTTTTGAAAATAGTTTTCAGTGATTAAGGCAACGGGAGACTGATGTTATTATAATATGAGAGATGTTTTTAAGCAGTTTCAAGTAAAGTTTATGTGCAAGACTTTATTCTAAGTGAATCTATAACTAAATTTTAAGGTTTTAAAGCAATTAATTCTTATCTTGTCATGCCAAAATACGCAAAATGTGTTGTTTACATAAAACAATATTTTCCTATGCCTTTGTATTTATTTCTAGAGTTTATATATTTCTTGAAAGAAAAATTCCGAAAATACCGAGAATCCCGGTTTTGATTCGTAACGGTACCAAAAATCCCGGTTCTTTTATCTAGACCGATTCTCGATACCCTAGTGGAAGCAAGATGGCGCGCTACACTGGCCTAGCGTCGTCCCTTTTCAGTTACATCGACAGTATTTCTTTAAGAGTGCACAGTAGTCGTGCAGGACACCTTTAATACCCAAGTTATAGTTTGACGGTTTGCTGGCGGCTTGCCAGCTCGTGATGCAAGCTTTGCACTGTTTAACCTATTACATCTCAAGTACCTTCAGCTTTAACGCTAATCGCAGCTCCGTTGTATCCTAAACAAATCGCATGTTACGATGTTTGGCGTACAAATACTCATCTACATAATTCATCTGAAAGGCAGCCAGGAGCTTGCCTCTACGTGATCAAGTCACCAATTTGTAATTACTTCTTAATTATTTATGCAATTACACTTTTTATTAATTACCTATATAATTTATAAGTTCAAACCTGCACTCATTAATAAAAAGTGAAGTAATTTGTGTCTTCCTAATAGTTAGTACATTTATCACAACATTACAAATATTAATTAAAAATATGTTTTTCTTAATGTGGAATTAATGTTAAAAATAGGTACTAAACCAGTTTTTAAGTCTTTATAACTTGAAAATCGAGTTTGTTTGAAAATTTAGTTACAAAGCATATTTATGCTTGAATAACTATAATAACGAGTGCAGGTGTAACAGTACGAGCGTTTCCAAGCGACGCAGCCTTTCACCCTACGGATGTGTGTCCGGGGCAAGCCGCCCCTTGCGGTGTCTGCCCCGCACTGCACAGCCAAGCTGTTCCAAGCGAGCTCCGTTTTAAATAACGACTGAAATGTACAGCTTAACATTTTATAGCGCTTTGCCAATTGCAACGATGATCTGAATGTGCGGTGTCTGTATAGAGCAGTACAATATTAATTGGTGGCTGCGACTCCGAAAACCTTAGAAAGAATTGAATATCTTGTAACAAATGTGCTGTAAAGCAGTCACGCGAGCAACTCTGGCAGCGCCCAGTTCACAGCGCGCAGTATCTAGCATACATCTTCCATTTGTCAGATCGCGCGGAGGATGCAGACAATGGCTCGTTATCGGCGGGAGATCGCGGGAACACCCACACAATACCAACGTTACACTTCCGACGGGGAAATAGTGGCTGCCAGTACTTCACATGTTAAAAACAAGGACATTTCTTTGTGAAGATGTGCTGCGTGCGCGGAGATCACTGTCCCACGTTATAGTAGAGCTAACGTTTGTTCTGTCTGTCTTTAAGCTGATAATACTAGTCTTGGGTGTCATGAAATCGATGCAACTTAACGGAACAGAATGGATCACAACAACCATTTCCTAAAGCTCAAAACTGGATATAAATATTATAGGTAATTAATTCGCACATTAATGCCATTGTTTTAAAATTAATAAAAACTTTAGAACAATGGTGTAGATGTTGACGTACCCATAATATCTGCATTATTCGAACTATTCAGATATTTATTGCAAAACAAATCGATCGACAGTCTGCACTACTTGCTAAATGCTATTAATAAAATACGTTGACTAAGTTTAATAAGAATTGTTACTACAATTACTGTCTTGTTGACTATTTAATAATATTAATTAGAACGCAAAGTGCATCGTTTTTCCTTCACCTATAAAACTGCGGGTACTTTCATTTCGATCGTGTTTTTGCAGGCGGAAGTGTAATTGTAAACGTCAATTCAAAATGAATCACAACTTAAGATTTATTATAGTTTAGGTGAAATAAATAGTAGTTCGTTAAGTACATAAACACACAAGCGGTACATAGAGTTGTGTACTCGTATGTAAACAAGAAGCATTTAAATAGCGTTATTTACATAACAGTCTCGTGTGTTAAAAGCGGAGTAAGAAGCGCTGTACCGACAATGTATAACAAGCAGTTGGACTCGCGACGTGTGTGTGAGGATGCACCGAAGGGCACGGCCTCCCCAGCGTGATAAGCCACGGCGCTAACTTTGGTAATGTAATTGTTCGAGTATTGCAAATACCTATTTAAGGAAGGACGACTTCACAATGGTGTATCGCGGGCACGCGCCTTGCTTTTCTTTAGATAATACGTGTGTTGTGGTGAAATGCCGGCACCGTAAGCAGGGTATCTACACCGTTGCGTAGTTAGCTTTTTATGTATTCACTAGCTTTCCGCTCGCGGCTTCACCCACGTGTAAATTGGTTACATGTATAGCGTTTTTTTAATCGATCGTCGAATGTCGAATATCGATCTCGAACGGGCTTTCGTTCACAGGCTAAAAACTTGTTACAATTAGAATTATATACAGCCTGAGTTACTCAGGGATGATGAAGTTTTCTAATGCTGAATATTTGAAAACGATTCTGTAGTTTTTTTGTTATCCGTATAAGTACATGTGAGGTTATTAGGTTGACCAAATAAATCTCATTAACGTTAAGAATGTAGGTGGAAAAATGGATGTGGACAAACGTCTCTTTACTCGTTTCCTTTTACCTGTTTGTATTGATAGCGTTAACACAAAATAGGGATTTAAAGACATTGACGAATCCCTTGAAGAAGTAAAAATTATCAGTTGATCCTTCCTCTCGCGCACCCGCCCTAACTTATTCACTTGCCTATGTACGTTTTGTGCCAATTTTTAAGTGTTTATACCTAAGGAAACCTTTTGACCTCTTTTTAACCCCTTAGACCCCTAAGGGGTTAAAAAGGGGTCAAAAGGTTTCTATGAAAAATGTTATTCCTTAGGTTTAAACAATGAATTTCCGAGAACCCTTTCTTAGTGCTCCCCTACGTATTTCAAGGAACCTACATGCCAAATTTCAGCTTTCTACGACCAGTAGTTTTGGCTGTGCGTTGTCTATCAGTCAGTCAGTCAGTAACGGAAGAGTTTTATATACATAGATAGATAGTTCGTCTACCGTCCGACCCTTCTCTAGACAAGTGACCTTTCTCAATCGGTATTTATAAGGTTGTTGGAATAACACAGGACTTGGTTTTGTGTAACTAGCACCTTTTTGTTATTTTAACGGATTCAAAATTATTTAATTAATTTGAAAGTGTAAGTTCTGCCAATCATATAAAACTCGTGTTTCACTCATGAGTTTTACATTATAGTGGTGACTACCTTAGCAACCCCCTACGAAAAGGCTTTTAAAAACGAATAAGGTTGATTTTGAGAGCGCACAAACAATCAATTTTATTTCGGCTAAAAGAATCACAATCCCTCTTATATTACTGCAAATATCAACAGCTTTCCAAGCAGGTCCAATGTAAACCCGCCTTACTTTAATCGTTACAAAACAATGGAACACATTCGTATGAAACATGTATTTACAACAGCATTACAATTGCAGAGCTTTACAGATTAAAACCTCTTTTGTAATATTACAAGAACAAGGTGATCTAACAGCCGTCTTACGGAACTGAACACACATCATGTACCTACACAAAGAGAGTCGAATTCTTCAACCCTTCGTGTGAATGTGAATAGTCTTACACTCTCATACACTTGTTCTGATCTGCAACGGTTGCTTAACTTCTGATTTAATTGTTAACACTCGGGATTGTTATACTAATTCAACTTACAGGTAGTAAATTCTATCAGATTGAAGATATTGTAAGTGCATGAAATGGTTTTCTCGCCCAGATCCCAACAATATACAGGCAGGTTTATTCTTAAAGACAGCAGGAACGGTTTTGGATATTACCGGCTTTTTTACGAGTCTCATCGTCGTAATACATGACGGGGTGCAATGGTTACTTCTTTCAATTAGGCACAAAGCAATCTAATGTTAAGCGAAGGATTTTTTAAACAAAAGCAACCTTTTAATCCTATAAGTTGAGTGTTTCTTTGTGTAAGAAGGGTCAATAACACCTTATTGAACGCTCATTTTGAATATTGATTAGATCGTGAACGTGAAAGGGTTATTATATATCACGATACTATCGTTAACGGGTTAAGCAGTGTCCCACTGAATGCTAAAGCACTCTCATCATACTTATGTTATTGCTTTAAGTAATTGTGCTTACTCTTCCTTCCAAACAATGGCAAACTCATTCAGATATTGGAAAATGTTCTTTGACTTTAATTCAAATTACTTCCCCTTCACGGTTTATATCCGCTAGTAGAATTTCCTACTCGATTAATAATTATTATTTTAAACACAACATAGTGAAATTATCAGTCAACATTAATACTGACGGTGACAGTCAATTTAAACCCTTTAGCATACTACGGTAACAATCTTACATGACCCGAGGTTTACACTATTGGCTAATAATACACTTACATTATAAATAGAATTGATTGGTCTCTTTCGTTTTCAATAAATACCCACACAGATACCTAATTGTACTCTTGGCAACGTGTGCGATGTTTTGAGGCACCCTCACCAAGGTCCGTCACTGGAATTGTAACGTCTCTATTAGTCCTCTAATATGGAGAGAGCCTGACTTTCGACTCTCTTGACTCACTAGCATGTGCTTCAAGTTGCAACACACTCAAATAGTTGGTGTAATTACTGGCCATAGGTGGCAGAGGTTACTTATAACGATAATTTTGATGTATTTTAGATAAATACAAAAGGTTACAGAATATTTTCGGCCACGTAATCAAAACACTTTTTTTTTCAAATATTTAAGCCTAAAAATGTTGCCTTTAATATAATATGTAACAGACTAACAAGGCAGTAATAAAACGGATTTTATTATTGACCCTTGACGACACGGACGAATCCTGAACTTTCTAATAATAAAACACCTTTGACTTGCAACACCTTCCACCGGGAAATCATGACATTCTAGGAAAGTTTATAATTTTCCTTGCATGGCTATATTCATCCTGCGTCTGTTCGACTGGCAGTAAAAGATCAATGTGTGACAGACAGGCCGGAGCTCAGAGCAATGAGAGTTGTATTCATACTAATATTATAAATGCGAAAGTTTGCAAGTTGTATGTGTATGATTTTGATCTTCCACGCTCAAACGACTAAACTAACTTGGATGAAATATGGTATGGAATTAGCAGACACCCTGAATTAATACATAGGTTACTTTTATGCGGCTGCGTAAAAAGGAGTTAATGTTTTGCAGCTTTAACCGACATCCACGCGGGCGAAGCCGCGGGAAAAAGCTAGTGTATAATTGGTACTATAAAAATCTAGTTGTATTGTTCGTAACTTTCAGTTTTGACTATTGTACTGTACAATTTATTATATTGTACAATGTTGCGACCGGTCAAAAGGTCAAAAGAAGTCTTATATTGTGATGTGCAAAAATAACATGCAGTGAGCTCAGCACCTAGCAGGTGCAATGAGAAAAAAGTTTTCCTTTTTATGGAATCCTTATCAGATAAACAATAGCGATCACTTAGCTCAAGTCATCAAATAACAATTAACCAATTAGGTACTTTGGTCGTAATAATTTATCAATTGCTTTGTAAATGTTAACAATTATTATATAGAAAACTCCAGGCTCTACAATTTTAAATCGGTATGCGAACCACCAGATTGTGTTAGTTTTTCAATCTTCTATTCATGCGGTAACTACGTGTTGTAGTTTGATTTATCGAATTACTATGGGTGACGATCGTTTCGGGTTCAGTGTTCACGCTAGCTGACGTGCCGCTAATTGCACTTGAAGAAAACCCAAATATGCACGTACCCAACCCAAGTACGCACCTGACACTTGCCGGGCGCCGATGTCAAGTAAGGTACGACCACGGTACGACTGAACTCGCACTCGCTGGCATGACAACCATTCATGGTAGAAGTATACAGCGTTAATTATATACGAACACGCATTTCCTGAAGGAAATGTAAATATTTAGACATAACCTCGATAGGCGATCAGCATTGCGCGCAAACAAATATTATCCATCCACCGTTACAAAATACTTTCACCTGTTTCATTATATACCTACTCTAAATGATATCTAACAAAGTATGACAAAAAACATCTCGGTCTGTCCATGCACACCGTTATCACGTCACTGGCTTTTTACAACTAAAAATGGCAAAGAGAAAAAATATGTGAACTTACAGTGTCAACTGTTTCTGTCCCGGGGCTGCGCAGCTTCAGCGAGCTCTGCCTCTTGCCGGCGGCCGGCGCCCGGGACGAGTAGCGGTTGGACAGGCGCCGTGCGAAGTTGCTCTTGAAGTCCTCGCACCTCATGATGGACTCCACGGGCCGGCTGAACTCCTGCTCCGGCTGCCCACCCGCCGTCTCAGAATGGTGCATGAACATCGTTGTTTACAAAACACCTTAAAAGTCATTATACACGGAAAACTTCATTTATAAATTGATTGCAGTTTAAATTTAAATTAACGAAGTGTGGGCGCGCGCCGCTCGCCGCCCGCGGACGATGCAACCGTTATCGCTTGCGGTGTGTGTTGTACTGACTCGGTTACCCACCTGTCTTGCTGCAACTGTTCTCAGGTGAACATTACACACTATCTCTGTATTTTTATGCTTAATAACACTTTATTAACAGTTAATGCCCTATAAATTAGTAAATATTAAAGTAATTACATTTTTGGGGATTACTAACATATACCATTAATTCAAAAAGATGTACTTAATAATAAACCCTCAACAACGCCATCTACCAGGTATCGCAGGAACTTTATACGCGGCTACAGCCAGGCCGACTTGTCCGCTAGGTAATCTGTTCCCTTACAAGCAGATGTCACTGTGGTAACTAATACGGGCGCGCTTTGATTAGGAAATTTAACGTCATTTATAAGTCAACTAGCTATTGCCCGCGACTTTGTCTACGTGGTATTGCAGATGTGCAAGGTTCTTAATCCAGTTCTGTTCCGAAATAATCTCTTAACTTCCTACTCATAACCTGTAGTTATAAAAATATATTTGACTGATAACATTTAACAGTTTTAAAGGTTTGTCCAAAATTCACATGATGAAAGGTCGCATTATATATTTTTACTATGGCCACTATCTTGCACTAATTTGATAATTTGGATTGAAGGACTTCAAAATGGGCATTACAAACTAATACCCTTTTTTTGTTTCCTGGTGTGCCGGACTCTTACCGACTAAAACCAACGGAATGCTTCTCCGTTCCTTATTGTCGGGGGCCACGGGAACGTTTTCGCAAACTACCGCGAACCCCAGCAGGGGAGCACGTTTTAACGGGAGCTTCTTCATTAACGTAGAATCAGTTTTTCCCGCCTCTGCTTTTATCCAGTACAGTAGACTGCCCCCTGACTACTGCCTGTAGGCTATTTATGGTGGTTGGAGGATGGAGATATTGAACCCTTCTTCCATCTCTTGCTCGACGGGCACAGATCGGGTGGTCAGGTGAGGCCTCCCGTGCTCTTTCCCCGTTTTTTTTAGGGTCATCACTGCTTCGCAGAACTCGGTGACGGCGCACCAACTATCCTCGCTTACGGAAAACTAATACCCTCTGGTTTAACTAACGAAATTCGATAGTAGCCAGTGTACATCGGAGAAAGCTCTTTTGGCTCTTAAGTTTAACCGGGTGTAAATTTTGGTATAGGGGATGTCGTGTGTCTGATTCTTCGACATATTTTATCGAAATCGGAAAAGCGGTTTTTGAAAAATCAACATAATTAAAATTTCATTCACTTGGTTCAGTATTTTTTATGTTATGAATGAGCGTTTTTCGCTTATTGTTAACGTGAACGATGTTACTACGACCGGTAGTAACATAGTCCAAGTAGACAAAGATTTCTATTAATATTCTAATTCTAGTGCACATCATGTAAGAAAATTAGGTATTAACAAGAATTTGGGTTACCTTTTTTTAACTAACGGATAAAATGTTGGTTATTTTGTTTTTAAGTCATTCATCATTCATTGTCTGATGGTTTTATTTTAATAGTTTTAGTAATTATGTAATTTGTATTTCAATTAGAAATGGCTAAAATACTGTATTTTGTATTTTATATTTCAAATATCTCACCTAAAGATAATTTGTATTTTAATTAAGGCAAAGCATGTATTTTACCCAGCCCTGACTGTATACTCTTCACACTAAATTATAGAGCTTATTTTTCTCTTTTTAGTTAGTGGTTGTTTTTTGCAGTCGGGTTTTTGTTTTTTAATTATTATTTTATTTTTGTTCGGTCCTCATCCGTGTGGTGTCCGGATATAAAGAATAGCCCCACCCCATATCCTCCACTGGGTGTCGTAAAAGGCGACTAATGGACCTTAAGACCTATAGTCCAACAAATCTAAGAAGTACCGTTTGACAGTTATGACAAATAGGATAATAGGGTTGGGAGTAAAAAAATCGATTACTATAATATCCGATTTTTATGAGATCGATTTCTATAATATCCAAATTTTAAGAGATCAATTGTCATAATGAAATAAAAGTTATGTTTAGGATATTTTATTTATACACTACTAGTACTAGAATCGTCATCGTCATCGTCATTTAAATTAATGACTAGTTAATTATCTATGAAATTATCAAAGTGTACGTCTCTGTCGAAGTCGTAATTTATTTTAGGGTACCTATGTATTAAGTGCATAATGCGGTCGCGCAGTAACGTGTCGTCAATTGATAATTTGAAAGTAATACATTCGATTTTTCATATATGTAATCGATTTTTTTGCATACAAGTGTATCTGAAGAGTCACAACACTACAAGCAGTGACCTAACTACGTGACTTTGCAATGAGGTCAAAAATAGAACTATTAGAAATTATTTACTATGTAAATATGTGTTATTTTGCTTTGTTTGAAGGTTTTCAATTAAATTAGGATATTAAAAATTGCAAATTTTTAGATACAATAATAAAATCTTTCTAAATTCATGGTTTTATGACAAAGGTTGTCGAAACTGAGTATTGTACGCATGAACAAAGTTGTTTCGGTTTGAAAATGATGAAACGTCAAACGGTACTTCTTAGATTTGTTGGACTATAGTGCACAGTACCGAGCACCTTGGGTCACCCGAATGGTGGTGGGTAAACCACCAACAATCGCATTCCCAAAGAGGGTTAGTGTCAGGCAGGCGGCCGACTATAAAACCATAGCCAAATCTTTTAGCAACATGTTTATAAAAAAAAAAAACATGTTGCGCCGACCCCAAGTAAAATGGGATAAGGGCAGGAAGATGATGATTCTGTTCGGTCCTCATCGTAGTGTTTCCAGTAAATAAAACCTTGTTCCTACGCGGGCAAAACACCATACGTCGATTCATAAATTAAGAAAAATAAACTTCACGTATGATTTTGAAAATCAGTCTTTATTGGTGTAGTAGTCTCTAATAATCTTTAATAATATCGAAACAGATCAGTCTTACATATTCTCTATAAAAATCACAATTTTTATTTCAATTTTTGTATAAGGCCACAGAAAGGACCTGGTTGTCTACAGATAACAACATAACCCTTATTATATAATCACATTATTACGATTTGTTTACAAAACTATTCGATGTTTCTTTGGCGTTATTTCTATGGAGGACTCAGAGTCATAGAAGGTGATGCGACTGCGATGTCTGCTTTTTTTAGGTCTATGACTTTGTGAAGATACATTTTCATTAAGATTATCAGGTGTCACTCTATCAGAGAAACCAGGTGCTATTGTTCTAATTGTTGTACTATTAGTTCCCGTACTTGTTGGTGAATTAGCTTCAAACAAAGAATTGAGATTGTTTGAAGGCCCTGCTTGAGGAGATGCCGGCGAAATAATAGTATCGTTGAAAATATTTTGATAGATAATACGGAATCAGTGGGAAAATTTGGAGCTTTAAACTGTATTTGAATCTGTCCAATTTCATAATGCGGACATTTTTCATGGGGTGCGCAATCCAAGCAGCTTAATCGCCGGGCATGGATAAGATGAGGATTTTGTATATGCCATGTTATTAGTTGAATTTCGAGTGTACCTTTGAAAGGACGTGTAGCACTCTTCTTTAAAAGTCGATCTATTTCAGAAAACTTCGACTCGTCGATTTTAAAAACCTGTATACCTTTACAATTTTTTTTTTTTTCGACACAGTTATTTATTTTGAATTAAATGCACAATCTTAACTCTACAAAAGGAACAATAAATATGTTTAATAAAACTAAAATTAAAATATTTACAAACATATACAACGTTGATAAAAGCGAGAGGCATTAAATGAAACCACATATTCTGTATATCATTATAAGGCTACACAACAAAAATCAAATCAATGTAAGCAATATTTTTATAATAACTTTCGTGAGGATGATTCATACTTAAAACGTTATAACGGTTTACTCACGCGTATTTATCGGGATAGTCCGACTAGTTTCGGACCCAACCGGAGCCAACTAGGTAACTATGCCTATAAAACTTAGTCACCTAATCAGGAAGATACAGCATGTTCAAACTAAAAAAAAACTAAAAAAATATCCTGTGACTAAACTATTGCTTACGTTGATTTGATTTTTGTTGTGTAGCCTTATAATGATATACAGAATATGTGGTTTCATTTAATGCCTCTCGCTTTTATCAACGTTGTATACATATACAAAGATATTACACAAGGCTTAAAAAATCGCATCGAAAAATTCGTCCGCATCATTGCCGACCGGGAGTGTGTCCAAAAGGCTGGCGGCATTGCCACGTTGGATGGCAATGCTTATCCTCTGTGCGAGGTAAACACCAGCCTTTGGGTCACGAGAAGTGTCAACAAGTCGCTTTGCTAGATCTTTAAAAAGCGACTTGGCACTTGGGCCCCACGGTCCGAGAGTTTCGACCCCAAACGGCTCAAACAAATACCTACCAACTAGTTTAGTATATTTGCGCCGCTTGAGGTTCTCAGCGGCCGCAGCAGCAGCACCAGCACAGCTAGACGAACCGGGAAGATGAGATGGCGCAAGAGTATCGACACAGGTAGCGTCCCACACTAAAGGCCTACCCATCTTCCAAGGGAACAAGGACATACCGTCTGGTCTCTTGCCATCGTCGCGTGCCAAACCATTAGGTTCTAAAACGGCTGGTACGCCGACAGCAACAAGAGCACGACGGATGATGTCATTAATGTTCGCATGTCGAGCCAAGCGACCCGCACTACGGCTGCATGACAAACCGTGGTGTCCGAGGCTGCTGACAACTTCTCCACAGAGACAATGATGCGGAGAACAACAAGCAGCGCCAAGGCGAAGAGCAGCAGCAAGGCGGAAAGTAGTGTCGTCGAACAAGGTGCCTATATTCGACGACGGAAGAGCATGGAGCCAAAGACCTGACTCCCATTCACCAACAGCCAGGAGGCGTGCACGCTCCGCAGGAGAGGTAGAAGAAGAAATTAAATTTTCTTGAGTGATTCTGCAAAGCGGCTCGTCCCACTGTCTCTGTGATGATGGGTAGTCAGGAATATTTGAACTTGGGCAAGCAAGTCTCCAGGCATCCACAGCCTCAGTAAAGCAAGGCACATCAAAATCAACCAGTGTGGAAGCTAGAATATTCCTGGTTAATTTATCAGTGCCGCACACAGAGGATATGAATGCAGGGAGGCTGAAACTCGAAATTTTGCGGATGCCGAGCCCCCCCATGCGAATGGGAAGAGTAGCTTGAGTCCAAGCCCGGTCATCCAAGATCATATTTAAAACCAAAGAAAGAGTGTGTTTAATAATTTGGTCCAATTTTACCAAAAGATTAGGGTGCTTCCATAAGTGGGAAGCACGGAGGAAATAAGTTAATTTTGAGCCGAAACAACAAAAATGACATTAAATCATCTAAATTAGACACGTCATTACCCTTTGCCACATGAGCATCGCAAAGGATGCATCCTCCAACACCATCGGGAGCACCTTTTCCATGTCCTCGTTCACTAAAATGCCAAATAATTGATGTAATAGTAATACTATGTAATGCTACTTCATCCATTTTGGCACGTGCTCGACGGATACTGAGCTTCTCTTGCTCCCGCCTACGCCTTTTTTTATCTTCCTCAGAATGCTGAATCTTACTTCTGCTTGTCCGTGGCATAGCTACTGTAACAATATGTTCATAATTTTCATACATTTGCAATTTAAAATATCTTAACCTACTTCAAATATACCAACCAAAGAATTGTTCTCATGCAGAAGAACCGGCAGCAAACTGCATAGAGATTTTTTTTTAATAAGTCAGTGTATAAATCCAATATACCTACCTAATTTCATAATTATTTTTGGGGTCCATGTTGCATTACCATCATGTAAAGTCGGCGGCATGTATAGACGCGCCGTTAAAGAGAAAAGGATGTTTCAGCCATAGTAAAACTTATTCAACGTATCTCCTGTAGGCAACAGTATTTCCTGTAGACCCATGCACCTACAGAAAAGATGTCAACAGGAAGGACATAGTGTAAGAAACCTACCTTATCTTAAAATATATTGAGGTTAGAATGAAAGCAAGTTGGAATTTGCAAACCTATACCAAATGCTCATAGAAGCTTATAATTTATACAGCGTGGCGCTACCACCCCGACATTAATTTAACACACGGTTAGGACTAGTTGCCATGAATTATTTGAGTCATGATACGTTTTGATTTTACGTAAACTGAAAGACTTTTTTTTCAAACAAACTAAATAATAAAAATCTAACTCAAGTTGTGATCACTCTCGTTAAATTTTAGTGGGTGCACTTTTCCCGCTTTAATATCTGGATAGGAGTTCTGTGGTGGCCTTGAAAATGCATTGCGGTTTGGCGAAGGCTAGTTTTGATTGATTTTCGAACATTTTCCCACAATTGTAGGTTTTCATTGTTTGATACGCTGAAGAGCACCTACAATAGTGCGTCCATTTGTAGGTAGTTAGAATTAGTATTTGTCATCACAGGTTTACACTACAGAGTTGAGATCACAATCTAGTAACTAAAACAATCGAAAGCGTATTGATCACAGTATCTGATTACTGATGATACTGGTGATTATACTAGAATAAATAAAGACAACAACAAATAGGTAAGAGTCCCTTTCTCGGAAACAATCACCAAAACGTTAAAGGATTTATGCGCACGAGTGACAAAAAGTGTGTCAAGGTCAGGGGCCCGACTGGCACTGACTGAGCAGCTGAGTGAAGATGGCGGCTGGATAGAGCCGGCGTGAGAAAGAGAGAGAGAGAGAGAGGACGCGCGCGTCGCCTGCGCCGCTCGGGCACACGTTTGTTTCATCCTGACAGTATTGCTGATTCGCTTTAAAATTCATTGATGTTTTGTTGACATTCGTGACCCTGGCAAATGATCGCTTCGCGATGGTTCTTTACGTACAGGTTGCTCTAAATGTTAACATTTAATGAATTTAAAATTCATTTATTGAATAATAATGTGGTAATGTATACGTGTGTTAAGTTAATGTCGGGGTGGTAGCACCAGCCTGTATAATTTTTAAATATCTACTTACCATTATACACGCAATACAGGAAAGATTTTCATAACTCGACCAAAATCTTGTGTATCTCTTTAAAACAATATTTTTTCACCAGCACAGACGCCATTTATTGAAGTCACTAACCATAGATTATACACTATATACAACTGAGATCACTAACTATTGAACGATGAACGAAACAGAGCTGCCAATATAAACCAATAAAAATATTGACTGCGTTCTAAATATTTAAAAATGTACGAGTTTTACGTGTCAACAGAAGGAGACTACGAATATTGGAACAACATGATTATTGGCTTTTATTCGTTAATAAGGCTTGCTGATTTTCTGACATTTCACATCAATTTTAACATGTTTATACAATGAAAATTATTTATTTATTGCTCCGGAAATAATTTTAAACATCTATCCAACTGAGGTACGAAGCGTCCGAACGGTCTACAGTAGGGGACATTTTGACATTAATGGGAGCTATAAAATAACTATTCAGTTGTATAATATTAACCCTTAACCGGAATCGCTAAATTGTTCCACATAACTGGAATCATGGACCCATTAATTAAAATCTTAATTATCTTTTTATATTTGTGCAATTACTACCTATATAGCTTCTGACTTTATTAAAACAAGTTTCAAGTAATATATAAATCAACTTTTACTAACTTAAACCTTAATATTATAAATTTATTTTTACTTTAATCTTAGGTGCAACATTTGTTAAGAATTTTTTTATCTCCTTCTTTGACCATATCAAAAAATAATAAAAACAAAAAAACTTAAAAATATAATAACACTATAGGGTTTTACGTATATATGTATGACGTATACTTCCCCTTTATAAAAAAATAAATTCTTTGTGAGATTAATTGAAAATAAAAAAGATGACAACCTATTCTCAAAGCGTGAAATCGTAATCAGTCTCCTACTATATTGTATAGGGCACTGGCTACACAAATTTCTTTTTTGCACATGAATCTTACAAATAAATTTGCAACATTCCTTAATATCGTTCTCCGTAAGATTACGCGCCATTATTCCAAAAAAATACCTAAAACCATTAAGAATATTTATATATACACATTGAAAAAAGAGAACGTGTCTGGAATCGTGGGTCCAATTGGACTCAACAATGGCTTATACTTACACTTCCAGTCAATTAAAAGCGCCACAAGTCCGGCACCCGCCGCACCTTACGGCGTGATGACATTACATAGGCGCGGAAATGTGTTGATGCGCGCGTTTCGAAATTAAACTATTTTTTTGTCGTCGTCGGGTCAAAATTGACCCACGATTCCGGTTAAGGGTTAAATATTGTCTCATTAAGTATGCCCAGAATATAATCATAAATAATAAAAACACATACGCGCTCAGAAATTATGTGCATCTAGAATTTATGTAACCTGAACATTTTTTTTGTGTTTGACCCACGCCTTTTTGGATTTATTATTTTTTAATTTGACATCATATGTCATCAATATAATTTGGTTAGGATAGCAGTACTAACATGTCATTATGATACTGTTATAAAAATTTAAATTATAGCAAAAGTATACATTTTCCCCATAACGTAGATACGTAATGGGGATACTTTTGATAAAAAGAAAATATGGAAAAAGATACACCAGCTGGTTGGTACATTTGAATAGTGTCTATTTATTTATGGGCCTCCAACAAAGGCTGTACACATCAAATTCTTAAATAAAGTACAGGGGTATGCGTCCTATGTACCTACTCTTTCAACTATAGGAGACCACAGCATGCAAAAATATGTTTACGATACAACAACAGTGTCAATTTGTATTTTACTGAAAAGTAACAACTGGAATACCCGTGCCATGATAATCTAGGTGAATACTATTTCCCGGATCAAATGAACGAAAAATCAATTGAATCCTTTGTATTTGAAGCCAAGTCGATCGCAGTCGTAGGTTGTCTCAGCAGGCGCGGAGATTACGAAGTTAGTTAGTGAATTACTGCTACGTGGAAACGTAAGACAGTGTTATTGTTAATCCCCTATACACGGTTTAATTGTTTATTCACTCCTCATTTTCTTTTTTCCTGCAGATGTAATCGTACTACAACCTGTTATGGTAACGATGCAAGTAATAAAATTATTCAGAAAAATGTTTTAGATGGTAAGTGAGATCAAACCGTCCACATCGCTGGTCACTAGATCCTTGGCATGTACCTACTATTGTTTGACAAGTGATTGATACTAATCAGAACATTGCGTGCTTGTTCACAGTTTTATCATAAGGTCATGTGTGGGAGGAAATATGTCTTGCATTTATTTCAGTTAATAAATGAGAGGGACGATAGGTATCTTCAAGTATCTTCGTAAAGGATTAACAAAATGTAAGAATTGATGAACCTTAGAATTTTATAGATATTTTGGTATGCTTTCTGAATTATGAAATAATAACTTAGAAATATGTCAAAGGAAACCTAGAGACAAAAAAATATACATTTTACTTTCCTATTGCATTTTTGATATATTAGTTCCCCTAACTTTGTGAAAACGACAGCTTTATTAAAACAATAAAGTAAGTCACTGTATAACATTGTGTATGACAATTAATGAAGCATCGTTTTGAAGCAGTGCGCGAGGCTGTGCCGTGACACGATGGGCGCTGCGAGTTCTGTCTGCAGTAGGTTTGATCTAATAGAAATTGTGTTTATATGCGTCGCCTTCACTTTCATTCTAATTCTGGTAACCCAAGCCTGCCATATCCTGAATTCTGGATTCATTCACGTAAGTGTCAAAATAGTTACTGACTTTAGTTGCGAGTAGATCGTAAAGACATTGCACGTAAATAGTTCACAAATGTTCTTTACGTAGAACGGAAAACAGAAGGAACTAAAGCTTGACTATTTGTAATGCCTTTTGCTGTGCCCTAACAGGGTCCATAATAATTGTACCTACCTTTAAGCCTCTTAAACACCTTTTGTAACATTATGGAATGCAAATAAATATATGAGGGTGATTATGAACATGAGCATTAGCAAACTATACACATTAGGAACATTTTTAGGTCATTGGTAACGACTTTGAAAATTGTCCCAACAGTTCCCACTCACTGCCATTCGTTCACATATTCGCAGGGTTAAGTTTTCCCTCAAACGTATTGCTGTATGCGAGTGCAATTCAACGGACGCACTAAGGTCCGCGTCGGGACTCAAGCGGAGCAAACGTCAATAAGGGTTTTCGTGCCGACATCAGTCTGCATTATTCGCCTCGAAATGTATATATATTCAATCACTACTTAATTAATTCAATCAATACTTTCGAATATCACTATATTCAAAAATATCAGCTAGCCGTTCGTGATTCTTCTGGTGAATCTACTGTTTTTATTTATAAGTTTTATGCATTATTATAGTTATACGTCTCAGGCGATAAAGTTCACAAATATCTAATTACCGTTTATATAATTACCGTCTTTTCCCGTTCATGTTTTGGGGAAGGGTGATGAGCAATAAAAAATGGTAATTAGAACCAACATAAGCTGGTTTCTTAATGTATTGAAGATCCTTACACCGTTAAACTGGTTTATGGTCGCATTGTTACTATCAGTACGTGATCGATATTGTGGATCGTTCTGTGTGAATTGACCCTCCACGATAAAAGATGGACAACAAATATCACCACATCATACATCAGGATATGTTGGCTTTTTTTACTAAACCGTGACTAACTGTTACCCGCAGTTTCACCTGCGCACCATAGAAATCAATAACAATCACTACTACTGCTACCATTATTCTACTACTATTACTACTCTACTACTATAACAACTTATCTACTACCACCAGAAGTACTCTACTACTACTATTACTACTACTACAACAACTGCACTACTACTACTTTTCAAACTACACACACATGTTAATATTTTATGATATTCAATGTTATGCCTGACTATCAACCTTACACGTCGTTTTTATTTTGATGAAAATATGTTTTCTACACTACATATTTTCACCTAAATGATTAATAAATATATGATATGAGTATATAATTCATTTAATTTCTAATTACCAATCACAAACTATAATTAGCATACCCTAAAACCTAATTACCATTTGTTACATATCTCATTCCCGTTCGTCCAAAAATTTCAGCTTCAGATTCTGACCTATTTAGGCGTTCAAGCACGGTGCCTTTCAGTTTTTCGTTAACCTACACGATAAACTTTATGATAAATCCATAAAAAGTTAAATTAGGAGCGATATTTGAAAATATTTTTTTAAGCCCGAATATGTCTAATATGAATGAATATGAATATTTTCAGAAATAAACCATTGAGGAGACTAATGAAATTTCTTGTGGATTTCGTTCTAAACATATGACAAATGTGCGAGGTACATCACAGACCTTAAGGTAAGTCCTATACCTACCTAGCAGCTTCCGATGGCGGCAATGATTAAACCTCGTGTTTCTCCGGCAGGTGCTGAAATATACGTAATCCTACAAGTTAATTTTTAAATATCAGTTCTTCGTATGAGATGGACCAGTAAGTGACTATTTGTCGTTCTTCATTCAATCAGATCTAAGTATAATTTCACAAGTAAGTTTATTGCATAGTGGCTGTCACTGTCATAGATGGCTTACATAAGATCAGAATTAGCTCAAACTTATTAAAATCCATGTATTTGTATAAAGGTTGCTGATTATGAATTTTGGAACACAGTTCAAGTCGAGAAGCCTTAACTTGATGATCCTTATCCAAATTGTGTAATTTAACGATGGCTAGTGATTACTATGACACTGTCCAGCTACGCGGGACATTATACTGCACATGCGTGTGCGCAAACACAAATGGTCTCTCTGTTCCTTTGAGGGATCATAGCCCGATCCATGGTATGGCAATCCGTCACGACTGGAAATAGGTGTGGCGCAAGACCTACAAATTTACATGCCTACCGAAACACGGAAGATGTGAATATTTATCATCTAAAGCGCACACAACATTCGAAAAGTCTGGGCGCGCCAGGAGACCAAGAACCCGATACCTTTGGTTTGGCAATGCTACGGTCTTATCACTAAGGCTTTCACAGCTTCGAATAATTAAATAACAAGATAACAATGTCAATGGTGTGTAGTAGAGTCGGTGCCAGTTTTGAATGCACTATTATCAGAAGCTGACGTAACACCGGGTACTTGTGCTGAGCTGTGTATTTGTAACAGATCCGGAGCCGCACGGGGTACGAAGGGCCACACGGGTGATGTAACTCCGACAGATCTGTTTCCGTATCGCGGCCTATTGTCAATGATTTCTGTTAAGCTTTAATGGTAACACGCGTTATTGCGCGTGACATAACATCGGCCCTGCAATCACTACTGTATTAATGAAATTTTGTGGCAAAGAATGGGTCTGGTGTTGTAATGCGAGAGTTCGCAGCAATGATAATGTTAATGTTACTAATATACGTATGACGTGAAGATACGTATGTCTATTCATGTTTAGTAATTGCCGTTCTAGCCTTATGGCTCTCTAACGCTACCTGACTGAGAACAAATATGGGCGTCAGAATTTTCATTCCGACAACCAAGGGCCAGTCTACTTAGGGAATGATCTTCGGTTCTTTAATGATTACTATAAGAAAACTTCAAGATATCCTAGAGATATTTTATTGCAATTTGTATTTTCCTATTCTACTGTGAGTTGTGAGAGGAAATTTCAGGCAAACATAAACACTAACAATAATTGTATTACAATCGAAAGCCAATTGTAATTTCCCAAACACAAAATTGTACTTCGTTACTTTCTATTGACACGATTTTAATGGTTGCTCTTATACATGTCTGCAAATTAAATTGTCAAACAGAACCACCTCTGAGGATTTTTGCAGGTCAATACATAGCGACTTGTTACTTCATTGTCAGCAACCTATTCACAATATGGAAGATTTTTTACATTATGCTCATATGCAACATACGCCATCGCCCTCGCGGCCGCGTAACTAGTAGCTGAATTGAGAAACAGCTGATCTTTATAACAATTTGGCAACCGTATCTAACGTAAGCGGACCGAATTATTTTTGACCGTACCTGCAGCGAGATTGGTGTTATGATAGTTATGTAAAGCCGGTCGTGTCGGCACGCCGTGACGGCGGCGCTGTGGCCGCGCGCCGGACGGGGACGGCGGTGCGCGCCGGACACGGCGTTACTGCTTTTATTTTATTTTTGACATAATTTGTACGTAAGAATGTATAGGAACTACCAAACGAGTGATAACCCCGTATTGTTTTCTTATTTAAAAGGGGTTATATGTTATTCTGTCTAAAACTACGAGTAAGTTTTAGGCCCCCCGAAGTTCCCGCACATAACAACTAAACTGAACTTTGCTAATATTTCACCTTTTACAGGGATTTCCAGACTACCCTAGAAGTAGAAAGGTATATAATATGTTACTTGTGTATTCTATGAAATTCCACACAACTAGTGTGCCAAATAGATGTAGTTGCAAATATTTCTGGTTGGCTTAGAGTATGAAGCTGTCATTTGATTGATTTCAGTGCGGGCGTTCAGTCAGATATACCAAAACTTGCTGATATAGCATGTCAGAACGTTAACATAATTGACATATTATGTGTGGGCGTTGCTTTTACTCTGGTGGTTATAATAGTATCTCATTTATGTAAAATGGTGAGTGGAAGAAGAGAAGGGGAAGGCGAACAGGCGGCGCTCACAGCGTCGCCCAGCAGCCGCGCGGCGAGCGCGCGCTCGTCCAGCGTGCGGCCCCGGCCCTCGAGGCGCGCTTCCAGGTGATGACTGGCGAGGTAAACACATTACATACAGCGGCAGCATGAAGGCCTACAAGTCGCCTTCATACACTCCTCCACATTTTTTTGTGGAAGTCACTTGGAAGAGAAATACCTGTCTGAAGCCGACTGTGCTCGAACTTCATTAGTTGTCATGTATTTTTTGGAGGACTGTTCTTGCCCAGACAGTCTTAGTCCCTTAGCTGAGTACAGGCCGAGTTGTAAGGTAGGTAATTATCAACTACCCCAAAAGCATTATAGTTAGTCAGCTGGGCTTTAATATAGGAAGTATTTATACGTGTTAAGCTTTTATTCTCCTTTTTTACCAACAATATAAAAAAGAGGAGGTTCTCAGTTCTTTATTTTAAGTTTGTTCCCCGATCAAAGACTCCTGGATCAATCCGCAAAATTATTTTTGCTAGATAGCGTAGACTTCCCCTGTGGTCCTATAATTATAATGATCGGGTCACACGATGGTAGTTTTACAATTGGATGGGATGTGACGGTCAAATGGGTTCTGGTGCAGAAGACTAAGGATAGTTCAGGAAACTCCTTAACGGTTGGGAATTCAATCATTTTCTCTATGAGCTAAACTTTCGTATGGACAGACAATTGTATTCTCTTATCATGCTATGTATTAGGTTGACCTACTTATAAGAAATTTGAAGTTTATTTTTAAGTTCTTAATGCAGTTGTTTTTGTAATGGTTTTTTTTTAATTTTGAAAATAAATTGACATTTCATTGATTTCAGTGGTGGTGGTGGTGGCGGCAGCAGCGGTTTTTCATCAGTGTCTGAGATAGCATGTCAGAAAGTAAACATAGTGGACATATTATATCTGGCCGCCATCTTCACTGTGGTGGCGATAATTGTTGCTCAGCTATGCAGGATGGCGAGATCGCTGGCGTCTGAAGGCGAGCCCCGCCGCGCCGGCTCTCGCGCCAGCTCCCGCGCCAGCGGTCGCGCCAGCTCCCGCGCCAGCGGTCGCGGCTGCTCTCGCGCCAGCGGTCGCGGCTGCTCTCGCGCCAGCTCCCGCGCCAGCGGTCGCGGCTGCTCTCGCGCCAGCTCCCGCGCCAGCTCTCTCGAAGGAAGGCCTCCCAGGAGTTAAATCAAGAGGTTTCTTTGCATTTTTTTAAATGGAATTCATGTAGGCCCCGCCATATTCTAGCCCATCTGTTCAACGTCTTATATCATTTCTTCCAATATGAAACAGTGCCTACTGATTGGCCATAATATATCTTCTTATACTACTCAATAAGAGGAATAAGTGTCGACTGCCCGCCTCTGCTCACCGGTATAGGTTTACCGGCGGACCTCAAGGAATGGGACTTGACACACAAGCCGTGTCGCAACGCTCTTGTGTACTTTAGCACTCGACCACGCAACCGCCTGCTCTGAGGGACACCCAGTCAAATTATACGTTTATTAAGTAAACGCAGATTATTTATAAACTTCTTCGAATAATAGATATTTGAGTAAGTTATTCACACGTTTAAGATCAAGATTACAAATCAAGAAAGGATTTACGGATAGCATTCTTAAATATAATTCACACAGAAGTGTGATATGCTAAAATGTTTCGATGTAAGCTTATTGTAGAATTATAACGTGAAGCATTCAAACTCTGAATTCATGCTAACTGCATGTCAAAAACTCATACTAAACTACATATATGTGTTACATGTTAAAAGTAGTGCGGTCAACAAACAAATCTGTTGAGTTATTACAGACACATAAAATAAACGTGCAGTCCCGTCCGCTAACCCCTCGCTAATGTCCTTTTCACTCGAGCACAATTATATTGTAAAGCGTGGAGCCCGCGAGCGAGACGAGCACGTTTATTTTATGTGTCTGTAATTTAATAACATAATTCCGTATGCGTGACGAAATCCGCACTTAGTTAAAAACACCCTAATTAGTAGTTATTACAAATTAACCAGGCTTAATTTTTCAGATGACTTAAATATTAAGTAAGTATTTACTTCTCGCGAGACGTCTTAAGAGGAAATGCGGGCTGCATTTCTTCATACAAACGTATTCCGCTGTTTTCTCCGCGATTAATTGGACTAGAGCAATCATTTAGTGTAGATGTAGTAAAAATACAAACGCAAGCTTGCTAATACATGAATATGTTTAGGAGTCGTGAGACTGTCTGCTTGCAGGGTGGCGCGATGGTGGGACGGGATCGCGTTTGGAACGCACAGCCGCTAGAGGATACCTACGCGAGAACTCTCGCAGACTCTCCCTTATTACTCTCATTGGACTTGCAATCATATTACTACAAATAATTTATTTTTCTCTAAAATATTAATGTACTAACTTAAAATTATATTTAGTGGTTTCATTTCACTTAGTTTGAGTTGTTTAGGCAGCGCAAGTTTAGGCAGCGCATACACACGTCAGTGTTATAAATGCAAGATATTTTACTATCTTGCATTTATAACACTGACGTGTGTATAATGACCGCAAGTAACAAGCCGTGGAGAGCTGCAGCTGGCGTCACAAGAAAGTGACTGGCAGCTACTTACTGTGACGCAACCAACCGCAATCTTAACCAGTTTGCTTATTTAGGCTTCAATTAATTGTCTGTGTGACCTAGAACGTGACCCTGTGTTACACTTTTAATGTTCACTAAAATCATAAGCGAAATAAACTATGCATTAATTCGCAATCTTTAAATACCCGGTGAGTGTTAACGAATCGTGAAAATAACTTGAATAGAATTTGAAGTAAACCGTTTATTGTCCAATTTGAATCACTTGAAAGTTATACGGCTTATGTAGCAGTCTGAGTAGAATTATGACGAAAGATACACAAAATTTATTTTCTTGTTAACTTTGACCTGTTGAGACAATGGTTCTCGTTTGGTGTCGTTGACAGTGTGACTGTCCTTAGAGGCACAGCGCAAATGCCGTGGGTAATCGGATGCAGCTACAAGTGCGGGAGAGAACATTTAGAAGATGACGTTAGAAGAGGCGCTCTAAGTACATTACCTATATTTAATTTATTTTTTTACTGACGCAAGTAACTTCAGTTACAAGGCCCTAAATCGCAATTATTGCCATCATATTGCAGATATTCCGGGATCCAGCGTTCATTGATAACAGAATACAGGATTAGATACAACATAATAAGCTTCTTACCTACATACACACGTGCACAACAGTTTCCTGTACGAAAACTCTCAAAAGTATTAAGCGTCTCATTAAAAAGAAGCTTCTCACGGAAAATTAAAAAACATACAACCTGGATTTTGTACTAAAAGCAGCACTTTTAATAGAGTTGATGCTTGTTGCTTGTTGCTAGCACAACGCGCAACGTCCGTGTCCTTAACAACTTTAGCATAATGTTATTAATAGTGTTGTATTATACCTAAATAAGTATTAAACTTGTTTTTCTATCGATAGGTTCAAATTATCTGTGGAGGCTTGTTATTGGCAATTTAAGTTTTATAATATGTTACCTATTATATTTTAATTAGTCCGTAAGCCTTCTCTAAGAATAAATAAAAAAAAATATAGAGCTTATTGGGATTCTGAACGTTTAATCAGTTTCATTAATAACCTACGTTTTTTACTCGCATCGCAAATACATGAAATATGTTACACACGTTAGATTTAGTATCATATATTAGTAGAATAAATATTAATAAAAATATGCATTTAAAATAAAGAGATATCTAGGTTATTGGACGTCGAAATAATATTAATGAGACTGCGTTTAAGGTTCTTATAATAAATGAATGTGGGTCAGTGTGGTCTCAGCGCCTTTAGCATGACATAACAGTTTGGTAACCCGTCCGTTCGGCTGCAGCTTATCTACATCTTGCTCCACACCGTTATACTTCCATAGCGCTGTCTCTCTCTGCCATATTGAGTAAAACCTATTGTTTTCAGACGCGCCTATAATTCTTTCACGTTGTATTATGACATTGTAATCGAAGCACGCTTATACAGTTTTTTTCTAAACCTCAAAATATATTTTTTTTTCCGTGGTGAAACGCTAATGACTTCAACCCACGCCGAGGGCACGGCGTGGGGATATGTCGAACTCCCACCGACTAGAAACACCCCGGGCCCCTTCTGCTACCTAAGCCAGCGTCACGGGATCGCTCGCGCATGCTCCGCGTGACCTGTGACCGTGACGCGTGGCTGGCTTGTGTCCGATAGGCGATAGGACTTCTTCTCGAGGGGGAAAATAAGTATTTGCGATTTAGATAACTTGACTTCAAAGTGTTTGCACCTTTATTCTTGTTCACACAGTCATACATTTAAAAAAACTTGAAAATAAATAATAAGTAATAAATTCAAATACGTAGCTTCACCAAGCAATGTAATTATCTAAAATCAATATCTTAGCCGCCATAACACACTTTTTTTTAAACCTAAATGACAATACAAGACGGGAAAATTTTATGTCATTGTTTACTTTGAGTTTTATGAAAAAATAATTACATAAGCATTGTTTATCTATGCAAAGTGTTTTTGAATAGGCATCGAGATGACAAAGAGCACTATTGGAATGCTTTACATAACAGACAGCTCCGGTTCATTTAGTTAGGCTTCTCGCCTGCCTGGGCCGGGTGATCAAGTCTTTCATCCGTAACAATTGGTTATTTTTCTCGTATAATTGTTCACTGTCAAGGCCGCCTATTCACGGTTGTATTTAGTAAGAACGCTTTACGATGCGAACTTAATGCCCGTTGTTATTATGCGCTGCAGATGATGCTCATACTAATACCCATTGTTCAATTATAATATATGCACATTTCTTCTCAGGGTATAAAGTATTTAGGGAAGTACGTCTGACACTTTTGCCACTAATGCGGAGACTAGATTGTTTTTCGCAGTCATTCATCGTTTAACCAGCAATTAAGTCGTCTTTAATATTTCCGGTGTTCGATACATGATGACCGTTTTTCAATGTTTCCGGTTTTGGTGTATTCCCGTTCGTACCCTCGACTTCGTCCCCTGAAGGGGACGAGCGGGAAAATACTAAAATAATATTTGATTTGTTCCCGACCGTCCCAATCCTAATTCAAAAAGGGACGAATGGAAATATGTTCTTCGATTAGTGCCATTCGTCCCACTAAAAAGATTTGTGCAGAAATATGTTTTATGCCGATAACATAGTGTTATTTCCGTAAACCCTATTGGTTTACCTGACATTCTTTCCCTTTGCTATCCTTAAATTAGCCCGTCGGGTTAGTGTTGACAAAACAATGAAAGCGCAATGGTGGTGTTAATGTTAATGAAACAATATTATTATATATATTCGACACGAGTTCTGCGGAAAACTACGTAAGTCTATCAACTTTAGTGGAGATGAATACTTTCCCTTTCGAAGAGATTTCAACATGCTTCTTAAATACATTATTATTTAGTATCTTTAGTTCTAATCAGAAACTCCTACTGAGACTAATTGCGCACGTGAAATAATTGCAGTAAATTATGTTACAGTTTTATATAACCAACAAACAGTGTGTTTTAAACCGTCTCTCTATTTAGAAATATTAAAATTAAGTTTCGAGTTTTGATTTTGAAAATATAGAGCTATATATAGTAATTGGTATGGGCGTGTGATGAGGAGGGATGAGAGTCATGTGACTAAGAGAGTGATGAGTATGAATGTTGATGGATGGAGAGGCAGGGGAAGGAATAAGAAAAGTTGGATGGATTGTATAAGGAATGATATGAATGAAAAAGGAGTAAATGATAGTGTGAAGTCTGATATGGGAGAATAGAAGAAAAAAACATGTTGCGCCAACCCCAAATAAAATGGGATAAGGGCAAGAAGATGATAACTAATATATGTAGAGCTAATTTTCTTTGAGACATTGTCATAATTTTCAGGAAACTGATACATATTGAGTTTGAGTTACAACGAGTGGTGATTATATAGAACATTAAACTCAATACACGTGTTTTTGATTCGTGAAATCAGCGACCTTTAATTTAAATCACAAAGAGGAGAGCATAAATAAACATAGACGAGATATTAAGGCAGGAGAAGAAAGGTTTCATTGCTCTACTTCATTGAACGGAATGGATAGCAGGGGATGGCAGACTACAGCCTGATACTTGATAGATAGATAGGTGACGGTTATCTACGACGGACATGTCGGCAACAATCACGGCCGCTAATATGATATTAATTGTGCGTCTTACGTTAGACATTTGTCGCAAACTGTTGCGAGTTCTCCAACAACGTCGAATAATTTAGCTGTGATTTGGGTACGTAGAGCTGACCTTAATCGACTTGCTACGATTTTTGTCAGTTATACAACAGCTGCAATGGACACCAAACTAAACTTATTCAGGGAATGCCAACACTTGGTGCGTAATTTCTAATGTCTATAAAAATACATAAAGAGATCAAAGCTCCATTAAGACAAGTTAAAATAAAGTAAGTTTTAAGTCGACCGTAAATTAAGTAATGATTTTAAGCTGTTAAAATAATATAATAACTTTGTGGGAGAAAAATATTATAAGGATTTGATTGTCATCTCGATCTCTAAAGGTACCATTATCGAAATTGTCGAAATTGCCATTGTTGCCTATGCCAAAACCTTAAATATACAACTCAAAACAGCTGTTTTTAGGTAAACTACTTAGTGCAATAGATTATTATAGCTAAATTATGTTGTCAGTCGTTTTAAGACGTAATTCACCTACTTAAATTATGATCTACAATGTTGAATGAATTAAAAGTAAGTAGATATGTATTTGGAGAGCAGTCCAAAAATGCTTACAGTTACGCACATCACATTAGTGTAAAAATGTTGGCAATCTCAGCTACATTCACTGAAAACCGCAGAGAGTTAGTGTATGCCGTGGAGCGCAACAATCAGCGGCTGCAAGCAAAACAGTGCGCCGGCTCGCGAGCGCCACCAGTGCCTGTCCACACGCGGTGCCGCGCGAACGTGCCCTTAGTGATCCCATACCCACACCACGAACAACAAGTGAGTCATAGCGCTTCAAATTTATTACGGATTTATCAGTGAATTTATTTATTTAATCTATTTTTAATTCGTTTTCAATATCTCTCTCCATGATATAATACCAGTATAATAGGGTTTTCAGGGATATTTAAAATATTGTGTTATTTTTTGTCATTGGAATGTGTTTTTTATCGCGCACGTAAGTTATTCATCCACTTCTTTTCACCATCGAAACGAAGATTATTTTTATATTTGCGTATTTTCGTACATAGCTCTTGACTTCTTTTTTATAAATATTATCTAGGATCAGATAATTATATTGATGCAAAGCGAATGTCATTACTTACAGTGCGAATGTTCTTCCAATGGCTTCTAATGATCGTGTGCTAGACTGACTAGACAGGATAAATCACGTCATCGACATGTCATAAAAGTTGCATCGCTCTTCAACTTTTACGACCTCTAACATATAGTTGATTGTCTTAATTTCACACCTATCAGTCCACTTGCATGTGCAAAAACCTCGATGTTTGTAAAGTACTGTATATACCATTAAATGTCATGTATCTACAACGTGTAACGGAAATAACGCACATCCACAGACACCCCAAAAAGAATATCCTTTTTTATCCACAATTAATGTATTGAAACATTTTTATCATTTTCTTAGATATTTGTTTTTATTACATATTGTCAGAATAATTTGTACAAATAATTGGCAAAACGCGTGGGCGCCCTATTGCTCAATACGTTACTTATAGCCTATAGCCTTATAGCCTTATTGCATCGACTTAAGGCTCATTTTCGTTTATTTCGAGTGCTTTATGAAAATAGTGTCTACAATTTAATTATTTCTAAATATTTTTTTGGTAAAAAAAAATATTTATTTTTATTAATGAAATGGATTCTGTTATCGATTCTGAACAAAGTAGTTTCAGGATGTGCGTTAATTATGTTACACGGTGTATATACACGCCATGCTATGTCGTCAATGAAAAAATCACGTTTGACGTCAAGCTAAAAGCTAAAAGACAGTATTATTGCCAAATAATTAATTATAATTATTGGTTTAAGGGTTATTTGTTATTTACTAAAAACCTTGTGCTTTAAATGAACCCATTAACTGGAAACCTTAGACACAGCTATAGTAAACTTTGTTATTGGAAAACAATATTTTAGAGAAAACGTGTGATCTGTCCTACTCTTTCACTTAGTATTCTTGTATTAATTTTTTTTTAATTCTCTTGTATAATATAAATATATAAATCATAATAATTTTCTAGTTATTCCAAAATATCCAATTTATTTTCAATATCGGGGCAACGACACTTGTTACGTTATCGTAACTGTGTCCAAAAATTCAGGTCAGGTCAACATTCCCCAGCCCTCATCCCAATTATTATTTGGGGTCGGTCGCAGCATGTCTTCCTCTTCCACACGTAACTATCTGACGTCATCTCGCACAGTCACACTCTTTGCAGCCATGTCATCTTTCACACAATCCATCCATCGTTTCTTTGGTCGCCCTCTTCCCCTATATCCATCCACATTGATGTCTAGCAAAATAATGGTAAATTCTTAAATAGAAGTAATCTAAACGCTACCTAGGTAAAGTCCTTCAGATAAGTAGCCCTGTAGATGCATCCGACCAATTTGATGTGTCTTAGAAAGTTTCAAGGCAACAGGTGCTTTTTCGAAAACATTAAACTTCATTCGCACAAAACAGAAATGTTTTGTCTTAAACTACAGTTTTTACAGCTGTGACATAGTTATGCAAAATAATTTAATTTCTCCATTAATACTAGTTAATGCTTAACAACAATACTTAAAAACAATACTTTATGATTGCCAGATGACGAAAAATTTGTCCTTTTGAAAGATTTGTCATCAAATAGCATCATATCATTCAACCGCTCCCCATTATAAGCTCTGAGGAGGGAGAATAAACAAACTTACAATAGCAAGTACATACGTACATAGTACATAGGAGTTATATAAGTACTAAGTAGTTACTATTACGCGGTAATTGACCTCAAGCACATCTCTGAGTTGGATGATTAGATTCTATCGACAGTGCTCTTTGCTATCCGTTCTGTCAAAGGAATGGTTGTAGGAAATGTCGCATCAACAATCCCATGTGTTTCAACAAACCCCAGTCGTAACTTGAATTCCGCTTTTGTGCACTAAACAACTTTCTCTAAGAATGCAACTGCAACATAAATACTTGACAAATTTGATCAGCCGGTGACATTTTTGTATGGTGGTTATATACAGGAGCGGTAATTAAACTATGGCCGGGGTCTGTTCTAACTCTTTGCACGTTCATTTTCGTGTAGTCCGAAGCGCGCGCCGCAGGATAGCTCAGGCCGCGTTGCTTATCGCACATTGCGTTACACCTCAGAGCCTTATTCCATTCGTGCCCGAACACGTTGTGTTGTAAGTGTAACTTCTCGTAATGTTTACACACATCTTTGTGTGACTACTAGTTTTACTGACTTCCATATTTGTAAAGACCGGGACATTATGAGTATTGTGTTAAGTTTGAAAGGCTCGCTTGAATAGTAAAAGTGCCACCGTTAGTCAACAACATAATTCAATGAAGCTTTTGTGCATACATTTTTCACCTGATCTCTAACGTGAATAGAACTAGTTTATTTTCTAGAATGTTTACCGTGACACGCACTTAGATCCTCGTGAGAATTAAGTGTGGAAACCAATCTTATTGACGTTTGGCTTAGGTAATAAAAACTCTACAATCTCAGCCAAAGAAACAATATCAATTTTATCATTGATTTTTTATAACCGTTACCTGGTCATTTTATAATAAGGATGTATACGTCACTATCACACGTCATAATCTCGATAACGAGATGCAGTTTTGTTTCACTTTGACTCACATTTCTGATCAATGTGTGAAACTTGATCATGTATGGAACATTTAAACACACATTACAGACATGTGCCAATAACGCACGTGCTCGCCGCGGGCGGCCGAGGCGGGCGCACATCGTTTCACAACTAAGTCTCGGCTGACACAGTCATACCCTAATTATCTCGGAACGGCTTATGTAATGCCTGTAATTACTTGATTAATGAAATTATGTTACAGTCTGTGCCTCTCGATGTTAGCACATTGCTAACAATTGCAACAGCCGACGTGGCTTGATCTTTTCCATTGATATCTACTAAACACAGAGCAATTATCTTCGTTACTCGTTACAAATTAATTGGATCAAATCATATCTACATTATAACTCTTACTTGCTTTACTGCCTGTTTCCATTGTCACAAGCTTTCTTTCAGTGCTCATTCCATGTGTTACTATGATCACCGGTGTTGCCAATGACCTTGCACCTCAAAATCCTTTGACCTTGGCAGGGTACTTAAGGTTCGTTGCGATCGATATTCATTTAGTGACCCCTTCATGCAGCTTTGCTTTAGAAAGGGGGACGTCCGCACGTCCCTTAGCAATCGATATTCTCCGCCGGCAAACACAAAGCAAAAAAAAATATGGCGATTTACAATTAAGTACTGCTTCCTGTAAAGTATGTGTGTATGTAAGTGCTTCATATTTTAATTTTCGAGGTTCCCGAAGATGTTTACCAAGTAATTGATTTTGATGATGATCGGATTGAATTAATGTAGGTACCCAAATATATTTTCAATAATAAATTCTTTGGACATTTTTGAAGTCTGATTTACGTTCTAAATATTAATACCAAAAACTTACTGAAAGTTCAAAATTATACGCTTGAAATACTTATAGATACTTAAATATTATAATCAAGAATAATAATCTTTATTTAATATTATTATAACTAGCTTGACCTAGATATCTTGAATGTAGTGTATTACCTTCCGAGTAGAATGTCAGCAATGAGTACAGAGCAAACTAAAATGAAACCAATCTTACATTAGCGAGTTACATAATCCTAAAATCATAATAATAATATCGAGTCCGATCGAGCGAAGATTGGCCAAGTGTTGGTACGTTAGTATGGGAGACGAAATGAGCGCCAGTTGCTACACGAGGATGCAAAGTGTGTCGAAAGCTCATTGTGAAACCACGAACAGATACTAAGGATTGCTAGATTTATCATCATTATTTGATCTCGCCATTTATGTTGACTGGCGAATGTTTCACGATAGATTGGTTTGACTTTTAGCTTCGCAAGATTTTGTCGTAACTTTTAACTTAACATGTTTTATAACTAACGTAACGGTACATAAAATGCTTCCAATTCAAACAGTGGAAAATTTGGCTTGAGTGAAACAAAAACCAAATATGACGATAACATAGTTAAGTATGTCAAACAAGCTACACATATCATAGCGGATTAACATACGGCACCGCAGCGAAGCTCATCGCACAGTTTGGAACGAATACATCATCATATATTAATGTTACTGCAAGTGTTACTTAATGCTTAAGTTCAAGTTTACTTAATAAGCAAGCCTTCGTAAGCGGGTGTTTCCCAAGCGGCGCTGGACTGAACTGCTCGGAGCACGCTCTTGACCGGCGAGATGAGTAAATACTGCTCGCTACACGAACCTTGTTGACATGTCAAAAAATCACAGATTTCTGTGATATTTCCACGAAAATGAAAAGGTCTGTTTCGGATCTCAAATAAATGTAATTTTCACTTTGATTTATAACTATTTAAATGATTAAATGGTAATAAAACAAATTACACCATTAGGGAAGTAATAAAATGAGTTCCAATCGTTCTGGACTATAAAATAACGTCAACGCGTAAAGCGGAATTGTCTTGCCGCACCATTAACCCATTCAATTAACTTACCCACCTCACACAATAGCAAGTACCTATTATTTGAGGGCAACCTTACATTTATAGAATCCTAACAAATACAGAAGGAAAACCTTCGTTGATGGACACTAAGAAATGATCTCTGTTTAAGTAAGTAAGCAAGTTGAATAATAATTGCAACCTTAATGGGTTGCCGTGAAACTATACAGGGAAACCGTCTACAATTTAAATAGTCCTATTTTTAAGCGGTTATGAATAGCACGTCATGAAAAAACATGGATGTTTGTTAAAATAATGCATTACAAAAGTATAATTTAAAAAATATACACATCAATATAAAAAATAGGTATACATATCAACAACTATGTCTAGGGATTTTACATTAAAGACTTCCTAACTTTAAAACTATTTACTGTACAAAAAAGATTGTATATTAAATATTATTATTTTTCTTTGTCACTTCTTTCAAAATTCAAAAAAGATAAAAACTCATTTTAAAACAAAAGAAAATCGATTGTTCGAATTTGTCGGTCGAATAGTTACCTAGTTCATGTTACCATTTATAAAACAGTGAAGTCACAGAGTACTTTATAATAGTGAAGTTTTGAAAAATTAAAAGCGAATACACATTTTCTTTATTTTAATTTCAACGTGTGGTACATTTATTTTATTGTTGTTACGTCGATATTTAACAGGAGAAGAGCAGATTAAAGCTGTAGGTATGTTGGAAGCAAGCGCTATACAACGAGTGGTTGCTGAAACTCTGCAAACCGCCCGAAATATTGTAATCTCCCGGTTGGTCACGATATCGTGCTACAGGCAATGTCACTGAACGGCATTCAGGGAGAAATCGTATAACCACACCTAGACAGAACCGTTTTCTTCAAAATATCACTAGGAGACAACCCAAAATTACGGCTATGCAAATGCTTCAAAGGCTACAATCTGACCACCAATTGTTGGTTAGTGACCAAACTGTAAGAAGAAGATTACATGAAGCTGGTCTTCATTCTCACTGACCACCTCGGGTTTCAGCTTTGGATTTTTTTTTGGAATTGTTCCAAATTTGGATAACATATGATCAACTTTTCATGCACTTGAAAAGGACCTGGGACCTGATGCCACAGCTCGATTTGGTTAACCTAATTTTGAGCATGAATGACCGATGCCGAACCCTAATTAATGTTAGGGGAAATTCAGATTATCAACTTTATTGAAACGCTTTTTTTTATTTTATGCTCTTAATTTTTGTAATTTCTTACCTACCTAAAATCCATTACGTACAAATTAAAAATTGCACCAAAAAATAAAATTCCAAAAAAATATATTAAAATCTGTATCTCTTTTTATGTATTTTAAGTAACACCCATAATATAAACAAAGTTTTTGCTTCACATATTAATATTTAGTTACATTGATGAAGTGTTGACGTAGAGACCTACTTAGAACGTGTTAGGGTAAAAGCCGTAAGATAGAAATAGCTTTCTACCGGTTTGAGCTAAGCAGTATTTACTAGTAAACAAGCAGAAAACCTTTGCGTAACGAAGGTGTTATAACAGAAACAAGATCTATTTACTTGTCTCAGTCGTGTACTGCAAGCAAATAGGTAGGAAACAAAGGCTTCGGTTATAAAACGACTAACTAGCAGTAATAAACAACCTAGTAATTACATCAAATGTTTCCATAAATACAGCTTTGCAATATCAAAGACTGTGCAATAAAGTTAAAATCTAAGCGACCCATTACCGGGTGATTTCAAGTCTTGCAATATCTAAAGATTTAAATTATTTTTATAGCGGGCGAACAAAACTTTCAAACAAACGAACGTATTTAAGTAACTCGTGCATGTTTCTGTTTATAGAAAAGCCAGCCATGTCCCGCAGAGCCAGCAAGCGCTACCTGACGGAGGCGGACGAGTACCGCTGCGCGCTGTCCGCCGACACGCAGAAGATCGCGGAGGACGAGCTGCGCGAGACCGACAGCTCGCGCTCGCAGGCGCTGGCCGCGCTGCGCAGCTGGATGGAGCAGAACCCCAAGCTCATGGCCGTGCGGATGGGTGTGTACATGTTACCCTTACAATACCACTCAATAGGGTGTGAGCTGAACAACAGAGTAAAGTTTCTATGAGACAACTTTCAGTCTTCCGTAAGCTGTCTCATTGAAACTTTAGGTACCTACTCTGCCCCTTGTGTCTTCAAAGGGGGCACTTTACACTTACCGCTGTAGAAGGGGTCATTCAAAGATGGAGACCTGCTGGAGTATCGCATATGAATAAGCAAGCAATCGCAATGGCATGGTTTAAAAATCTTAACGTCACCCCAAAACAAAAGGTTATGGGCTAAGGTACCTAATATTACTCTCTCGCAATATTAGCCTTGTGAACGGAATGCTTTATGGCTAACTGACGAGGTTAGGTAAAGTCATTAAACGTTGTGTGTTAAGAAAGAATGGCTAAAACACCAATTACAGTAAAGGTGCAACAAATAGTTGTTATTTGTCTTAAATAAAATATATGTTTCTTAAAGTAATTACTTTGAATTAACAGCAATTATCCAAAATTACGGTTACAGCAATAGTCATCGAAGATTGCAAGGACTTGTTACTTAATTATATTTTCTAACTAGCTAACGATGATTGGATAAAAAGCGTGTGAATAAAATATTACAGCTTTCTTAGTAAATAAACAACGTGACAACTTCTAAACGTAAACGACTATTCCACGCGAGTGATTGACCAGAATGAAGTGAATTGTATTTTATTGATAGTTTAATTTCATTTTTTCCAGATTCGAACTACTTGCTGCGGTTCCTCCGCGCCAAGAAGTTCAGCGTACCGATGGCGCAGGAGGCCATCGAGCGCTACATCCTGCTGCGCCAGTCCTGGGGCATCGCCTTCAACCAGCTGGACTACAAGCTGCCCGTCATGATGGAACTGCTCGACTTAGGGTAAGCTGAACAGATCGGGATCTGATCATCAATAGCCAAACGTTTTAGGAAAGACAGAGAAATCGCTCGAGAGCGTTGCTTGCCTCGTCCACTTTTAAGATATTATAGAACGAAGCTAGAGAAGCTAGACGCTAGACCTCAAGTCCATTGGTTTTATGTCGAGAATTAAGTAAATCACATAATCAATAAGAGTCGTGTTAGACATGTCGTTCATGTTAATTGTGTTGTATTCATTGATGACGGCATTGTATGCTTCTACCTATACTTAGAGCATTACACTAGATTCACGAGGCAGAATTTAGAATAAAAAATGTAGATAGAGAAGAGGTAGAGCTACAAATAAGATCGTGATATTTTACATGCGGTGGTTTTCGACTTATGTATAACTCTTTGTTTTCAGATATATATTTGTGAGTCCGTTCAAGGACAAAGGAGGTCGCCGCGTGGTCATTTACAGGCCTGGTAGATATACAACCTTATTATACCCATCAACAGTATACAAGTAGTATTCATTTTATTTATTATTTTATTCCATAATTATTTATTTATTTGGTTTGGGTTTATGTAAGTTGATATGAAGCTTAAATTGATTAGTTCGTGGTTCTCATGTTTAATGTAACTCGGCTGCTAAAGAAGAATGAATAGGAAAAGCTCGTGGGAGTAAAGAAAAGCGTCGTAAAAACACGCAGTGATTTGATCACCTTCACTAATGGGTTTTATTTTGTTGATCGTGTGTTGACTCTCTCCGTGTCGCAGCCTTGACCGCCCGCCTCTCTACCGGAGCGTGCGGCCGAGCGTGGGTGACGGCCGAGCCACCACCACGACTCGTCGTTACATTAAAAATGTTACCAAATTACCGAACCTACCTCTGGCGGCTACAGCTTTGTTAATGTCGCAATGTTTATGGCTTTTAGCGCTCCTCGAGCCTTGACACTATACACTGCAATTATTTGCACAATCATCCTATGTTTATTCATTTGTTTTAAATACCTAGATATTATACTTGTCTGTTTATTGACCTCTTGCTATTAGCTCATCTTGCTTTTATTGTTGTTTAGTTTTAGTGTATCTTATTTTATCGTCTAAATATTGTAAATATGTGCACACATAGGTAATTAAGTACTTACCATTTGTAGTTCTTGCTTTTCTCGCTTACAACATTGTATTTACTTCAATATTCTGCCAAAAATTGTCAAGAACGTCAAGTACTAAGACATATAGATTCACCTCAACTAGCATAATATCCTGATAAAGTTGACGTCCAAGCTGTATACCTACTTATATCTGGACGTGGGATGTCCATGCCCCTGGTAGGATGAACCTAACACGGTTGGTGTGACGCGCAGGTGTGTTCGACCCGTACAAGTACACGAACCAGGACATGTGCCGCATCATGGGCACGTGCTACGAGACGCTGCTGGAGGACGAGGAGAACCAGGTGCGCGGCGTGGTGCACTACGCCGACGGCAGCGGCGTCAGCTTCCCGCACCTCACGCTCTTCACGCCCAAGGAGGCCGTCAGGATTGTTAAGAATGGAGAGGTAGCGTAGCTTTTTGTAAAGATTAATTTTTGCATGAAAAAAATATTGTGTTGCCAAACTTAGCTGCGGCTAGTTGAAATACTTGAGTAGGTATGTTTCAAACTGTAAAGTCACGTTTAATAACATTCTCATCATTATATAATTTTAGAGAAAACTGTATGCTAAGAGAAAACGACAACTTTAGCTTTTAAGTGTGAATTTAACCGCAGAAATGGACGAGCGGCAAGTAGTTTGAGACTTTGAGAGTATAAAAAAGCAATCATGAAATGGTTTTAGGTTTTACCTAATGTTCATATAATAACTAAGCTGGAATTATCAAGCTTAGTAATTTTAGGCAGGTAGATATTAATCTACCTGCTATATTTCCACTCGAAGTCATTATTTTCCAGAATTGTAGAAAAATGTTTAGGTATATGAAGTAGGTGCATACATATAGGTCATGTAATAGCATTAAGATTCGTGTACTGCCTGCAGCGCACCCTCCCCATGCGGCACAAGGAGATCTACGGCATTAACGTGCACCCCACCATCAAGTTCGCGCTGGACTTCGGCATGGCGCTCATCTCCGACAAGATCCGCAAGCGCGTCAAGCTGTACAGCGCGCTGGAGGAGGTCGAGATCGACAAGAACCTCCTTCCCAAGGAGTACGGCGGTGTCATGCCCATGAGGGAGATGATCGGTAACCTTTGTTACATACTTTGTACAATAGCTTCATGATAAACAAACCGCTTAAAACAAATTGTTCACGTTAAATTTCTGCCCACAATTTCATGTGACGTCAACTACAATGCATAATCTTCTTTATATATAAAAATCAATTGCTGTTCGTGTTAGTCTCGCTAAAACTCGAGAACGGCTGAACGGATTTATCTCATCTTGGTCTTGAATTGTTCGTGGAGGCCTAGGGAAGGTTTAAAAGGTGCGACTTTTTTTTTATTTATCGTTGGGGCAGTACGAAGTCTGCCGAGTCAGCTAGTTATCAATAAAGCTTTACACGTTATTTTGGCTCTAAGCCGAAATCGGAGCGAATGCCTTATGCCAACCAACACCTTCATGTTAATGTCATTCATTTGCCAAAAGAATTATTTCTTGTTTTTAAACTTTCGCGACTCGGACACAAATTTTAGACAACAAAAGGGGTCTTGTTCGCGATATAATTCGACATTTCTTTTCTCCCGACATTTCAGCCGAGTTCCACCGATCGTGGTCACGGGTGGACTGAAATATCGAATATATCGCGAATAAGACCATTTTCTTGTTTAAAATACGAGTTGTTTCCTTTTAGCACTGTACTTAATAATTGTGTATTGTCCTGGCAGAGCTGTGGAAAGAAGAGCTAGCCAGCAAGCGCGACATGCTCCTGCTGAACGACAAGATGGCGGTGCGGCTGGAGATGTACAGCGAGGCGGCGCGCGAGGGCGCCATCTCCGCGCTCAAGGCGGGCGCCAACACCTGCGCCGGCGCGGACGCTGTGGGCGACGCCATGCGGGGACTCACCGGCAACTTTAGGAAACTCGAAGTAGACTGATCTGGTTACTTTAGCTATTAGACTGACTGTTGTTGTGTAATTTTAAGGATGTTTTTAAAACTACATAAACATTAGATGTGATATTACATTCGTATTAATAATGAAGAGAAGTACAATAATATTGTAGTGTTATTGTGGGTAGTATTAAAATTAGTTCTAGGAAAGTATTTTAAAAAAAATCATTCTTTCGCCACATTTGTACAAATGAGACGCGGTATAACATAAGGTTATATTCTCGTAACGATTTCATTCTTGGTTAAGTGAACATTAAATAAATAATTTTAATAAAACGGTCGTTTCAATAAAATCCAACATAGTTTATTAATTTGTTTATTAAAAATCCATTAACTACCTAATTGGTAGAAATGACGATGTGAAAGTCATATGTATTAAACACATGACTTTCACATCGTCATCATCTAACAAACTTGTTTGGAAATCAGTGTAAAACATTACTGAAAATACAATGGTTTGAGATTCACTGAGAAAGTTGAACAACGGGGATGACGGCGTTATCTTCCACCATAACAGTCGTGTCTCACGGCATCAATCTCGGGAACTGGCAAGTATGGTACAACCTATACAACATGAGTTCACATTTGCGCTAGTGGCGACATAACATATTACATCTATACAATACTTTAAAACTTATATAAAATATAATTTTCTTTAAATATCTAATATGATCCATATGGTGCTGGGATTGCAAGTGGCCAACTTTTGCCACTAAATATAACAACTATGAGGTTTAAAGTCAATCGAGTACTTAGGACCTTACGTAATTCATAAGAGGGCTCAGATGAAGGTTGATAGTTTCATGTAGGTTAACAAAAAAGTGAAATATAGATTTTTTAACATATTAAGCAATGCAGATTGCGACTACGTTTGGGAAAGGGACACCGTAGTATTAGGTATGACCGCGGGTCCTTAGTTTCGATGATAGAGACAGATAGAGACGGTATTATACAAAAAACACATAGTACCATCCCTTAAATATAACAGACTTTGTATTTAGTACATCATAACGCGGAAGTCTGGGAAAACTCAATAAGGAGAGAGCAATACAATTTATGCTAGATATGAACTAACGTTCAATTTAGTATGTCTATAAATAAATATATTCATTACAATTATAATGCTTCAGTTCGATGAACGGGTTACATGTAATATTGCTGAATTATTAAACATTAGATAAGTACATGCCAATACATTCTGCCAACAAATTGTCTACGCAATGTTATCTAACAGTGGAAGGGTCAGGAATATATGCTGACAAGTCTGTTACCCCCAATAGCTGTGTATAATTTGATGCTGATTCAAAAGGCAACAGACGCTCTGAAACACACTACCTTACATTTTTTTTCAGTCTACGTTTATATGGCTACAAGGGGGTTTAACATTGGAAAACTTAACTATTCCGTTTTAGACAGAGAAGGCGCTATATACAACAGTATAGCTACATCCCACTCTTATCAAGATTTTTCGGAATAACCATAGTTTTCAAATGTCAACATTTGTCTTATGCGATGCTCCCCGAGGTCTGAATTACACTCAAAATCTAAAAACCTTGGAGGAGCTTCATATAAGTTATAATATATAATTTATCACTCATACTTGCCGCTGTGAGAGTTTGAACAAATAAGTGTTCAATAGAACCCGACGAGCTCAAAAATTACATCATTGTGCTATGAAACGTGTATACTCTATGTGATATATCTAACATATAACCAACTTAACCCATACTCGCTATCATAGACCTAACTACTGAAACAAGTTTGGTGTGTATTATTATCTAGCTTTGGCACTAAATGTGGTGTTTGGTGTTTCTGGAAGTACAATGTATCATTAACGTAATAAACTAGAGTAACGTGTTTGCTATACTGTCTATGTATTCTACCGCTTTCAATTCAAATTGACTGTGCTTGGCAACTGATAGTTTATATAACTACATTAAAGATCTATTTCACTTCGGCGGCCGAGGCCCGAGGCTGGGGTGTCCGGACTTACTAAATATATTTTATCATCCTCTCCACTTAGTAGTTCCATGAAACTTCTCTTAAAAAAATATAGTCACGTGTTTATAAATAGTTTTATAATAATTATCATCAGTCGATGGGTATTGCTCACAGGTTAGCAGGTTGTACTGCGAGTACTGCGTGTACTGCGAGCCTCGGGCCTCAGGCGCTCACAACAGACAGACTAATTAAACAATGTTATACGAATTATAATTACTCGTTTCTAAACTAGGCACTTTAATGTGTAGAGCGTTAATTTATGGCTAAGTGTGCGCGACAGCATACTAAAGTAACATCTTCTATTCTAGGCGAGTGGCATGGCTCAATTCCTTAAGTTCAACGATACCGGCACCGGGTGCTGCGGGGACACTTATCTATGTTACTCTGTGGATATTACACTTAGCGTTCTGATGTATTAGTTTATAGTAAACTGTCTGTAGCTAGCAAGCTGTACTTCCTTAGAGTGATCCGAACAATGTCCATTATGAAACAGTCAACTATAAACAATAACATGAGCAGATTATAATAAAATATTTATACTTAAGTACACAAAACATCATCTATATTGGCACAACTTACTATAAAATTATAATACCTTATAACGTTTGTTAGATATCCGTATTAACAATATAAACTTAAATATTAATTAGGAATCCTTAAGTAAAGTGTTAATATTTCTAATAGATTCAGTATTAATAAAATTAATCTAAACGTGCTAACAAATGATATATGATGCTTAAAATATAATGTATATTTAGTAAAATGCTTATTGGCACTGAGTTTGGCAAACATGTGTAATACAAGGCCCACGAGAGCGTGTTGTGAGTGTGTGCGCGCGCAGGACCGCCTGCCTTACTCCACGAGCACCAATTGTAGTTCACCAGACGCGCGCTACCCACTCACACACCTTCACGATGGACTCTAACTATGACTAAAGTACGTCACTAAGTAATCTACGGCTAAAATGTTACAATCAGTTCCAACAATCAATACGTAAGAGGTGCATTAAAATATGTTCATTGCTATATCTGTTCACAGTACGAATTACCATCGGTTTGTTCACCCGGTACGGTCGGCGAAACTAAGTCGTGGTTTACTTACGGTTCCGGAACACTAATGTAGCGTAAACGTTGGATAAACAGCGGCCTTCTTTCACATATATCGGTTGGCTTTTCAAACAAGTATTTAGCAAGAACCTCTTTTCCAAATTAAGTAAACATACTGGTCATAAGATGCAAAGAAATAACCATCATCTTTAGTTTCGCCGACTGTACATTTGCATTTAACTATGTAGAAATCAGTACTTAATTCAGGCCCTGAGGTCATCTATACCTATAATTGAATAATACTTCTCTACTTTGCACTGCTCCGGAATATACATTTAGGAACATTCCATCTAAGAATTAAACGTCATTTTTGTATAAAAGGCCGATGTCTCAAAAAACGGAAGACACATTGGGAAACGATAACGCAATTAAGAATTACTTCTCTAAAATACAAAATGTTGCAACAGTTTTTAAACATACTTTTGTTACAAGTAGCAAAACATTTAATTCACAGTCAGCCATTTGTACGGCATTTCGTAACTATCGTTGTAGACATTGAACGGTATATTGCAATCTGAGTTAGCTTTGAGGTAATGGTAAATAGGATACTGCACTCGTCTACGCAATACTGTCGTGTTGGCCTGCACGCAGCGGAGACAACACGTGTTTGCTTTAAGTGAGTACACTGGTCGCCAACTATGCGGTCACTTAATTAACATGAGATATAATTCACTCAACATACTTTGGTATACGCGTATTAAAAAACTAAGTACTTTTTGGTAAGCTAAAATAATGTGCGGGCACTAGGCAAATGACTACAACGTCATTGTATTCTCACCGCGCGGGCGGGCCGCTGGCGCCACCTCCGTGCTATGAGGGGAATGGCTACCACTGTGTAAAGCGACTGTTGTCAAAGGCCCGCAACGACAACCTTCTAACAAAACATTAAACCTTCTTATTAATACTGGTTAAGTCATGTGTCTTCGCTCTTCCTACTGACTAAGTAAAACTAGGCGGCGCCACAATACAACGTGACGCCGGACCAACGACTGACCACACGAGGGAGGAGGCCGCCCAGCGATCTGTTTACACACTTTGCCACGCGTACAGGTTGATTTACAAAACCCAACCTTATTACACGTAGGTAAAGTAGCTATCACCATTAACTTTTGTGTTATAGCATAAAAAAATGTCAAGTTAATGTTAAACAAATCGCTCAGCAGCCGGGAGCACCGGGGGTTAACTAGCGGACAAACATAACCCTGTATCCAATATGCCAGCAGGAGTACACCACTCATACTTATTAGCTATCAATAAAACATTTCATATCACTAATTGAACCTCAACCAAACGAGTATTCAATGTCAATACTAACTACACGTGTGAGGGTGGTGTACTCGTGCCCGCACCGGCGACCTACGAGCGCCGCGCACGAAGCATTCCTCTACCACTACTGTGGGTTACGCTCACTCACAATCATCGGGGTAGGGGTATTGCGTTTCCAAAACATTCTGGCTTATCTCTTAGTATTATATAATCATACAGTGTCAAGTTACGTTCTAGACACAACTTGTAAAGTTAACAACGCGGTGTATTTCATACAATACTCGATTATATAGTACCTACTTTATGAATTGACATTTGAACAAAGAGACGTGTTTTCAGACATCAATAATTGCATACAAGGGGTTTTGATGCTATTACTTTTATAAATACATTTGTTTCTTTTAAGTAATTAATTATTATAAAACATAATTTTAAAGATTTAGTTAACAATTCAATTAGAATAATTGTCTAATTTTTTATGGTATTAATTATAATTTGGCTTGTTATTGACCGTCTCTTTCTCCAAAGTGAGCCAGCAGCGGTTGTACAACATAAGGGCTGGCTTAGAGGGTGATCTCGCACCTGTCGTGCTTGCCGGTGTAGTTGCTAAGTAGAAAAGGCGTAGGAACTAAGTCGACGCCGCGCCGCCGCAGGCGACGGTTCAATGTCACACATTTATCGTGCGCCGTCACCGTCACTGGAATCACGGAAAGTATATGATATAACAAAGTTTACTGTAAAAGGCAGTTTTGGATCAGACCAGTAAGTTTAAATGCATCAATTTCTTTATCTATTTGTTTGGTGATTATCCTACTGCTCCAATGGAGTTTAGGTACCTAATCATTTTATAAACTAGGCGTAGTTACTGTATTATTCCATATTTATACTGTGCTTGCGCTTCTAGACACTCTTCTTTAGCTTGACATCCCTGAGTAACTCAGGCTGTATATAATTCTAATTGTAACAAATTTTTAGCCTGTGAAGGAAAGCCTTGTCGAGATCATTAAAAAACGCGAGTGGAAAGCTAGTAGTGTATAAGTGTGTAGTACTGACCTAGGGTAGGCGGTCGCGGCAGTGTGTGCGTGTGCTTGGGTCAGACCCAGTACTGGTTGCGGCGCAGCATGGGGTTGGCGGGCGCCGCGCCGCGCACCGGGAACGCGCTCTCGCTCGCCTCGTAGCTGCTCCAGTCCTCCGCCTGCAGCGACCCGTACTGATACACTCATTATTATTGTTATACAAAGAGAGTACAATGACGGACTTAATGCCTGAGGCGTTCTCTGCCAGTCAACCATAGGGGGGTGCAGTTATCGGTGATTGCTTGGATGTCATAGTTTACATAGTTGTTAAATAATTTGCTAGAATGATGATATAATACAAAAGGGAATAATAAAACGAACAAATAAAAAAAGCTTTGCGACTGATGATGACATACTGTTTTAATAACTTAATAAGTAAAAATTTATCTAAAGTAAGGATCATCATCATCATATTCCTGCCCTAAAGTAAAAATAAACATTGATAAAAAAATCCAAAAGAGTTATAGAAATTGTACATACGAATTTATGCTACGTATTAGTATAATATGAGAAAATATGTAAACAAAGAAAGCAATGATTGTCAAAGTTTGTTTTGATTTGTCGTTATATTATTTTAGTCACTGTTTCAAAGTGAAATCAATTAAAAGTAGATGTTGTTTTATAACGAGAAATGTTGTTTTATAACTTTGTAACGGTAAATAAATTTCAAAGATCAAATCCGGAATAATACTTTAGTTTTAGTATGTTTGACAAGTACAACCAACTTCCTTAAGTTTTTTTTACATATCAATTATTATTTTAAGTAATAAACGAATAACAGGAATATATTACAAATTATTTTTTTTACTGGCTTCATAAATTCTACATGCTTAGTCTTATAATACGCAAATGTTGCCGTTATTCATATATAGGGTCGGGTGTCTCACAGTGAACCAGGCAGCTACATTGAACCACCGCCGAATCTTGAAAACGGCACATTGCTAAACCGCGCTAATATGAGTGAAAGAGAGGTATTTACGATCCTTGACTGCCCACTAGTTTGCGTGGATATCGTGTGCCAAGTGGTTGTGTGAGGAGCATTTGAAAGCAAATTGACTCAAAAAGTAAATATTTTTTTCTAATTTCATTCTTTTTTAGCTTTTTTTATTTAAATAATATCAATTTATTTATATGTACACTGTATTCTACGGTTATTTAGCAATTAAAAGCGCTACAATTCAAGTTTTTAAGTGATTGGTATGCCGGTAAATTTTTGAGATTAGCCATCAGACGTGGTGTGTCTCACAGTGAACCACCTAAGGGTGTTACACATTGAACCATGGGTTATTGTGTACATCCAAGTCGTTAAATGAGTTTTTTTTCTACAATTGTTTTAATTTGCTATAGAATGGTGCGAAACAAAGTGACGATAAGAAAAAGAGGGGGCATTCGACTGCCAACATGCTTGAGGTCAAGCCTAAGTGTTAATCTGCACAGATCAGGTGCCATGAAACTCCGAATGCTTTTGAAACCCGATTTGGCTAATTATCCAATTAAAGGATCATACGATTTTAAGTGATTTTAATAAATATAAGACTGATTTTTATTATTACAAAGTATTTGCCTTATAAATTGATCTAGAAGACATAGTTAATAAGGTGGCTCAATGTGGACCATACCCTGGTTCAATGTGTACCACCGGTAGTACTCATTGAACCAAAAATTTTTTTTCAGAAAAACCTGTTTTACGCCGAAACTAAAAAGAATATGAGAAATTAATGTTTTACAAAATTGAAGCTAAATAAATATGCTAACTATACACCAAAAATTGAAGACATTGATTGAAAATCCAGTCCAATATGGGACTTTGAAATTTACCTGGTTCAAAGTGAGACAACTTACCATACTACACTACATTTACTAGTACTACACATACATACATAAATGTCACGCCTCTTTCCCTTTACATTGTAATGGTGAGTATTAAGCAATGTATTGAGAGTGGTGTTGACTCACGTCGGTGTGGTCGTCCGTGCCGTAGGGGTACCGCGCGTTGAGGTCGGGCAGCGCGGCGTCCTGCAGCGGCGTGACCTTGCAGGCCACACTGCCGCCCGACGGCAGCGGCGTGCTCGCGCCCGTGTGCACCGACTGCTCGGACGACACGTACCTGCACAACACACACACACATATATCACTGCTTCAGCTACTTGTACAGTCACGAGCAAATATATGTATAAGCTACCAAACAATTGAACTTGAAGTCCTAGTCAAATGATTTATGTAATCGTGAAAATTTTCTTTTCAAATTAACGTTTCATGTTTAGTTTACAACATCAGGAATATTCCATAACAGCTTCAGATATTTTGCATAAGAAGTCTACTGCAACTGTTTGGTCGCATATACATGTTTTTGCTCATGACAGTACGTGATCTGTTTCCTTAAAATACTTATACTTTTTTTAATATATTTATTTTTCTTGACTTTCATAAAACGCCATCTAATCTCAAACTAAGCACAACTTATATTATGAGTACTAGACAACTAATATACATACATCATCATCATCTTCCTGCCCTTATCCCACTTTACAGGACACGTAAACACATACATATTATAGACTAGCTTTTGCTCGCGGCTTCGCACGCGTCAAGAAGTATTATTGTTTAGCAAGTTAGTGTACAAATTAGGGCCTACAAAACTTCCTTGTACACAATATTCTTAACTAATTTGTCATTTGGCGCTAAACCTATCAAGCTACTGGGAGAACTTACTCGTGAGCAAGCAACAAAGAACTGCCCATGAGAGAAGCAATGTTCTCTCAAGTCAATACCCGCAAATTTGTGAGTTTTCCCCTGAGACTTGTTTATAGTCATGGCTAGTCAAAAATCTAAGAAGATTTCTACAAACATCCCCTATTTCATCCCCTTATGTGTGGAATTTATCAAAATCTTTCTTAGCGGATGCCTACGTTATAGTACCTATGTGCATGTAAAGTCTCAGCCCGATCGGTTTAATTCTGACAAAGTTTCATAAAAAATTTCATCCCCTATTTTATCCCCTTGGGGGTAGAATTTATCAAAATCCTTTCTTAGCGGATACCTACGTCATAACATCTACCTGCATGCCAAATTTCAGCCCGATCCGTCCAGTAGTTTGGGCTGTGCGTTGATGCATTAATTTCGATCGAATTTGATTACCATAAAAACGGTTCTAGTGAGTTAATCTTAAAAGATAGACATATACTGTTGCGGACATTTTTTTAGATCATTTCAATAGAAATAATTCTTACATACATATATTGTGTGTATCTTGAACCGTTTTCGCAGCGCACGCAACAGAAGCCCTCAAGGATGAAAAATTTTCCCCGTTTTTTTACACATTTACCATTATTTCTTCGCTCCTAAGAGTTGCAACGTGATGTTATATAGCCTAAAGTCTTCCTCGATAAGTGGTCTATTCAACACAAAAAGAATTTTTCGATTCAAACAAGTAGTTCCTGAGATTAGCGCGTTCAAACAAACAAACAAACAAACTCTTCAGCTTTATAATATTAGTATAGATAAATTACGCCCAGACACAAACAAATTAGGCCTGGGTGTAATTTAAACCTACATCTCATGCTATAACGGTTGTGGCCACTAGTCACTAAACCAAAAAAACAGTGGACATGAAAAAATCTAAAAAAATTTCAACTATCGACAGTCAAATTAGTTTACAACGTACAAAAGAAGACCTGTAGCAATAGTATATTTAGACTGTGCCTGTAGTTTATGCTGTCAAGTTGTCAACAATTAACATTAGAGTTGTCTTAGTTACCGTTTGATAGGCGGCGTGGCCTGCGAGGGCGAGGGCATGAGGTGGTCGGGCGGGCGCGGCAGTGGGATGGGAGCCACCGCGCCCTGGCTCTGCCCGTGGATCTTCACCAGCGCGTTCTGCTCGCGCAGCACGTAGCGCCGGCACTTCAGCAGCCCGAAGATCACGACGATGGCCAGCACGGTGCCCGACAGAGCCATCAGGATCATCATGTAGTAGGACGCAGCTTCGCCGTTAGCCACCTAACAGTGATTACAAAATGGTTAAATAAGTTCAAGGTAATTTAAGAAATAACAAATCATGAATCGAATAATTTCAAAACGGGAAATGTGCCTATGGACTTTGTTGACTTAAATAAATGATTTTTATTTTATTTATTATTTCTAGATGTAGAGCCCCAGAGATGACTTGAGCTAAACTTGCAATCAAAATTATACACTATATTTTAGTAAATCAGACTTACCGGAACACCCTCGTGGCTCTCCGGGTCGTTGGGTCCCGGCAGGTTCTTCTTCTGTCTGTTACCTATGTATATCTTGACGTCCCCCACAGCCGGCTGGAAGATGGTGGCAGCCAGCAGAAACCTGAAGCTGTCCTCGAAGCCATTCAGTTCGCTCACTTTCTTCTTGGTCACGAAGTATATCACTCCGGCCTTCACGTCCTCGTGAGTGAAGTACGCCACTTCTCTTTCTCTAGCGCTAGTCTTCTCACCGGAGCTCCTGATTATCTTCTTTATCATACCGAACCTCGGCTTCCTCAAGAGAGTATACACAGGATCACTGGCTGTCAGTTTGGCTAAGCCAGTCGCGTCCATAGTGTTGAGTGTTATCTTTGCTTTCTCTATCTCGACCCGCAGATCTCCGAGCGCCATCAGAGGCTGTACTATAACCTCGATGAGGAATGGCCGCGTCGCGTTGCTGTTGTGCACGTAGGCGATCAGATCAAAGCTGTCGTTGGCGGTCGTCATGTCATTCTGCATGTATATAACAACTTTCTCCATCAGATCTCTATGAGTGAAGTACGACACGGGATTCCTTCCTATGTATATCATGCCGTGAAGAGGTTGCCGAGTGATATTGTACAGGACTTTAGAGGTCTTCGCGTTTGTTTCTACATATATTTGTTCCGTCGTTACGGCTGCAACATTCGAACCCTGTTGTAGGTATATGGGATGTAAAGACGTAGCATTAAGTATAACTGGCAACACGTCTATTGTGAAAACTGTGTAGGTCGGCTTGAACTGACCATCCCATACCCGGAAATAGAAAGTGGCAGTTTGTAGAATGCCAGAGTGTTCGTATATAACTCTGCCGTTGTTGATGTCGTCCTGCGTGAACTTGTTAATTGAGTGCGCCTCATAGACGGTGTGGTTTTTGTCAAGCATGACCATCCTGCCCTGCGTCGGGCCACTGATGATATCGTACAGGATCCCGGAGGCTCCTGTGTCCGCGTCTTCGGTCAACAGATCATTTTTAGTGATGGTGTAATTCTCGCCCTGCACTACTTGAATTTGTGGACTGTCCGTTAGTAATCTGAAAGGCTGGTCGTTCACCGGAATTATATGTATAGGTATTGTTACGTTGCACAACAGTACGTAGTCAGGTAATAAATATAAAGACATGTCGATCTTGTCCTGCAGAGTGTCAGAGTCGTCATGTTCATAGTTAACAACTCCGCTTTCTATTTGAGACTGTGTCAGCGACGACATGAAAGGCTTGAGTTCGCCGTGAGACGGCTGGGACCACTGCGCTTCTATCTGAGGCTGCCTCAGTCCGGCCTGAGTCTCCAAGTACGTGATGACGTTGCTCACGTTCACTTTTATTGGCACTTTATCACCTTCTTGCACTTTGATTTGTGGTATATTGACATACTTGGCGAGACCGCCGGAAGACACGGATATGTCGATGTTGAATATTTGGTCTGTGAGCGGTTTGGCCAGTGGGGCTTCCACGGTGAATATGAACGAGTCGTTTGTGTACAAGTCCGAGAACGGGTGAGTATGTTCATAGAACACCGCAGAGTTATTGACGTCTTGTTGCGTAAATTGTTTGATGGATCGGTGGTGGCTTTCTCCGTTGAGCATTATAAGTCGGCCGAGTGTGGGCGCCCGGTCCACTTTATAGATGATGGTCCTCGTGGGGTCGGAGCACTTGGACATGAGGAAGTAATTGTTCAACGGCTCTCTCATGAGCGGGAACACGCGCAAGTTTTGTTTTCTGGAGAGTTTCAATGAGACTGACTTGGTGGTTATCAGGAAGGTGATTTTTGAGAGTTCGTGCAGTCCGTCGGTGACGTTGAAGATCATTTTGCCTTTCGTGCCGTCTGGAACAAGGGAGCTCACTGTAGTACCGTGCACAGCAGGGCCTCATGGGTAGAGGTTGTGTGTGGTAACTTACTCTTGTGCACGAAGACGACCTTCCCGTCGTCGATGTCTCGCTGCGTGAAGCGCTGCACGGCGGTGTCGAGGCTGTTCTGCAGCGCGATGTAGCCGGACACGATGTCCACCACGCGCACAGTCACGTTCTCCGGCGGCGTGTCGATGTCGTTCACATCTGGTGTAAATGGTACTATTCTATCACCCTTTACATATACATTTAAATTTTCCGTATGTCGTTATACAGAAGATTTTAATGTTATATCATTTAAGTATGAACCACCTATAACAAATCTATTTATTAAAATATTGAGGTAATCTGAACTCCAGTTTCTTAATCGGAGTATGTCTACTACTGACTGGCTGTTTTGCTATGTGCTATGTGTCACAATTTCAGGTATACGCCAGAAATACATATTAAGTTAATGTGATAAGATATGCTGGGTATATCACTAAATGGCTAAACCTAACTCTCATAGCACAGTTGTGCCGTAGTCCCATCGGTACATGTTTCAAGATACTGGCTGACTTGAGAACGGCCGGTATATTTACTGGACGTGAGGGCCTAAACAACGAGTAAACATTGCTTAACAATTACGTTTGTTGCAGCCCCATATTATTATTTTTTTATTTTTAGTATTTGTTGTTATAGCAGCAACGGAAATAGATCATTTGTTAAAAATTTCAGCTTTCTAGCTATCATGGTTTATGAGATACAGCCTGGAGACAGACAGACAGACAGCGGGGGCTTAGTAATAGGGTTCCGTTTTACCCTTTGGCTAAGGATCCCTAAAAAGAGAGACTGATGAAATATACGAGTAATACGTGTATAACGGCACCATTATCATAACCTGTACTCACAAAGCTCTTTGGTGGTGAAGGTGAAGGTCCCCCCCTCCCAGACGCACAGGCCCGTGTTGGCGGCCACTATGGGCGGCTCGTCGTTCACGGCCGCCACGCTCACGTGCACTGAGAACGGCTCGCTCTCCTTGCTGCTCTCCGTCATCGCCACCAGTCGGAACGAGTCCGACGATTCCTCTGACCCATCGTTTACATACTGTAAAGTAAATTTCTGAAGTCAATAAGGTCTAATCTTGTGTAGTCTTGATTGTGAACAAAAATATGTGATAAAAAATAACCCTGCTTTTAAGAAGCGGTCACTCACCTGTATGTTTCCAGAATTAAGTTTCAGTACCGGCAAAAGATTGAGTTCCTGATCGGCCATCACTATCTTCCCGAACTTCGGTTTCTCGACAACTTTATACGCCACGACTTTCCCTCTGTAGAACTCTGTGACAGTTTTGAAGAGATCCGGCTTCACGCTCACCGCCTCCCCTTCGACCACAGTGAGGTTAGACGCCGCCACGTAGAAATGCTCCGGGATGATGACTACGTTGAGTTCTACGTCCCGAAGCCACACGATCCCGTTGGTGACGTCCACGCGGATCCTATCCCTCGTCCTGTTGACGCCGGACTGCACGTACACCAGTCGGTTCGCGTTGATGATGGACTGGTCAAACACTTTGATGTGGACTGGTTCTTCGTTGTAGTTCTCCAGCTCGAGTGTGCCTGGTGTTGTAGTTATCTCTAACCAGCCGTGGTAGGGCCCGTCTGTTACTTGGTACACGATATTTGATGGTTCGATTTGAGGATGCATCACCTAAAAAGAGTAAATACTTAGTAGACTTCAATTCAATTTTACACAAGCTACAGTTGATACGATTGTCTTACCTCTAATATGTCCTTGGTGACATTAACGCTGGTAGACTCCTCCACGATCAGCGGCTTGTTGGTAGTCACCCGGAGCGGCTCCCAGTAGCTGGACGGGAATATCTTGATCATGTACACGCCCTCGCCCCACGTGTCCAGGCACATCACTTTAAACCTGTAGGAATTACAATATTGTTAAAGGAGTTTTACTCAGTTGGCCAGATACAATGAAGAGTGATGAAACCAAGTCCACGTAATGATACATGAGTGTATTACAAAAGCAACAAAACGTCTTCTTCTTAGGCCATAGGTGGTCTCATGGCCCACATGGATCGTGGTATTATAACTGAATTACATAAGGATCTCGTGAAGGCCACGCCAAGGTTCTATCGGTTGGAGGCGAAATGACAGGGGGACATGTCCGCACCATCTTTCACAAATACAGTCATGTCAGACATATACGTGCGTCAGCAAAACTAACCTAAATTGATCAGTAGGTGTCTTGGGCTCGCGATGCCTGTACGCCACTCTGCCGGCGGCGACGTCGAGCTGCGTGAACGTGTACGCGCCTTGTCCCTCCCCGACCTCTATAGTGCCGTGCTTTGGCTCCAGGGTCACCTCGTATCTGATGTCCTCTTCCAGGCAGTTCATGTTTGTGTCCACCTGAAATATTACGTATAAATTATCTTGATATAGAACAAAGTTCGACATGACACGATAACTGTACAGATATAGGCTTGTATTAATACTTTAGATTGTGTGGAGGGGCACAAACACACCAGCCATTTATGAGACAAGTAACCGACACGAGAAGTATACGACAGAAATTAAGTACCTGCATATCCCTGGCAGTAATAACAACTGCTTTGCCATTTTCTACGATGGATCCATTGGTGGAGTACATCCTTATGAATGGAGGTGAAGCCTGTATCTCCAGATTGCCGTTGACGTCGAACAGTCCATCCGAAATCCAAAAAGCCATCTTGCCGTACTCCTTGCCCTGATGCTTGAACAACACCAAGTTCTTATTGATGTCGTCCTGAGAAAACTGCGCGATCTGTTCTGAGGGATTGTCGGCTCTAAATATCCCACCGTTTGGAGGATCCTTGATGTATCGTTGGACAGTGTAGATGATGTCAGAAGGTTTGGTATCCAAGTCTGCGTCGGTGTAGCTGAGGTCTCTCGCTGTGATCAGCCTCGCGCCGCCGTGCACGATGTGGAACACGTTGTCGTTCGCTCTCACAGGGCTGTTGTCGTTCTTCAATATGATGTCGATGTGAAACACGCCGACGTACTGGAAGTCTTCCGGTTCGGGACTCAGAGCCATGAAGTGGAAGGAATCATGTCGGCTCTCAGAATCGTCGTGAGCGTAATACACTCGGTCAGAGTTCAGTTCTTCTAAAGTAAAATAGGTCGTATTATCTCTCATGATCTTGAGGACGTCGTTGATGACTTCGATTTTACCGTGTCTAGGTAAGTGTGTGATGTTAAAGATGAGGTTAGTGACAGCGTCAGTACGGAAGTTTAGATGTGTCGCCGGGATGACCATTCTGGAACCTTCTGTTACTTGCAGGCGCTCCAGAGTGGTGTGCACGCGTCCTTCAGACCGGTCCGAGGTCAAAGTGCCGGGAGTGTGTCGGATGGTCATCACACCGGTTATATTTTCACACTCTGTGGCCCCGACGACAAAAGTAAACTCATCTTGGATATGGGAGTAAGCTCGTCTATGTAATCGATACCACAGTTGATCTATATCAATGTGCTGTTGTGTGAATGTGTTGTGCATTAGCAGGTGATGTTTTCCTGACGACAGATGCAATATCCCGTACTTGGGAGGCCTAAGTATCGTGTAGACCACGCGGTCGCTTGGCAGGGCGAGAGGGTTAGTCTTGAACTTGAGATGCTGGGACGATATGAAAGCTTCTCTAGTGTTGTTTAGTACAAGTTCTTCGTTCACTGATTGGTATAGTTCGAGCTTTATGAACGTAAGTCGGAAATCGTAGAGGGTATTCGTTCGTATAGTGCCAACTGATGCTTTGAACTGTGGATGAGAAAACAGACGAGTAATAACAATGTATCTATATGTATTTAACATGGATTTTGTGGAGTTATCCATGATGTTTACCTTGAACTCGTCATGCGTGGGGTTCCCCAGCAGATGCATGTACCGCACGCGGCCGAAGGTGACCATCTCGCTGGTGAAGGCGTCCACGGTCTGCCACGTGCCGTCCAGCACGCGCAGCCGCTCCACCACGCCGAACTGCGGCGGCTTCACTATGTCGTACCTAACGGAATTATAACCAATCTTACTATTTGTCATTTAACACATTTATACCAATATTTGGGGTATGCTGTTTATTTGTCACCCCGGTTTTCATTTGAACTGAAAAGCTATAATATAACGATTATTCATTTTTTTAGTCTACTGATTGAGCGCAAATATTTGATAACCTCGCAAGATAGTAGCACAACATAATTAGCACAATTATAATAATATTGCTTAAAAAAGGTCAAAAAACTCAATCCTGCTCCAGTCCATACAAAATTTCTATTTAAATTTTAAGCATCTTTAAATGCAACAATCCTCTTAAGATAATTATTGCAAAGCAAAATCATAATAAAGATCAAATTGTTGTCCGGCTATCTGTAAAAATCTTTAATTTAGGAAATGCGTGGCGATATCAAGTTAAAATTTAAACCGTATAAAAGATTGACTGAAGTGACCCATGAAGTGTCTGTAATCGTAGCAGATCAAAAAAAAAAAACAGCACATAAATTCAGTAATTCCTAAAATAGTTCTGGCATTTTTATGTAGGAAAAAAACGATACAAATTCATCGATCGAAATCGATCGAAATTACTTTCCTTTTTGTACATCTCAACTAAAATATAACAATACCATATAGAATACAGAACTACATTTGAGACAGAGTGTATGTCTGTATTTGAGTTTAAGACCTTAATTTATAGCAAAACCTGATCATCATGGTCTGAAGGCATTTATTTATTTTTAAGAAGGCCTACAGATTAATAGTTACAAATATTACAGTACTTACTTGACAGGCACGTTGGTCTCGTCGGCGTTGGTGGTGAATGTGAGGTTGTCTGCGGTGATGATGACGTACGAGTTGTGCACGAGCTGCAAGCCCGTGTTGTTCACCAGGCGGACCTGCAGCGGCACTATCGAGATGCGCAGGATGCCCGGACCACTGGTCTCGATGCCGTCAGATACCTGCGATGTTCAACACTTAATCATATTGTGAAGTTATTGTTCACACTGTATTTGCACACGCTTAACAGTATGACGCGAAAGACGGATCGGACGGATCGGACGGTCGGATACATTCACAAGCAAATTAACTACAAGACGTTAAGTTTTGTTTGAATAAGCAATCGCCAAAAAGGGTTATGCACAGAGAGTGATGTGATTGGCTATTTCAATATCAAACATTATCACGTCCTATATCAGTCAAATTTATAATTTTATAATCGGATGAAAGTGTTTTAATTTAAAAACATGAAAATAATTTTTATCAAATAATTATTTAAAAGAAATGCTTTTATAAACCAATAGATTGATTATTTATATGGGGGTTTTTAAAGATAATAAATCTATTGACAAAATAACGAAACTATGGCACCACACAGACCATACACCTTACTTGAAATTCATCTGTTAGGTTAATAGGATGAAAAATATGAATAGATTTTTTACCAATTTGCTCCTCCAAATGGATAAAAAAATAGGTATTTCATACATTACATGTTTTTTAAGCAAGGATCATGAACTTCAAAATGTATGCTCTATAGATAATACATAAATAAATCGCAGCTTACTTGTAGTGTTAACCTGAGCGATGTCTTGTTGAGTTGCTTGTCGTTGTTGGTGCCGTGCACGTACGAGATCACGCCGGAGTCGATGTCTTGCTGCGTGAACGAGTCCACCGGCTGCCCCGACATCTCTATGTGCCCGCTGTTCACAATTACATACATCGTTAGGTTATTTCATAAGTTATGGTTTGTTACATTCTGTTTGAGAATGGTTTGTTTCAGAGTTTATCCAATTTTCCACAACTAAATATTTACTTGATGGCAAAAGAAACACACACTATCCATAAATTTTACTAGCTGACTTGGCAGGATTCGACCACCATACTAATCTTTCAAGCCAAGGACTAGATTAATGAACAGTTCCGGTAAATTGCACGCCGAGGTGCTACCCACTTTGACGTTGTGATTTTTGACGTAAAGTAGCTATGTTAAAACTGCTCAGCGCCCTACGCGAGCTTTTTTTAGAAACAAGAGCGCGTTCGTAACCTCAGTAGATATTTCTTTAGAAAAATGGCACGTTGATACGTAAAGGTTCGCTATACCTGGCCTAGTGTGTAGGCGGCATATAAGTCAGGGGCGTGCACAGGAATATGACACTGGGTATGCAGTGGAGTACTAACTAGTTAGATCATAGTAAAAAAGTATAATATTCATGAGATCTAACCTGTTGGGAAGTGACCAATACATAATTACATACGCAACAAGGGAATACACGTAATGATTAAAAAATTTGACAGAGGTCATTAAATGCAGGAAAATCTTAACACCGCGATTCAGGAATATGACGTCACCGTGACTGCGCCATCTAGTATGTCGAGACGGCAGTTTGTGGTGTTACTTTGGGCGTGGATAATAGATGGCGGTGGTGACTATTATTGACTTTAGTTAAATGGTTTGCTACAATTAGTAAATAAATAGCGAAATTATTATAACTACCTTATTATAGTACCTTTGTACACCGATTTGCTATTTAAGTGCTTCTAGTAATTTATTTATTAAATAAATAAACTACTCACCTAGTCAGCTAAAATTTTCACATATTCTAGGTTCCGATTAATTTGTTGTAACTCGTGTACACATCTTTAGACACAATTTGAATCTTTTTACTGACAGACAATTGTAAGAACTTGTTATTTTTAATAAACACACATTATTAACACAAACGTCACAATCAAATAACATATCGTAAAAATCACCAAAAAAACTGGTAAAAGCGAATCACTACAATTATTATAGAAACTTAGAAATTAACTGTTAAATATACACACTTTTAAATGTTAAAATAAAATAGATCCTAAGAAAACTAATAATATACTGTCCAAACAAAATTGTAAACAATGCACAACACATGAAAAAAGTAATATGGCCCCCGCAAAAAACTAAACTTTTTAGCAATTCAAACAAGTAAAACCTTACCAAACAATAATGCACAAAGTGCATATTTGATTTACTACTAGATAACTGACTATCACATTTCGTTGGACTACTTCCGAAGATTTCCGATTACACCCGACGATTGCCGAAGCCCCGAACGTCAAATAAAGGCCGTAGTTCTTGCGACGCTAGCGCCTTTAGATATTCATGGATGTGTGCGTGAGCGAATTGTGTACGGACGCCAAAATAGGTACGCACAAACGAACCTCGCTTATGCGGCGAGCGGCCGCCTGTCTTGGTTGTTTAGGTACATTATTTTGCAGCGCCGCGGCCGCTTGCTTATCTTTAAACGCTTACGTGTGCAGTTGCTGTCTAAATATTAGGCGTTTTTAAGTTATTACACTTTTTTATTCATTTATTTACTATTAACGACTATTATTATTATTTACTATTGCGAACGTTTTAAATGACTAAGTCATCTATAACGTTCGAAAGTTTTAAGTAAAGCACTGCTTTTGTGCCTATATGGAGCGCACGCCCCTGATATAAGTGATATGTATAATAAAGTTAGTGTTAGTAGTGACCTGTTAGCTTCATTCTTCCCGTGCAGCACGGTGTAGAGCAAGTCTTCCGGCGCCGTGTCCGGGTCCTCCGCCTTCAGGATGTCCGACGTGATCGCCTTGCGCGTGCCCTGCAAGCAACGCCTTATATACAACACATACTGCAGACAAACATAAGCCTAGCATGTAACACTAAAGTACCGGGTGTTCAAACTATTGAGTATTGTAAATTTACAATCATAACTCTCCTTAGTTGGTTTATAGTTTATCTGTGGTAATACTGGTGACTAAAAAGCCCACATGTGGCGCTGTGTTCGAATATTTTTTTCTCTTCCGTTTTGTCTATGTACCAAGCATCTTTGTGATGAAGAAAATATACGTTTTATTAAGAATTCTTACTAGTTTAATTATTAAATACCTGTATACCTGAATACAAACAACTATAAATAATTTATATTTCGTTAGCCAAAGCAGCATTATACAGGGTGACTTTGAAGTCGTGGGCAATATTTTATACTAAGACACTATTAATGATACTAATAGCGTGGCCCTCTGGGAACTAATTGCAACGGTTCGACTATGAAGGATTTATTTTACTTATACTACATTTCTTTTACTTGTGATACTACTAGTTAAGGTACATTACAATTTCGTTATTGTGTTAATACGACGTGCAAAGGCGGTAATTACTATGTATTGTCATGTGTAATAAAATAAAATTACTTATTATCTAATATTGCATTTTTCTAGCCATTATATAAATACGTTTTACAAATCTTACGTGAACTTGCTTAACATGCATTTAAATACTGAAACTATTTAATAAATATTTGCAGGTCAATCGTCTTTTTTACTGTTGCATTCAAGTACCACACTTGGCTAAAATGTCTAGATGCCCCTACATTAAACTCGACAATAACATGTTCATATAGAATATTTGTTTAATGTCTCTGTATATTAACTGGTTGCGAACATAATATCAATTACCTTATGGCTCAGGTTCTCTATCATTATAAGATATGCCGATAGATTTTTTTTTAACTAAGTTCGACTAAATTCTTAATGCCTTTGTAAATGTTTATGTGTACAACAACGAATTAAAATAGGTGCGCACATAGGGGCGACATTTTGGTCAGTGTCGTTCTTAAATACTGCTATGTACGAAAACGTACAGACATATCACACGCCGTGTAAATAGGCCGTTAAAAATAAGGTTAAAAATAAAATAATACTCACACAATCAATTATAGGTTAATCTGTAGTGCTTTTGGCGTTCGTGGGGCAAACAATACATGCAACTACACAAAAGCAAATTATAAAATAATTTGAAGCGCTGGATACATTCTGAAAATAATAAAACAATAAATAAAATCAAAAACATTCAGAAACCTTTTAGAAGACTGTTAATTCACTTTCTAGGAATAACAGGGTGTAATAAAAACTTGCACTACTGTGTTAATATATTACTCCTAGTACTTTAACTTCGAATAAAATAAAATTAGTACTGACTGAATATTTGTAAAATGGGTGGTGTAGATAGTAAAATTAAAAGAATATTAATATTTTTATCGTGCAAGGACTGTTGAGTTGGCAAAAATGAAGGTATAATCTGCAGGTGGTGCGCGAACACCCTACATTTGCACGTGTCATGGTTCTGTAACTTGCATTGCACAGTCACGCGACTTTATTGTGATTAAAATAATTTTCGTAGTCTTCGCAATATGTTGTAGTCAGACAGCGGGAAGCGACTTTGATTTAAACTATGTCAACAAGTAGCTAAGAATTCTAGTTTCTGATAAAAAATAATAAGTAGCAAAAATAACAAAACTAAAAAAGACATTCTTTGTTAAACAATATAAAATACAAAACGTAAAACTATTCATGCTCGTGTTAACTAAAACCGTGCAGCTTTAAATCTTAGTAATTTGACTATTGAAGTTTAGGTTCATACGGCAAAACTTGTCTATTTTTATTTTCATGAAGTTTACATTCCTCTTAATATTTTACTCTTTTGATATAAGAGATCTTTAAAACCCCCTTACATTTACAAAGCAGCTACATATTTAAGTGTTCTAATGTGCTTGTTACTATCTTGAAACAATACATCGTTAGATCTTTAATAGTTTACAGATGTATAAAGGTCAAAAGACATCGTTGTCATTCGATGCCACACTCGTCCCTTCTATGATTTACCTTAGCGAGACAAGTGATAATAATAGCGGTCCGGACCGATTTCGGCCACGGCGGCCAGTGTTACTATGACTCCAGCCAGCTATACAGGACATATTATAGTGCACAAGCGTGTGCGCCAACACAGGTGCACTCTCTATTCCTTTACTCTCATAGCCCGATGGGACGGTAATCCGACACGACCGGAGAGAAATCAGGCGCAGGACCCACATATTTACGTGTCTTCCGAAACACGGAAGTTGTGATATTTATTTCTTAAACGCACACAACATTCAAAAAGTCGGTGCGCGCCGTGGGGATCGAACTCAAGAACTCTGACTTAGCAGTCCTACGGTCTTGCCACTAAGCTATCACAGGGAGACTAGTAGTCATTGATACGAGGTCACCTAAGCCATGTGCACATACCTGTGTGAGCCTGAGAACCTTCCCCGGCAGGAGGTTTAGCACGGGCGGGTCGTTGACCGGCGTCACGTTGACGTGCAACACAAACGTGTTCCTTCCTTGGAGGTAGCTCGGTAGTGTGAACTTAGTTTCAGGAATCAGTTCCATGTCTAACACGATCGCGTCCTGATGGTTCTCGGAGCCGTCGTGCACGTAGCGAACCTGTGTGTCACAACATCATATAAAAACCTTTTACAATAGCAATAGAATATAGTGTGCAGCAACGACTCGCCTTGTCTGATGTAACTGTGTTTTGACGGTAAATGTTGATGCCAACGCAACGATCTCTTAACGTATTAGCAGTAACAAGGGCCTAGAGCAAGTGATGATGCACTAATGAATGAGTAGACACAAGAGCATTAAGATAACGGACCAGGTTGCTCAATTTTAAATTACATTCTGGACACAGCGACGATGCAAATATAACTATCCTAGCAGAAGTTTTTCTGACGCTATTGCGACGGTGCTGTTATCTAATGCAAGAGGAGCCCAAAACGGTTTTTACAAAGCGCTCTTATTGATGGGACTACAGCGCAATACATTGAGTGTTAAATATCATATAAGGTATAATAAATATGTATATTACACACTCACCTTATCTCTAGACAAGTCGAGCAGTGTAAAAAACTGTTTAGACTTGGTCTCGCCTTCAATAAAGTTGTACTGCTGCGAGTTCCTCTGCAGCGAGAGGTCGACGGCGATGCGGCCGTGCTGCGGCGACTGCGCGACGTGTAGCACGACGCCCGACGGCCGCACGCCGTACTTGTGGTGGTCTAGTACTACGTCGATGTTCTGCGTTGTGATCACCGACACTCCCCCCTCTTGTACGGTCAAGGGGAACAATGCTACCAGCTCCAGTTCGCTACTCGATTTTGAAAATACCTGTAAATGTGTTAATGTTGTTTAACATTGTAAAATGGACGAATATTATAATGTAAAAGTTTGTGAGGATGGATGGATGTTTGTTACATTTTCTTGCTTGAACGGTTAAAGCAATTTGGATGTAGAACGGTGTTATCTTACACCTTGGATGGTTAATGATTAGCTAGAACGTCCATCCACACAGGTGAAACCGTGAGAACAAGTTATTCGAAAGTATTGCTCAGATTTCTGTCCGTTTTAACTTCGTTATTTAAGCTTTTTTACTTAGCTCAATTCAACCACCTCTATTTTCAAGGAAGAGGATTGGTACCAATGATGGGCTAGGAACGTTCGTTAAATGCCGCATTAAGTGCGTTGTATTAATTCCGCAATTAATGCACTCTACGCAACGTATTATGATTTTAGGTAAAGCATTGTCTAGAACTGTGTGAATTGTTTATAAGGGAGTATTAATGTTGCAATGACCTTGTACTTCTCAGCGTAGTCGGGGTTGATGCAGAGGTCGGTGTCGCACTGGCAGGTGAAGTGGTGCAGGCCGTGCTGGCGGCAGGCGGCGGCCGGCACGCACGGCGCGCTGCCGCCGCTCGCCTGGCACGGGTACCACCACACGCACTTCGGGCTCACGCCGTACGTCACCACCGCCTGCGGCAGACCGTACAGCTTCTCGTCCACCTCTATCGGCTTGATACAACCCTGTACAGTCAAGTCATATGTTAGCCTAAACTAGGCAAACGAGGAACATCTAAGCTCATTACACAAATATTAGTCCAAGGTAGCAATCGAATCGTCGATCGCGATCACTAACCACAACAAGGTAAGCAGCAAGCCACATTAAGCTAGCTAAATTAACGTTTTTTTACTACTTTAAAAATCATCACCATTCCCCTGCCCTTATCCCAATTACTACTTGAGGTTGGCGCAGCATGTCTTCCTATCTGATGTAATGAGACTTTAAATTTAATTGATAATATTATTATCTACAATATACTTTTTGAACGCCAGTATGAAACAAAATCAAAATTACAATATTCATTTACACTAAGAGCTTATAATTTTCGGATCGAATCGATATCTCCTAGCCCAATAAAACGGCAAACCGACACAATCGGAGAGAGATCAGACGTAAAACCAATATTTTTAAGTGCCTTCCGAAACACGAAAGCTGTTTATTTCTAAAACGTGCACTACATTCAAAAAGTCGGTGTACACCATGATGATGGAACTCGAGACCTTTAACTTGGCTGTCCTACGTACCAATAGGGTAACACAGCTTCATCTATTTATATTGTACTATCATTGCAAACGTAGACTAATACGATAGAAGGTTTATTTAAAAAAAAATATTCCACGACTCCCATACAACGCCATCTATTCTCAAACTAAGCAGATCTTGTATTATGAATACTAGACAACTGATAAACATACTTATATTGTACAATCATTACAAGCATAGTCTAATACGATAGAAGACTTATTTAAAAAAAAATATATTTCACGACTCCCATACAACGCCATCTATGCTCAAATTAAGCAGAGCTTGTAATATGAATACTAGACAACTGATAAACATACTTACATACTTCTAAATACATACATACGATTATGTATTTCTTGAACAGAAACAATATCTACATTTATAACTAAACTTATTTAACTAAAAAATTACATATTTACAAAGCGTCGAAAAATATATCCTCATCTCCGTCAATGGCGGGAAATGTGCCCAGGAAACTGGCCGCATTACCACGCTGAATGGCAATGCCAATTCATCATCATCATTCCCCTGCCCTTATCCCAATTATTATTATTTGGGGTCGGCGCAGCATGTCTTCTTCCACACGTTCCTATCTGACGTCATCTCGCAAGTCACACTCTTTGCGAGATGACGGCAGAAATACGCCAATTGTTTGCGCGAAATACAGTTCAGCCTTCTGATCACGGGTGAAGTCGACCAAGCGCTTAGCGAGTTCCTTATACAGAGCTCATAAATACATAGTAATAGATAAGTTACACCGTTATGATGTGATACATCACACTTACCATGATACTAGAGTCGGCCGCCTTGATCCCCTTGGTGAAGGCCCGCTGTTGCTTGTCGCTCTCGATGCCGCCGAGGTAGAACGAGTCGGACAGGTCGAGGTAGCGCGTGCCGCCGCTCTCGATGCGCGTGTGCATCGCTATGTTGTCCACTGTCAACTGGAACATGCCCAACATAATACTTACTATACTGACACTGAACGTAAATTAATTTTACTGAACAATAAAATTATCGACAATATTCGTGACAATGCATGTTACAGATACCAAAGTAGTTTTGTTATATGCTTAAGCGTGTTTGGGAGTGAAACTAGTAAAGCGATTATTGTTGCTATAGTAATGTCAAAGAATAGTTCATTTATTAACATAATATCTTAACATTCTTGGTGAAGATATTGATGATTATCGTGGAATATTGTACAAATACATTAATTGCGGCAGAGAGAAGAGAATGAGACATGTCGTACATCCAAGTTATAAGTACACGCCAGCGAAGTACAGAGGGAAAAGCTTTTCTTGAATAGCTACATTATCAGTGGATTAGTACAAATAACGCCAAGCACATCATATTGTATTTATTAAGATGGATGAACACATGCTTGCCTAATGCTTTATGCCAAAAAATATAAAATAAATGAAAATCGTTCTGAAGCGTAGTATAAAAGTAAAAATAGTAAATAATCGCTATTGGCTTAACTGTTAGAATGTTTGTAGTTAACCTCATAATAGTTATAGAGTGGTCCTTTTCAGAAATGAATTCTGTCTGTTTACCAGCTACTTAGCTACACGTAGCGCAGCTACATTTTTAGATGTACATCGCTTGGATATATCATGAATGCCATAAGCATGTTAAAAGTCGCTCATGAGACAAACGGGACATAACTAGCATTAAACTCGCAGTAACGCGCATGTCGATTGCATTTCTCAGCAAATCAATCTTTAAATTGCTTAGCGTCAGATTGAAAAAAAAAATTTTTATACTAAAAGTAAAGAATGTACACACACTCATACTAATTATTATGTCAGTGAAGGTGGAGGACACAAAAAATACAATCAATTTTGTGGTCGCTCAAGCAATCCTTGCGAAAGCTTCTAGAGTTTTACAGCAAATTGGAATATTGAACGGTGCTTAAATAGTAGTCGCATAGTGAATAGTAATCGCAACAAGCAATGCTAAATTATTTTCTAACGTTTAACAAAAATATGGTGTTTTAGGATTGTTTCTTATAAGCTCAGCTCAGCAGGATTAAAAAAACTAAATGCATGATAGCATAAAAAACGTAATCCATTTTCTTGTTAGGTTATTACCGTAACAATCAAAATATTATTAGTCTCATGAAAATATCCTGCAGCAAGAGTAATTATAAGTTGATACGGAACATAATATAAAAGAATATATCTTGTAAACTACATACCTATGCACTATACAATTAAAGTAGCTTAAATTTCAAGAAATATTCTCTTATTATTCTAAACATATAATACTTATAGGCTACAATAAAGAAAGGAGTCTTGGCTGAGGAACAAACTGGAGTAACAAGTGCCGTTGAACTATTTCGCCTGGCAACAGGTCTCGTTAAAACTGACAGCCAACCTTCGCTAGTCGTAGAGGTACAAGAAGAAGAAAGGCTAAAATGATAAGGTGTAAAATAAAATAAATAATAATAAATATCTTGGGATCCACACACGGCCATCTGATCCCAAGCTAAGCAGAGCTTGTGTTATGGTAACCAGACAGCTGATAAACATACTTATATATTTCTAAATATGTACATACTATAACTAAATTACACCCAGACAGAACAAATGATCATGCTCATCCCACAAACATTTGTCCTGGGTGGGGATCGAGCCCACGACCTCTGGTATAGCAGTCAGGGCCACTAACCACTAGAGCAACAGGCCCGTCAAGTGTTGTAGCTGGTCCTCACCTCTATCATGGAGGGGTAGAAGGAGAGATGCATCTTGTGCCAGAGGCCGTCGTTGACGGTGACGGTGTGTAGGATCTGTCCGCGCGCCATCTTGACGCGCACCACGCCCTCTAGGATCTCCACCGCCAGGAAGTCCGACCCGCGCCCGCCGCCCGCGTTGTACAGCACTATCGCGTTCTGAGCTATTGTTTTAAACTCTATTTGCCATCTGGAAGTATACGTCATTTATTTATTTACTTAATTAGAACGACCAATTACACTTATTAAGGACACCACTATCACACTGACTTCTCGCAGTACTTCAGATACACAGACAATTTAAGATTTTCTTCCATTAATCGGCAAAAATATCAGAATCTGTACCGATACCGACGTAGGAGCTGAAGCAAATGAGTACTTTGTACAAACATTTTGATTAAGAACAGTAAAAAGAATATTTATAAAATAAACGATTTAGTTAAAAAACCTATGACCCCTGTCTTGGGTAGGTACATACGAATATTACGTCGTTTCCCATACATTGCTCCTCAAAGGATATTAAGCTGAGCACTTGGCAAAAATACACTTAGCAATAAATGACAACAAGATGACATACCCTGTACATTGAAACTTCTTTAATTAATAAGTTGGCCGCAAAATATAACTTATACCAAAACGTTTAATTCCGATTCAATAGATGAGTGAAAAATATCGCACGTAACTAGTTTATTTAATGAACTTACTTTCCTCCGGCTCTGGAGTTGATCTTGGGTAATATTAAATAAGCGCCTTCGTCAACAAAACTGATGTCGGAATTAAGGTCGGCATCGAACTCGGGAGCACAGTTCCACGTCACACCCTCGACGTGTACGGAACCGGAGCGACTGCGGGCTTTCTCTATTATCTTTACGCCATTGTAGTATACCTTAAAAATGTTATTTATTAAAACACAAGTATTACAACTCTAGCAATATATCAAAGCCTAAATAACTTAGCTAAGATAAAGGAATCACTTACGTCTTCCATGCAACCTCGAAAATTCTCCATATGACCTAAAAATAGTTCCGAGAAATCTCCCTGACCTCCCAAAAATATTCCGAAGTGAATGTTTAGCTCAAAGAATCGACCTGGCAATCGCTTTTTCACTGCTGTTTCATCAACCTGTGGATCAAAGTGCAACAAAATAAATATTTAGTTACTGAACTTGGTTTACCTAGGCATAGATTTCTCTTGAATCTAATTATTAAGGTTAATATCAGATTGACTTCAAATATAAAGTCGGTCTGACTGACCAGAGCCTGAGATCATATAGGTAACGAATATTTATCGATTACGTTGATACTTCAGCTGAACTAATGTTAACTATGAAGTGGTTTAGTCTTAATCTATAATGAAGCAAAAGTAAGAAGATAAATGCTATGTTACAAAGTGTCTATACCTTCATGGTTAAATTGGCCTCTCTTCGTATAATGCTGACATGATGCCACTGAGTGTCATTAAGGTGTGTTCCTTTAGGGGATGACAACTCACTTTCGCCGGCCCCGAGGTTGATGTGTAGCTTTAGTCTGCCACTTTCTAAACGGATCTGCAATGGAGCAACAAAATGAATCAGTAGGAGAGCAAGGAGTTAAGCAAGGGCATTATTGGATTAGCGTTAACAGTATTAAACATCTTTTTAGAAAAAAAAAATGTTTAATGGGGTCTAAGAGCAATGAACATGCTTTTTCGTAATTTTTTGCTCAATATTAAAAATAGTAACAGGTAGACGTTTCAAATTTTCGCTGTGTATAGATGATGGTGCAGAACCCTTCTTGCGCGAGTCCAACTCGCACTTGCCCGGTATTATAAGTTATGTTTAAATAAAAAATGACAAAGTTTTATTTCATTATCCTTTAAAGTACTTCCTCGCAGAGAAAACTTCATTTGTTGCCTTTAAGACTTAATGATTTAATTTCATGCATTATGATTATTTTTTAAGCTAGAGGTACTTACCATGCAGTAGTCAGTTTTGCCAGCAGCAAGCAAAAGTAGAGCGTCGGACAGGTGTGTGCGGAAGCGGAAACTAATATCAGTCACGCCTTTAGCTTCTTGCAGGGGATACGAGATGTAGCTTGCTCCATAGAAGGAAGCTGTAACAAGCAGATGCTCTGTTAAATCAATGCAAGTCATAATGCATGGCCTGCGCCTTTCTAGCCAAGTTGTGCAGCTATTATATGAGGACTGTGCATAAAAACAGTTAGAGTGTGATTTAAATGATTATAAATGTTTATATGCATTTAAATATGAATCTGCCTCATGATAGTTATTATAAAAATATGGTATGACCTATAATGTAAACAACATTTTTTAAAAGTAGTTCCTAATTAATGTATTTCTTTTTATATAATGTGTACTTTACTTTGTTTGAAGTTTTATAGATATTATTTGGATATTATCTTTTGTGAATATTATTTGATTTGCTCTACCATGTGTCTGTACATATTAGGTGCTTACATAGTACTTGTTTTGTCGTTTTTTTTGTAAGTTAAATATAATTTTGTATGGAACATTGTGTTGCGTTGCACACAAATTGCGTTTTTTTACGAATCCAAATTTTGTAAGCAATTGAGACTGGTCATTGTTTCAATAATAAAAAAATCTATTCTGACAAGACGGTTAACAAGGCCCTCAGAGGTTACATAGACTCTAGCACCAATTTTTTTTTAGCATATTATTGTAAATTGCCCTTAAAATGCTAAAAGTGCATAAATAGCAATGTTGCAAAACATAAAATTCATATGTAACAACCTAATACATCTAAATACTAGGTCCACCTTTCCACAAATAAATAAAAGAGTGTGAAACTTTTCAACTCAACCTTACAATCACAATGGCCTCCTCTACAAGAGATATCTGGCTCACAAGAGCATCACCTTAACCAATGGTGGCACCAATAGAATAGAAGAAAATGAATGAGAGAGAATGGCTAGAAGAGGATCTAATGTTCACGTATACAGGTACCAAGTTCATCAGGAGATCCCTGTTTGTGAATTTAGAACATGGTTGAGAAAAAAAACATCTTTTCATCATCAATGTTACAGATTTTGCACTCTGCATAGATTGAATGGAAGTCACTACTAAATTGCTCAAAAAAACTCAGTTTGTTCTAGATACACATTGCATATCTCATCCATCCATTCTGGGTTTTTGGAAGGAGTTCATATTGCTAGAATAACCAACCCTGGCCAAACCCAACCCCCTAAATAGACTAATAGTACTTAATTAGTAATAAGAATTGACTTATTAATAAAGTATTTGATTTGTGTGAAAGGTATTAAAACATATATAAATTATTACATAAACTTAGTAAGTATAAATGCATAAACAATGCATACTTGTTTATTTAAGCCTATGGACATTTAAATATTGCGCTTTTATTAGCACTAATAAATAAGGTCATTTAAAATTTGTTACAAATTTTGTGCAATGTGAATTAATGTTTATGTTTGATCACAACACATTGATTTATACAAGCAAATACTAGGGGCACAGATTAAGAACTACATTTGATGGATACACAAATGCTTGCACTAAATATTTCTTAACATTCTCACAATGCTATCTATACTCCATTTGTTTAGGTAGTTAACTAAATGTAAACAATCTTGGCGTTACTTTTTAACCAAAAAAATAATTTTTAATTTGAATATTACTGCTTATAAATCAATTAACTATAGTTTTAGAAAATCTGAATGTATTTCATGTTGTAAAACGTATTTTACATTTTTAAAGATCACATTTTGTTTAAAAGACATACCAAAATTGTTTACATTTAGTTAATTACCTAAACAAATGGAGTATAGTCTGTAATGAAGTATATGAGAGTAACTTGTGATATCAATACTAGAGAACTGATAGACATACTAATATATTTGTAAATACATACATATTCATCATTCCCCTGCCCTTATCCCAATTTTTACTTGGGGTCGGCGCAACACGTCTTTTAGACATGTTGCTTAAAGTTTTGGCTATAGTTTTATAGTCGGCCGCCTGCCTGACACTAACCCTCTTTGGGAATGCGATTGTTGGTTGCTTACCCGCCACCATTCGGGTGACCCAAGGTGCTTGGTACAGTGCACTGGGTCTTAAGGTCCATTAGTCGCCTTTTACGACACCCAATGGAGGATATGGGGTGGTGCTATTCTTTATCTCCGGACACCACACGGACACATACATATTATAGATAGATAAATTACACTGAGACACATAACAAAGGATTGTGCACATCACACAAAGATTTGTCCCAGGTGGGAATTGAACCCACGACCTCCGGCTTAGCAGTCAGGTCCACTAACCACTAGACCAACAGGTCCGTCAAAGTTACTAAGTCTTAGGCTTGTACTAGATCCTGAGAAGGAGACTCAACTTAAGCACAAGAATTAAACAAGACAATCGCAAAAAGAAAATGTTCATACCACTTTGTGTTCAATATTCAAATAAGGTTTCTATGCACTGCATCATGTTTGAAAAACCTATTCATATATCTATTATAGCAATAAAGTATTGAGTATTGAGTATTGAGTATTAACTCTAAATTCTTACAAACATATAATTATTAATTTATATAATCTCCTCTCTTGAAACTAAAGAATTATCGATATTATTACTATACATGGTTTTTTCAAGACTGCTAGATACTAATTTTTAATTATTCATTTTTTTCCAATATTTTTAAGTCATACAAGCAATATTATTATAGTTCATAAGACACAATGGCATTACTTTATTAAGTATACACAAAAAAATCTTGTAAAACTATATGTGAAGGTGACTTAATGCCAAAAGGAAATCTATAACAGTCGGTCGCGGTACGGATGCGTAATTATTTGTGAGACAAACAAGAAACGATCAACTCACGACTTTAACACAAGGTACCTACTTTGACATTGATGCTGTTGCACTACAAGTTAAAGAATAAATATTTTACAATATATACCTACAATTATGTTTAAATAAATTTACTCGCTTTAATTTTACTATTTTTAAAGACATGACGCTTTGTTTTCATCACTTACCCTTATCGTAGGCAACTCCCATCGATATGAAGGTTAAAATTAAGATAAGTTCCATTTTTATTTGGTGAAAATAGTTTTCATATCACAACAAAATTTTAGCATTTAGTAAAACACAGTTTGAGGTCGTTGAAGAAAATAAAATATTTAGACCGTGGGGACATCTCACAAGTCAACAACACTGCAGGCGTGGCGTCTTCACGAATACTTGCGTCTTTGTACGAATATCAAATAATTACCGATCGTCATGGTAACAATTATCTAAAACTGAAGTGGAATTGGCACTATGCGGTTCGTTTTTATAAAGCAGTAACAAGATTCCATTTATAAAAATTACTCAAATGCAAAATTACTATTACACATGCCAGTGTAGTTCGTTCTTTTCTCAATTTACGTTCACTTACATTCATTTCCCCACCATTACGAGTCTTTCATTCATTCAAAGCATTGTGTCTACGGCAAACAGGCTTTAAAGCAAGGTTATTTAGTTCATCTGCTGTTTCAAATTTATATAATTTACTGTATGAATTGAGAGAAGTACAGCAACAAACGCGATAAGTGATGCGTTACTTACTTCCCTCAATCATTAGCTGACAATACTGACCATTACGGTAAGTAAGGTCTCAGAGGTTTTATAAATAGTCCTGACTAGTTTTTACCGCTCGGATTCAAACGATTTTATATAAAATAGAAGGTACGTAAAAGTTTGTGCCAAGTAATAAGTACCTCAAACTTGACAAAGTATAACGGATGTCTATACCATAGTAAGAATCTCCCAGCCAATTTTTAAGTTTGAAGTAGCTTCTCAAATTTCTTGATTAATGTGTAAGTGGTATTTTGCTTTCATCTATATAAATTAATTCGATTTTTTTGTGAGACGTCCGAAAAGTTTTGTGATATTATGGCACTAGATAACTTGTTACATTAAAAATTAATTTTATATAATTAAATTTTAATATTTTATGTTGCATCGTTGCTATCCTATATCGATATTTTATCAACGGTAATGTCACTGTCAACTTGACAGTTCAGGCTATACCTCTCTGTCTATCGCAGTATTCGCAGTCAGTTCTCCTCAGTCGCAAAGTACTGTGGTCTTACTAGCACTTGTACTGTCTAGGTCTATTGTTAATTTGTTAGTTCCTGTTTTAATTGTGAAATTCAGTTACCTTTTTGTTTAGTAAAGTATAGTCTGATTAGTTAGTCAGTTAATTTAACACTCAATAATGAATAGTTCTGCGTGTAAAGTTAGTAAAGCTCGTCAAAGCAGTTATTTATAGTTCTCGGTTAGATAAAACAATTATTTGTTTATTTTTTATATTCATTAGGTGGGTGAAATATTCCGAGAAGCGGGAACTGCTTTTAATAAGCTATCGGAGATCACGACATTGTTAGGTCCTGTAGGCGATGGTCAGCAGGGGTAAGTTCCGATTTACTGATTTTTTTTGGTTGAATATTCGGATATTATTTGGAAAAATGGATATCTATTTTTGTTATAACGGGAGGGGAAAAGCTAAGGGAAGGGGGGTGGTAAAGCACAATATGGGGGGTTGTAAGGGTTGAGACTTGCGCGAACCCAGCTCAGCGCGCGCTCGGGGGCGGGTCCGCGCATGTAATCAATAACGGCCGGGCGCCGTGCTCCCGGCCGCCAGCCGAGCCACCTCAGTTCCCATCTGAACACCGTGTCGTGTGTTGAACAAGTGCGCATTGTTCACTTTTATTATTATCTCTTATTAAGGTAATATCTTATTTGTGTTTTAAAATACTAATATTATAATAAGATTACAATATTGTTTTTAATTAAATTAAAATAATTACACTTTGAAGGAATCTTAAAATATTCTTTAGTAACTTCTGATTAGCGAGTTTGTTATCCCCAAGTCAACAGTCATGTTTATTTTTACAGAGAGAATTGGAAAGGCGATGAAGTTGATATGCTAAGAGGTACCGTCCATCGCTTTGCAGTAGACCTGAATAAGCTGAGCCAGCACATCAAGAACAGGACCGTGTGAGTAAAAATATTGTTTTCACATTTCCTACACTTTCCTTTCCCTTTTTTGTTCTTCTTGTTTGACTAGACTGAATGTGCTTATATAAATGTCTCCCTTTCCATTTCAGGTCCTTTATTAATCCTATGCTTTTTGTGAAATGTATGATTTGTTTATTTGCTTTTTTTGTTTGTGAAATTGCAATTGTCAATGTACGTCTGAACTACATATATGTTGCTTCTTTGTTCTAAGAGCGATTTGAGTTATAATATAAAAATAGTAATGTAATGATCTAGGCGAATATGCTAAAAATTAAAGCAAATGTCTTAGGCGACATACCTGAATTCTAACCAATGAGTTAATTATTAATTTAGTCATATCGAACAGTAATAGATGGGTGTAGTAGGGGGTAGAGGGGCAAGCTAGCGGGCCCGGGCGTCGAGGCTGCCCGGTGCAACCTCACTGTGGGTGGTGCAGGGGTAGGGGCGCAACAGATATCGGCATTGCGGCAGGGGGCGCGTGGGGTGTCGCGCCCGCCCCCGCTGCAGCTGCAACGCGCATGTGCAATGACCTAAGCGCAAGCCATGTTTTTGAACATAGATATATAATTTTATATTAATCATACTCCTTAACATTAGCCCCTAATTCTATATTTTTATATATTTACTATAATATTAATATTTGACATAGAGATTAATTTTTGAGAAGTAACTCTTTATCGCGGCTCCGGATTCGGCATTACTGCATGTAACAACGCAAACAAAGTGAATGTGAAAGAACGGCTAACTACATCACACTCGTATGTGCAAGTCTAGGCTATCGCTTTACTGCATAAGTTTTACTTAAATTTAAATGTTCAGTCCTAACATAAAAGCACATGCGAGGAGATGTGGAATTTTGTTTTATTAATATATCCATGTGAGTACTTTTATTTTAAATTTTTATTTTTATGTTTACACGCTCATATGATTTCTATTATGTAGCAGTATGTCAGTGTTAGTGTGTGTTGTTGCTATTATGTATAAACTAGTTCAGCAGTAATACTCGAGTTATACCTTCTGAATGTCAACAAACATGTGAGATCTGGTGTAGTTTACTATGAGAAACTTGTCCTCACCCGAGAAAACTTTCTGGGCTTTCAGACACTTATGCCATATCTATTATCTGTATGTGCCTTATATGTATTATTGGAACTAAATAATAGTTCAGGACGCATTCATTCATAATTTTGTGGTGCCTAGCAACTGGCCTTAGTACAGTTGTTAATAACTTTTTCTTGCTACAACTGGCTTTTTAATTTTTTGTCTCCTGCTTGCAGTGGAGAGAAAAAGCATATTTTTCCTACTCCTTTTTATTATTCGTGATTTGTTTTCTTGCGGGTTTGAAGACAGTTATTCTTTCTCCTGGGCACAGCGAACTTCAGGGATTTGTTGGTTTCATTGCAAATCCTGCCTTACAGGACTTGCAATAATAATGCAATAATAAATAAATAAATAAATATCTTGGGACAATTTGGGACAATGGGCATGTGTAGCGGGCTTGTCATACAAAAAAAGTATTTGAGGTTTAGTGCTGAACATTGTTTTTGTAATTTGTAGATTATCCTTGCCTTGCGCTTCAGTGTCGTAGCTATAAATGTATTTTTTCATTTGGTTTACATATCTCTTTCCCTTTTATACTTAGTTCTCATAAAAAGGAATAATATTTACTAACCTGTTTGTGTTTTTTTTTTTCAGCTCTAACCCTGATTATAACTAAAGTTTGAAGAAGATTCAATCTAGTAGTAGCAATATGGGTTCATTTAGCTTAGGTGATGTTCCAACCACACCTCCTTACAAGATTATGGAGGCCGACGAAAGCGCGGACGGCTTTTTGGAGAAATTCAATCCAGGGGTTGTGCCTCCGGAGCCCCCAAAGAACATTATGGCGGGGGATGATGGTGCATCTACATCGAATTTTCATCAGATGGTGCATCAGTCTGTGATTAATGAGCCAAGAGAGTCTATCGACTGTGACTCTGCAAAGGTGGAGAATGATCAGGCAATGTTGCCTAAAGGATATGACAAAGTTGTTAAAAAAACTAAAAAGAAATCTAGATCCAATACGCATCAATGGGGAAGAAAAAAATCTACTAAACGTAAAGTAGATAAGCAAGATCGCGTTAAGGCCGTGCCGAGAATAAAGAGGTCGTCTGAAGCGCGTACTAAAGCACCAGTGGTGCCATTTACTATGAAAACCCGCTCACAAACCCGGCTAAACTTGGTGGTGCAAGCAACCTCAAACGAGACTGAGGAAATAAAGAAGTTAAAGAGCCCAGCCCATATTGAGACGCTACGTCGTGATGCGCCTAAAGCACAAGCTACGCGTCAGGACCGCCGCGGTTACAAACGCCCACAGCCAGTCAGTTTCGAGGATACCATGCATACTTCTACGTATAACATCGATGTTATGCGTGACCAATTTGGGAATTTTGATCCTACATCCTGCGAAGTTATTCGTCAACTTATGGAGCCTTTACCCTGGACTCGCTGGTCAGCCCAATCCTTTGAAGACTCCACTTCCACAGCGATGGCAACAGATCGTTCTCGTGCCACCGGCTCCGGTGCTCCTGCTTCCTCGGCATCTCCCCCAGTGTGCACCAATCATAATACTTGCCCCTTTTGGGCCACCTGTGGCGCTCCATGCTCTCCGCCCGCCGAGGTCGGCCTGCTCGCCGACGTCGCTCTGCCCGCCGGCGTCGCTCCGGCCGCCGAGGTCGCTGCGCCCGCCGACGTCGCTCTGCCGGCTGACATCGCTCAGCCTGCTGCCCCCGCCGAGGCCGCTGACGTCATCCCGCCCGCTGACATCGCTCAGCCGCCCGCTCCGCCCGCCCGCGCTGCTCGCGTTGCATTCGCAACCCGCATTGCTAATATGCCGACCGCTGTGCGAATTGAGTCCGCTGGCGTTGACGACATCGCTGGCGTTTGCCCCGGGGTAGGCGCCGATTCAGACGATTTAAATTTGAACTCGGCCACTGGCTCGGTTGCTTTCAAACACGAATACGACCCTTACGATTTTGAGTATTATGAATTACGACTAAAAATTCCGAATGTCTCTAATTTAATATTGTAAGCTCAAAAGAATGCAGTGTACTCATCTTGTGATATGTCAGTGGCACTACAGTGTCTAGTCGACGGCACTAAGTGTCAAGAGATATGATTTTTCATGTTATCGTCATATAATTATGCAGCATTGTGACGGTGCCTAAATAGTTCTTGATTCATAGAATTTTGTAACATCATTGAACTCTGAGGCACAATTAGCATTTCGTTGCGAAGCTAAAAATAAGTTATAGCTTAGTTCCAGAAAACAGATTAGCTCTCTGTGTTATCATAGTCGTATACATTTAATGTTATTTGTGTTAGAATGTTAAGCCAGTAGTAATTTTTGATCTCAACTTAGTTTAAATCCAGATCTGTAGTGTTCTTATATATAATCACCAAACATAATTTATCATAAGTCCTAACTGTAGACATTTGTCTACAGTTACAAAAACTACTCGAGTAGGTTAAGTTCTCATAATGTTAATGTTTCCTCGTAACATTACCTTCCACTATCTTGATGTATTTTCTGAACAAAACCTTCGAAGGAATAAACGCTTTATAATTGCTGTTGTCGCCTACCGCGTTATTATTGACGCATTCATTCTTCATTTATAGTAATTCTAATTCATTTTCAGTTAAATAATTAAAAATAAAACTCAAAGATGAGCTTAACTAAAATAAAACACATTTAATGTGAATACATTTTGTCTTAAACTTAAGTAGGACAATGCGTTCTATGAACGATTGAATCCTGAACTTTAGTACTGCTCAACAAAGTCTAGGGAACGTCACCTGAGCGTGTGAGCTAGTGCGAGCGGGCAACATCATCATGTCTGAGATACTAAGGTGCAGCTTTTGACAGTTCTATTAAATACTACTATGTGTGATCTTAAAAATACAATAATATAATATTTCCAAATCTAGTTCGTCTCAGTAAATGATTGAAGGTTTACCTATTACGAACAGGTTCTGCCAACCATAATTACGTAATCGAATGCATTTAAATAATCGTAATGCCATTTTTAAACACTTTCAAATTATTTTAATTCTTCTTGTTGGACATAATTATGTTGGTCCACCGCTAGGCTTGTACTTCTCCAATGATATAAGAGCTGCACCGATGATATTAGAGCTCATGCCGGGCCAATGTGAAAAAATAAATCTAGTGCCAGAACTGTCTTGTTTAACAGAAAAACTTACGAATGACTATAAAGGAGATCAAAGAACACTTGGTAAATAAAAATTCAAGAATTATGTCGCACGATTGGTGCACAAGTAAATACATATCTAGCAGAACGAACATAATAAATCAACACCGACTAATCCCTTGAATAACGTCTTCAAATATATTAAATGGTTATAAATGTTGTAGAGTTGTAGCTTGTCGTAGATGCGTGATCACACGATGTCAAATTTTCAAATCTTTTATAATTCAATATCAATTAATTATGGTGCCTAAAACTGGCAGCCTTCATGAATTTTTCATTATTCAATTTGATTTTCCACTAGACTTTGTTTAACAGTTTGTCTTTTAAAGAGTTACGTCTATTTTATAATCTATATTTTTCTCTTAACGATATAACTTAGGCCGTGTTTAAGAGGATTTCGGCATAACATAAGGTATATCACAAAAGCGATTTTTGAGCTTAGCTGACGTTGCGCCGCGCGCCGCCCTCTCCCCCCTCCGTCGGCCGTGGCGGGAGCGCGTGGCGGCGGCTGAGAACACTCCGCGCACGTCGCATGTAAATCGCTACTGTGATACGGCACTTAGGTAACGTCTAAACTATTAAAAAAAAATGAATGTATTAATAATGAAGTATGAAAGACTGCAGAATGAAAGACTGCAACTGATTTGAGTAGGCTGTATACGTGGAATGGTTGTTCGGACCAGATGTCGAAGGCATCTTTGTTAGTGTTTTTTCCTTTAATGTAGAATGCACATCCTTCTGCGATGTTAGTGTATAAATATTAATAATACTTATCCCATTTAAATTTTAATGAATATTATAACGATAAATGTAAACATGCTGTATATTCACTTTTATCAATAAAGTAGATGTCAAAAAGGGTGTTGTTTATTTTCCATCTGTTTTACGTCGCTATTATAATAGGATAGGTATTCCGACCTAGTCTTGTGTCCTCAATAGGCTAGGATAAACTCGAATAAATTAAGGTATTAAAATGCATATACGTAATTCAAGTTATATTAGCATAAAATTAATAAATTTGTTACACTGTAATTGAAATTAAAACTTGATTCTTGAGTATGTATTCCCGACAAAGAAATAAATATTATCTCTTGTACAAGTATTGTAACGAAAGTGTTACTTGTATGTGTTTGTGTAAAAAACTCATTGACTCCTGAGACTTCGATCTGAGGGAAGATGAATTTGTTTGCAATTAGATTTTTTCGAAGGTAAACTAATCATAACTTCCAGAATAAAAGTTGTTAAAATTCATCCTTGTGATAAAAGCTATTTATTTATTATAATAAACCATAACGCTTAAAGAAAGCGCTAGCACTACGCACTGCGTCAGGCATTATCTACCATTACAATGCCAATGGTGTTATCTGCTTTAAAAGAATATATATTTTATATTGAGGTATACATCTATTTTTCGTCTCCCGTAGCGAAAGCACTGGAAGCGGTGAAGGGTGAGCGATAGGGTGCTGTTATAATTGTGACGTTCACAAAGTGCTACAATACAATGTAGCTATTTATTAAAATTAGGCTACAGCATTATTTGAATAAATGAATTTTTTGACTTTTTTATTTTGACACTTACTGAGGTGCGAGACCTTAAAGGTTACGCAAATTAAAAGAAAAACGGTTATAAGATTGCAATGTGGTCCGTCAGTCTGTCAATACCATTAATTTCAAGATTGCGTGGAGGAACTAAGTTAAGTACAATATAAACCGGTTACTCAGGACTACGGTCCAATAAAGTTATGAAAAAATAATAGGTAGGTACTATGTTAAAGAAAGATACGGCCGACTGTTCTGCAAAATAAGCATATTGCCACATTTGCAAGGAAATCAAAATCCCGTTATAATCGGTCTTGTCAATTTCGAGATTAGTGGGAACAAACAGACAGAAGGAAATTTTTTTTTTAAATAAACTTGTGGTGAATGTACAGACACTCCAATTTTAATTATATGTACAGATAGGCGCCCTTCGGTTGCGGTTGTTAAATATGCTAAAGTAATAGCATTGACTATTTCTTGTCATATAATATATGTGTTGTTTGATTTGTTTGCAAAAGGAGCGACTACCACTGACAGCAGCTACCTCGACTACATATAGTAAAATAAATATTCTAGGTATAGTCATTTTCTTTCTTAAGACTTGTCTTAATTGGTAAACAAACATTGACATTGAGAAAAACCCAATATATCTTGATTCACACCAACTACACTAGTAATGTTATGCCTTTGCGGAGTATATATTAAAATTACATTGAAATAATTAAAAGTACAGTAATTTTAATAAAAACTAATTACACATGTTATTACCATCTATTAGCTAAGTACGTTGGCGTATCTACAAATAATAAATTTTAATTATACATTTGAATGTTATCAAAGACTATATGGGTATCTATTATCAATTTTGTCATCGCCACACTGTTATTACACCTATTTTTTTCGAACTCATTAGGTAAATATGACATTTGATTTATCTCGTAAACTTGCAAGTTTTAAATAATACGTCGGGGAAAAAGTATTTTCGCATTATAGTATGTATGAACTTGTAATAAAATCTTTCTCTCTAATAATATATTTAGACTGTGCTCTCTCTAATAAAATTAGAATTTGAAATTATGTTCTTTAAAATTTTAACTTTCAATTATACCAAAACCAGCCAGATGCAAATACTATAGCCAAAAAGATTTTATTACAAGTTCATACATACTAGAATGCGAAAAAACTTTTTCCCCGACGGATAATACATATATTCATAGAACCGACTAGACCTGAGTAATCTGTTTAAATTTCATTTTGTTACCTTCACTTATATTACCTCAAATACACATATCCTTGACGGACTAACGGTCTGAGAACAAAGTGAATTCTTAAGAGTTCCATCTTTTTTTGAGGTAGGGAACTTTTTCAGGTTCTGGTATTTACTGAATATATCAATACTTACCTACAAAGCTACTACTACTGCTAACAATTACGCATCAACAGCTGTCATTCTTGCCTACATTATAAAATAATAAATACATAATTCGATAATGTAATTAATGATACAACACTTCTTTGTAAAAACTCTTTCGTTCTATTCTAAATTTGATTGACCACTGACTTTTTTATAAACAAAAAGATTAAAAATGCGTGTCCGTGTCAAGTACACACAATCTTATCTAAAGAAATGGGTTCAATGAATAATTATCAAATCAAATATTCCAGTTTCGCTTCTTCTTTTATTTCTTAAGCTTAAATTGATAGATATTTTATGGGTGAATAGAAAAAAAAATATTAGCTGCTTTCGGGGTATCATAAGTTTGTTTGCATGAACTCTATCTACTTGTATTTCAACACACAGTTAAGAATCCTGAAATAATAATTTTGTCTCGTAAAACTTGCAAAATTTAGAAAAACTGTTATCATTCCTGGAAATAGTCTTTATCCACCCCGTTTTACGGTATTCGGGAATTGAGACGAAGCAATAGCAGTCCTAGTGCCCGCCACCAGTGACACCTCTGTTGTCTGACTATAACCAGTACACTTAAATACGTACTATTACAGTAGGTACTCTGAATACACGAGAAAGGGATTTTTTTGAGGCAGGAAGACAACCGTGTACCGTGTAATTGATTGTATATGACTAGCTCAATAAGATTATTATCAATAATAGAAAAAAAAAACTGTATGAGACACAAGAAACAAAACTATTCGAAAAAAGTGAAAATGAACACATTTCCTTTACTATGTATTAATTTACACAAGAAATACAAATCTAAAGAGTTTGTTTATTTGAACAGTAATCTAAGTAACTGTTGGTTCAAGTTGGAAAATGTTTTTTTTTGTGTTGGAATTTGTTGTTGTGAATAGTCCTTTAATCAAAGAGGGTTTTAAGCTGTCCTATAACATAAAGTTGTGAGTCCTATACCAATTGGAGCGAAGCATCGGGGAAAAATGTTGTGAAAACAGGGAAACTACTCATATTTGAAGTTTCAGTTGCGGGCGTTGCGTAAATGGTTTAAGTGACTCAATAAATATGTATGAAATATTTATTTATCTTTAAATTATCTAATTGAAATGACCGCCATAGTTAGATATGTATATCTTTGAAAATACAATTATTTACCAAGAAGTTTTACTAACACATTACTAATCCTAATCCAAACAAATGTGTAGTATCCAAACAAAAGTATATAATCTGATAATAAAATTCCCGCACACTTTTGTCACAAAGTTAATTACCGTACTCCTCCGAAACGACTGGACTGACTCTCTTGTAATTTTGTATATGCATCCAACATCTATTTTTCATCCCTACTTTTGTTTTGCGAACTAATTCGCGGGTTACAGCTAGTTTTGTATAAAACTGTCCTGGACATCACTTAATATCCTAAATCATTATAGAAAATACTCCGCAGCAAAATACACTCACCAAATTAATTTCTTCTAAAGTCTTTCTTCAGTCAACACAAGTATCTTTTGATTACTTTCTGGGAAACCCCAGTAACTTATTTGTAAAGATTTACTGAAATAAACAATTTTTTTTTCTTCTAAATCGCGGTCATAATAAGCGAAATTGTCGAAGTCGCGGGCAACAAAAGATTGTAACAAAAGATTCTTACAATCAGAACACAATTAGGTTCTCTTTGTAGTATAACTAGTATACCAATACGCAAGAAAATTGTAAAACCTATCTTTGATTACCGGCCTTTTAAAATTAAAGTCAACGAGCAATTTTAGCATAAAAAGGTAACAAATCTTGACTTTTGAATTAACCGTAATTAGTCGTGTTACTTACTGCAAATATGCATTGTAACAAGTCCGCAAAATATTGTGGTCTAGTAAGAAGAACTCAGTAGACTATTTTGTTACACAGGTCTTGTTAGTAGAAAAATTTAGGACCAATTTTCATACATTTTTCGTCATATTCTTTCAGTCATCAATCTTAATATGGTCAAGAATTTATTTTTTCTTAAAGATAAACTAGTACTTATGCTTGTATTTCCGTGATTATCACGAGTAACGAAAGTTTTTCTATGAATCTTCTGAAAGACTTAATTTGACCAACAATATTTGAATAGGTATTTATACGTAGGTAAGAATGAATTCAAACACTAATTGAAAATCTACACACATCAAAAAGTGACCACCCCATCACTCAGACTTCAAAACCCGACGAGTACATTCAATTATAATTGAAAAGCATCTACCTACGCTACATACAACCCGCCGCCCGGCGCCGCAGTCCTATAAATCTTCCAATAGCTGTATCGATCGTTTCCATGCACTCTGGAAGCCGGCGGCCGGTGGCAGGGTGCAGTCTGTCTGGCTGTAATGCACATGCGCTATGAACTCCGCGGCCTCCAGCAAATGCCGCATTGCCGCACCCCGGCAGTCAGTGCAGTCGCGTCGATGCAACCAGACAACCGTAAATCTACCTCGTTTACCAGTAATGCAGAAGCAGTACTTATTTAGATATAAAGTGTCAGTGCCTTGTAATTGAGTAAGGACTGCCCATGTTATGTTCTTCCCTGCAAGACGCGGCGTTACCTCAACGTGCACTCGAGTGGCGACGTCTTCGCGTGGTGTCAGATCACGGGAGGGTAAGTACCTAGCTATAGTGAAAAATAAAATTAAACTAATTAGGCGCCGCGTAAAATTAATCATTCAAGCTCGCGTTTAAATACTTCTTCTTAAGGCATAAACTAATTCGAGTCCACGTGCTTTGCAAAGTGATGTGACATGCTCCCCGCGATGTGATGTGTTTATATGTTACGTGCTATTGTGCAAGTGCTAAGTGTTGTTTTAATTATGTTATGTTTTGTGAAAAGTGCCTGTGCTGTTTGTTACTTGTGATGTGTCAATGGTGTGAAACAAGTGTTTAATTTGTGTGTGCTGGTGCGCGCGTGATCTTGTTTGTGATACTGTTATATGTGTCTTATGAAGTAATTATGATATACTTTGTACCTGTAATAATCATTATGTATAATTTCTTGTCAGTTATGGTTTTCGAATATATTCTTTTGTTATCTTAATGTGTTTATTACTTTGACAACCCTATGATTGAGTTTATAAAATTCGGAATTAATTCGGTTCGGAAATTATAATTTCTAATTATTGAACACAATATAAGTTAATATTATTATATCCTATTTGACTCCTTTAGAGGGGCAGGCTAGAGGAAGGGGGAAGGGGGCAGTAATGGCGCATTGCGTATTTGGATAGTTCTAGGGTATTGAGGGCAATCAAATGCGCATGTGCATCACTGCAGCATTGCGGACTGCGTCAGTACTCCCCCTACCCCCCACCCCTGCCTCACGTTGCCGCCCGCGGCCTGTGCCCTGCACGTCATCTCCCCGCCCCCCACCGTCCTGTACCTCGCCGCCCTGCTCCTCCAGCCAGGCACCCGACCGGTGCGCTATAACCTATAACCACCTCTCCCTCTAATTAAAAGGGGTAACTAATTGATAACCGAGCGTTTATACTAAGTTGAACACTCTTAACAAGCTGGGGATGGACCCTCATGGTTCAAGCCCATGACTGCTCCCCCTGTATATAGAATAAAGATATACCAGATATAGAAAAAAATCACGTGTCCGTAACTTAACCCTTTTCTGCTTACGAAATATGATTGCCAATTAGTGAACGAATTTTACTAATTGTAAATAATTAGTAATAAGTTAGGTAGTACATTTTCAGCAAATTATACTACTAATAAGTTTAGAGGGGAACGCCACATATGGACAGCAGATATTACATAAAAATTAACGTTTTTAAATCCTGATAGTATTGGTCATCTAAATAACATTTATTATTATGTAGATCGACGTCACTGTTCTGTAAATATGTATAAAAATATAAGTTTACAGTCAATTTTCAGCGAGCGGACTTTAAAACTGTCTTTGTTTAATGCTTAATTGTTGATTATGGCGGGGAAATGGTCTCCTTACTATGTACTCTTTCCAAATGTAGTCATTAGAGTTTATAAAACACACTTGCTATTTTAAATATAATATACTCAATTCATTATCGCGTACAATGAAAATAGCGCAGATGTCCATAACATTACATTTGACACGAGTCATAACAAGTGAAGTGTCAAATTAATTTATTTTTTTGTAAAAAAAAAACGATTATCGTCTTTGTTTTTTCTATTTTTTTACGAGTAGGTTGATAATTGTTTTAGGTTAGATAAACACTCTCTTTCTTTTATAGATTAGTTGCCCTATAGCATAGTGCGGGAGACAGTTTTTAGTAACGTTTCGTTTTATTTTGGAAGTTGCATCGATTTACAATTATAAATTAAAATTAGAACTGTACTGCATTTGTAATACACGAAATCATTCAATCATTGAAATGTTCTAGTTTACAAAATAAAATCGATATTAAAATAAAATAAGCAAAGCTTTGTGCATTTAACGTAACAAAATATTTATTAGAGATAATTCTATGGTGCTAAGACAAATTCTTTAACAGAGAGAGCAAACTTAATGCTACGAACATCAATGGCGATAAAAATAAACTTCATAACGCCACTTACCTAGTCAATGTGGTACTGACAGTTGTCAACGTCATATTGAAAACTATCTCTCGCACTTTGCTATAGTGCAACTATTTGGTAAATTTATTAAATCTAACAATATAAAATTATAACTATGTATTTTATGTTAGTAAATAATATCTATCATTATTAGAACCTACTAACATTTTAACAACGGAACTCTGCTGAAAAGACACTTGCATTACAGTAAAATAATTCCAGTACCCATGTGTGGTCACTACATGACACTGGCAGAAATTGCTAAAACAGTTAGCAGATTGCCATAATAAAAAAATAAAAAAAAAATAGTGCAACTATTAAGGCGCTCCCACACCGGGAGCATTCGCGTGTAATGTAACATAATATATAGATTCGATTTTGAGCATTTTATTTCAATACTTCCTCCCTGACCGACGAGCGTTCGCGTGTAATGTAACATTATTGGTCTGACGCAACAAAAAAAGCGCATTGATGTTAGAAGTTGTATCTAAATATTACACATTGTATTATTACAAGGTGGGCATTGTAATGCTCGGTTATCTCCGTCACCGATGTAATGCTCGACTCTGTAACATTACATTACACGCGAATGCTCCCGTTGAGGGAGCGCCTTTAGGGCTTGTTTTGTTTTTGAACAATACCAGTGAAGTCCCTTGAGTATAGTTTTTTTTTTTGTTACACATTCGAATTGATTTATCAATGATAACTATTGGACGTATGAAATGTAACTATTATTGGCCCATCTCAAGATCAAATAAATACTCCTTGTCTTTATTTTCCAATAAAATAGTTTTAAGGATTCCTTACCCAAAGGGTAAAACGGGACCCTATTACTGAGCCTTCGCTGTCTGTCTGTCTTCAGCTCCAGGCTGTATCTAGTAAACCGTGATTGCTAGAAAGCGGTCATTTTTACAAATGATGTATTTTCATTACCGCTATAACAACAAATTTAATGAAAAAAAAATATAAAAAAAACCAGACTGCAAAAAATAACCACTAACTAAAAAGAGAAAACCAAGCTGTATAATTTAGTGTGAGGAGTACTCCGTACATTAAAATTAATGCAGGCGGGGCAAACAAATTATGCAAATATTGACAGTTATAGTAACTTAGATTACTACAAAAGGGTTAATTATAGAGCTTGTTTTTCTCTTTTTAGTTAGTGGTTATTTTTTGCAGTCGGGTTTTTTGTCTTTTAATAATTATTTTATTTCTAACTTTTTAGTTTATTTTTTCATAATAAGAAATCCAGTTTATAATGCTTAAAGTACCTCTCACAACTTAAAAGTTAGTAAGTTTTTATTAACGTGTATCTTTCATTTGAAATTGAAACTACTAGTTATACATATATTTTTGGAATTATTATTTACCTAAAACCCTTCATTTTAATACCCCACTCGATGGAAACGGTAAATAAAAAAATATTACCTAACAAGGTGGGTTCCGAAATCCGCTATTTTGTTTATTTTTCTTATGTACCAAGTGTCATTCGCTCTATTAAGACGGATCTAACGACATCACATACCTTTAAATCCTTCTAGCCGTTCAGGCTGTAGCAGGGAACGTAGAAATCTACATACATACTGTCGAAAAACATAACCCTCCTTCTGGCGCAGTCGGGTAAAAATAAGGGTGGTCCCCACACAATAAACGTGGCTTTTTCGTGGATTTTTGCTCAAAATTAAAAACGGTAATAGGTGGTATAAAATTTAAAATTTTCCCAGAATATTTACTTGTATATTACCTTTCAATAAAAATAATTAAATAACAATAAAGTAAATATTAATGGGGGCTTCCATACAACAAATTTAATTTTATACTCGTTCTTAATAAACAGGTAGACGTGATTTTGGTAAACGTGATTTTCTATTATAGATGAGTACGGAACCCTTCTTGCGCGAGTCCGAGTCTCACTTAGCCGTTTTTTTTATATTTAATTGAAGTGGACGCTACGAGAAATCTAATACGTATTTTTTGATTGCTAAATTAATTCGTATTTTTCCTACTTATGGCTTAAAATAAGCATTTTCCTTTGAACAAAAATTGCCCCTCCGAAAGTCAACAATTGGATCCTCATGCAGTCTGCGGTTAGCAGCACGCCGCTTTTCTTTATGACGACTGACTATAAAAATATGAAAAAAATAAATAAATAACCGCGTGTAATTTGGACAGCCACGTTGCGATAGCTTGTATGCACTCCGTTATACTGCCACTGATCAATCAGTTTAAGTTTTTGAAAGATCTCTAATAGGGGTCTTGCTTGAGATTATAGAATAAAAGAATTGAGTCTTTGTTTCGAGAGTTTTGTACCTGTATCGACTTAGTACTCTCGATCAAACCCTTTCCTCACACCTCGGAACGGATGGGTGGAAGAAGGGGTGGAGGTGCGCATGTGCACATTGCACCGGGCGTGCCGCACGGCGCCGCGGTTCCTTAGTGGCGTCAGTCCATGCAGCGGCGCTGGTGCACCCGGTGGTGCTCCGGTCACGATACTCGGGAAGCGCTCCAGTCGGCCAGGGCTGCGGAGGGCCGCGCGGTGGCGCCGCTACAGCGAGCTGTTTGCTGACAACATACTTTGAAGTTAAGCAGGTTAGTGCATTTGTAGTGCATTATTGCATATTCTCTTTGTTCCTTTAGCTGTGTTTCTAGGGCAAAATGTTAATTTAGGAATAGATTTTCAACATTAGACTAGGCTACTTTTTAAATTTCGAGAGATAGTAACAGTTTTGAATCATTTTTATACAAGAATTTGGAAACCAAGTCGTGCAATAGGTACTTGCTCTTTAAATACTTTTCTTTAGACCGGATAGAATAGGGAAGGGGGGGGGGCTAGGGTGTTTTAGCAGCGCGGATGGAAGATTCTAGAATTCTGAGACCGATGGAGTGCGCATGTGCAATACTGCATTGCGGATAGCGCCGCTACCCCACCGACAGCGGCCCTCTTGTATCGCAGCGGTTGATGCTGGTGGGGAGGGGGGTGGGTTAGGTTTTTGTTTACGCCGTTTGGAGCGCTAACAGCCTAGCAGATATCCGATATGTCATATCAGTCATAGTTTCTGGTGCGGAGCATGTTTTAAAAACCTTAATTCCTACTAGTTTTAAGGATTTAAAATGAATCTAAAATATGTATTTTCTGCACTTCATTTGGTAACGAATTTAAATTTCGAGTCGGACTAGTCCAATAAAGGTTTACGATTTATGATATATTATAAAAACAAAATACTTACTAGATCTCGTTCAAATTAATTTTCGTTGGAAATTTGCATAGTAGGTACATAATTATTTTTCTCTAGTTATTTTTAGTCGTAAAAAAGAAGAAAACATTTTGGATTCATCAATATTATTTTTAAATGCCTATCTATAGAGAACCAAAACGTATAGGTTTCATGAAAACATAAAAAGGTTTCAGATCAAATAAAATTATGGTCCCTAAAAAATATTATTTTTATTTTCATTTTTGTGTAAATATTCTAATGCGGTTCACAGAATACATATAAGTATTTACTAATTTGAAATTTTCGAAAAAAAGTGGATGTTACATACGGACGGACAAACAGACAGACATAACAAATCTATAAGGGTACCGTTTTTGGCATTTGGCTATGGAGCCCTAAAAAGTACCGAATAGGTACTGTAACCGTAAAACTGTTAACGTATTTGTTATATTCTAGAAATCTATAAAATACTTTTTAAATCAGACGGAGTATTTTTTTTATTTTCGTTAGTGCTGGATTGCTCACAATATTGCCCAATACAATTTTTAAATCTACAATCGAAAATGCATCGAGACTCGAACCTTCGACCTCCTTTTTTTGGGCCGTGGTGTGGAAATCCTCATGGACGCCCCACTACCACCCCGGTGACTGGGTAGAGCCGGACTGGAAACGTAAAACCTCACTCCTACCATGCTGAAAGGCCCCCTGCCGTGCACGTTTTAGCTTTGTTTGGGCTGATTTAATTTAAAGCACATTGACATTTTTACTACAGTTGTAATTTAGAAAATAAACTAACGAGAGTGAAGAATTGTGATACAAATTTAATACTTAACAATAAAATCCCATATTTAATTTCCCTTTGATTAAGAATCCAGTAACTAAGAATTTCAATAATATCATTATAATTTCAACAGTCAAATAGGATCACGTAAATTGAGCATTTTAGAAATCTAATAATTGGTATCCATCCATTTGAGATCCAATATTCAAAAAACAAAAGTTTATTAATTTAAGAGAACCTAATACTTTTGACTTGGCAGTTCGATAGCCACCCCATTAGGCTATCCCCGCATGCTTCCTTTTATACAAAAGGTAGGAAGGGGGATGTTGGGGGGAGTCTGATCAGCGTGTATGGAAAATTCTCGAATTCTGAAAGCGATCGAGTGCGCATGTGCGTTGCTGCATTGCGGATAAAGTCACTGCCCCGTGTATCGCACCACCCTCATCCCCGTACCACCCTGACTGGGGGACCCCGCCGCCGCGCGCCGGTGGCGCCCTCGCGCTCTTTCCAATCACGTCCGTGTGCTCCAATGAGCTTCTAAATTTTATCAAAACTTTTGTTTCTGCATCTGCATGCATGCAGTAATTCTTTTTCATATTGGAACCACTTCAAAGGATATCACATTTATTTTTGGCTAAGTTTTTCCCGTAACTTCGTCCGCGTAAATGACAATGTACAAAATTTCTTTGAAATAATGTAGGTATCCAAATACAAAAACTTTTATACGTACTAAGTTTGCACCCCTCTTTAAAAGCTTTAGAGAGCGAATTTTTCAATACCTTTTTTAGTGCATCCCTACGATATAAAGTACCCCTGTTTAAAATTTAACCCTTTACAGTTAAGACCTTTATATTTATCATTCATCTTCTCCTATTTGTAAATTCTTAAAGCAGACGACAGACCGTTACAAATATGATTTTTGGTATTTTAGTCATTTTTCGTAAACTGTGGCTAATATCACATTTCATTATTGGGGGCTTACAATCTCTTGGACGCCTTTCCACGTGTATAGTGACGAAAAAACATTAAATTGAACAAAGGTAAAATATGTACCCGATATAAGATAAAAACAATATATTCTTGATATCAAATTCTCGTGTCACAATGTTGGTACTCCTCCAAAACGGTAAAAAAAATTATGTACATATTGGGTCGGATTGAGAATCAATCAACATGTATTTAGCATCGTCATTTATATTTATTTTGCCGGAGAGCGCGTACGGAGTCGCCGGCATAAGCTATTACTTTTAAAATCATCTTACATTAACGTTGCTGAATTTTCTAAGTACGTCACCAAAAAAAAATATCTAATACGCGAACTAAATGATTTGATGCTATCTATACTCTTTCGACTGAATAGTTTCGATTTGACAGGTAGTTAAATTGACGACAAAGAGTCGGCCAATACGAGATACGGAACTGATAAGAATTTTGATTTTTCTCTCTAACCGATTTAACGAATTGAAATAATTATAGTTTTACTAAAATGCTCCTTTTTAGGGTTCCTTACCCAAAGGGTAAAACGGAACCCTATTACTAAGCCTCCGCTGTCTGTCTGTCTGTCTTAATGCTGTATCCCATGAACTGTAATAGCTAGAAACCTGAAATTTTCACAAATGATGTATTACCGTTGCCGCTGTAACAACAAATATTAAAAATACAAAAAAAAATGTTAAAATGAAAAAATGTTTGTTTCTACTGATTTTATGTTCTCTATGTTAATGTAATTGGTTTGTAAACCGTTTTAACATAAATAAATAAGGGGGTCTAAAACAATAAATGTGATTTTTCGTATTTTTTGCTTAATATTAAAAACGGTAACAGCTAGACGTTCCAAATTTTCGCTATGCATAAATGATAGTACGGAACCACTTAGCCGGTTTTATTTTAGTTGTTTTGAACTGAAACGTCAAGTCGTGGCGTGCCGACATTATTTTTTGTCATTGGTTCACTTGGCTTGCTACTTTAGTTTTAACGTAAATTTCAATATTTCAGTTTAATAACTTGTAAATACAATTTAAAAGCTTAATAAAAAATCTTTAACTGATTAAAAAAAATAGAGTCGTAGCGATTTTTTAAAACCATCCGACTTAATATTTTTTCTTAATTTGCATAAAACAACAAAATACAAAAAATCATTTGCATATTTGTTATCTTCTATAACAAGTGTCAAAATTAAACTTTTAAATAATGTTGAAACTTGATGTAGTATAAAATCTTAAAAATGATCACACTATTATAATGATTATTCAATTATTTTAATTGCATATTATTATTAAGTATCCACTCAGTATAAATCATTCTTGCACAAGGTCTATCGGTGGGTTAGTTTAAAAAAAAAGACAATTTTTGTGGTGCCTTATGGTTGTTATAAGGAAGAAACTTTACGAGTTTGTGGGGTTTAAAATAGTTTCTACGTAATAAAAGTTCAATAACCTACCGAAAAAAGAAAAATATATCATAAAATATTTTTTTCTATTGCTTTCTTGAATTTTTTAGATAAATAAATAAGCAGTTTTTAAGATATAACTGAATAAACAAAATACCTGAACGCTAAACTAGGTAATTGAAAACTATTTGTTAGAAAAAATCTAAACGTGTCACTGAGACCAGGACGGGATGAATAAAAAAAACGCAACTATGCCAATCGAAACACTTAATTCAAAATTTACATAGATGCATGAAGTAGTTGCACTGCTTGTTGTATGTCACAGCGTTGCCAAATGTAGGCCGTGCTCAAAGTGCACAAGCCAGCATTTTTAGGGTTACGTAGCCAAATGGCAAAAAGTGGAACCCTTACAGATTCGTTATGTCTGTCTGTATGTCCGTCCGTATGTCACTGTCAATTTTTTCAGAGCTATACTGTTGAAACTTGGTACGTAGATGTATTCTGTTAACCGCATTAAGACTTTTATGCTAAAATAGAAAAAAAAAAAATTGGGGGTCTCCCACACATGGAACTGAAAATATTTTTTTTTTCATCAAACCTATACGTGTAGGGTATCTATGAATAGGTCTTTTAAAAAGATTTTAAGGTTTCTAATATATAATTTTTTAAACTGAACACTTTGCGCGAGAGACTCTTCCAAAGTGGTAAAATGCCCCACCCCCTTCTCCCGTAACATCTGAAATAATAAAATGGACAAACTTAAAAATATATGTGATATGCATTACAATGTAAACTTTCAATGACAATTGGTTTGAAAAACATCTAGTTATAGTCCAACAAATCTAAGAAGTACCGTTTGACGTTTCATCATTTTCAAACCGAAACAACTTTGTTCATGCGTACAATACTCAGTTTCGACAACCTTTGTCATAAAACCATGAATTTAGAAAGATTTTATTATTGTATCTAAAAATGTACAATTTTTAATATCCTAATTTAATTGAAAACTTTCAAACAAAGCAAAATAACACATATTTACATAGTAAATAATTTCTAATAGTTCTATTTTTGACCTCATTGCAAAGTCACGTAGTTAGGTCCCTGCTTGTAGTGTTGTGACTCTTCAGATACACTTGTATGCAAAAAAATCGATTACATATATGAAAAATCGAATGTATTACTTTCAAATTATCAATTGACGACACGTTACTGCGCAACCGTATTATGCACTTAATATATAGGTACCCTAAAATAAATTACGACTTTGACAGAGACGTACACTTTGATAATTTCATATACACCGTGATTTTTAGGTCGTTTTAAAAAAGTCGTCCACACAATGTATCCGTCATAAAATACCTCTAGGCGCGAATATAATTTTTTTATCATTAATTAAAATAATATGCATGAAAAAAATAAATAATACATTGGAAATATGAAACATCCTGTTAAAAATGTTTACGTATCAAACTGTTGAAGATACATGCTACATACTTACTGCGAACATTATGATTGCAATAGTAAGACAGCTGTTTTACGCTAAGGTGAATGACCTGTGATAAGACGCCGCCGCGCCGCCCGCGCGGCCCCTTTGGCACAAGGTTCGGACCGCGCTCACTACAGAGTGTTCGTAAAACTGCCTTGTGTCATAATAATGAATAATATTTTTATTCATTCAAATCTTAAAAAAAACATATTTTTTTATTATAAACGTTTACTAGTCATTGGATACATGAACTGGGCTGCTTTTTTAAAACGACCTAAAAGTCACGGTGTATAATCAACTAGTCATTAATTTAAATGACGATGACGATGACGATTTTAGTACTAGTAGTGTATAAATAAAATATCCTAAACATAACTTTTATTTCATTATGACAATTGATCTCTTAAAATTTGGATATTATAGTAATCGATCTCATAAAAATCGGATATTATAGTAATCGATTTTTTTACTCCCAACCCTATTATCCTATTTGTCATAACTGTCAAACGGTACTTCTTAGATTTGTTGGACTATAGCAGGTTTTTTTAATACGTCATAAATCGTTACCTGCAAAAAATACTTTTCATAAACTCAAAATTAGGTTCGCATTTAGTTCGATTTTAATCATATAATGTAGGTAATTACAATGTTATTATCAAATCATCGACCATAGTTACAACGAACTTCAAGAAAAAGGTAGAGCACAAAAAAATAACCCCTCTTTTTCTAAAATAAACAAGTATTTTTTTCCAAAACCATATACTATGCACTGATATGAGTATCAATATTGTCCTCTTCTTCAATTTGACGGATTTCGTTGACTAAATCAGTTTAAAATCAGGTAAAGAACCTAGAATCTTCTTCTATCTCTACGTAGCAATTCGCTCTTTGTCCCGGAAATTTTCTAGCTGCATCGATCTAGTGCTCTCAAATATCCCCCCCCCACACCGGCGGCATAGAGGGTGGAGTGCACCGCGCTGCTGTAGCTAGGCTTCAGTCCATGCCGTCGCGCCGCTGCTTTCGGTTGGCGCCACGTGACTCGTGTAGCGCTCCAGTGGCAAAATCCTGGCGCCGTGCACCTCACATCATCGAGAACGCTGTTCCAGTAAATAGATTGAAGATTAGCAGGTTAGTGCTATATTAGTCTAATTGTTTTTTTTTTGTTGTATATCTATTGTTTGGGTAGGATATGATTTTCGAATATTTTCGCTCGTAAACTTTTAGTATCATGATGGAGGTTTTTGTTTAAATATTCTGTAAAGTAGTAGGCAATGGTAATAGGAAATCGCGTTTTGATAGATTCAATAGGTTATTTCGCTTCCACTCAGCGTGGCGTTGATAGGTGAGAGGGGGGGAAGCTAGCGTTGCGGGGCGCTCATTTAGACGGTTCTAGAGTTCTGAAATCTATCAAATGCGCATGTGCAATACTGCATTGCGGATAGCTCCTCTTTCCCAAACTGCACCCCCGCGCGTTTCCGCCCCACCCACCGCAATGACCCCGAGGATTTCGTTTAATTTCGTTCCTGCGTTCCGTCAAACTTTTTTGCTTGTGATGGTTTTTCGTCTCCCCTTCCCCCCTGTCCTTCCCTTAACAATAGCACAACCTTGTTGTGGTTTCCCATCCCTCAAAATGAAGTTTGGTGTCAATTTGACATGATACCTTCTTGGGTTTCGAATTATAAGTTTAGAATAACATTTAACACATAAGCCCCGCCATACGTTACTCAGAAGTTTGAAAATTATTAAGTATTAGCTGTTACCCGCGACTTCGTATGCATTAGTAATACTCTCGAGTAAAAAAGACTTGTCCAAAATAAAAATTGGGGTTAAAACGTAAATGTTGGCCGATTCTCAGACCAACCGGATATACACACAAAACTTCATAAAAAAAGGTGAAGTTGTTTCGGAGGAGTACTCCCACGAACATTATTACACGAGAATTTTATGTATATTAAGATTTATCTCAAGAGAGCACTTAAAAGGATAAAAAGTGCCCTATCACCCAAGTCCACTCATACCCTGTCTGTATACCAAAGATCATCCAAATCCTTTCAGTAGTTTCAGCGTGATTGACGGACAACCATCCAGACAAACTTGTGTACCTAGTCTTGCCATAAATATTGTAATAAAGAAAAAAGAAAATTGTTAACTGCAAATAACATTTATTACTTTTACAGTGTGTCAGTTTAATACATAAATATAAAACAATTAAAAATATAAAAAGCTTATTCGAAGTGGTCTCCATTGGCTGCAATACAGTCCTTTAAACGATGAGGCCAGTTATCAATAGAAGCACGCACTCTTTCCATGGGAAAATTCTTCACTGCCAATCGTATAGATTGTTTTAGGGACTCCAAATTATCATGGCGTTTAGAGCAAGCTGTACTCTCTAAAACTGACCACAAATCATAATCCAGCGGATTAAGATCGGGACTAGACGACGGCCAGTCTTCAGCTCTGATGAAGTCCGAAACGTTCGATTCCAACCAAGACTGCGTGGACCGAGCTTTATGACCCGGCGCCGAGTCTTGCTGGAAGGACCATACTTGGTTATTGAACATGGTGATGTTAAGGGGCTTAACTACCTTCTCAAGAATGGTATCTTGATACACTTGTGCCGATGTTTTGATACCTTTTTCACAAAAATATGGCTCAGTCACTCCTTCATAGCTAACACCCCACCAAACCATCACTGAAGTCGGATAATGTCCACGTTGCACTCTGTCGACTAATTGGGAAGCTTCCTTAGAGCTTTGAGCATAAATACGGTCATTTTGTTTGTTAAAATGTTGCTCAATTGTAAAAATTTTCTCATCCGTAAACAAAATTTTTCTGTGACCTCCCTTTGCGTACCGCTTCAGTAGTTGTTTCGATTTTACCACCCTATTCTTCTTTAAATTATCAGTTAAGAAATGGCCAGTGCGTCTCTTATAGGCTGCAAGTCCTAAGTCATCTTTTAAAATACGCGACATGGTTCTAGGTGCTATCTTCATTTCCCGAGATAAAATCTTTTGCTTTCGGACAGGATTTCTTCGAATTCTTTCCCTTACTGCTTTGACCACCTTTTTCGTACGAACACTACGTGGACGGCCAGATCTTTTTCTGTCACAAACAGAGGAGGTCTCATTGTACCTATTAATAGCCCGGTACACAAACATTTTACTAATACCAAGTGTATGGAGAGTTTTAAAAATTGCATTTGGCTCCATACCTACTTTGTGTAATGCTATCACAGCGATTCGGTTCTCTTTATCACCCCACACCATTTTAATATCGCAAAATATTTTACAATGTATTGGCGCCAAAATGAGAAAACACAATGAACAATCGTATAAAAATGACAGATTCGAAATTCAAATGTAATATTTTTTTATAATTAAGTGTAACAGTATTTATGGCCAGACTAAGTATTTTTTTAATTCAGCTAAGTTCGACCACCACTGTACCAGTTCACGAGGTATCAGTATATTTTTAGGGTTACGTAGCCAAATGGCAAAAACGGAACCCTTATAGATTCGTCATGTCTGTCTGTCCGTCCGTCCCTGTCACAGCCACTTTTTTCCAAAACTATAAGAACTTAAACTTGGTAACTAGATGTATTCTGCGTGCCGCATTAAGATTTTATACAAAAATAGAAAAAAAAAGCAAAACATTTTGGGGGTCTCCATACATAGAACTGAAACAGATTTTTTTTTATAAAACCCATACGTGTGAGGTATCCATGGATAGGTCTTCAAAAATGATGTTGAGGTTTCTAACATATTTTTTTTATAACTTGAATAGTTTGCGCGAGAGACACTTCCAAAGTGGTAAAATGTGTGTGTGTGTCCCCTGTAACTTCTAAAATAAGAGAATGACAAAACTCAAAAAAACATGTGATGTGCATTACTATGTAAACTTCCACCGAAAATTGGTTAGGACGAGATCTAGTAAGTAGTTTTTTTTATACGTCTTAATCGTAAACCGGAATTTTCCTTTCATTCGATGTACAGATGATAGTACTGTTATATCGGAATAACTATTACTTGAAACGCAATTTAAAAGTGCTGAGTTTCCAATTGCATTGACGACAATGCAATAGGAAACCGTTGTTATTTTCATAAGTAATTCTAATGGTTTTTTCCTCAGTTTGGATTGGACTTCCGTCGCGCATACTAATTTGTAAACGTGTTTAATAATTCAATATATTTTTCTTTCTTAGCAAATTAAATAGTTTTTTTTAAAAACCATCTTCCGACCCGCTCCGTAACAGTGGTGTCAGAAGTGGGATACCAGTGTCGATATCGTCGTAACCGTTCCACTGGTATTCCCTATCGGGTCGTGGTTATCCTGAAGACTCAAAGTGACTGTATGTGAACTTCACGTTGCCGACAAGTTAATCCAGCTCCGGGGTGTTCCTATTTTCGCTAAGTGTAATCACACCTCGACAAACTCAGTGCCATCTCTCAAAGACGAATCGCGACAGTAAGCCTTACGAATAAATTGCGTAAGCCTGCCGGTCGTCCAGAACTCTCGTTGCTCCTATTTCCTGGGGACTCAACATACACGAGTCCTGTTGTCGCGATATCGCCGCAAGGAGCGAGTAACTGCCCCTTGCCGCCCTGCCACGTGGTGCTGCCACGCGGTGCTACCACACCACGCTGCCACGCGGTGCTGCCACGTGTAAGCGTTGTTCGAGCTTGAGTGCCGTGCGCTGCCAGCCACGCTGTTCCTGACGTTCCTGTTGTTGCTGGCTGCAACTCATCACGCCGCTGAACTCCTGCTCCAGTAATCGTGGTAATCCAGTGCCAAGAAATGCGTATCGTCTACTTCGTGTTCCTGTGTCTGTGAGTAAAACACTTTGTTTGCTGTTATCGCTACTATATTCTTAATTATTAGCAAATATTCTTATTACCTAGGGTATCGCATATCGTAAATCCTATCCATACCTACATATTCGTGTTACACATTTACCTTTCATAATTTTCTTTAAAGTTCATAATGTCTACAGAAACTAGTGAAACTACTTCTAAGAAAACCGCGAAAATTTCGTTAAGCGAACAGTTTCCGATTAAGGTGCTCTGTGATTTTATTAAGCCTTATAAGGGAGAGCGCGAGACTCTTACCGCTTTTCTCACCAACTGCCAGAACGCCTTAGATCTAGCATCACCAAGTCAAACAGTTTTACTACTAAAATATATCCTATCGCGCCTTGAAGGTAAAGCTCAGATCGCATGCTCTAATAAGATATTTGAAGATTTCAGTCAATTGAAATGTTTTCTCAAACAAAATTTCGGTGAGAGAAAGCATTACAATCATCTGTTGCTAGATTTACAGTCCTGCAGACAATCAGCAAATGAAACCGTTGCGCAATTCGCACTTCGTGTAGAAAGTTGCCTTACCGATCTTCAAGCAGAAATTTATAATTCTGAATCCCTAAAGAGGGATATATCCGGTCGTATTGCTATGACCGAAGATTTGGCATTATTTACTTTCAATTTAGGGTTACATCCGCGACTCGGTAATAATGTCAGATGCAGAACTCCAAAATCACTTAACGATGCGATTAACGTGGCTCTCGAGGAGGAAAAGATACAAAACCTCCTATATAAAACATCTATTAAACCTAAATGTAGGATCTGTGGTAAACCTGGGCACTCGGACTCTGAATGCCGAGACAGACAAAAACGCACGGGTCCACCACATGTTCCATCGGACCGTCAACCATCAACATCATTTAATAACTCGGCGTCCCAACTTTTCTGTAAATATTGTAAAAATAAGGGCCACGATATTACTCAATGTCGTAAAAGGAAATATAATAATGAACAGCGTAATACTGACAATCGTGGCGGACCGGCTGCAATGCATCATATTACATTCGAGCCGCCGATGTCGTCGGCCCCGTCACCAACGCCTTATCAAATTTCTTGCGAAAACGAGGACGATAATTCTTTAAACTAAACTCACGGATTACGAAAACGTGCCGTCGTTATCCGGATAAATTAGGCACTTGTACCTATATACATAAATCGCATAAAAATGATACCTCATCTCAACACGCTCCTTCGAGAGTCTCTGAATCGTTGAGTCAAAATAATAATAATATTTCATCTCAGCATGCTCCTAAGAGAGTCCCTGTTTCGCTGAGTCATCCCTCTGTTTCATCTCAACACGCTCCTCCGAGAGTCTCTGAATCGTTGAGTCAAATTAATAATAATATTTCATCTCAGCACGCTCCTAAGAGAGTCTCTGTTTCGCTGAGTCATCCCTCTGTTTCATCTCAACACGCTCCTCCGAGAGTCTCTGAATCGTTGAGTCAAATTAATAATAATATTTCATCTCAGCATGCTCCTAAGAGAGTCTCTGTTTCGCTGAGTCATCCCTCTGTTTCATCTCAACACGCTCCTCCGAGAGTCTCTGAATCGTTGAGTCAAATTAATAATAATATTTCATCTCAGCATGCTCCTAAGAGAGTCTCTGTTTCGCTGAGTCATCCCTCTGTTTCATCTCAACACGCTCCTCCGAGAGTCTCTGAATCGTTGAGTCAAAATAATAATAATATTTCACCTCAGCACGCTCCTAAAGGAGTCCCTGTTTCGCTGAGTCGAGACTCTGTCTCATCTCGACACATTCCTCAGAGAACCGCTGTTCCGTCGAGTCTAAGTACCATTTCATCTCAACGCGCTTCTAGTAAAGAGACGCGTGATAAACCAACTGTGCCGCACTACTCTAAAGAAGAAGTTAAAATTAATCCCGTAATACCTGTCTATGAGATATCTTCATACTCAAAGAAAGTATCATTGCCACACATATATATTACTACTTCTCTTTCCGTTCATCCGTTGTGTCTTCTTATTGATACGGGAGCGAGTATAAGTTTGGTCAAACTGTCAAGTTTAACCAAAGAACCTGAATTGTCTCGTGAAATAGCGAAGATAAAAGGCTTTAATAACGTTAACAATTATTCAGAAACTCTAGGCACGTGTCGAATAAATTTCGTATTAAATAACAATTGCCACGAATATAAATTTCATATAGTTGACGATAATATTAATTTAGAGTACGACGGTATCATTGGTAGCGACTTTTTAAATCATTTTAAAGCTAATATAGACTATACTTCACAATCAGTTCATATATGCGGACAGAGTCTGGACATAAACTATATTCAACCGATTTACACTATCCCCGCTCGCTCCGAAGCGGTAATCGAATGCGCAGTATCTAATTACTCGCATGAATATTATGTAAACAATGAGGGACTATTATTAGATCACTCCATAAGCGAAGGTATTTATATCGCAAATTGCCTTGTTACTATAAAACCAAATAAAAGAATTAACGTAACCGTCTTAAACACTACTAACTCTGATATTCAAATCCGTGACCTTAAGGTCCAGTTAACACCTCTTGAACGTGATATCGCCACGGATTCAACCGAATCCGTCAACGTCTTATCCTATTCTAAATCCGACAGACCGCAAAGGGTACTAGATCAAATACGCTGTTCTCATATGAACTCCGAAGAAAAAGAGGCTTTACTAGACTGTTGTTCTGAGTACACAGACATTTTTCATTTGGAAGGAGAACCTTTGTCATTCACGAACGCGATCGAACATACTATTGATTCGGGTGATGCACCCCCGATTCACGTAAAATCTTACCGTTTTCCTGAGTGCCACAAAGAAGAAGTGGACTCACAAATCCGCAAAATGCTCGATCAAAACATCATACGTCCGTCATCGTCACCTTGGAGCGCCCCTGTTTGGGTGGTCCCTAAGAAGATGGACGCCTCTGGGAAGAGGAAATGGCGTATAGTAATAGACTATCGCCGTCTGAATGACGTCACTGTCTCTGAGAGTTACCCCTTGCCGCTTATTACTGATATACTAGACCAGTTAGGTCATTCGAAATATTTTAGTACATTGGATCTGTCAAGTGGCTTCCACCAGATCAAAATGAACTCCCTAGATGCACAAAAAACGGGGTTCTCTATAAACACTAACTCTAGCACTACAGGGCACTACGAATTCCTACGGATGCCTTTCGGGCTTAAAAATGCCCCATCAACCTTCCAGAAGTTGATGAATACTGTCCTTTCGGGTCTGCAAGGCCTTCATGCGTATGTTTATCTTGATGACGTCATCATCTATAGCAGTAATTTAAAGTCTCATATGGAGAAAATCAGGCTAGTCTTCGATCGTATCCGAAAATTTAATTTAAAACTTCAACCAGATAAATGCGAGTTCTTGCGACGTGAGGTCGCTTATCTTGGACATATAATCACAGATAAAGGTGTTTGTCCAAATCCCGAGAAGGTCAAAGCTGTCACTCAATTCCCTACTCCTAAGAACCCGAAAGACATAAAATCATTTCTAGGGCTAGTCGGCTATTATCGTCGTTTTATTAATAATTTCTCTCAAATTACTAAGCCACTGACTGCCCTTCTAAAAAAGGATGCTATATTTCAATGGTCGCATAGTCAAGAACAAGCGTTTACCACCCTCAAGGATAAATTAACTTCTGCGCCTCTGCTTCAATATCCTGATTTTACACAACCATTCCTTTTAACGACTGATGCCTCTAATTACGCAATAGGAGCCGTACTCTCTCAAGGGGTAATCGGTTCCGATAAACCCGTCTCGTATGCGTCGCGTACACTAAATAAAGCCGAGGGCAACTATTCCACTATCGAAAAGGAGCTCCTAGCAATTTTGTTCGGAGTAAAAACATTTCGCCCTTACTTGTTTGGCCGAAAATTTAAAATAATTACTGATCACAAACCTCTAGTATGGCTTTTCAATGTCAAGGACCCAGGATCTAGACTCATTAGATGGCGTTTGAAGCTTGAGGAATACGATTACGAAATCGTTTATAAGAAAGGTAAACTTAACGCAAATGCCGACGCTTTATCTCGTTTCCCTGTAAACGTATTACAAGATGACGAAACTTCTGATTCGGTTATCTGCAATCCTGCAGCGACAATTAATAACGAAGATGACTCAAATACCTCACCATCCATATCAGAAACCTACGAGCAATTTCTTAAAATTATAAAACATCCCGACGTGTCATTCGACACCGTCATTCAAGAACACAATGAGTCATTAATGAAAGCAAAGTGTAAACTTATTGCCTATCCAACATCCATTGACTTAGACGAGTCTGTGCCTTATTGTAAGGATATTATGGATGCCTCCACCAGCGAACCTAATATTTGTGACATAGAACGCGAATTATACACCTACTACTCCACCTCTAATAATGATCATTTATTCACTCATTTATTTTTAAAAATAAATCATTATGACGAAATGAGTTACAAGGATATATTTAACCTCCTTCGTGAATACAGAGAAATGATAAAATATTGGTACATAGAAGAAAAAGAATTCGCGATATCAGACTTTACAGATCCTTATACGAAATTATCTTACACAAAAATTTATAATATTTTATCGTTTCTATTTCACAACACGAACATTAAAGTCAACATCTACCGTAATTCTATACGATATCCGACTCCTGACGAAGTCAAACGTATTCTTAGAGAGAATCACGATTCTCCTCTAGCTGGCCACCCAGGTATATCACGTATGTTTGAAAGAATCAAAACTCAATTCTGGTGGAAAAACATGAGGCAAGATATCGAGGATTATGTGAAAAATTGCCGCTCTTGCCAAATTAATAAACCTCTAAGACAAACAAATAAGGCGCCTATGATTATCACGTCAACGGCGTCTCGGCCTAATGAAAAACTATATCTCGATTTAGTTGGTCCGCTCCCTGAAACACATGAGCACAAATATAAGTTTTTGCTTACTCTACAAGATGACTTAACTAAATTTTCTCAGGCCTATCCTATGCAATCCTGTTCCGCTGAGGAAACAGCGAGATCTTTAGTCCTATTCATATCCCATTTGGGAATTCCTAAACTAATAGTATCTGATCAAGGCACCAACTTCTGCTCTGATGTTTTTAAACAACTTGAGAAGTTGTTTAGCATTAAGCACGTGTTCGCATCTCCTTATCACCCTCAGACATGCGGTGCCCTCGAACGCAGCCATTCTACTCTTAAAGAGTATCTAAGATCTTATATAGGTGAAAATCAACATACTTGGGACCTCTATATTCCTAGCGCTATGATAGCTTATAATTCTAATACACATAGTACCACAGGTTACTCACCCCTGGAGTTACTTTTCGGGTTCAAACCCTACTTACCTTCAAGTATCGATACTCTCGATACTAATACATATTCCGACTACATCCGAGCCCTTAATCACCGACTATACTACAGTCGTCAGAAGGCCCTCCAAAATATCCGATCCTCAAAAGAAAGATCTAAAACTTATTACGATTCCCGCACAAAACCATTATCCTATAAAACAGGAGATATGGTATATGTTCGTTGCCACCATAAGCAAAATAAGGCTCTATCCCCAGTATGGAAGGGCCCATACAAAATAATAAAATTAAATGGCAACCATTCTGTTACACTGCTCATTAATCGTAAGCATGTACGTCACCACTACGACGAAATAAAGCCGGCCGGTGACGTAACATAAAACATTAGCAACGTAATAAGTCATACATGAGCGCTTCATTGTTATTTCAGATCGACGCTGCCGTCGCCGATCACATGCGATTATGTTTCTTCCATCGTCAGCAGTCCGGGCCTCTATTTTGATAAGCTCTTAGATATTAAGTTTACTAATAATGATTGGAATGTTTTAGCATACGTAGATATAAGTCATGTACAACCTAACTTAGACAAGGTTGAATTTTTATTTGAAAAACTTAACGTATTTTGTAACACGCTAATTTCCTCTAAAGTACAGTCGGACTGTATTAATTCTTTATCCGCTTTAAAAAATCGCCACATTCTTAACGTTAGTAAATTCTCTTCTATATCGTATTTATTGGTTGACGAAAAGCCCAATAGGCGTTTTAAAAGAGGTCTCATGGACCTCGGTGGCTCATTGCTTAAAACTATTTTTGGTACTTTAGATTCCGAGGACGCGGTAAGATTCTCGAAAGCCATAGAAGAAGTACAGTCGGATGAAAAACGTCTTGCTCATCTCATGAAAGACAATATCCATGTAATTAAGTCGACCATATCATATTTCAACAATACTATATCTAAAGTGAGTGAAAACGAAAAACATATATTACGGAATATGGAAACAATCTACAAAATATTAGAAACAGTTACAATTGGTAACGATAAATTAGAAATTAAATCCGAGTTAAGTTCTCTATTACATTCGTTAGAATCCATTATAATGACATTGTCTTTCGACATTGAAGATATTAATAACGCAATTCTTTTCGCGAAACTCAATGTTTTGCATCCTACTGTACTTAGTCCGCACCAATTATATAGTGAACTAGATAAGCATAGGAATAACCTTCCTGGTCATTACGAACTCCCTATACCTTTAACCTTACAAAATATTCACGGGCTTATCGATATTTCACAACTTGCGTGTTTTTATCATTTAAATAAAATTATTATCGTCGTTAAGATCCCGTTAGTATTACCGCAAGCTTATGACCTGTATAGAACAATTCCCTTACCCATTCCTTACGATATGTCGAAACCCGATACCTATGTTCTTATCGAGCCAACTAGCTCATATGTAGCGATTACAGCCGATCGAATGTTTTATTCACTTATAGCAGACATAGACAAGTGCAAAGTAATAAGTGATAAGTGTTATGTGTGCGTATTGTCTAATGTATTTTCAGCTATTGCCAGCCCTACCTGTGAGACGACTCTTCTCAGTGACGTAATTAGTAAACTTCCTGACATTTGTGTTACAAAGATTATCCATGGGTCAATCGATTTATTCCATAAGTTAACTTTAAACCGTTGGATTTTTGTACAATCCGAACCTGGCAAGTGTCACGTAACTTGTAACGACAAAGATATAAATTCTGATGTTATTTTGTTTGGTACTGGCATTTTAACCTTGCCCAGGAATTGTAAAGCTTTTTATAAAACGTTACAGTTTGCCGCTGTTAGCGAAATTGTTATAGGAAACGTAACTAATGTAATATCAAATTTCAACATCTTACAAGATGATTGTTGTAAGCGTTCTAAATTGAATAAAACCTTACAGCAATTACCTTACTCAAAATTAAATAACTTGGACAATCTCGATTCTCTATTGCAAGCCAGTGTCCACTTGAACGCTTTTGAAGAAGAAATCAATAAAATAGAAAACCCATCGCATTTTCAAACTTATAGCTCTCACTATTTGTCGTTTTGCCTATGTACCTCTGTATTAACTTTGATATATATTATGTATAAGAACCGTAAGTCTTTTCGTTCAACTACCGCCCCATGCTGCATTCAAATATTTAATCAGTGTCATAACACTAAAACTAATTCTGTTTCCGCCTCTCAAACCGCATCTCGTGCTAATACAGTTGCGACAGTCGATAAGGACGAGTCGGAGCCTGTAGAAGAGACGCGGCTGACGCCAACACATATTAAGAGAAACATTCTGTTTGGCAAGACACATAATAGTTAATTCGTGACAAATACGCATGGCTGGTAGTTAAACCACACTTTTCGTCTCTCTACTATATTGTTAAATTTATTAAGTCTAAATTTTAATAACTACTTTTAATAAATAAATACTGTTTAAGTAATTTTAATTGGTTATTCTAGCTATATTTTAATTGTTAATTCTAGCTATATTTTAATTGTTAATTCTAGCTATTTCTTTCTGTAACTGTCTTAACAAATTTATTATTATTATGTTGTAATGCTTTGACGTAAATCCAATTTAACATCTAAAGTTCAACATGTAACAATCCTGAAATCTCTCATCACTTTCACGTGTGATGATCGATCTTAACGGGGGGGTTGTTATATCGGAATAACTATTACTTGAAACGCAATTTAAAAGTGCTGAGTTTCCAATTGCATTGACGACAATGCAATAGGAAACCGTTGTTATTTTCATAAGTAATTCTAATGGTTTTTTCCTCAGTTTGGATTGGACTTCCGTCGCGCATACTAATTTGTAAACGTGTTTAATAATTCAATATATTTTTCTTTCTTAGCAAATTAAATAGTTTTTTTTAAAAACCATCTTCCGACCCGCTCCGTAACAGTACGGAACCCTTCGTGCGCGAGTCCAACTCGCACTTGGCCGGTTTTTTTCTTTCATTATTCCTACGTTTCATTTAGCTGAAAAATTTTATATCAAAGTTATACTTCGCCGAAATAACATGAGTTCGAAGTATTACGTGTTTAAATATATATTACACCTCTATTTTGATTTAAGCGTTGTCTCTGTAACTTGTCTCTGTACCGCGCGAGCTTATCATAGCGTATAGTTTCAACCCTCTCTCGGATCGAGACAATCCCGAGTTTTCGCGAAAAAAGGGGTAGTACCTAGGGGTGGGAACCAAAAGTAAATGAAATTGGTTTTGCAGCGATTCATTTGTGCCACTTTTCTAGAGCAGCACATTTTCTTATTATTAGTTATTTTATTTATCGGTGAAACCTAGTTAGTTAAAATATTTGTTATAGAAAATTAAATAATAATAAAATCTTATTTACAATTTTTTTTTTTCGCGAACAAAGTCGCGGCAACAGTAAGTACATATGTAATGGTAAAAAAGACTTCGCGCGTCGGTCAATAGATTTCGGTAAAATAATATTTAAAAGAATGTTTTTTCGAGAGTGATCAGTTTCTCCCGCTCCAATCACAAATTAGGGAAGCATTTCTATACAGATTCACAACATTCCGTACCACGACATTTTCTTTAAATCGGATTTCTGTATCTATAAATATCTCCGATTGGTACAACAAAACGTAGGGATTCGGTTTTTGTCTCGGGAACATTCTATTAGATCTAGTGCTCCCCTACAGTCTACCCCTCGCACCGGCACGGCGGCGGTGTAGTGCGGGGGAGGGGGGAACGACGCGCATGTGCATACTGCATCGTCCGCGCCCTAAGTTAGTGCCTTCAGTTGACGCAGCTTCACTGAAACGTTCGGTTGTATTCAGTTTACCCTTCGCGGATAGCACCAGTTGTAGACTTTAGTGGCAGGATGCGCACCACCGGCAGTGTAGTTTACTTGACTAAATCGAAGAAAAAACCCAGGTTAGTGATACATATTTCTAAATATTTTGTGTAGTCAGTTCTTATTTCTATGGTTAGAGCAGAATAGGGTACCGCCGTACAATTAGTAGATGCAGTCGCACGGAATGATCCCGTTGTTATAAAATAATCTCAATGTACGGTTCTGTTCACTGTAATTTGCGGCGCGCGCCGTGTCGTGGTTTTAGTTTCCTTACGTAGTCCTTAAAAATCAGATTAAATATTAAAATTCTTAATGCCATATCTGGTCATTTTGCAACTTAATAAGTCGGTCTTTGTTCCGGAATATCCTGTTCCTACCTGTATCGATCCAGTGCTCTCGTATAAAGACTTCCCTTCCCTCCACCCCACGCGGAAAAGGGTGTGAGAGGACTGGCGGGGCGCATGTGCATTCTGCACCGCACCGTATCCAGCCATCTTAGTGAGTCCAGTCAATGCTTCCTCGCGTTGGTATCCGGTAGTGCCTTAGTATGAAACTTGCAGTTACCTCTAGTTATGGTTATACGAAGCACGTGGCGTTTCGAGCATGCAGTCTCTGTATATAGTTTGAAAACCAGCAGGTTAGTGACAAAATTATTTTAAAATGTTAATGTTGTATCTTTTTGTTTAGGGATTATATCTCTTTGTTTTAAAATATTAGTTCGAGTACATTCCGTAGTGAGATGATGTAAGGGAGACGTGTTGTGCTCGTTGTAAATTGTCATGTTCAAAATAGTCTGACAGGATATCTCTTTAATTATGTTCAAAAGAGGGGAAAGGAGTTTGGATAAATCTAGAATATTGAGACCAATTGCGCATGTGCATTGGGAGGTGCGTCGCTTCACCCCGCTTCACCCTCATCGCCCCCCGCAGTTTTTGAAGTTCCAGTTTTAAGGTCCTTCAATAAGGCCATTTTTAGCAAGTAATAATGAGAAACACATTTATTCGAAAAGTCATTGGTGCGTATTGGAAATCGAATTTACGACCTTTGATTTAGCGGTCCAATTTTTTTTACTAATTTTATATTTTTACACATCGACTCAGATTTTCTTGCAATAAGTATGTATTTCAAATTAGCATTTTAAGTTTTTGCCATTTCCACGTTTACTTTATTTACGTCATGTAGGTATTAACATAATCGTAAAAAGCTAGAATGGCGGTCTTAGTGAGTCATTTACACTCAGTGGATAGTTGTGAACATGACGGTATTCCTAGCAACTTGTTTCGATACCTAAGTGAGTTTCAATGGTAATAATAATTGGGAACCCTATTAGCAGTGATTTCGCGCATTGGTTTGCGCAGGGGTGAAGCGATAGCCCTCGGTAGTCTAGCTATATTGATCTAGGTGCTCCCCTGCTTTAAGCTTGCTCTCCCCTAACGAAGGGGCGAGCGATGTGTAGCGCGGTCTGTCTAGACAGGGGTGAGCTTGCACGTGCGCAGACTATGCCGAGGGGAGAGCACGGGCGCATCCGATTGTGTTTGTGGTGTTAGGTAGAATCATTTCCGGTTTTTTCATTTTTTTTGTAAGGTCCTTAACTTTTTCTTTTTAGTGGCTATCATGTTTTTTAGTGAATAGTATTGGATATACATGTATTCTTTATCGTCCCATTTGTACACACACACATTTTGAGTATAAAATTTGTGAAGTCGGTTATGTCACTAGCCTCCTCTTGTAAGCTTAACTTGAAAGTTAAGCGTAATGACAAACAAACCCCATCTAGGTGGAAAGATTTTATCAATAAAAAATCATTTCAATAAAAAATAATCAAGCTCAAACACAAGGTAGCTGCTGTGAACAGTCGAGAAGTTCCCTCGACTGTCTCTCGGCTTCATCATCATGTCTACTCCGGAAGAAGACTTTTATCAAATTTTAGTGGCTAAAATTTTAATTGGAAAACTTAGAAACATACCAGCTGGCCCTAAAAAGTTTTGAAGTTCCCTTCGAATTTCCTGGTCTTCCATTATCAGACTACCACTATCAGACAAAATATATTTATCAAAATCGGTTTGTAAACGACGAATTTATTGTCGGACAAACTTAAGCTTAACTTGAAATCGTCCTACCCGGAGATCGAACCTGCAACTCGTCTCTCAAAGTACTAATTGGCGTAGTGACAGGCTGCGCCGCGGCTGCTTTCGTTCGCGTTTTTGGAACACTCCTCGTGTGAAGCTAAAGTCCTAGCCAGTTATAGTGTAGTTGGTCGCCGCCTCAGCGAATTGCTGCTGTGATCATTCTTGCGTTTGGAAGGTACGATTCTTTGTTATCTGTTACTTTTATTCGGGCTAGTTTTAGAGTCGCAAATACGCGTAGGTGGTGCTTCCATGTCGAAGCTTTCGATTAATTTTAAAACTTTTGCAATTCGACAAGCAGTTATTTTGTTTTATTAAAATAAGGACTAGTTTACCGAATTTTAGTACTTGTAAAGCAAACTGTAGCCCGGTGATAGTCTAGCAGTATTTATCCAAAATTTTCTCTGCGTAGACGCGGGAAGTGGGGAGAGAGGGGATGTAAGTTGACTCCGCGCATGTGCACGCTGCACCCCGCTCCGATTTTTGCCGAGTCAGTCCTCTCAGCGCCGCGCACACCTCCGGTCGCGTTTTATGGTTACCCCTCGTGTGGGAGTAAAGTGGTATCCTGTTACAGTGTAGCTTGTCGCCGCTGCAGAGACCTGCTGCTATTGGTAATGTAGCATTATATTTCCTCCTCTACGTTGATAGGTTTAGAATAGCTCTACGTTATGGTTTTTAATTAATTTGTGAATGTGTCAGATTTTTGATACGCAGTTGTGCTACATCCGATCGTTTTAACAATTTAAATATTATTTTTAACCGTTCGAAAAAAAGTGACAAACAGTTTAGTTAGCTGCAGTGCTTGCAGTCCGCAGGGCTCCGCCCGGACTTAGTCTGGCTGTATCGATCGAGTTCGTTCGAACAAAGCCTTGTCTGCTGCGTAGGTGCAGGGGGAGGGGGGATGCGGAGTGACGCCGCGCGTGTGCAAACTGCAACGCACCGCGCCAACGCCCCTGGCCCATGTAACTGTAACTGTAATTTGTCGTTCTTTAGTGTTGTTGCATAGAACATTTCCGTGTTTGGGAAGGTAATCACCCGAGATTATCTTTGTTCTTTATGCTGCTTGGATGAGATTCAAATTAATTAAACTTTTCTATTACTTTTTGAGTTAAAATATTAGACTCCCGAACTTAAGAATTGAATTGTGGTGTTGTGAGGAGATTCATTGACTTCAATTTACACGCACAAAGGCACTCAGACTCAGAACAAGCATTTGCGTAGAGAGCAAAAATTCTTGTCCTACTCGGAGATTGAAAGAGCGACGCGAGAAAAAAAAAATACCGATGCGATGTCTAGACAGACGGCTGTTTGGTGGCAAACGCACCACCACCGACCTGGCTGAGGCATGCTGTAACCTCACCAGCACTCTCATTATTATGTTAGGATCGATTAATTATTCAATGTAGAAGGTAGGCTGGGGAATAATCGGGACTAGTGCCAATAGGAATGACGATATTATTGGATACGTATTCTTTTGTCGAAACCTTAAACATTTTTTTGCGAAGTCTTTACGTTACCTCTTGTAAACTTTTAAGCAGTTTATCGTCGATCACTTTTAATGTTTAGATAAAGGAAAATTACTGATACAATATTTGTTTATCAATTAATCAAAATTCCTTTATTCAAATTAGGCTACAATGTAGCACTTTTGGCACGTCAAAATGACAATAGACAGCACCCCATCGCCCACCTTTCACCGCTTCCTGTACTTTCGCTACGGGAGAAGAAACGGCGCAACAAACTCCCCAGCAGCAAGCTGTCTTTCTTTTACATTATGACAATAAAGTAAAGCAGGAACCGTGCCAGATAAATCGATGTTTTAGGTCGATAAAAACTCAAACAAAAAAAAATGTAAATTATACAGGGTGTAAGAAAACTACTATAACGATCCTGAACAGGCGTATACTACTATCAATCTAAATACCAGAAAACGTATTTTTGGAGGTCAATATCAAAAACTGTTAAAGTTATTAATTTTTGTTCCATCCATCTAACGCAAAATTCTCCCCGAAACTCGGCAAAATTTCATAGCACTGACAACACTCCACACCACCGCGGCATCTATCTGATCTATTGTACTATTGCTTTAAAGGAGCCGACAGGTCCAAAATAAAATAAAATGTCAAAAAAATAATGTTATTTATTTTATGTCAAAGGAACCGCCAGCCTTTCGGCGCGTACACAACTACCGTGGTTTCCTTTGATGATGCCGCCGACCGACCGAGCGACGCTCAGTCAGTCTCAGTCTCGTGTAGAAAGCGCTTCTGACAAGACTTCCGTGTTCTTATTAGATTTTCGCTAATTGTTAAGATGTCGTACTCTAACGAAACTTATTTCGATATGTTAATGTGTCTCGGTTATTGTAACTGCAATTATGCGGCTGCTCGTTGTTCAATGTTTCTTATGGATGTCTAACAGCAGATACCTACACACGCATAAGGTACATCAAATAATAAACTTAATTTTCATCATAAATTACACACGAATAACTTACAATCACTAAAAACATTCTAAGACTCGGTAAGTATTTATTCATTTAAAAGAAGGCCAACCTAAAACATAAGAAAATAGTTCCTACGTAACAGATACCTACTTCACTACTTTACAACATCTAAAATACTTAATACCTTAGCTTACAAAAAACGGTTCCTTAAAAAACGCAATAGGAAAAGTACTAAACCGCCAATACATTAAAAGGTATTTTTAATTCACCATCATTGAAGTTACGTTTATCACATTTTAATGACGAAAATATTTACAATCGTTAGAATAATTTTATTAAATGTTATTTAGAGAAACATGATTAATTCTTTTTAGCAAGCTCATTACGGCCAATCTAATTTATAAACACATTTTTCATTTGTCTCTTGACTACGATATCCAACAATTTCAAAACAATTGTAAATTCGTATCGTTAGTCGTACGTAGGTACAATAATAATACTATCGTCTCGCATGCGACAGCGACAACCGTAAATAAACCACTTAAGAGTGCTTACTTTACACAGAACATAAATATTATCTTTCTCTAAACTAAATTAAAATACATTATCAAAACAGGTACCAAGATTTTAGTTATTACAATAGAAATCTGTATTATCAGTTATCACTAAATTCAACTACTAACAATAAATGGTTAATTTGCCTACAGTTGTATACCCTACGAAAGATATTGTACCCAAATGTATTGTTAGTTTTCTTTACTGACAAATAATCTCAAAATTATGTTGACTCGTCGAGCGCCTAACTGCCTATTTTAAAAAACCAATTCGATGCTCACCACTGGATTCATTATTTTGTGGTAGGTATTACAACGATACCACCGTGACTCACCGTGGCTCTTTTGAGTGTGAATCGTAAATAAAATGCTAAACATCAGCATATGATTGTAAATCTGCAAGGTAGGTAATGAATTTCGTCTTTAAAACATGTAGCGTAGGTAAAAAATAGAACAAATATCATACGTTTTGCGATGAAAATATTAATTGAACCTAATGCCTCTGCAAATAAGGTTGCCTTTGCAAAAGGTGCCGTCTTGCGATAGCGGCACCTTTGACTTCGGCTCGGGACAAATAATTTTCAAACATAATTATTTTTATTTTATGTCAAAAAAGCCGACCGTCCTTTCGGCAAATGCACTATTTTCTTTGTTGGGACCGACATAGGGACATGATCGATATTAGAAAAACATCGATATCTAATATCGATGTTTGACTTTCATCATTCAAAAGCGTTTAAGTTGACAGTTTTTTATTACTCTCTCAGGAAATAATAAGTTAAGAAATAATTTCTCTCCTACTTGAGTGAGAGTCCGCCATTTCATCAGTATTTTTTTATGACGTTGTCACATTCAACTATCGTCAGTAAACCGACGTTACAGACAACCGTTTTTTTCTAAAAAGATCGATTTAGCGAAATTATCAAACTCAAAAGTACGATTGATTGATGTTTTCCAGCTAAACATCGATATTTCTTCACCATCGATGAATATCGATCATCCCTATCCCGACATCAGTGCCAGTCTGATCACGGATCAGTCTCGTGTTTAAATTCGTCTCGATAAGACCTCCGAATTGTTATAAGTTTTCGCGAGATGTTATGGCGTACTCTAACGTTACTTATTTTAATATCAAGTGCCCGAAGGAAGTTTGACGCGCGATATAGTTCGCGAGTGGTATAGGTATCAGTGCCGTCGGTACAAGTATTACTAGCATCATCTTCACATAACGAGCCAAACTGTGAGTGTTAAGGCGAGTCTTAAAGCCAGTACAGGTGTGAAAGTAACAGTGTTATTAAGTGTTATGTGATTAAACGGTTCAGAGGAGTGTTGAAGTCGAGCACGATAAACAAAATTTACAATTAAAAGTGTTAGTTTTATTACACACGTAAATTGGCTTAACACCAGGTCGCTGGCCACCGCAATATCAAAAAGTCCTTTTCAGGGCTACATTAAGTTCATAGTTTCTTATGGTTGAGTAACGGCAAATACCTACATACACCTGTAAGTACCATTAACATTGTTATCATCTCACATTACACACAAATAAAATTAAAATAATCATTGCGACTAACGACTCGCTAAACATACCTAGGCTAATTATTCAAGTGAAGTTCATACCTACATTCCTTTCTCATAGTTATTATTTTTAGTTAGAATTGTGTTGAAAGGTCAACTGAGGTAAATAGTTGGTAGGTAGAACAGGGATTTTCCGAATCAACTGCTTCAGGCGTTCGCAAAACCGTAGGTAGTTTGTATGTCGCAGCCGTTGACGAGATCTCCCAAGTAGTACCTAATTGTTAAGAGTTCTCGATCGTCAGCTGACGGAGTCACGCGATCGACGAGTGAATAACGCTATTTCGAAAATCAAGGTACGCTACAACTGGACTGCGACAACCAACAACTTATTAATCATCGTATCGTTTGTCGTACTACTAGTGTAGTATTGATATTATTTTGTGGTAGAAACATGCAAAATTACTGTTCAATAATAATGTCAGCTCGCGGTTCACAACGAAGATACCGCCGTAAATTTATAGAAAATAGAAAATAAATTCAAAAAATGGCATACAATTTATGATGATTTACTTAAAGTGAACCTTATGTTGTTACCAGTAAAGTTGAAATTGATTTGCAACAGTATTTTTGGCGGTATGGTCAAACACCTTTTTTTTTTTTTTTTTTTTTTTTTTTTGGTAAAGCGGGGGAATCCTCATGGACACCCGCGACCCCGGGGGGAGCCGCGGGTAGTGTCAGACTCTTACTGACTAAACCTGAACCGCTGTGCTACGTCAACCGCGTTTTTGTGTCGGTGCATGGCAGTGCATGGTACTACTTCATGCACATGGTCAAACACCTGCGCTTGCGGTAACGGCCATCTTTGTGTTCAGGTCGTGACCCGAACGTTATCATATGTTCAGTGTGGCCAGTAATAGCGGTGGGGAAATTTAGCATTATGAATTAATTTGAACGGGGAAAAATCATAATCACGTATCGAAGTAAAAGTCGCAGCAATGTGTTTGTAACACGAGACTACATATGCCCCTTCACGATCGTTATAGTCGTTTCCTTACACCCTGTATATGTCGTGGCCTGTTATCATTCCTATTGTAGACATTTTAAGAAATAGTTTGGGAAGAGTGACAAGAGGTTAGGTAATTTCCATTTTTTAGAATGAAATTCATTGAGCAGCCCCAATGTAGGGAGACTGAATGTCAATATAGCCACTTATTATCGTCTAACGATAAGGCTGCATTAATTTAAATTAACGGTGTACTGTGTACTCTTCAAATTAAATTATAGAGCTTGTTTTTCTCTTTTTAGTTATTGGTTAAATTCTGCAGCCGGGTTTTTTTGTTTGTTAAAATTATTTTATTTAGTTTATTTTTCTATAAATAAGTGGCCCAGTTTTGAATGCTTGAAGTACCTCTCACAACTTGTAAGTTGGTAAGGTTTTTTTTTATTTTATTTTCGTTGAACGTTAAATCTTTCATTTGAAATTGAAACTACAAGCTATAGATATTTTTGGTATTGTTATTTAGAACCCTTCATTTTGATATCACACTCGATGGGATTGGTAAAAAAAAAATATTTACCATATGGGCTGCGAAATGCGCCATTTTTTTATATTTTGACATGTCTAGTGTCACTCGCATAGTAAATACAAATCTAACGACACCTATCAAGCTGAAGTCCATCGAGTCGTTCAGACTACAGAGTGAGCAATATTCGAATTTGGCGCCAAAAATCCGCAATTTTCTTTTGTATTTTAATATATCCAGTGTCACTCTCACAGTCAATTTGAATTTAACGACACCTCTCAAGCCAAAATCCATCAAGCCGTTTAGGTTGCAGTGCCAAACAATTATACATACATACATACATCTTGCAAAACATAACCCTCCTTCTGGCACAGTCGGGTAAAAAATATACTACACTAACCTTGGCAAGTTATTTCAAAAGATGGCGCATCTAATCAAGATTTCTAAATGGTGCAACGCTTGGCACTTTTCTTGCCATTATACATTTTATTTCTTTTTTTTTTTTAATTTTCAGTAACGAGGTAATTGAGTAAATTAATAACCAATATTTAGTACAAAAAACAAAATAGATAATAATAAATAAATGAAATTTTATTAACAGCCCAACTTAGTTTAATCTCCATAATTTACAATAGTCTTGCAGCTACCTTAGGCCGTCCATGTCTGTTCTTCCATAGAGCAGGGGTGGATGGCCCTTGGTAGGTGCCCCATCACATTTTAGATTAAAGTTCTCAACAAGGCCTCTGCATGTTGGACCTGTGTCCCCGTTTAAGCCTTTAAAAAGGACAGGGTATCTTCCCTTGAAGTTATCCCGTGAATTAAAAGAGATACAAATAAATGAAATTTAATTATTCTCCTTAAACTAAAGTAAATGTTCGAATTGTTTTCATCCGACACGAATACAGGCTCTACAACCCCTTGCAAAAGACCTTTTCACCAGTCGTGCAAAATTCCTTGCATTTATTTCTTCTGACGCTGCATCAATTTTCTGGCGTAGTTCTGATAGATTTAAAAGTAAATTATTAACATTAAACAATGGACAACCTTCGAGAGTGCATTGTTTACTTCGTCGAAATTTTGAAGTCAACGCCTAATTTTAAACACCAGAGGGGTGTCGTCTGCAACCAAAAAAAAATTGTGATTTTCCCTTATATGTAAAGGGAAATAAAGGACCTACAATTAAACCCTGCGGAAGACCCATTGTTACCACAAACCCTTTAGACCTTTTACCGTTAACATCCACATTCTGAATTCTGTTATCTAAATAATGATCTTAACAGACTAACAGCATTTTTTCTAATGCCATAATGGCGCAATCCCTTGATTAGTGTAGCATGGCACAGGCAATCAAAGGTTTTGGACAAGTCACAAAAAAGGCCCAGAGCATCTTGCGAGTGCAAGCTCCATATAGAAGTCCCCATGAGAGCCCTATTCTTAGAAGAGTCCAGCAGGACTCTGGCTTTGGTAATAGAAGGGGCCCGGGGTGCTTTTGGTCGGTGTGAGTCCGACATATCACCACGTCGTGCCCTCGGCATAGGTTGAAGTTATTAGGGTTTCACCGCAGAAAAAAAGGTTGCCCACCTGCGAAATGAAATGATTTGAAATAATTTATTATACATATAAATATGATAATTATATCACTTCTACATAAATTTATAATCTACAATTTTGGTCTAAGGTATTTTTATGATAAAACTTACCGTTTTGCTGAAAATCTCAAAAAATCGCAAAAAAAAAACTTGACTCGACCCGTGATCAGAGGGCTGGACTGTATTTTGCGCAAAGAATTGGTATTGCCATTCAGCGTGGTAATGCGGCCAGTCTCCTGGGCACGTTTCCCGCCATTGACGGAGATGAGGATATTTTTTTCGACGCTTTGTAAATACGTAATTTTTTTTTTTAGTTACATATGTTTAGTCATAAATGTAGATATTTCTTGTTTTAGTATTGTTTCTGTTAAATAATAATTAATATACATATTATAAAAAAAAAAATCAACTTTTATATAAAATATGAGCAAATTGCTCATATCGCGCTGGTGCGGTCACACCCCCGTACCACTTCTCCTTCTTTTCTATTTCTGTGGTCTAAATTGACCGGACTAATTGTAGAATAAACGTAAATGCTGTACGAGTGCTTGTTCAATGCCCGCAGTTGTACACTGATTGTCATCTCCGTTGGATGATTTGTTCGTAACTAAGTGTCCCGACTTGACACATAGTTACGAATGTCATTGATTTGATAACCGTTCATGTTTATCTTGTTCCGTACATTAATCTGGGAATGATGACTAAAACCATTTATTTTCTAACATGAACCGAAGTACCTTTTCTAATATTTACGGTATAACCGACTTGAGTGTTTACCACTTATGCCAAGAAGGTTAACATTTTGACGATACAGCTTGAAGCCGCGCGAGGTGCCGACAACATGAGTGGCAGAAGACCAAACTGTGCGGGTGCTCTGATATTTGCGTGGAAATATTTTCCTACCAAATATCAGACCATTCTTGTAGTTGTTACCACCGATGATAGCCTTCGGAGATCCACAATTACCAGAAGTGTCCACAGAGAATCCCCGGGATCAGTGTGGCTGTTATATGCCCGTTATTTGCGTGGAAATTTCCACACAAATAACAGGTCATCCCATCAGTTTTCATCACCGACACTTGATGCAGAGCAGTTGTCACATTAGTCATGATGTTTAGTTGCACGCGCATCAAATCATGACTTTCTAATAGAAAAAAAAAATAAGTTAAAGTAATTCACCTGTTAATACAAACCCGTTTTTGCGTAAGCGACTGGTTCATATTAGGTTTTTAAATTAAAATGATTTCTTTGATATTTAGTGTAACTATGAACTGGTGTCAAAACAACACTTGTGTTGATGAAAGAACTGTCTTGTGTTAGCCACCCGTAGTTCTTATGATAGTGTAGATGTTAACAGCAACCTATGTTTGTTACAGAACCCAAATTCGCACCACCTTGAAGAAGAAAGCGTTCGAAGACGCAGGTATACCTTTGCGTCAGGTAAGCAGCACCGTCACCAGCCTTTCGCCGCAGGCACCCCACGCGTCGCACGCGTCGCATGTGCCGCACGCGTCGCACGTGCCGCACGGGCCGCACGTGTCGCACGTGGTGCTCCCACCGCCACCCGCGCCTCTGAGCGTCATCAACACACGTTCGGTTTTAGGAAATAACGCAGAGGTTCAAACATTCACTGACTCTAAGCAACCAATAGTTGTTTTGTTTTTGTTTTGGTGGCTCTGACATTTTTGGTTAGTGAAGTTGGAATTTTATTTTATTTGAATGATCACCGTCTGCTATTCTGGTTGCATGAGCTATTTTGATTCGTTATTTTTGTCATAAATTTTTAATCATGGAAGATCGAAAATAATTTACCGGATAAACACAAAAATCCGATTTTATTTTATTACGCTGACTTATTTAGGTACTTGCTCCGTATATTCATTATAAAACTCGATTTTGTAAGTTTATTTTGATCGTTGATTAATTAAAGTTACCAGTAGATGTCCAGTTATCTATACACACATGCCCATGTCATCAGAAAACATGAAACGGAGAGTGGACATGACAAAAAGTTAAAGTATGACATTTATTTGCTATTATATGTTATGTTTGTTGTTTTTAATTAAGTAGCGCAATTTTTTCATTTCTTTTGTTGTGTAATGTTAGATGTATTTTAGTTAGATTCAACGTAAATTGTGTAATCGATTTGTTTCCAAATAATTTACGCTAGTTGTAGTTGTGTTTTGGCTAATCTATTAATGACCACTGGTTACCCTTCCAAAGTAATAGTGATGGAATTAAAATCATAAATTGTAGTTAGTTTCGCGTAAATATACGTGTGGTCTTGCTTTAGATGACGTCTATAGTTATGATTGGAGTACGTCATAGGCACATAGTGAGTCATACGAGTAACATGTAAGAGTTTGGTCATCCTCTGGCGGCGCGCGGCGCGGTGAGCGACTTGTACACAATTAGAATGACTTCCTGATACCACTCCGGATTGGAAGATTGTCTACAATTCAATCTGAAAACTTGGTCTTGACTTTATTCCATACGGGGTTTAAACTCTCTAATGGATGTTCCATTCATTCCTGTAATGACAAGTTTTTAACAAGAAGTTAATCCGTGGATTGAATGTTTCCAGGTAACCCTGAACATGCTGAACGCTTTGGAGACGGAGATTGATGTGGACGCGCTCGGCGGCGACGTCAAGCTGGAGTTCGAGGCGCCCAGCGAAGAAGTGGCCACTGTCTAGATGGACGTGCTTCGGTTTGTTTCTGTCTGTTGGGTGTGCTAGGCTAAGCGGGCACGGCCGAACTGTTACGCAGCTGCTACTCTCACGCCCCTCCCGCGAACGCGCCCGCTCCCCGCGCGGTTTTCAGCCGACGCTCCCACTTCGACAGGCGGTTCTCACACCGCCTCCTCTTCCTATTAGTGAACTCGCTTCTCTTCAACCTTCGGGTCTCTTCTCCTTCCACTACTCTCCTGACCCCTCCAATAGGTCGAGTCAGCCGTTTCGGTCGTATAACGATCTCTATTCTTCAATACTAGTCGTGTCTCCTATTTTCCTGATTGGGTATTTTGCACTCCATTTATCTATAATCCCCGTTCGCTTAAAAGGGGGGTGATTGTAGCACCTTTACTATAAGTTAAACAAACCTAAGTGCATCTTCGACACAGGGCTTACCCGACTAGTCTCGGGTGAGCCGTTTGTCCTGTTTAATGTTAGTCTTACTTTCATTTGGTTCATTACTACCCGTGAAGGGTGAACTTTAGCTCCGGTCCTATCGTGGGCCGTCGTAGCCTTATATTTTTACTTGTTTACCATTAATTAATTTCAATATGACATTATTTTACTTGTAACGTATAGGTTTTACATTATTTATGTGGGATCATTGAGTTCTTTTTGTATAATTTATCTGATTTTTAAAGTATGTCAAAATAGTTGCCTTATAAATGCTGTTCATAATGTTTTAGACTAGTTTAATAGAAAAAAATATTTACAAAAGATAGAGAGATTTATATACCTTGGGGCATTCGGAGTAACACCTTACGCTGTTAGGTCGCGCGGCGTGCAGCGTCTCTCCTCAGGGCGCCGCACGCCGCGCGACGGGGAGGGACAGTTGCTGATAGATGAATATTATATTTTATTATATTTCTTTCCAAGTGCCTTTGGGCAGAATAGTAAGAGTTATCCGAAACCACTAGGGCGTTTTCATATATATTTGGTAACAGTTCGGCTAACCCACATTTATGTTCATTTGTCATTACTTACGTTTGGATGTTGTCCACTGACGGTTAATAAACGCTCTTAACAATAGGTTTGCAATCAATTGGCCACCTTTTTAAATATCTTATTGGTCGTCTTCGACATATGTTAAGTTACACCCGTTAATTAGTTCCATTGATTTAATACACAATACAAAACTGTTCTCTCCTACTAAAATTATTATTTATAGTTCTATGGTTGCGTTTATCTCGTCAGTGGGCCAGAAATCGTTCGGTATCGAACAGAGTACCTCGACTTATAGGCATAAACTATAGCAAATAATAGATATGTAAAGACACATACCTCATTTCGTCTTCCATGAGTGGCTTAAGCTCGATACCGACGTCTCAATTTTTTTATACATATCTGTTTTCCATATATTAGCATAGCATATTATTATATATATTGACGCTCGTTATAACTGTCGCGGGTCTCTACACTCCAGACTCGGACGCGGCGCAGTTATCTTGCTTTGGTATGTCTAGACGGTCCTTGAGATGGCATCAGGTTTGCACTAAGGTGGGTTTTCAATGTCATATTATTGTTTGCGTCAGCTTCTGCGCCTGGATGTAGGTCTTGATGCGTATTTTTTGCGAAAATAATATTATACTTTATCAGATTATTTATAAATGTAATAGATTATTTATTTACACGGAATATTTTATTTTTATAAAGGGTATTTTTTACGTAAGATCGGGGGAAGGGGGATAATTTAAGATATAGTGGGGCAGGGGAGGGCGGGCGCGGTGTTCGTGAGACTGTGCGCGGCGCTGCGCCCGCCCGCGCCCTGCCACTGCCCACTAGCTGTGATGTGAGTATGAACATACTGCCATATATACAATCAACAACTAACCTCATAGAGCAGCTGGCATGGGCAGGCTTGGGATAGCGCGGGCAGGGCCGTCGGTCGTTTAACATCATAGGACTACCGTGGCGAGGGCGTTTGGCGCCTCTATACTTCACTGCTGGCTCGTACAACAACGTCTCGTACCGATAACTCCCTCTGGGCCACGTCAAGGACTTCACCGGCGGTCTCATTAATTGTAGACCTAGGATTTAGTTCGCTGTAGACCTGAGAGGTGAAGCCGGCTTAGCCAGCCCTCGAGCGGCGCTCACGAGCCGCGAGTAGTCCGCGAGCCAGAATACCGACATGCATGCCGCCGTAAGACAACTCGCCCTTCAGTTTATTTGCAGCAATATGTAACATTAGTGCCGGATCGTAATGCAAATACCTCATCGTTGCCTCATTTTTGGGGAACGAGTTTATTTCCGAAAGTGTCTTGAAATATAAACTGTCACTGCCTTCGCAATTACATATTTGAAAAAATATACCTATGTGATATACATATTACAAATCGATAAAGATATACTTTTATTTTACAACGGTTGACATTGTATTTGAATGTGAAAAAATGACAGCTCAGACGTGTAAAGGAAAATTGTTAAACAGCCGTTTACAAGAACAGCACTTAACTAAGTGACATTCCACTTGCCACCTGAGGGCGATAGTCTGCTCGTTGCCGTTCTTGTTCCCGACTGCAAGTTTAGTAGAAAATAAGTTAATGTGCATTTTTGATTACACAAGAATATCATTGTATGTGCATTTGGATTTGATTGAGCCGCTTAATCATTCAAGTGGAATGCGGCGTGTAATTAACGGGCCGGCGTTGAGTGCCCCGGCTAGTCTCGGCCAGCCTGCGATGGTATCCGTGTGTAATGATGATGTACGAGAGTGGTAGTGCCATGTTACTGGAGGCCGGCACGCCCGGGGAAGTACCACGCCCCACCGTGTAGCAGCGAGCGCAGCCACGTGATCACTTGGTTTATACCGACGTGGTCGCGCCTCGCAGCGTTGGTGGGGAGCCGGAGGCCATCAGCAGACCAGCGCCGAGCTCGCTCGGAAGCTGGTCGGGGCGCGGCGGCGGTCTTCACACCTCGTGACCGCTACCGTCGCCGGCTAGCACTCGACAACATCTAACGAGTGCCGCAGAGTCGATAAGCTCCGTGTGTCGGCTTTGCGATGTCTTTTGTAAATACTCTTCTAAGTATATATGGGCCATGTATCCACATCTTAATGTTAATGGTTTATCGACCGTTAACATTAAGGTCTGTAGTGAGTAAATAAATCCAACTATATTCTTACCCCCTTGTAAAAATGTACTTGGATTACATAGTGCTTTGTAAATAGCTCCCGATCAGTAGGGGTCTTGGAGCCAATCTCAAGAACTTTACAGATCCAGTGCAGTTCGGCTAGGGCTCGGGGATACGTAATTTCTGAGAGTTGAACATTAACGACGTCCATGGTTATTATTCAATTCTATACCTAATTGCTAGACCGTAGCTCTTATTGTTATGTAGTCCATAATTTTCCGCCTTAAGTGCCTAAAGTTATGCTCTACATTTTTCATAGTTGTAAGGACTTAGACATAAAAATACATTATATGCTTATAATGACACACTAGAACACAGAGTAAATGTATTAAAAAAACCAATTAATTATAATAAAACCTGTTTTATTCGAAACACAAGAATCTAGTAATCGAAACAGTAAATAACTAACCCGGGGAGGACATGTAAGTATTCACATTGTAATATTAAACTACACTATACACACCACAAATTTCATACTAATTCTCAGTTGTTTTCAGCACAAGCTGTGAGCAGACGGTAGCGGCTCAATACTTCTCCTTGCCAACAGACCGTCGCAGCAGACTTGCCATGCCACATACTGGTAAGAATCAAACCCAAAATGATTTCTTTAATATACATATAAATTTAGTGTTACTGTGAACTGGCGTCAAAACCACACTTGTAGATGTTGTTAACTGAAACTTATGTTTGTTACAGAACCCAAATTCGCACCACCTCGAAGAAGACCGCCGCACGCGTCGCATGTGCCGCACGCATCGCACGCGCCGCACGCGTCGCATGTGCCGCACGCGTCGCACGTGGTGCTCCCACCGCCACCCGCGCCACTGAGCGTCATCAACACACGTTCGGTTTTAGGAAATAACGCAGAGGTTCAAACATTTACTGACTCTAAGCAACCAATAGTTGTTTTGTTTTTATTTTGGTGGCTCTGACATTTTTGGTTAGTGAAGTTTGAATTATATTTTATTTGAATGATCACCGGCTGCTATTCTGGTTGCATGAGCTATTTTAATTCGTTATTGTCGATTTTATTTTTATAACGCTGACTTATTTGGTTACTTGCTCCGCATATTCATGATTAAATTCCATTTTGTAAGTTACCAGTAGATGTCCAGTTATCTATACACACATGCCCATGTAATCAGAAAACATGAAACGGAGAGTGGACATGACAAAAAGTTAAAGTATGACATTTATTTGCTATTATATGTTATGTTTGTTGTTTTGAATTACGTAGCGCAATGTTTTCACATTTGTTTCTTTTTTTTTGTGTGTAGGTAATGTTAGATGTAATTTTTTAGTTAGATTCTACGTAAATTGTGTTACCGTTTACTTTCCGAATAGTCAACGCTAGTTGTAGTCGTGTTATAGCTAATCTATAGTTTTTTTTTTTTCACCCTCATAAAATGATAGTGATGAAATTAAAATCATGAATTGCAGTTAGTTTCGATATCCCGTTTATTCCTGTAATGACATGTTTTCAACAAGAAGTTAATTCGTCTATTGAATGTTTCCAGGTAACCCTTAACATGCTGAACGCTTTGGAGTTCGAGGGGCCCGGCGAAGAAGTGGCCACTGTCTAGAGGGACGTGCTTCAGATACCTTGAGATATAGGGATAGGCAAAGGCGTAACCTCATAGAGCAGCTGGCATGGGCAGGCTGGGGATAGCGCGGGCAGGGCCGTCGGTCGTTTAACATCATAGGACTACCGTGGCGAGGGCGTTTGGCGCCTCTATACTTCACTGCTGGCTCGTACAACAACGTCTCGTACCGATAACTCCCTCTGGGCCACGTCAAGGACTTCACCGGCGGTCTCATTAATTGTAGACCTAGGATTTAGTTCGCTGTAGACCTGAGAGGTGAAGCCGGCTTAGCCAGCCCTCGAGCGGCGCTCACGAGCCGCGAGTAGTCCGCGAGCCAGAATACCGACATGCATGCCGCCGTAAGACAACTCGCCCTTCAGTTTATTTGCAGCAATATGTAACATTAGTGCCGGATCGTAATGCAAATACCTCATCGTTGCCTCATTTTTGGGGAACGAGTTTATTTCCGAAAGTGTCTTGAAATATAAACTGTCACTGCCTTCGCAATTACATATTTGAAAAAATATACCTATGTGATATACATATTACAAATCGATAAAGATATACTTTTATTTTACAACGGTTGACATTGTATTTGAATGTGAAAAAATGACAGCTCAGACGTGTAAAGGAAAATTGTTAAACAGCCGTTTACAAGAACAGCACTTAACTAAGTGACATTCCACTTGCCACCTGAGGGCGATAGTCTGCTCGTTGCCGTTCTTGTTCCCGACTGCAAGTTTAGTAGAAAATAAGTTAATGTGCATTTTTGATTACACAAGAATATCATTGTATGTGCATTTGGATTTGATTGAGCCGCTTAATCATTCAAGTGGAATGCGGCGTGTAATTAACGGGCCGGCGTTGAGTGCCCCGGCTAGTCTCGGCCAGCCTGCGATGGTATCCGTGTGTAATGATGATGTACGAGAGTGGTAGTGCCATGTTACTGGAGGCCGGCACGCCCGGGGAAGTACCACGCCCCACCGTGTAGCAGCGAGCGCAGCCACGTGATCACTTGGTTTATACCGACGTGGTCGCGCCTCGCAGCGTTGGTGGGGAGCCGGAGGCCATCAGCAGACCAGCGCCGAGCTCGCTCGGAAGCTGGTCGGGGCGCGGCGGCGGTCTTCACACCTCGTGACCGCTACCGTCGCCGGCTAGCACTCGACAACATCTAACGAGTGCCGCAGAGTCGATAAGCTCCGTGTGTCGGCTTTGCGATGTCTTTTGTAAATACTCTTCTAAGTATATATGGGCCATGTATCCACATCTTAATGTTAATGGTTTATCGACCGTTAACATTAAGGTCTGTAGTGAGTAAATAAATCCAACTATATTCTTACCCCCTTGTAAAAATGTACTTGGATTACATAGTGCTTTGTAAATAGCTCCCGATCAGTAGGGGTCTTGGAGCCAATCTCAAGAACTTTACAGATCCAGTGCAGTTCGGCTAGGGCTCGGGGATACGTAATTTCTGAGAGTTGAACATTAACGACGTCCATGGTTATTATTCAATTCTATACCTAATTGCTAGACCGTAGCTCTTATTGTTATGTAGTCCATAATTTTCCGCCTTAAGTGCCTAAAGTTATGCTCTACATTTTTCATAGTTGTAAGGACTTAGACATAAAAATACATTATATGCTTATAATGACACACTAGAACACAGAGTAAATGTATTAAAAAAACCAATTAATTATAATAAAACCTGTTTTATTCGAAACACAAGAATCTAGTAATCGAAACAGTAAATAACTAACCCGGGGAGGACATGTAAGTATTCACATTGTAATATTAAACTACACTATACACACCACAAATTTCATACTAATTCTCAGTTGTTTTCAGCACAAGCTGTGAGCAGACGGTAGCGGCTCAATACTTCTCCTTGCCAACAGACCGTCGCAGCAGACTTGCCATGCCACATACTGGTAAGAATCAAACCCAAAATGATTTCTTTAATATACATATAAATTTAGTGTTACTGTGAACTGGCGTCAAAACCACACTTGTAGATGTTGTTAACTGAAACTTATGTTTGTTACAGAACCCAAATTCGCACCACCTCGAAGAAGACCGCCGCACGCGTCGCATGTGCCGCACGCATCGCACGCGCCGCACGCGTCGCATGTGCCGCACGCGTCGCACGTGGTGCTCCCACCGCCACCCGCGCCACTGAGCGTCATCAACACACGTTCGGTTTTAGGAAATAACGCAGAGGTTCAAACATTTACTGACTCTAAGCAACCAATAGTTGTTTTGTTTTTATTTTGGTGGCTCTGACATTTTTGGTTAGTGAAGTTTGAATTATATTTTATTTGAATGATCACCGGCTGCTATTCTGGTTGCATGAGCTATTTTAATTCGTTATTGTCGATTTTAGTTTTATAACGCTGACTTATTTGGTTACTTGCTCCGCATATTCATGATTAAATTCCATTTTGTAAGTTACCAGTAGATGTCCAGTTATCTATACACACATGCCCATGTCATCAGAAAACATGAAACGGAGAGTGGACATGACAAAAAGTTAAAGTATGACATTTATTTGCTATTATATGTTATGTTTGTTGTTTTGAATTACGTAGCGCAATGTTTTCACATTTGTTTCTTTTTTTTTGTGTGTAGGTAATGTTAGATGTAATTTTTTAGTTAGATTCTACGTAAATTGTGTTACCGTTTACTTTCCGAATAGTCAACGCTAGTTGTAGTCGTGTTATAGCTAATCTATAGTTTTTTTTTTTTCACCCTCATAAAATGATAGTGATGAAATTAAAATCATGAATTGCAGTTAGTTTCGATATCCCGTTTATTCCTGTAATGACATGTTTTCAACAAGAAGTTAATTCGTCTATTGAATGTTTCCAGGTAACCCTTAACATGCTGAACGCTTTGGAGTTCGAGGGGCCCGGCGAAGAAGTGGCCACTGTCTAGAGGGACGTGCTTCAGATACCTTGAGATATAGGGATAGGCAAAGGCGTAACCTCATAGAGCAGCTGGCATGGGCAGGCTGGGGATAGCGCGGGCAGGGCCGTCGGTCGTTTAACATCATAGGACTACCGTGGCGAGGGCGTTTGGCGCCTCTATACTTCACTGCTGGCTCGTACAACAACGTCTCGTACCGATAACTCCCTCTGGGCCACGTCAAGGACTTCACCGGCGGTCTCATTAATTGTAGACCTAGGATTTAGTTCGCTGTAGACCTGAGAGGTGAAGCCGGCTTAGCCAGCCCTCGAGCGGCGCTCACGAGCCGCGAGTAGTCCGCGAGCCAGAATACCGACATGCATGCCGCCGTAAGACAACTCGCCCTTCAGTTTATTTGCAGCAATATGTAACATTAGTGCCGGATCGTAATGCAAATACCTCATCGTTGCCTCATTTTTGGGGAACGAGTTTATTTCCGAAAGTGTCTTGAAATATAAACTGTCACTGCCTTCGCAATTACATATTTGAAAAAATATACCTATGTGATATACATATTACAAATCGATAAAGATATACTTTTATTTTACAACGGTTGACATTGTATTTGAATGTGAAAAAATGACAGCTCAGACGTGTAAAGGAAAATTGTTAAACAGCCGTTTACAAGAACAGCACTTAACTAAGTGACATTCCACTTGCCACCTGAGGGCGATAGTCTGCTCGTTGCCGTTCTTGTTCCCGACTGCAAGTTTAGTAGAAAATAAGTTAATGTGCATTTTTGATTACACAAGAATATCATTGTATGTGCATTTGGATTTGATTGAGCCGCTTAATCATTCAAGTGGAATGCGGCGTGTAATTAACGGGCCGGCGTTGAGTGCCCCGGCTAGTCTCGGCCAGCCTGCGATGGTATCCGTGTGTAATGATGATGTACGAGAGTGGTAGTGCCATGTTACTGGAGGCCGGCACGCCCGGGGAAGTACCACGCCCCACCGTGTAGCAGCGAGCGCAGCCACGTGATCACTTGGTTTATACCGACGTGGTCGCGCCTCGCAGCGTTGGTGGGGAGCCGGAGGCCATCAGCAGACCAGCGCCGAGCTCGCTCGGAAGCTGGTCGGGGCGCGGCGGCGGTCTTCACACCTCGTGACCGCTACCGTCGCCGGCTAGCACTCGACAACATCTAACGAGTGCCGCAGAGTCGATAAGCTCCGTGTGTCGGCTTTGCGATGTCTTTTGTAAATACTCTTCTAAGTATATATGGGCCATGTATCCACATCTTAATGTTAATGGTTTATCGACCGTTAACATTAAGGTCTGTAGTGAGTAAATAAATCCAACTATATTCTTACCCCCTTGTAAAAATGTACTTGGATTACATAGTGCTTTGTAAATAGCTCCCGATCAGTAGGGGTCTTGGAGCCAATCTCAAGAACTTTACAGATCCAGTGCAGTTCGGCTAGGGCTCGGGGATACGTAATTTCTGAGAGTTGAACATTAACGACGTCCATGGTTATTATTCAATTCTATACCTAATTGCTAGACCGTAGCTCTTATTGTTATGTAGTCCATAATTTTCCGCCTTAAGTGCCTAAAGTTATGCTCTACATTTTTCATAGTTGTAAGGACTTAGACATAAAAATACATTATATGCTTATAATGACACACTAGAACACAGAGTAAATGTATTAAAAAAACCAATTAATTATAATAAAACCTGTTTTATTTCAAACACAACAGTCAAAGAATCGAAATATACAAGTTGTAATATTAAACTACAACTGACACACACTACAAATTTCAAACTAATTCTTCCTTGTTCCACTAGTTCATTCATTTGAAATCGCACTGAAACAAGTAATTCATTTGAAAGTAAAAATATAGTTCTTTCGTTCGAGAACTGAGATGGCGCGAATAGAGATACGTCATATTCAAAATATCCTGGCCTTTTGAGCGACAGAAATTAGAAACAAAAGTATTTTAAATAGTTTTGTTGTTTTAGTATTTTAAGTACGTTTGAACATCTCTCTTACATCGTTTATAATATAAATTCAAGAAATTGAATCGAAGACTTAGTTTAGGTTACATGGCGAACCTACACGGGATACCCTACGGGTAGCGCCTGCAGAGCTCTGGGCGCGCGCCTTCTTTGCTTTTGTTCGGTACAGTAGTCTTCCCCAAGACTTCTGTCGTAGGCTATTTATGGTGGTAGGTGGTAGGTTTACAGTACAAACATCTATGTGGCCGAGTAACTAACACTCGACGCTGAAACCCCAGGACGGCAAGTGCCGGCAACTGTGCCTCCGCTTGCTGAACCTCTGACATCGTCTGAATCTCTAAGATCGAAAATATTGTGAAATGCAGTTAAGAATTTTTGAGCGACACGTAAATTTGAATGTGCCTACAATGTATGTTAAGTAAGTATATACTTTGTTGAATAAGGAATAATGCTAATGCAGGTTTGTATTGCAGTAAATACCTAACTACAAAGAACCATGGCTACTATTTGAAATTTGTAAAATATAGGTACTTAAATGAATACCACGTGTCGTTTTTATCGATCTTTTTTACAGTTTTTATTATTATAGATAAATCAGTATTACGTAGAACGTGTAAAGTCTAACCAGTGTTTGCGATTTGAGCGCACAAACATCTGTGGCGACACATTCTAGAAACCTTACATCTTTCGGTTTCTCTGTAGGTACAGCGATATGTACACATTACACATGTAAAAGGACGGAACAGGCTGCAGAAGCGACTTCATTTTATACCTACTCAACTAAATACATGCTACACTGATGTATGATACATATGAGTGCCCAAACTATCCTCTTGAAAATATCATATATGTACTAGCTGACTCGGCAGACTTCGTACTGCCCCAACGATAAATAAAAAAAAAGTCGCACCTTTTAAACCTTCCCTAGGCCTTCACGAACAATTCAAGACCAAGATGAGATAAATCCGTTCAGCCGTTCTCGAGCTTTAGCGAGACTAACGAACAGCAATTGATTTTTATATACAACGTGTAACGGAAATAACGCACATCCACAGACACCCCAAAAAGAATATCCTTTTTTATCCACAATTAATGTATTGAAACATTTTTATCATTTTCTTAGATATTTGTTTTTATTACATATTGTCAGAATAATTTGTATTATGTACGTAGATACTATGACGTCTTTGCATAAAATTGTTTATGTTTATTATTAGAATTGTTTAGTATGAATGATTTTAATAACCGTAAGTTATTGTTATTGAAATGTTGATAGAGATGAACTTGATAGGTACCGAAACAAAGGCGGCGTGTTTAAAAGATATTAATCATAATAATTAAACAATGAGAAACTTACATGTTTAAAATTAATCGGCACTCATACGACGGCGTCCTGTTTTTAAAACACTTTCAAAATGTCCACCACCTTGTTCTATGCACTTAAAAGCTCGTTTACGCAATTGTTGTCGCAATTCACTTAACACTAGAATGTCCCTTTTCACTGTTTCAAAAGCAGCCACTATCCTATCTTTAAGGTCCTCGGCACTTGTTGATTCGTCACAATACACTATACTCCATTTGTTTAGGTAGTTAACTAAATGTAAACAATCTTGGCGTTACTTTTTAACCAAAAAAATAGTTTTTAATTAGGATATTACTGCTTATAAATCAATTAACTATAGTTTTAGAAAATCTGAATGTATTTCAAGTTGTAAAACGTATTTTACATTTTTAAAGATCACATTTTGTTTAAAAGACATACCAAGATTGTTTACATTTAGTTAATTACCTAAACAAATGGAGTATAGGTCTTTTACACGTCCCCACAAAAAGTTTTGTTTCGACAAATAATGACAAACATTCACTGATAACGATATCGGCCGATGACTAATGACAATGGCCGCGAGCCACGCGGGCGCCGCGCGCGCTGTCTCGCTCTTTCCTATTGTATTACGTATTTCGGCGGTCCTTTTTATGTAGGTATCTTTGTAAGGGACCCCCCACACTAGCGTCTTTCGAGCGTCGTCGTCGTGCCAGCGTCCGCGCGACGTCGACGCGACGTCGACGCCGCGGCGACGCGACGCCACTGCGGCGACAGTTCAACGTTTTTTGTGAACAACAACGGCCGCAACGCCAGCGCCGCGCACGCTCGGCGTTCGGCAGGCGGCGAGCGCTGGCGTCGCGTCGCCGCGGCGTCGACGTCGCGCGGACGCTGGCACGACGACGACGCTCGAAAGACGCTAGTGTGGGGGGTCCCTTAGTGTTTGAAAGTGTGAACTTGTGTGTGTTTGAAAGTGTGAACCGCTGTGAATTGCTAAAGCCTTATTGCATCGACTTAAGGCTCATTTTCGTTTACTTCGAGTGCTTTATGAAAATAGTGTCTACAATTTAATTATTTCTAAATATTTTTTTGGTAAAATAAAATATTTATTTTTATTAATGAAATGGATTCTGTTATCGATTCTGAACAAAGTAGTTTCAGGATGTGCGTTAATTATGTTACACGGTGTATAAGATAATATAGATTTAAAATAACTGCATTAAAATCCATAGCGTACTTTAAAGATATAGGTAAGCATAACTATATACATACATAGCAACCAGAAAGTGGTAGTGGTAAGCTTGTATTGGAAAAAAGTCTTCAATTTCATTTTAGGTTTTGATATTTTTTTGAATTCAAGATTTACTACGACAAACGCGTCAACTCGAATCAACAGAGCAAAGCCTCGACAGGATTGAGTTAGTAACGTATTTGATTACGTAATTCCGATGGCAGCCTTCCAGCCTCAGCAGCAGACCCTGGTTACCATCAAGTACCAAAGTACTCATCCAGTCGAGTGCAACGAGACCAACATCGATATGGTCCATCATCAGATCAGATTCATGTCGTAATAAATGAAATAATATTGCATAGTCGTCCAATTTACACATGACTGCAAATTTCAGCTCAATCTGAAACCTGTAAATGGATCGAATTTTCTAGCAAGTTTTCACCCGGTCATACTTTCCATACCTATTTATTAATATAAAGTTTCCAGCTCAGGTCAGTCTACAATTTAACCCAAATATCTGTATTTATCTACCACTTTAATGTTTGTACACTGGCAGCCAGTTACTGCCAGTACTGGTAAGTGTGTCCAGTTATAGGTATGCTTTCCTCGTTCGTTGTACCAACATTACGGCGTTGCTATAGCATAGCCTTTGTCTTATAACCAACCAGCCCGGCCTTCTACCAATGTCTTATCGAAGTCATATTCGTATTAAAAGGTAATTTTCAAAACGGCATCTAAAATTTTAAAAAATATACCTGACCCGCGCGGTTTCAGGTGAAATAAGATGATTATTAAAGGAGGATACTCAGTATTCGATTCTCACTATGATTACGTCATATATTGTGTCAGAATGCAAATCTGCTGACAAAGATTCGGAAAGATGTTATCGTTTTAACGTTAATGCACCATGTTAGCTTCGTTTATCCTCATATATCTAATAAGAGCTCCCCCTCTCCCTATATGGGAAGAACTTTGTGCCCAGTAGTGGGAAAAGGATAGGTTAGAAATAAAAAACGATTTCCACTACGAATTTAATCACACAAACTACATTTTATTTCTAAGTTTTCTTATTTTAATTTGGAATGGGCTTGCATTATAAATATTTAAAAAGGTACATTTCACTTTGGCACAAAGAATACTGGCCGAGTTAAAACTAAGATATGCCCTGTTAGAGAAAAGATAGAATATGAAGTCCACAGGACACACTTAAATTTAAATGTAAACCTACAATATTCAGATGGGTTACATTGAATATCATGCCATCTTTCTCCTAGTAACGAGAAAGTTTGTGTGTGCGAGTGTCAGAAGAACAGTTAGTACAACGGAATTTGTGCACTAATTCCATACTTTAGGGCACGTCTGTACCTTAACATTTTTCACAATTAATACTGCATTAGATTAAATCACCACTCCACTTACAATCTTCACAAGCTTTCACTTATTTTAAGACGACTACTCGCATGCACAAAAAGATCAGATTTATGTTTAATAATAGTAATCGCATGGCTTAGTAAAACTACGATTTAAGAATACTTATCCCTATGACTATTTCTTTGAGGGCGACTTTTGGACCAAGGCGGTCTGACATTGTATTGAGTTCAGATGACTCCCCTCAAAGAATAATTCCGTACAACAGATGTTGACAGGAGCTAAAACTAACCTTATGTCACCTGTATCCACATCCTACAAGCAAGTAATTCATTTCCCAGTATCAAGGGTCAAATATAACCTACTTGATACTTTTTCAATATGTGGTCCCCGTTATAATATTGGGTCCACTGATAAAGAAGATATATCTAAAACACAGTTATTTTTTATAAATGTTAAAAATACGTTTAAACGTATTACTTGCTGCGTCTGTGTCAGCATCATCAGACACAAAAAGATACAAATACGAAAGTTTAATCTAAGACTTAGAAACATTAGCGCTCGCTAAATTGCACACAATCGCTTAGACTAGATATCATTCTCAAACCTAACCTCGCGACACAATGTTCAATAAATTGACTGTAGATATACTAAGTCCGTTTTAAGAGTAACCTTCACACGAGTCGTAAAATTGACCAAAAGGGACGGAAATCATATCACTGATATCATTTAACGTCGAATTTGAATTTATGCCGGAACCTTTCTCATTGTGTTTAAGATATCAAAACGATTTCATAAAAATCATCATCATTCCCCTGCCCTTATCCCAATTATTATATTTTGGGGTCGGCGCTTAGTTTTGGCTATGGTTTTATAGTCGGCCGCCTGCCTGACACTAACCCTCTTTGGGAATGCGATTGTTGGTTGTTTACCCGCCACCATTCGGGTGACCCAAGGTGCTTGGTACAGTGCACTGGGTCTTAAGGTCCATTAGTCGCCTTTTACGACACCCAGTGGAGGATATGGGGTGGTGCTATTCTTTATATCCGGACACCACACGGACCGGAAAATATGATGGGAAAATAAATATTGTTATTTTTGTTATTGGGGACCAAAGACTAAGCCGTAGTGGTGCCTGTTCTTTAATATCAATTAATTTATCTACCATCAGCCTTAACTTTAATTCGTTCTTGTTGTTTTAGTCCAAAATTTATATATATTTTCTATGAATTTTAGTTACGGAAATATTTTGAAAAGCTCGCCCAAAAATATACGGTCACCTTAACGTTGATCTTTAATAGGTCTTTAGCTGACTGAGCTTAGACGCGCGTTGTAACACAACTGTTAAAAGGTTACTCCCAAAAGGTCAGAGTGTACTTGTAGCTAAATCCAGCAAAGCTATTATCAAAAACGCAAAATACATCGGCGATATCGATCTCTAAAATAACATAGTTTTAAAATGTCGCGTTGGTTAGGCTCGGTTAGAAGTACGTCTACGAACTTATCGATTAAGTAACCTACCAATACACGCTCTCCAGTTACTGTAGTAGCAGTAAAGAGACTGCTCTATCAATATGTATATTGTATATGTCACCGATGAACACTTGGCTTAAACCCAGCAGTCTACATCATTACAACACTTATTATCAATACCACATGTACACATAAACTTGTGTGTATATTGGACTTGGAAAGTTTCCTTTCGTCCGTAAAAGGTTTTAAAACCATTTTTTATCATATAATTGATAGTTCCGTTAGTAATTTATGATTATGAGTATTCGCATACATGAATAAGTTTAACTTTTAGAAAGAACCGGCTTTAGAGCGCGGTGAAGCAGTCATTGTTTTCTAACAAAACATTAACTTTAAACTCATACTTTGTATAATATGTAGCAATAATATAATTAATAAAAATTTAAAAAAATAATACTTCTTTAAGAAAAACTCACAACCCATAAAACTATTTGTTTATAAGTACTATGGACGACTTAGATAATAAAAGAAACGTTTTACGTGATAGAAAATATTTCACTCCTCATTTTAGGCTAATTTATCTGAGATATATAGGCAATTCAGTCATAGCTTACTTTTGCCTAGGTTGAGCTAAATTCGATCAGACTCAATTCACATTTAAAAGCTTTAGAACCCTGTACGTATGTACTACAAATATTTTTTTCTAGTTTCAGTACAGATTTGGTATAAATTACTTTAAGCTCCGCTAGATACACAGTCACCCAAATAGTTGCGAACAGGTTAATTAATTTGGCTGTTTTTATATGTTCACATACGCAACATTGATAACTACTTGATAAACACTTAATTCCTTAGCTTATTTTTTTTTTAGATAATTCGATATGATACAATTGAACGTCACCATATTAGACGATAATTCATTTAAATTTTGAAAATCTAAAAACCATTACTGACTATATTATAATAGTCTTTGTATTACAATTATTAATTTACAATATCGACATTACAGTTTCAAATTTTAGACTCAATAAAATCTTTTTTAATAACTTCACACAATGTGTGACTTATATGACGGTATTACATACCAGACGGACAGGTTTACAAAAGTAGCTACGGACACGTACAACATCGCGGCGCCCTCTCCCCCCCGTGCCCTCACACCTGAGGCCTTACATACACTTCGTGAATCTTACAAAAACATCACATATCCTACACTCGAAACTTCATCACATGTCGTATCTTAGCTTAATGATAATAAATACTAAAAAAAGCATATAAAAGTAAATATTTTTCAAAAGAAACTCACAACCGCTAAAGTAAAGTTTGTGTAAAGCAAAAATCAGTAATAATTGTTACGTAACCTTGTTAGGTAGTCTAATACCTATTATCCGTTGACTTTTATAGTCTTTAGGTTACAATTCTTAATATCTAATTTGTCGACATTGTCGAATAGGCATAATATCGATTTAAAAAAGTATCGATAAATGTTATCAATAATTAATAATTAATACAATATTAGACATTTATCACACATAGAGTTAAACATCGCAAACATGATGTGGATACTCTTAGGTTGAGTACGACTAGAAGAGACTAGAAAAGGTATTACGAGATCATCATTACCAGCACTGCGGCTGGTGGGGTAGCATCTGAAAATCAAAGCAAAATATATTTAAGTTACATTTGACGGGCCTGTTGGTCTAGTGGTTAGTGACCCTGACTGCTAAGCCGGAGGTCGTGGGTTCGATTCCCACCCAGGATAAATGTTTGTGTGATGAGCACGATCATTTGTTCTGTGTCTGGGTGTAATTTATCAATAATATGTATTTATTTAGAAATATATAAGTATGTTTATCAGTTGTCTAGTACTCATAACACAAGTTACTGTCGTATACTTAATTTGAGACTAGATGGCGTTGTGTGAATGTTGAGGAATATTTATTTATTTATTTGAATATTTAGTATCTAATTGTAGACATTAAAGTATGCAAGTAATGCATGAAACTAAATAGCTCCTGTTTTTCTTCATAAGGACAGTTATGTTTCATTAGCCACAGCGATGTGATCGAATGTTTTAACGAAATCGTTACAAATCGACATGAAATAAGCAAAACGAAAAATTAAACTTTCTCAAGCTATTAATATTGGTAAAACATTAAAACTGAACTTTAGTTTAAAGGCTGTTATAGTTCTTCCAATAATGATTGAACCGTTTTGACAGTTTTCGTCAGGATTTTTTTGTTTCTTATTTTTTTATAAATTTTACAGTCATATTTGTATATGCTGCAAATAATTATGTAAATAATTTCATCGCAGTAAAAGATTGATGTTTTATATTTAACCTATGTTCTACTAATTGCTAACGATAAAAAAAACTTCTGTAATTTATCTACAGTATAATACAAACTCTGCTTTGTTTGAGACTAGATGGCGATTGTGAAAAAGTCGTGGAATATTTAATATTCTGGTAATTAAATATTTTTGATGTTTTATGAACATCTACTTTTTAAAAATTATATTTTGCCAGTCACTAATGAGTTTTTTAAACAATCGAGGAGATTTTTTCAAACATACTGTAGATAGTAACATTTAGGTCAAAAAAGTAGCTAGTGGTAATATATGATGAGTGTGTACCTGTCAGCAGATTTAATCATCATCATCATCTTCGAGGGAGCTCGGAGGTGAGCTGGAGTCAGACAAGGGAGATTGCTTGCGCTTCCTACAAAACAACAATAAAACAATTAAATCACTATTCACCGGTAGCTGAGACATCGATGCACTTACAATCAAAAATAATGATTTTTATGTATCGAAGATCATTAAGGCCTATCTTAGGAGTAAAATTGACCGTTGTCGATGTGCCCAATCACAGCAATTTTAAGTTTTATTTTATTATGATACATTTATTCTTATTATATAGGGAGTGTCATACCTAATCACATTAAATCCTATCACATATACTTTAAAGTATTTTATGACGAATTTTAAAATAAATAACTATTTTTATTTTCTTTTTCTTTGTATTAATCGACCTCTTATAATAACCAGTATACATAACGTAACGTATTTAATTTATGTGATTAGGTATGACACACTTTATATACACTGGGTGGAGTTCTAAACAAACGGGCATTATTTATGACTACTTTGGCTGTAACAGATATACTTTGATTAGACTATTAAGAGAAGTTTCTTAGTACATACCTGTCGTGGATGCTCACGTAGGCCCGCACGGGCTTGACAGGCGACTCCATGGCCCGCTTCTTTATCATTTGAACGCTACTTAGCTGACCACTCGGGCCTGGTTCTACCCTTGCCATGCCACTTGGCCCTGGTTCTGGTTGCGAATTATCATTGTCATCGCCGCTGACAGAAGCGGGTTCATCACCAACAATACTCATAGCAGACTCGCCTTTTTTAACAAAAAATATTACATAATAATATTGTAAACGTGCAAATACAATAAGTGAAATAATGTTGTATATATCAATTAGCATTTATGTTCTAAATCAAAATCTTAAACAGAATAAAAATATATAATAGGACGGGGAAAAAGTCTTTTCGCATTATAGTATGTATGAACTTGCAATAAAATCTTTCTCTCTCTAATAAAATTATAATTTGGAATTATGTTCTTTAAAATTTTAACTTTCAATTATATCATAACCAGCCAGATACAAATACTAGATATAGCCAAAAAGATTTTATTACAAGTTCATACATACTATAATGCGAAAAAACTTTTTCCCTGACCTAATATTAGATTAATTTAATGTTTTGATACACGTGGCATAATGTGTATACCTATAATCTTCCAGTATATCCTGAGATTCACCAAGCCCTCGTTGTCAAAGTTTTACCATGACACACTAAGACTTGGTAAATCTAGAGATATGTCTCAGAGACTCGGGTGATGTCGAAGTTACGGATATTATACTTACTGCGGGTGTCCAGGTCAAACAGGGTCGCGAGGTAGCTGTCGCAGCCTTCTGAAAGTTACATCAAAACATATGAAGTAGAGAGTTACAAGGTTATATTTCAAACAGACAAAAAGGTGCGAAACTTGATATTATAATCTATCGCTATAACGACAACGGTACACCCCATCTATCGTTACCCTCTACTAACTACATATTAGTATTTTTTTTTACCTGTAAACAATAGGGAATATGCATAAAAATTAAACGGCCTGATCTTTTTCTTCTTGAGCTTTTAAGGCCCTAGTATTACACTTGATTCGTTATTTTCTCATTTAATATGTATTTAATTATTTAAGACATGAAACAAAAAGTGAAAAATTCCCGAACGTAATTCAAATTTGTAAATTACACAGTGGTTGAAAGGAAACGTGACGTCATAGTCGTGACGTGGGCATGTCCTGTCAGTCACCTGTGATTTATTTTCAAACGTTCCGGTTGTGTTGGAGAGAAACATTGGTTGTATTGCTTTTCTAGCTACGCGATGTTTCAACCACAACACCTTATTAACTATGACGTCACACCTCAAGCGAGCGAGAATGGAGCGTTTGAATTTGTCAAATTAAAACAATAATTTAAAAAAAAAACATTAAAAAATAATTACCACTCTTACAGCTGTTTGTTTTTTTTTCAAAATGAAGTGAATATTGAATAAAGAAAATAGAAAAATTGCCTGGAAGTTTCCTATTGTTGGTGAACCAAATAAATAAGAATTTACCTTCAAAGCGTTTGAGAGTTTTGTGGCGGTTGTCTCTCAGCGTCATTACGCCCAAAAGGAGGCGGCATTGCTTCTTTGCCTTGGAGACGTCGTCCTCGCTTGCTGTGGGATCTGGCAATCACACAAATATTAAATATAAACATAACATTAACACAAAGTTTTCAAATGTATCTAATAGGGATGATGACAGAGTACGAAATGTAAAATCTAAATAGTCCATCAGATAGACAATTAAAAATAATTAGACATGTATTTTTGCGGTTATCTTAACAATAAAAATTGACAAAGATAAGCTGCTTTAAGGCTTGAGACGTAAGGCATTCGCAAAATTTATATGATAAAATGACGTCACGCGTAGCTTTTTTGACTGAAATAAAAAAACGTGTAGTTTAATAATATTCGTTAAACTATACGACGGACGTGGCAAAAAAGTTGTCGTATCCCTTACATTTACAGTTGCATAGGCTAACAAGCTATATCTGATTAGAAATATTTCGCATCGGAACGTGCTGAATACTGAACCGTGGTCTATTGTTATACAGTTTAAAATCTCGTAAAAAGTGTCGGTTTAGTATTCGAAGGAAAATTATTAATTTTAAGCGCTATTCAATTTAGCAGTGGGTTTTTAGTCGCAGTTGCATAATGCGCGAGCAGCAGAGTAGTAACTTAGTAAGTAGGTAGACCTCTGGAAATCCTTTCGAGTCTTTTAAGGCCGGGGTCGATGGTGAGGAAGCGGTACGGCGCGCGCAGCAGCAGCGCGTAGAACTGCTCGCGCACGTCGGGGCGGTCGGCCGCGCCCGCCGCCAGCCGCTGCAGCCCCGGCAGGTCCGCCGGCGTCACCGTCACCGTGCCCGTCCACGTACTGTACAGCTCCTGCTTGAACAGCGCGTTCATAATGAACAGCGCGAGCACGGACTCCTGTAAACATGTAACACTTTATAACACACACTAATAATACAACATAATTCTTTTTTTTTTCATTTGATAACTTAATGAAGAGATGTTGCATTGAAACAGCAAATGTATGTTGAATCATTAATTTCACTTCACAAAACAGACCCTTGTTCGCAGCATAAAACCCGTCACAGACGTAATCGTACATTTAAAAAAATATATGGCCACACGGTGGCAGCCCTCGCAAGTGACGGTTATAGCTGCAGACGGTTATGGTGCAGTCGGTTAAAAAGTAGTCTATGCGTTAATCCAGAGTGTCAGCTAACACAATACTAAATTAATTCAAATTAGAACCAGCCGTCTGAGCGTGAAAGAGAAACAAACATCCATCCTAATTAAAACTTTCTCGTTTGATTGAAACTTTCTCGATTGATTTCAGTCACGGCGACCTTTGTAACTCCGTTTAAAATCACAGCTGACCTTATTGCTAATAACCATATACTATACAATAACCTTTGTCTCCGGTTTTTATCAAAGCACGAACGGAGCTCCCTGCGCTTGAGGTAGACTTCAATCCCTATGGCATTAGCTCTCCGCAGCACTTCTGGGATCCGAATTCGATCTGACCAAGCCACGTTTTACCCAATACAATTAATTCCGACTACTTTTACGATTAAAAGTTTTTCAACGATCCCGCCATTTTCCATCTAAGGCCTCATTTACGGAGACACAGGGCGTCGCGCGTCGCGTGTGGCGTGGCGTCTCGCGGCGCGTCGGACGTTTTTATTGTTTACGTAGCGGCGGCGCGTCAAGCGGCACGTATCATCGCACGCGTAAACACAAACTTATAGCAATATACGATGTTGTTTATAGAGACGCGAGGCGGGAAGAGTGGCGCGGCCCGCCGCTGCGCCCGCGTCGTATTCTCAAGCGTGTAGCGAAGCACGCAGCGGGCTTCGCTGCGGCGCACGCGGGGTTCTCAGTTTACCGACTTAGTTTTAGGTTAGCGAGAAAAAATCGATCATATCATACTCCATTGCGACAGTAACTACGTTTGTGTTGTACGATTACCAAATGAGACTAGCAGAAGGTTCGGCCACAGGCATCGCTTCATCTAGAATCGCCGCAGCGTGCGCCGCCGCGATAAACGCCGCGTGAGACGTGACGATGCCATCCCCGGGGGTCGGCCGTAAAACACGCTCCATTTCAAGCAAACGCGTGTAAAATCGCTTCACCGTAAACGCACTCATCCAACGCCCTACATTTGAATTTAGTGCGGACCGCGCAGCCTATCGCGACGCGCGACGCGCCGCGTCTCCGTAAATGAGGCCTGACAACTACGCCTCTATCCCAATCTACCTCGATTTATCAAGTTTCTGCAGAAAGCAGTCATATTAAATACGTGTAGGTTAGTTCGAAAATTCCTGCAGTGTGAGTCGGACACCACACAAGCCAACACTAACAATCTACAGTTTAACCCATACTATCTTCTATACATTAATACGTCTGATGGTTACTTGGCCTAGGCCCGTACCATCAGTAATTCCGGCAGTTTGCCGAGAAATGTAAACATTTTACAAAATTAACCTAATAAAAATGTATATTTATTCGTTACGTTATATGCACATAACCTTGATTTTTGTTCAAATATGTTTTTATTTTGTAAATTAAAAAGTTCTGGTTCGATAAGTTATAGTAACTTCAATTATTAAATGATGTCGTACATTACGAATGCAGTACAGAAGTGATTTCATTCAAAATTGTAAATCGCTGCGACTTCCAAGTGAAACGAAATGCTTAGGTTTTGCTAGGTTTTGATTATGAAATAATGAGAGCAATATATATATTTATATAAGTATACCTACCGTGTGTAGTGGCTTGCTATAATATATTTTAACGTTATTAAAGCTACGAGTCTGACGGGCTTATTATGTTATTCGCCTAGCTACAAGACTTGCTTACCTCATAGGTTGACGATGGATCCACCATCACAACTTTAACAGCTTGCATCAGTAGGCTGCACAGGAAGCTTACCCGTGGCTTAACTTTAAATTCTCTGTAACAATAGAATTTACCATAATTAGAATTACATATTTATATTATATTTTAACTACAACTACCAAACCGATGCATGTGAAATCATATTATGATCCGATCGGTGGCATCCAATGTTGGTGAATTGCAATATAAATATAAATATTCGACATAGTTTTTATCACAGTTTCATCGATTAACATTCGACCGCTGCCCTCGATTGACGATCGATCGATTGTTGTGGTAGCACCCTAAGTGTCCTCTATCACTGGACACTCGGTAGTCAAACTTTCTTTTGACACCCTGTATATTATAGCCTGTTTGCACCGCTAATAGTGTAGCTTTCGAACAGTAGGTTTTGAGAAAACTTTGTGTGTAGTTTCGATGCCTATTCCATTTAAGGAAACAATGAAATCTTTCTTCTTTATAATATTAGTATAGATATGGATATCGTTTCATTAAATCACTCTCCGATGTTAACCTTCCTGACTAAAGAAACTGGCGCCGCCAAACATACATGTAATTACATTTCATTGCTCGTTGTAATTCTATAGTGAACAATAAAGAATATTCAATTTACTTTAATTTAAATTATATTAGTACAAAAATGGCTATTAAAAAGATATATAAGAAATACTCTAATAAAGCAAAGATACTAACTCGTAATTATTGTCGGGGCCTGGCCACTTGGGGCGGAAGGCGCGGCCCCACTGCGCGATCCTCGGGCACGGGCAGGCCCGCAGGTGGCGGCGCGCGCGCCCGCCCCGCGCGCCCCCGCCTCCACCCCGCGCGCCCCTACCACCACGCCGCGCCCCCCGCGCGCCCCCGCCGCCGCCCGCCCGCCGCCGCCCGTTCGTGTGCCCCTCTTCACCAGACTCCGAGTCAACATTCGGTTCCGGCAAGGAACCGTCGTCGGACCGCCTTCCCGGAGTGAGCCGACGCATGCGTCTTATTTCACTAAAAAGTAGTTAAGGCATACGTATAATTGCATAAATATCTAAATAACAGTACATTATACAGATATAATACAGTATAAAGTGAAATTGAGTATACATTGCGCGGCAATTACCTGTCCGAGTGTAGGTAAGTCACTCGATGTGGACTCGCGCACCGTCTAACCTACTCGCAGCCAACGCCTCGTCAACATGCAGCCGTGCTGAATATTTGTATTGTCTTTATGTACAACTAGCTTTTGCCCGCGGCTTCGCACGCGTTAAGAAGTATAATTGTTTAGCAAGTTAGTGTAAAAAATTAGGGCCTACAAAACTTATTTGTACACAATATTCTTCACTAATTTGTCATTTGGCGTTAAAACTATCTAGCTACTGGGAGAACTTACTCGTGAGCAAGCAACATAAAACTGCCCATGAGAGAAGCAATGTTCTCTCGAGTTTGAGACCCGCAAATTTGAGAGTTTGCCCCTGAGACTTGTCATGGCAAGTCAAAAATCTAAGAAGATTTATATAAACTATTTCATCCCCTTATGGGTGGAATTTATCAAAATCCTTTCTTAGCAAATGCCCACGTCATAGTACCTATATGCATGCAAATTCTCAGGCCGATGGGTTTAATTTTAACAAAGTTTCATACAAAACTTCATCCCCCTATTTTATCCCCTTGGGGGTAGAATTTATCAAAATCCTTTCTTAGCGGATACCTACGTCATAACATCTACCAGCATGCCAAAATTCAGCCCGATCCGTCCAGTAGTTTGGGCTGTGCGTTGATAGATCACTATGTCAGTCACCTTTGAGTTTTATAATATAGTCGACAACGAACAATTTAAACAACAAATACAACGAAAATTTCCTTGTGCAACGAAAGTACAAAGTGAAAAATCAAGCTATTTTATTGCGGGGTATAACACCTCGGTACGCGCGATCGCAAGTCCCGTCGTGGTACCTCGTCCCGCGCCCCTCACTGCAACTCGCCTCGAGAGCCGCGTGCCGTGTGCAAAAATATTCGTGCGTACTTTTTAATTTCACGATATATCTGAAACTATTCATCCGATTTATAAACTGTAAAAGACAAATATTATCTCCATGATATGACCCTTTAAGTTTTAGACGTAAGAATTAATATGGTAGTACTAAAATCATGCTCAGAAAACATGTCTTATTTTTCTTTATCTGTTTAGCCTCATCATGGATTTCCCCTAAAAGATAGATATAGGGCATCGCGAATCGCTTTTTTGTAGGTCTATAGGAGCCCTACATTTTCGTAGTACATAGTATTCATATATACTTGAGTATTTCGGCAGCGTACGCGATAAAAGTGATTTAGCGGTAATTTTTTTCCGACTTACTTGACTAATATCCTTATTTGAAGATAACCGAGAGAAGTAGGGTGATTTCATATAGCCCATGGCAATTCGGAATGATATAGCTTTCTAACAGTGAAAGAATTTTTTAAATCGGTTCAGTAGTTTTGAAGATTAGCGCCGACAAACATACAAATATACAAACTTACAAACTCACAAACGCTTACCTCTTTATAATATTAGTATAGATATGTCGTGGAATTACAGTAAAGCTCATTTCCTATAATGCTCGGTTTTTACATAAAATGGTAGCTTTTAATGAAATACTTTATTTTCTATTTATTGACTAAATCATAATATGGTTTGGGCAGTTGAATAATAGTAAATCCAGAATATGTTAAGAACTTTAATGATTTGATTAAGATCATAGGTATTGAGTTGCTACGTCATTAAAATACAAACTTTTCATGAAATACACGAACAGTACATGAAGTAAGCAAATTAAATTATAAGGCCACGAAATATATCGGGTGTGTCATACCTAATCACATTAAATCCTATCACATATACTTTAAGGTATTCTTTAACGAATTCCAAAAAAAAACATATCCATTCAGTGGATTAGCCACAGGAATATTTTTCTTTATGTTAATCGATATAATAATATATAAACGTATTTAATTTAATGTGATTTAAGCGATTAATTCGCTATTATACATGACTATACTAGTATATTCAATTTAATGTGGCTAAATAACGGTTCAGATTGCTCTTTCTTTTTTTTTAATGCCGTCCAGGGCTCTATGGCCTATGGCCCTATGGCTAGGCACTATGGCCAAACTAGCAAGTAGAATTATTCCCATGTGTATGTTTATTCTCTAAGGGTTTGACACCGACTTCATTCAATATCTAGCTGATATGATAATATTGGATATTTTTTTAGTTTTTAGAGCCGTTATTGAACTCAAAGATAAGGTATCATATTTTATCAGAGTTGAATGAGAAACTAGAAGCTTCTTTCCTAAATTAACTAGAAACTAGAAGCTTCTTTTTTAAATTATAAACCTGATATACTAGCAATTAATGAAACTTGGATAAGGGCAAGCAACAGCAACTATAGACCGTGAGAAAAAAGCTTATTTGAATAATTATGTAAACGAAAACTTAAAAATACCTGCATTACTTTGGCGGAATCTATACTATAATAAAAATGGTCGGGGTCAAATTCTGTACATTGAAGATATTTAAAAAAAAATGAGTGGGGGCGTTTTATTATCGATACTGAAGTATAAAATGCAATTAAAAAAATTTTTGTCTGTCTGTCTGTCTGTCTGTATCTTGAACGCGAATCACGCAAAAACTACTGAACGGATTTTGATGAAACTTGGTATGGTTATAGTACCTACTCCGAGGAAGGATCATATCTACTTTTCATCCCGGAAACCGATACAGGGGGGGAGGGAGGAGAGGTGAAAGTCCCTCCCGCATCACGTAAAATCTACGAACTCAATGCAGACAATGTTTATACACAAAAATTATACGCAACTTGAGGTATAACTTAGTCTTTGTTTGATCAAAATCGGTTCACTCTACCAAAAGATATGATTAATTAAGTGAATTCAAGAAGTAAAATAATTACGTTACGCAATTCAGTGTAGCACTTGCAACGACATCTTATGACAAAAAATAGAACCAATGTTGATAGATAAATTCTAAATCCGATAGATGGCGTTGTGCAAATTTCGTCGTTTTCTGAATCGCGGTGTTAAAATTTGACACCATTATATTATTGCCGAAGGTCGGGCTAACATAAATACTATAATAGTTACCACTAACATAAATACTATAATAGTCAATAATAACTAGGGCTAACATAAATACTATAATAGTCAATAATAGTTACCACCGCCATCTATTATCTACGCCCAAAGTAACACCACAAACGGCCGTTTTGATATACTAGATGGCGCAGTCACGATGACGTCATATTTCTGAATCGCGGTGTTAAGATTTTCCTGCATTTAATGACCTCTGTCAAAATATTTATTTGTTTCGTGCAGCTCCTGTTTCTAACAAGGTGGGTCGCATCATTATTATACTTAAACCTGTGATCCAATTAGTAAGTACTCCACTGCATGCCCAGTGTCACATTCCTGAGCACGCCCCTGGCTACGTATAATATTTAAAGTTTAGTTTCATTTCTTATTATAAAAAAAAGTAATCTATACTAATATTATAAAGCTGAAACGTTTGTTTGTATGTTTGTTTGTTTGAACGCGTTAATCTCAGGAACTACTGGGGTCTGGGTCGAATCGAAAAATTCTTTTTGTGTTGAATATACCACTTATCGAGGAAGGCTTTAGGCTATATAACATCACGTCACGTTGCAACTCTTAGGAGCGAAGAAATAATGGAAAATGTGAAATAAACGGGGAAAATTATTCATCCTTGAGGGCTTCCGTTGCGTGCGCTGCGAAATCGGTGCAAGATACCAAAAATATATGTATGAAAGAATTATTCCTATTTAAATGATCTAAAAAAATGTCCAGAACAGTATAAATCTATCTTTTAAGATTAACTCACTAGAACCGTTTTTATGGTAATCAAATTCGGTCGAAATTAATGCATTTGTTAAGAGTTGTATCAACGTATCAAGTTGTGAAGTCAAAATAATTATGTTCTTTTAAAAAATTTAAAACTAAATTGTCTAAAATAATAACAGAAAATGACGAGGACAAAGTCGTAGGTAACAGCTATAATTTATAAAACTAAGAAGGTTGTCCGCAAAAATAAATGATGCCCAAAATAATTATTCCACGCGGACGAAGTCGCGGGCACAGCTAGTATCAAATATATTACTGTGTCTCCAAAATGCTCAAGCACAATTCCGGATCATCTGAATGATCCCGATGAAATTAATAACCACTTTTTAAACTTGCCTCCTGTTAATGAACAAGATTTAGAATACATAAAAATAATAGTAATAAGCATCTTTCTTTTGACCTCAAACCAACTACCTCAGAGGACATTCGTAAAATAATAAATGGTATTGATACTAAAGCAGCAGGCCACGACACCTTAAATATAGATATGATTAAATTAACTTTAGACGCCACATTGCCGGCTATTACAAGTATAATTAATAAGTCAATACAATCAAACACTTTCCCAACTAGTTGGAAGCGTGCAGTGGTTAGGCTTATTCCCAAAAATAATTCAGATAATCAATTAAAAGATTTGCGTCCTATATCTATACTTCCAGTTTTATCAAAAGTTTTAGAAAAAACTGTGCTTCAACAGGTGCTTGAATACGCGGAAACAAATAATATTATACCAAAATATCAGTCTGGATTTCGAAAAGGTCATGGCACTGAAACGGCCCTTTTGCACGTTACAGACGACCTATTAGAAGCATCGGATAAGGGTCTGAGCAGTATAATGGTACTGCTTGACATTCTCGAGCATTTGATTGTTTGCACCCGGAATTACTGTTGGCTAAATTAGCACACTGCGGATTTTCAATGAATACTTGCCAGTGGTTCCGTTCCTATCTCACTAACAGAGAACAGTCAGTAGTTTGTGTTAACAAAGATGGACTACATAAATCCTCTGCCCTTAAATCCATACTCCGGGGAGTACCACAAGGTTCACTATTAAGCCCTATTTTATTTACCATATTTACAGCTGATCTAACCAAACACATAGAATTTTGCAAATATCATCTCTACGCAGATGATACCCAATTATACTACTCCTTTGAAGGAAAGAACACGTCAGAGGCCCTTCGTAAAATTAATCACGACTTAAGCAAAATTCATAACTGGTCAAAAGAACTCTCTGGTCTTAAACCCCAGTAAATCTCAAGTCCTGGTATTAGGAACTGCTAATCAGATTAAGAAAGTATCGGACTGCGAGGATGATATAAAAATTAACGGGACCACGCTCGAACAGGTAAAATCTGCTCGAAATTTAGGCCCAAAATTAGATGGTGAGCAGAAGTACGTAGAACATGTTAATGGTAAAATTAGAAACTCCTTTTTTAGATTGAAAACTTTGTATAAGATTAGACCCTACATAAAAGAAAAACTTCGCTTACTTTTAACCGACTTACTTGGACTTTCCCAATTTAATTATTGTAGTTCTGTTTTTGGCCCTAGGATAAAGAACAACACGGAAAGAGCTATACAGAGAGTTCAAAATGCTTGCATTATGTTCTGCTTTAATATACCTAGACGTGGCTTTATCACTCCCTATCTAAAAAATAAAACTGTTATATGCCTGCACCACCCATAGAGTCATTTGGAATAAAAAACCTGAATATCATTTTGAAAAACTTACCTGGGTAAAACAAAACAGTTTAAAAATATTGAGATCCGTTTCTCAAAATTTACTTAAAATCCCCTTACATAAATCCACACGATACAAAGGAACTTTCAGATTTACTGCAGCTAAAATATGGAATGATCTCCCACCTCCACTCCGAACAAAAATTACCACTGAAAGTTTCAAATCAAAGTATAAAAATGCTCTATTAAAACGACAAAAAGCTGCTGAAAATCTGAAACATTCCTACTGGAAATTATTGTTATTGAAAGACTACTTCTGATTAATAAATAAACCTAGCATCAATTAAATACATACACATTTACTCAACTAATACACAATCTTTACTTCACACACACATACACACACTCACACACACGAATATAACACGTCAATCAATAAATGTTGGAGTTCCACAACAAATGTTTAGAAAAAATACCTAATTATTTAACTTTTATCTTTATAAATTTTATCTTGTTTTTATATAGAGATTAGCTAGCGACTGGTGCCGCCAGTTTTGTCGTCCTATACTTCCGCCTTACAGCTTAGGGAGTAGGAGTGGCTGAAAATCAGCGCTGTGGTGGGTCGTGCTCGGCCCGCTACAGCATTAGCTGAGCCACCTCCTTTTGTTACAAGTTTAAATTTTTTAAGTACTTATACTCCATTTGTTTAGGTAGTTAACTAAATGTAAACAATCTTGGCCTTACTTTTAAACCAAAAACATAATTTTTAATTTGGATATTACTGCTTATAAATCAATTAACTATAGTTTTAGAAAATCTGAATGTATTTCAAGTTGTAAAACGTATTTTACATTTTTAAAGATCACATTTTGTTTAAAAGACATACCAAAATTGTTTACATTTAGTTAATTACCTAAACAAATGGAGTATAGTCTAGTTATTGTTTTTCTACCGTGATTTAAATGTGACTTTGTATTTTTGTTTATGTAGCAATAAATTTTATGTCTTTTTATTTTCATTTTTTTCCCCCATAAATGCTTATTTTCGCTTTGTCATCTCAATTTATTGCAAGACATTTGCGGTATGATGTATTTTTTTTTTGTGCAGGCGAAGGAATCTTGATGTGAAACCGCTTCTTCTAGACTGACTAAACCTGAAACGCCTTGCTACGTCTACCAGATTATGAATTTGGTGATCATTTACGCCACTTTATGCAATAATTTTAAAATATAATGCGTTATGCAAATGCAAAAACAAACCCGCAATGCAGGTTATTAATGAGTTATGAATGAATAAACATGAATACTTATTCTATATAAATAAAGTTGATGCCAATAACTCACGTGTAAATACGGGACACACCCACGTCCACCCAAACGCGATGGAACTCTTCGTAGGTGCTGTATACATGTTTTCTTGTAAAACGCCACAAAAATTTCTTAATGTCTTTGATGAAAAATGACCATAATATTTCTTCATTCATTCTGAAATAAGTAGAAACTACATTAATAAGGAACCACACCCACATGGAGAGGGGGTTGTAGACGGGGTTCATTCCCATTAGTTCGATCGTCGAACTAGTGAGATTTTTTTTTCTCATTAGTTCGACCGTCGAACTAGTGAGAATTTTTATTTCTCATTTGTTCGACCGTCGAATTAATTAGATTTAAAAATAATTCTACTACATTTATATGTTATACTAATTTCGTAATAAAATAAAAAAACGCTTGCTTCGTTAAATATATTATATATATTTAACTGTATATTCGTGTACTCATATTTGTGCATCTATAGCATGTCTTTGATCAAATAAACAGTTGAAAAACTTATAAATTATAAGGTGGCTTCCTAACAAAATAAATAAAAGAAAAAAAAAAGTTCGACCGTCTAACTAATGAGAAAAAAAATTCTCACTAGTTCGACGGTCGAACTAATGAGAAAATAAAAAAAATAGATAAAAAAGCTTTTTAAGAAAAAGCTTTTATTTAAACGCTCTAAAAAGAAGAAAATAAAATATTCCTTTTGGATTATACTAAAAACTCCTCATTATACACAATTTATATATAATAATAAAAGCTTGTCGCTCGATTTATCACAAATTATTATGATATAAAGGAATGTTGATAGGTATGTAAACCTCGCGACAAGCTTTTATTATTATGTATAAATTGTGTAAAATGAGGAGTTTTTAGTATAATCCAAAAGGAATATTTTATTTTCTTCTTTTTAGAGCGTTTAAATAAAAGCTTTTTCTTAAAAAGCTTTTTTATCTATTTTTTTTATTTTTTACTTTTTAGTTATCGCTGGATTTAGAATAACGACACATTCTTTTTTCAAGTTATTATTACTCTCAAAATGCCCTCTCATTTGATACCCATATTGTAGAAGTAGACTAAAGGTAACTATTCCGCCATCCTGCATGGTCCGCCATATTGGATTCAGAATGACGTCATATTCTTTTTCTAGTCACTCTTAACAAGCCCTTTCATTTGATACCCATATTGTAGAAGTAGACTAAAGGTAACTATTCCGCCATCCTGCATGGTCCGCCATATTGGATTCAGAATGACGTCATATGCTTTTCCTAGTTACTCTTAACAAGCCCTTTCATTTGATACCCATATTGTATAAGTGGATTAAATATAACTGTTCTGACATCTTGTATGATCCGCCATATTGAATTTAGAATGACGTCACATATCTTATCATATATTGTCATCCAAACAAAATGCGTCCACAAAATTTCAGCACAAACGGTTGAATATATCTACTTCAAAATTGAGTTCAAAGATTTCACCCGAACACACAAATATCCATACATTGCAAGTTAAATAAAAGCTTTTAAAAAAATCTCACTAGTTCGACGATCGAACTAATGAATCGAACTAATGGGAATGATCCGTAGACGGGAAGATTCCAAAGTAGAAGTGTCTCAAAGTAGTCATATGGTTCTTATCCACGCAAATTAATCAAGCTCAAACACAAGGTAGCTGCTGTCCTCTCCTCCAATGTCTCTCGGCTCCATCATCAGATCTACTCCAGACCTTTATTAAATAATAGACTTTAAAAATGTCAATGAAATATTATCAAAATAGCTTTATAAACCAAGGTTTTTTATTATAAACAAAGTAAAAGAAAAACATTAAAATTGCTAACAAAATTTTAAGGATTCCCTGATCAGATGACTATAGGACTTCATGGGAAATGCCCTTTCAAAAATTGGTCTAGGCGTCTTTGAAGAATCAGTAAACAAACATAAAAAAAAACATGAATCATAAAAACGTATCATGAATTGGAAACATCCTCCATTTTGAAGTTGGTTGAAAAATGGCATATATATGTACTATAGTATGTTATACTATGTTACCCTCATCAGTTCCTTGGCAGTTGAATTTGTAAAATTGGAAAATTATGTGAGTAGCCCGAGGCACTAGGGTCACTGTAACTTTACCGTGGGCATTATTTGATCCTATCCCCACTTAAGGTTTGGCAATGTTATGAATTGGAGCTAAGCTAAGCTTGGAAATCTCTAGAATACTATGTATGGTACACTCGACTATTCCTAATTTTGGGTATTGGCTGATTGTAAACCAACCAAGAGAAATAGGTAAAGGTTATTCTAATAAGATCTTTTCAGTTAGTCTGAGTGAAAGCTTAAACTACTTAATAATTAAACTGGATAATTAAATTAGCAATTTCTCTCTCCAAAGCCCCTTATTGTGTACAGATCATTACTTTTATTTTTAAGAAGGCTTACAGACTAATAGTTCTAACTAAAATTACAAATCAGGTTATCACATTGCTAATAACAAGCCTCCACAGATAGATACTGTGTCGGTAATTACTTTACAACACATAAGTAAACAAGGTAATATGCTAGTTTCTAAATTGTATACATTTTAAAATTACAGTACAATATTATTGACTAAAAAAGAATGCCTTAGACAGAAGTCTTCTCGCTGTGCTAGCTTTTGTACAAATTAGAATCATGTGGAATTTTATTAAAACTATGTGCAGTTCTCAAAAAGAACGAATTGAGTCTGTAGTTGTAGCAAAGGGGACATTGAGTAGAGGACGTCGACGAAGTGCGGTGTTATTGCGGCAAAAATTGGTATCTTTTGCAACAATGTGTATAGTCGTTAGAGTATATACGTACCTTAAAATCTAGGTATCGTAAGAATCTTCTTGAACCCCGTTTATACGGTCCTTATATAATTTCATATTGGGGTTTCCATACTTGTGATGCATACTCTAAATGGCTATGCACGAACGAACAATATAATATTTTTATAGGTTTTAGAGAGCGAAAACTAACCTTGTTTTATAATAAATATATAATAAATAGATTGTCTTATAATAAAGCCAAGCGCACTGGATCAATGCCTTCTTTACAATATGATCAAAATGTTGATCTAATAAAAAATTGCTATCCCAAATAATACCCAGATCTCGTATGCTGTTAACCTTATTGATGTTTTGGTTATTTAGAGTGTTTTGAGATTGTATGGTTGACTTTGACGTGTGTAAAATACATGAAAGCATTTAGTTATGTTTAATTCAAGCTTATTTTGGGAGCAATAGGTTTCAAATCTTTGAAGATCCTCTTGCAGCAAGTTGGTGTCACTCATGCTAAGAACAATTTTATGTATCTTCATGTCATCAGCATAAAGTAAAATATAAGAACTCTTGAATGACTGTTTCACATCTGCAATAAACAATATAATATAAATAGAAGAGGTCCCAGAATCAAACCCTGAGGCACTCCAGAAGGACTCCATTTCGTTGTGTATACTCTAAGTACTACAGCTTGCGTGCGGTCCTCAATATAAGAACAAAACCATCTATATAAGTCACCGTGTATGCCAGACCCCATTACCTTAGCTAAAAGCAATTGGTGGTTAATACGGTCAAAACATTTTGAGTAATCCATATATATTACATCAACTTGTGCATGTTGTTCCATCCCATTTGATATAAAATCATGCAATGATATTAAGTTTGAGGTGGTAGACTGTTTTTGAAGTAACCCATGTTGTTCGTCGCCAAAGTAACATTTCAATGCTGCATACATATTGGTGGGAACTATACATTCTAAGATTTTGGAGAACAAACAGATTTTAGAGATTGGCGATAATTTGCGATATCGGATTTGCTACCTTTTTTATGGACTGGAGTAATAAAAGCGGTTTTCCAAATTTTGGGGACCAAGCCTTCAGAGAGACAATGTTTAAATAAAATACATATCGGTTTAACCAGGCTATCCGCACAATTAACAATAAATATAGGTATTAACTCTGGTCCTCCAGATTTCGAGAGATCTAGATTCTTAAGAAGATTTAAGACACGAGAGTAGTTCACTTCTATAGCGCTAATACATGTAACACTATCAGTTGCAGAATATTCAGATGATATTGCTAAATTTATTAGTGAAAAAGGATGCATCTTGTGCATTACAAGTGCAATGCACTCCAGGCCTCGAAAACAAATTATGCTTTATAGTAAAAGTAAGATTATATTGTGCTGATTATAAGACATCATTGTTGGTTTTTGTTCATCTTAGAACCTTTTTTACTTAACTGTTACGGGGCTCTACAAAGGGACCAGTATATAGCTCTAAAGGAAACCTGATCAGGTCCTAGAATTCATAAATTTAGAATTTAAGTACATTGATTTATCACCAATCAATATAAATAGCTTGTTTAAACTGTTCTTTTAGAGATGGATTAATCAAGCACCCCATATACTTAAACACATTTATTTCTAGGATTTGCGAAACAACACATTAATATTAAAATAAACATTAATAATTAATTAATTATTATTAATGTATTTTTTTTTTGTATTAAGCCCATGAGTTCATATTCAAAATTACATCAACTGAAACAAAAGCAGTTTCGTGGGACTCTTTGAATGCAATAATTTAAATATATTAATTGAATTTTATTGAAATACCTACTTGCCGGCAAAGTATAACATAAAACGACGCTTACGTTCATAAATAACTAGTTTATTTAAAATACTCACCTTGAAGAACTTCTCCGAGAAGAACTCTCCGTAGCAAAATGAGATAACTATTATAATTTATAATATTTAGTAGAAAACTTCTTTGAGCTAAAACTGCTTAGTGCTTCAACTTCCAATACGAAAACAAGAGAGGACTATAATATAAACCATTTACCTGGATTGCCAGTGACGAAAATTCTGTGAATTTAGGCTTGGATTCAGATTATTGATCCGTTGCAGACCAAAAACTTTACAGTCAATAAAATTAAAAACCTTCACCAAAATTATGTATTTGTAACAAAATACTCAAAAACTTACTCACTTTGTCAGATTTTCGTCCTTAATTAATTTTATTAGATTTGTGGAGCGTAATGGATCGTAAGCCTCTAAATCGTTACGTGGATTGGATCGTATTGAATATCGATTTAAAATAATAGTATAATATTAAATAAAACAATTCATTTCACATACTAAAAAAAATAATTAAGCACATAACACTATAGCACGTTAACTAATACAAAGTAATAATATAAGTATGTACGGCACAAACGACCATATCAAAATGAATAACATCGAGAAATAATACAACTTGCAATAACTACTAGCATTATCCAAATAACACTCTAGTGTCACGGTGTACGTAATTGAACTCCTCCGAAGCGGCTCTACCGATTTTCGTGAATTAATTATTCCAATTTTCTTTTTCTTTTGTGAAAGAAGTCGCAGGCGAAGCTTGTATTTCATTATGTTGGCCCATCAAGTTGCTTCGCTTAGCAGTTGTAGAATAAACATTGCGGACAAATGAACAATTTCCGTCCACTCTCTTACTTTCATCGTGTGCAAGATATACTATACTTTGACGGATAATGTTGTGAGAGGACAAGAAGTCCTATCCAGACTGTCTCTGTCAACGACTTCGCCACAGTGGCTGTGAGCAGAGAGTAGGACATTTGGTAGGACAGTAGCGATTTCGTACTAACTGCTTATGCTCGAAGACGAAAGTTCGTGAAGTCAGACACCACAATTCTATAAAATGCTACTTTAGCTACTCAGCGGTTTAACTTTTTTTTTAATTTCTGCAACAACTATTTAAAATTTAGTTTTGTTGCATTATAACTTTGTTGTTTCTATACCATCCTGATATTGTTTTTATGACTAAATAATATCGATAAACTAAAGAGAAATATAAAAATAAAAAATTCATCACAATGCAGAACAAGAAAGTTGGAACTTTTAACTTCTCAGGGGCCAAAGCCGTACTTATATTTTTTTTAACTATTATTATTTATAGATACGTAACGTTTTGAATAAAAAAAATGACTTTTTTTTCCATACAAATTTTCTTTAAAAAAAAAGTTTATTTTTCTTTTAAATAAAATCAATAAACACTGAGCTACGGCAAAAATTTAAAAATCAAAGTTATTTAATAACACAGTACCATGTGTGGCAGAAACTTCATTAAAGAAAATATCTATATTTAAAACTGAACTTAAATAACTATAAAATAACTTACAAAGCGTCAAAAAAATATGTCGTCATCTCATCTCCGTCATTGGCGGGAAACGAGCTCTGGAGTCCAAGTGACATATCATTGTCACTTGACAGTGACACTGTAAACTTTGTTTGGATTCCGATTCCATAACATCGGTCGGTTGATTTGATGGACTGTTAAAAACTATACAAAAATGATTCAATAATTGGCAGATAGGCTTGATAAACTAAGGTAGGCTATAGAACATATTTCTGAAAGACTCAAGTTCTGTTTCAAACTCATTAAGTTCGAATTTGTACCCTGGTACATGTTGGTACCCAACACTTGTGCTAATTCATACAGTGGCATGTCATGTACAAATCTATTACGATGCAAAATAACTTACTATTGACAGCATAGAGATCTACTTATTGAGTCTTTGAGTCAATTACATATACCAACCAACTGCCAAAACCCTTGACAGTATTACCGCTTCTTTCTTGTGGTTGACTGTGCCCCTTATTTTGAGTTTTCCCAGACAATTTGATAGTTTTCACTGACCTTGCATTGTAATTGTTTTTAGTGCTTAAGGAAGTATGGATTTAGGATGTCCTCAACGTTCAGTCTTGCACTCCTATATATGAAACTATTGATGACTTCCTCTCAATACCGTTGGCCGCACTCTTATGGGTTATGCAGTTGATGGTTGCTTATTAAATCAATTGTATGAGTAAAATATTTTTAAACTTATTGTTTCACTAGTGCATTAAAGTCTATCTGCTGTAGTTTGACCATTACCGCTGTACCGCGCCTTAGGAAAGCGCGGGGCGAGACGGGGGAAGCACCCGCCACCATTCGGGCGACCCAAGGTGCTTGGTACAGTGCACTGGGTCTTAAAGTCCATTAGTCGCCTTTTACGACACCCAGTGGAGGATATGGGGTGGTGCTATTCTTTATATCCGGACACCACACGGATGCTTTAAATCTGACTATATTTTATTAATATTTAATTAAATAAGTAAAATACATAATATATAGTTAAACAAAGTGAAATATTTAGGTATTCTTATTTAATTGATTTCAAATTAACTAATGACCCTAAATTAAATAATTAAATATTGCCGTGCCTGTAGAACAGTAAACTGATATCGTAAGATCTATCCGACAATGTCGATCTCATGTGAACTCATGCACTTTTTTTCCCTGCCCCCACTTCACCTCGCATACCTAAGGCGCGGTACAGCGGTATTGGCCAAACTATAACAGTAAATATAAGCATACTGAAAACCATATTCTGTGGGAGTGTAGTCTTTGGCAGGACAAACAAAATGCTTAATAAATTGGTTTGCATCCAACATCTGGTGTGGCTTACTGTTGCTCTGGCGGTGCCTTTTTCACCACCAGAGCAAATTTCTGTAGTTTCAGATGCCTTCATGTGTAGAAAAAACCTTTTTAAGGTATTATTAGGATCCATTAAATCTTTAAATTCTTGCTTGTGCTTGGTGACTGGGCTAGCTCAGTTGCTAATGTATGTTCTCAATTAGAGCAAATTTCTTCTTTTTGTATCCTGCTTGCAGTGGAGGGATATGGAAATATATAATTCCTACTTCTATTAACAACTTCTGTTCAATTTCATTGCAGGTTCCATGACTACCAATCTTTCCTTGGGACACAGCAAGCTTGATGACATTAATTAGTTATCATTGGAGATCCTGGCTTACAGGACTAGCAATGAAGGACATGTGTGGGTTGTCTCTTGTTAATTAGCTCCCCAAAAAACTCTTTAATGTATTACTTTTGAATTAACTCTGTAAACTTTGCTTAAAAAAAGGTGATATCGCCACAAAATGCAAGGTATTTTTCAAATGGCAAAAATCTTAGTGAGTACATTGATGTTACACCTAAGATGAAAATTGTTAATGCTACATAATAACTTGAATGCAATAGCTATAAATTATATGCATACAAGTAACAACATGAAATTAAATTCATCAAGCATTTTAAACAAAAAGCAATTAATTTTACATACATTATAATAAATTGTGACTGAAAGATGTACATTTAACATGGAATTACTTGTAGATTTTGATCTCTCTTTTTAAAGGTGCGGGCAGTTACCAAACAATTGCAAAAAGAAGTGTGAATACTGTGATATCTTAGTATGCAGTGGCCTAAGCAATCAGACAAGTTACTAATATAACACCAACCAAATAAATGTACTGAAAATATTTATCAAATTCCACAATCTTTGGAAAAAGAGGACAATATGGAGAGAAACTGAATAATTCTTCATGAGTAAGTTTTACAGCCTTATGTAGATCCTGTGCAATCCAACTGTATTATTACATATTTCTAAAATAAATTGGTTACCTGCTGAAATAGGATGTATTGATGGCACATTGACCATTGAGTATCATTTGACTTCCGAGGAATCGGTGAAGGGTGGGCGATGGGGTCCTGTCTATTAAAATTATTGACGTTCGAAAACTGCTACATTGTAGCCTAAATTGAATAAATGACTTTTGATTTTGGTATTTCTTTTTATAAATGAGTTTACTGTTAACTTACAGAAATATGGTGATGATATGAATATTTTATGAACAGACCCTACATCCGGCTAACAACGAATGACAAAGATTTGATAAGAAGTGGAGAAACTGCTTTTATCTCAGGTAAGTTAATAAGGGCGTAAACAATGTATGTAAAGTAATTAATTTAAAATAGAGGTACAACTGAACTCCTATTTTTAAGATGACTCCGGTTACACATAGAAGACTTACACTATGGTTCCAATTGTTAAATCAGCAGCTACATATATACTGTATTAAATACAGACTATTTTGCGGATTTTTGTCGTTTTATTTACAGAAATGAAAACAATAAAATGACAATATTAGGGCAGAGGCTGATTCGACGTTATAGCCTGCTAAAAAAACTTTTAGGCCCTCATGTGATTGTTGAATTCTCGGGAGACTACACAAGCGTATCCCAGCCGGCAGCATTCGTCCTCCTTCGTCCTGAACCACAACCCTCTGTGGTCCTGAAGAGGCGCTTACCGCCGGGAGCACGTATGCACTTAACTTTCGTTTAGTGTTGGTTATAATAGAAATATCACACGTTTCTAGATTGGATTTATAATAGTTTCTTGTAATTATGTTAGGATATGCGGCTGTCACGTGTGTCTACACACTTCACTGCATAGATATCTTCCACAATTGAAATACAAAACTTTAGGGCGTGGTGGTAGACCCTCAACAAACCAAGGTGCGACCAAATATTACTTGGTATATTTTCCCCGTCATACTTATTAGTGCACTTAATTGTACCTATTCGGCTGGAACTGTGCGTAGAAAAGCGAAGTAAGAAATCGATGTTTTTAATATCTGCAAAGATCAAAAGACTATTTAATAAACCTCTCGGAAGGTAGGAAAACATTCAAACCTAACAGATTTTGATTACCGTTGCCATAGTTCGCACTCCAACAGTTGTCAAACCCATCGCCTTCACGTGCACCGGGGTCTGGACGTTCATCAGAAAGAATAGAACTAGTTTCCTGTTTTTGAGGTCCATACACTCCCAAGGCAGTTCGTATACTGCGTCTTTCAGTTTCTCACTCTGAAATAATTAGAAAAGATAAAGACTTACGAAACAGTTGGACAGACTTACGAACCAGACAGGTCACATATGAAATACCGTATCTTACATACGGTATTTCATATGTGACCTGTCTGGTTTAGGCGTATTGTATAGTCGTATGTAGGTATATGTGAGCCATCTGGGTAAATCATTCAGTTGATTGAGGGCCTTCACAGTTGAATAAATCTCGGCAGCCAAAACTCAATTCAATTAAAACTACCTACTCACAGATTATATATTTTATTGGTTTGTTGGTATTTGGCCTGCAATGTCGAAGAACATAGTGCAAATGCTACAAAGATATAAATGAATCAGCTAATGGTTACGTACCACTGATCCGATCATTTCGAATATTCCGCTCATTTGCATTAAAGACTCGAAAACTATGATCGTGAGTGGACCGTAGCACATCAGAGCTTCTGGACTCTGAAATAAACAGAACTTGCCGTGGTAAGACGCTGGTGGTAACGATGACAAACATCTATTATTTTACTGAATGGGTAATACTAGAAACCAAGGTTACCGAGGCGCAGTTGACCTCTGGATTCTACTACTTAAATTTATATGTACTAATAACAATCACAATAGGTGAACTATTTGACTAAAAGAATCTAATAAATCCGTGAGGTAGATTTCACTAAAATATTTAATACGCATTTATTGTTTTATTGAATCAATAAAAAAATACAGAGATAAAACACAACAAAGGTGGTGAAACGTATGGAAGTGGGGGCTATCAACGTCACTTGCCAGTAAAAAGTGTACTTGTATGTGACGTCTCTTGACGTTATACTCATCCTCTTGTAATTTAAACTACAAGATGGGACAACGGGGAGGCAGCATGAATTGAATGTTGTTCATCAAAACATGCAAGGTCTCTCCGGCAAGGAATTAGAATTAAGTTTATTTATAGAAAACTATGATGTTCAGGTATTATGTCTAACTGAACACTGGTTGAAAGACTATGAGGTGGCAAGATTCAACAAAGATTATTATTCCATACAGAGTGCGTTTGTAAGAAAGTGTGCTATTCGGGGAGGGTCGCTTATTATTGTTTCTAATGAATTAAAATGTAAAGAACGTCTAGATATTGTCAACCTTTCTATCGAGCGCACTATCGAGCTGTCTTGTGTAGAATTAGAGCAATTTGTTGTAATTTGTGTGTATAGGCCACCTTTGGGTGATTATACCTTGTTTGAATCAGTCATGGAAGATTCCCTATCAAAAATAAAGCATAATCGAAAACAGATTGTAGTCTGTGGGGACTTCAACGTAAATATTTTAGAATCATCTCCTGTGTCCATCAGACTTATAAATTTATTTAAATCTTTTAATTTAAAGAACCTTTTTTACGAGCCTACTAGGATTACGGCCTCTTCTGCGACTTGCTTAGATAATATATTCAGTAATTGTAAAGCAAATAAACAAACTATTCTAACTGATGTTACCTCTGACCATTGTGGTCAACTTGCAACATTTCCACATTTAGTAACTTACAAATATTGTAATGTAGTCAGCAGGCCCTACACAGCGCATCAGTGTACACGTTTTAAGAACAATGTTATGTCAAAGTTAAGGCCGTCTATTTTGAATTCTGCTAATCCCAATGACGGTTATGGAACGCTTTTGGATGTTGTAAAAAGTGAGTTTGAAGCTAATTTTAAGTGTAAAACCAAGCAGGTGAAATGCAGTTCTGCCTCATTTAACCAATGGGCCACGGCTGGTATTTACATTAGTAGAACTAGGCTTTATGAGTTATATGGTATGAAAAAATATAAATTTGATGTAATTTTTTTAAACTATGTTAAAAATTATTCTAAAATATTTAAGAAGGTTTGCAACGCAGCAAAGTCTAAATATATTAGCGAGAAAATTAAACGATCCTCAAATAAAATAAAAGCCACGTGGAATATAATTAACCAAGAAACTGGTAAGATTACGAAACGTGACAATGATATAGAGATTATGTGTAACAATAAGTTAGTAAACAAAGCCGAAGACATTGCCTTAATATTTAACGAATTCTTTGCAAACATACCAATAATTACAACTAGTTCTCTTAACTCATCGTCAATTGATGCTGAAAACTTACTACGTGATAGTGTGCCTGGATGTGATGCTACTTTCGGTTTTGAACACGTGACTCCGTTAGATGTAGTAAACGCTTTTAAGTCACTCAGTCAAAAGAAAACCGAAGATTTCTGGGGCCTCTCCGTTAAACTTTTAGCACATATAATAAACATTGTTGCACCATCTTTAGCCGTAATTTTCAATAAATGCGTAGACGCTGGGGTATTCCCTGACCTTATGAAGCATAGTAAAGTTATACCATTATTTAAGTCAGGTAATAAAAGCGACATTAGTAATTTTAGACCGATATCAATTTTACCCGCGTTCAGCAAGATTTATGAGAAATTGATATTGAAACAGCTCTTAATACATTTCAATCTGAAGACCCTCCTTCATAATGAGCAATATGGTTTTACTAAGGGACGCTCTACTACCGACGCCGGTGTAGCTTTACTCAGGCATGTTTATGATGCCTGGGAGAACTCGCAGAATGCTATTGGGGTGTTCTGTGACCTGTCTAAGGCATTTGACTGCGTCCATCATAATACGCTAATTTGTAAACTCAAACATTACGGTTTAAAAAGTAGATCACTGGATTTAATTTATTCATATTTAAGTGATAGGTATCAATGCGTTGATGTCAAAGGAAGTAAGTCTACTGGACTTCCTGTCAAACTAGGGGTACCGCAGGGCTCAATACTCGGTCCATTCTTGTTCCTAGTATATATTAATGACCTACCATTTTTTTTAAAAGACACTTGTAACGTAGTGCTTTTTGCCGATGACACTTCCCTAATTTTTAAAGTAAATCGAAATAGAGATAATTTTAATGAAGTAAATAGTGCTCTCACTCGGGTGACACAATGGTTCTCGGCTAACAATTTAGTATTAAACGCCAAAAAAACCAAATGTGTTAAATTTGCAATGCCTAATGTAAGAAATCTTGGTCCAAATATTTTAATAAATGGTGAAGTGCTTGAGGCTGTAGAGTCAACGGTTTTTCTGGGTATCACAGTTGATAATAAACTGAAGTGGTCAGCACATATTGCGTACCTCGCGGGTAAGCTAAGCTCAGCGGCCTATGCAGTTAGGAAAGTTAGACAGATTACTGATGTGGACACAGCTCGCCTTGTTTACTTCAGCTACTTTCATAGTATTATGTCATATGGCATACTGTTGTGGGGCAAGGCGGCAGATATAGAGTCAATTTTTATTTTACAAAAACGTGCCATCAGGTCTATCTACCAGCTAGGCTCAAGAGATTCTCTTAGGGAACGGTTTAAAGATATAGGCATTCTAACTGTAGCATCGCAATTTATTTTGGCCAATATATTATTTATTAGACAAAATTTACACTTGTATACAAAGAAAAGCGATATTCATGGCATTCATACACGTAATAGACATAAATTATGTGCCTCTTCACACCGATTACACAGGGTTCACAACTCATTTGTAGGACTCGGTATTCGTTTTTACAATAAACTGCCTCTCAGATTAATAGAGTTACCTTTTAACTCATTTAAGTCTACAATAAAAAACAATCTTTGTAAAAAGGCATATTATACAATAAACGATTATTTGAATGATAAAAATAGTTGGCCGCTGTGACATGCACAAGACGGCTCTGTATGGATTACCTGACATTCATTATTTGGTTTAATTTTAATGTAATTTGATAGGCATACTCTGTGTATGTAACATTGTGTTACCTATTTTGTTTTATTTTTAATACGATTATACGTATTGCTTGACATCATTATTATTTTGAAATGTATAATTATATTAATTATAAAATTTGATTATGTACCTGGACCATAATGGTCAGGAATTGTGCCATGAATCAGTGCTTGGGTATAGTTTTACTTTGTATTCATTTATTAAGCCGGCAGCAGATTCGTCATGCTCCCTTAGTCGCCACTGCTTGCGGTGGCGTCTCGGGTCGGGTCACCTCCTTCCCTCAAATATGGCGAGGGAGGTGATGGCTGACCCCTGCGTCATACTCGTGAACGGGTGCTGCTTGCGGTGGCTGGTCGGTCTGCTGACCTTGGGCTCAGTAATTAAAAGTTTTTTCTTTTTTTTTGTAGTTTTTATCGACCTAAAACATTGATTTATCTGGCACGGTTCCTACCTTACTATAATATTATTATAATGTAAAAGAAAGACAGCGTGCTGCTGGGGAGTTTGTTGCGCCGTTTCTTCTCCCGTAGCGAAAGCACAGGAAGCGGTGAAGGGTGGGCGATGGGGTGCTGTCTAATATGATTTTGACGTTCGGAAAGTGCTACATTGTAGCCTATTTTGAATAAATGACTTTTGATTTTGATTTTGATTTCGTCACACGAGATTTCAACTTACCGTACCACCTTATTTTTTTGTTAACATGATAAAAGAAAAATTACGTATTCAATATTATTTGGAAATCTATCTGATGGGTTAATTAGATTTTTTTAGTCAAATACTCAATTCGGAAGCCAGTGTAATTGAAATAGGTTATTACCATTTCAGCACACTCGAGCAGCAATAGGCAGCAGGATAGTTGATGGAACCAGAAGTACACAAATAACGTCGGCCCGAAGGCGGCAGAGATGGTGTTCGTGAAACTGGAACAAACACTTGCTTTTGCCTGGCTGCTCCAGAAGGACGATTATGATTATCGAGGTGTGATGCAAAAGCCTTATTTTACGAAAAGCTGGTATACAGGGTGTAAGAAAACTACTATAACGATCCTGAACAGGCGTATACTACTATCAATCTAAATACCAGAAAACGTATTTTTGGAGGTCAATATCAAAAACTGTTAAAGTTATTAATTTTTGTTCCATCCATCTAACGCAAAATTCTCCCCAAAACTCGGCAAAATTTCATAACACTGACAATACTCCACACCACCGCGGCATCTATGTGATCTATTGTACTATTGCTTCAAAGGAGCCGACCAGTCCAAAATAAAATAAAATGACAAAAAATAATGTTATTTATTTTATGTCAAAGGAACCGCCAGCCCTTTCGGCGCGTGCACAACTACCGCGGATTCCTTTGATGATGCCGCCGCGCCGGCGCCGACCGGCCGAGCGACACTGACGACACTCAGTCTCGTGTAGAAAGCGCTTCCGACAAGACGTACGATTGCTTGATGTTTTCCAGCTAAACATCGTTATTTCTTTACCATCGATGACTATTGATCATCCTTATCCCGACATCAGTCTCGTGTATAAATTTGTGTCGATAAGATCTCCGAATAGTTATAAGTTTTTCGCGAGAAGTTATGGCGTACTCTAACGTAACTTATTTCAATATCAAGTGTCCGAAGGAAGTTTGACGCGCAATGTTGTTTGCGAGTGGTGTAACAATGCCGTCGGTACAAGTATTACTAGCATCATCTTCACATAACGAGCCAAATTGTGAGTGTTAAGGCGAGTCTTAAAGCCAGTACAGGTGTGAAAGTATCAGTGTTACATTAAGAAATGTGATTAAACGGTTCAGAGGAATGTTAAAGTCAAGCACGATAAACAAAATTTACAATTAAAAGTGGTAGCTTTATTACGCACGTAAATTGCCGGAATACCAGGTTGCTGGCCACCTACATACACCTGTAAGTACCATTAACATTGTTATCATCGCACACACACAAATAAAATCAAAATAATTATTGCGACTTTAACGACTCGCTAAACATACCTAGACTAGTCAAGTGAATTTCATACCTACGTTCCTTTCTCATAGTTATTATTTTTGGTTAGAATTGTATTGCAAGGACCAGGTAAACAGAGGTCAAGTAGTAGTAGTAGAGAGTTTGTATGTCGAAACCGTTGACGAGATCTCCCAAGTAGTCATTGTTACGAATTCTCGATCGTCAGCTGACGGAGTAGCACGATCGACAATTCTTGATCTTTGATATTTCGAAAACAACTTATTAATCATCGTATCGTTTGTCGTACTACTACCTAGTGTAGTATTGATATTATTTTGTGGTAGATAAATACAAAATGACTGTTCAATTAATAATGTCAGCTCACGGCTCACAACGAAGATACCGCCGTAAACTTGTAGAAAATAAATTCAATAAATAGCATACAATTTTGGGATCATTTACGTAAAGTGTTTAACCTTGTGTCGTTACCAGTAAAGTTGAAATTGATTTGCAACGGTATTTTTGGCGATATGATCAAAGTATCAAACACTTGCGCTTGCGCTAGCGGCCATTCTTGAGTTCAGGTCATGACCCGAACTTTATCATATGTTCAGTGTGGCCACTAATAACGGTGGGGAAATTTAGCATTATGAATTAATTTGAACGGGGAAAAATCATAATTGCGTATCGAAGTAAAAGTCGCAGCAATGTGTTTGTAACACGAGACTACATATGCCCCTTCACGATCGTTATAGTCGTTTCATTACACCCTGTATATACCTACCCCCCTTAAACTATTGAGTATTGCATGATAATGTGGTCTAAAGGTTAACTGCATCAGGTCACATTTGAGATTATGAGTTGAATGGAAGCAAATGTATAAAACATTAACGACTGAATTAATTTATTTAACAATTTATGTACACAAATAAATTAGTAAAATCACCTAAATAAGAAAGAGGTGTACAAAGGACTGTACATACTTACTTTAATAAAAAGTTATGATAGGTAATGCACTCTTTCAACTTGATAAACACATCTTGCAATTCCGATTCAGAGAAAATAATTAAATGGTTTGGTACCACGTCTGTTACATCATTGAACGTGACCGTCGGTCTTGGAAAAGTAGCTAGAAGGTTCAGCAATATTTTAAAGTGACCATAAACGTGGAAAATTATCAAGAATACTGTAAGATCGACCAAACAAATACAGCATGAACATAATATATGTATGTTGAATACCTGTAAAAAAATATGTATTAAAAGATCACTGCGCTTAAATACATGGAGAGGTAAAAAAGGTTCGTTATGTCTTAATTTCGGTTTATGGTCAGTTATCCTATCAAGAATTTAGTAACAAATATAAACTTCTTTATTTACCAAATAGCTGTGAAAAACATATCGAACATTGAAACAAAGCGAAAGAATTGGTATTGCCATTCAGCGTGGTAATGCGGCCAGTCTTCTGGGCACGTTTCCCGCCATTGACGGAGATGAGGATATATTTTTCGACGCTTTGTAAATATGTTATTTTATAGTTATATATCCTAAGTTCAGCTTTACATTGAAACATAATTATATACTATACACGTACCAGTTGTATGCTAAAGCTATATAGTAGCTGTTTAGGTTTGTAGTAGAATCTCTGGGGAAGTATAAATAAACCGCGAATTCGTAAGTGGTGTTCACCAATTCGCTATGTTTGTAGTTACCCTTCGCGAAGTTGAGGTAGATCGGAATTGCGTTGAATAACGTTAGGCCGATGAACATTTGTCCCAGGATGACAATGGTTACCAGGTGACTATATTTATGCATCATTTTGTGCATCTGAAATATGTAAAAACTGATTAAAACTAAGCTGGGATTTTGTTGACAATGTGCTTGCTTATTAGAACGTTCCAGTTTATTGCATTCCTTGGAAAATATAAAATTATTGTCACAATTATGGACCCTGATGGGCACAGCAAGATAGAAGAGAGGAAGGTGTTTAATGTAAGTTAGTACCTACCTATATTACAGATGAGATATTTACCAGATGGTAAATATCTAAGTCTACAGATACAGTACCTATAGCAAATAATCATAATAATCTGTCCTGTTATTATCAGGGTTACAAATGTAGTTATCAGTGCCGACATCGAAATTATTTTAGTGTTACCGACTAAATTGAAGTTAGAGAGTTTAAGTATCAAATAAATTTATTGATTTGCATTCAAGACGACTGAATGCAATAATAACATAACCCTAATCTACTCTAGAACCTAATAACTAGGTTTAGTCAATCTGCGAGGAACCATACCTACTTACTTGCATTTAAGCTAGTAAAATTCTGTAATATGCTAATTTGATAACTTATGCTACTCTAAAATAATCTTGTGAATGGGAAAATACAACTTTGCTGAGTTTCGGTCTGCTATTCCATGAAGACTAGGTTTGGGCACTAACTTAGTTGTACCTGCAAAGTAATAAGTTAGTAGATATCCTTTATGACTCACCTTCAGCGCATATTCTGATTTCTGACGGTGGAAAAAGAGATGGAACGATGTGAAATATGTTACGAGTAACCTCTGATATTTTGGATTTAACGGCAACAACACACTTCTTGACTGAAACATAAATTATCATACAACTGTCCTTGGAGTTCACATAATAATATTTTGCAAAATAAAGCTTACCAGTGCACAGGAAGTTAAGAACATGGTCAAACACATGTGACCTATTTGAAGCATGTTCAGCTTGTGGTATTCGGCTACCATGTACCCTATGTTAGAAGTCAGAGTAACTGAATTCATAATTATTATAATTAAGCCTCTATATTGAGATAGTTTCCATGTTTCTTCCCCAAAGAGTTCGGACGGCCAGAAACAAATGGTTTTTAATGAGAGCCGAAGTATCTTGACGTAGAGGTAGTCTACAGGATTCCTGATGCCTCTGAAATATGAAGGGACAGATTTACTGAAGGAGTTATGGCAGCAACGACCGGCACCCGACAGCTCTCAGTTTTTGTTATTTGCTTGGCAGTCAAATACAGGTGCTGATGCAAAAACAGTACATTAGTGATCCTTATCTGAGGTCTATTCTAATGATGAGAGTGATGAGTATGAATGTTGATGGATGGAGATGAAGGGGAAGGCCAAAAAAAAGATGAATAGATTGTAAAAGGAACGATTTAAATGAAAGGAAGTCAATGTGTGACGTTTGATAGGGGACAATGGAAGAAAAAATCGTGTTTCTTGTGGTTGGCACCCAAGAAAAATGAAATATTGGCAGGAAGATGATGATTTTTAGGTATGTAGTTATGTTAGTGTAATACTAAATAATATGGTATATGGCAGACAGGATGTTGACGACAGAATGTTCTGAATTATTATTGTCTTCCTGAAAGCCGAGTGCGAGTGCTGTGATTTGCCTTAATTAACTTTTCATAAAAAAGGGCGTCTTGAAGAGTGATTTATTCCCTGAATGATAAGAAAACGACTCACTGTATAGCATCGTCTAAGAACAGCATTTTCCATAAGTTCATTTTATATCCTTTAGTCCTTATAGTATCTATTCTTACATGAATACTGGTCAAGGACTAAAATACTATTTATCTAATACGGTGGTTCAATTACTATCTACCATTATAACCAACTATTATCTATTTGCATTGTTGGTTCGTTAATTAAATTGTTAGTGTGGAGATCCATATTTCAGTGTTAAAATCGTTGATATTAGCCATAACAAAATGTATTTAGAACTAACTAAGCTGGGACAATTTAGACATTATTGATTGATACAACAAGTCTGATCGCCAAACTTTCTTATAGAAGACGAAGCCGCAGCTGTATTTCTAAGTCAGCACGAATTCTAAGCTAAATGATTAATCTTTACTTACAACGATGTCTTGTTATTTGTCGTCAATTTTCGTAATTTAAGTCTGGCTGACATGTCTTTCCTAAACAAGTTAGACATAGTTTGCATTATATCAACGCAAATGTTATTTGTATCTCTTTTAATTCACGGATTAACTTCAAGCGAAGAAAACCGTCCATTTTAAAGGCTCACACGAGAACACAGTTCTAACATGTAGAGGCCTTATGAGGACTTTATTCTAAAATGTGATGGGTACCTATTATTAAGATATATTAATGCAAATTCAGATTTCGCGAATACGAAACAACATTTATATTATTTCAGAATTATCCTATCCAAATAAAATTTCATATATTGCCTCGTTACGTTTATTGCGCTTTTATTGCCAAAATAGATAAGTCAAGTAGGGCAAACAATTGAGACTCCTTCAATAAATTTATTTCACAGAACCACTTCAGAAACACAGAAACAGGCGAGACTAGGCTTATTATAACTAAGCCTATTAACGCCATATAGTATCGTCCCACGTTAACATTAAAAGTTAAACAAGCTAGAACTAGAGTTTGTCCGCGGTCTTTCTTGCTTTAAATACCTTTACAATCTTTATTACTTTAACTTTAATAACATTGGACTTTCAGACAATATCACCTGTTTTAAACCCAAAAGAGGACTGACTGCTAAAGTTACTTTATTTAAATACGTCTCCACACAACTTGTAAAGCATACATATTTTCACGCTTACTTAAAACATAGGACATTCATACAACCCCTCTTTTACACCTTTACGAAGTAAAATCCATTCTTAACGGATATCTACGCTCTACTAGAAACTAAGCTGCCAAATACAAATTTCCAGGTATTATAGATTCTTAGATTTCGTGACTAATCAGTCAGGTATTTTGCTTTTATATGTATATAGAGAAAAGAAAATATTGAATTGTAACCGTATGAAGTCTTTAATCATAAATTGCCTGCTTATAATGGGCCTGTACCGCCCTTCCGTCTTCTGCCAGGGGTGCAGAGTCAGACAACACCTGCCTTCAGGTGCAAATGACACTAATCATGTAGCATGGCGGTTTTTTTTTATTTACTAGCTGTGGCTCGCGACTTCGTTCGCGAAAAAAATATGGTTGAAAAATAGATAGATGGTAACCGATTCTCAGACCTACTGAATACGCTTATAAAATTTGCAATCAGTAAAGCCGTTTCAAAGGACTACGGTTAATAATATTGTGACAATGGAAATCCTATATACAAGAAGATAATAAGCACACCAATATTACAGGCCTCTGTTCATCTCCGGTTTTCAATATTTATATGGTTACTAACGACTTCGAAAAAAGCCAGACAACTTCATAGGAACACCTAAATTTGCCAGTACTTTCATAGGAGTCGTAGCTCAGCTGGGAGAGCGTTCGCCTGACGAGTGAAAGGACCCGGGATCAAAACTCGGCGACTCCGTTCGCGGAAATGCCTCGAACGTTTTGTATTTTTTATTTTAGGGAATTTTGTTGCAACAACAAAAGTCTAATTCTAATCAAATTAAAAAAAAACGGTAAGGACTCAGAAATAATAGGTCGGGTAAAAAGTCTTTTTGCATTATAATATATTTAGATTGTGATTATAGTATGTATGAACTTGTAATAAAATCTTTCTCTCTCTAATAAAATTAGAATTTGGAATTATGTTCTTTAAAATTTTATCTTCCAATTATACCAAAACCAGCCAGATACAAATACTATAGCCAAAAGGATTTTATTACGATTTCATACAAACTATAATGCGAAAAAAATTTTTTCCCGACCTAATAATTATATCGAGATAGAACGGTTACGATATCTTTCTTATTCACCAATTTTCGCACGAGTCACTATTTGTTTTATTGACGAAATTTTTTTAGTGCGCGTGTCGAATAATGAAGGGACTTTCACATTAGATTATCGATGGTCATATCTACAATGCAAAACAAATTATTATTTTATAGGGTACTTTATCCGTTTTATGCAATGTTAATAAAAATAAATAGGTAATTAGCGCGCAAAAGCAACCGGGGTCGATACTCGGCGCACTCCATTTTCGGCACATTTTTATGGACGTTTTGGATTTCTTCTTTTTCAACTTTTTGTTCAATTTGTAGCTTCTTTCTGCTTGAAAATAATCCGGGATAGTTAAGTTAGAATCTTAAAAAGCTATTTCTAATCAAATGAATAAAGGGTGGACTCAATTTGTACGAATTTAGTCATAGTTTTAATTTAAATATTAGCAGACACCACAGCTAGGGTTTTACTTTACTTCTTAAAATTAATCTACGGCAGGTAAGTAAGAGATATCCGATAACCATTAGAATATCTATAAAAACAACAGTTTATAGTACATGTTGTAATGGGTCACATTGCAAAATGTGTTTAGGGTACTTATGTAGATAAGGATTAATACTGTATTGCATAAAACCTTTTGTAAATAAGCCATTATTTCACACAAAAAGTAAAGGATATAACACGTTATGAGAAATAGACTTACTGATACATATACCTACATATCATCACTACATAGTATAAAACTAAGTCGCTTTTTCTGTCCTCTTGTCCCTTCGACGGCTTAAATTTAGGTAATTTATACTGTTAATTGGTACATAAAAACAGAACACCATAGAACTCTGAACTTCTGTACCAATTTTTAGTATTTTGTAACTTAAGGTATCTTAAAAACTGTGCTAAAACTCACTTCTTTAATTATACTTTTAGTTATACAATAATTACAATCAATAATTCGACTTCCTTGACATCCAATATTTATAGTCTAGGAAATCTTTATTGAAATATATATTAAAACTAGCTGTGCCCGCGACTTCGTCCGCGTGGAATAATTATTTTGGGCATCATTTATTTTTGCGGACAACCTCCTTAGCTTTATAAATTATAGCTGTTACCCACGACTTTGTCCTCGTCATTTTCTGTTATTGTTTTTGACAATTTAGTTTTTAAATTTTTAAAAGAACATAATCATTTTAAAGTACCTACTTCTGCGTAAATTATATTTTTAGTTTTATTTTCTTGTGGCAGAAGTACATATTGATTTTCTCCACAACCAGATACGTTGATACAACTCTTAACAAATGCATTAATTTCGACCAAATTTGATTACCATAAAAACGGTTCTAGTGAGTTAATCTTAAAAGATAGACATATACTGTCGCGGACATTTTTTTAGATCATTTCAATAGGAATAATTCTTTAATATATATATTTTTAGTATCTTGAACCGTTTTCGCAGCGCACGCAACGGAAGCCCTCAAGGATGAATAATTTTCCCTGTTTTTTTTTCACATTTTCCATTATTTCTTCGCTCCTAATAGTTGCAACGTGATGTTATATAGCCTATAGCCTTCCTCGATAAATGGTCTATTCAACACAAAAAGAATTTTTCGATTCGACCCAATAGTTCCTGAGATTAGCGCGTTCAAACAAACAAACAAACAAACAAACATACAAACAAACAAACAAACTCTTCAGCTTTATAATATTAGTATAGATTTATTGTAGCGTTTTTTTTTTTACAGTACATCCTTTACATCCCCAGTTGTCGTAATAAAACAAATGCCATTAAACAAAAAAAAAATTACAACGACGTCAGCTGTCATGCATATATTTATGAAGAAAAATAATTAAAAAAATAGTACATTATAATTTTATACGTGGTTGATGGCTGTATTATAACATAGCAGTAAATAAAGTAATAAATCAATTACTCAGTGCTACTTCCTTTTGTGGTTAAATTAACAACCTTCATTGGCTTTATTGTGGTGGGATCGAGGTGCAGCGAGGGGCGGGTTGGTGTACACGCCGTGTCTGCTGGTATTACCAGCAACAGTCGCGAAGTGCCGCAGTCTACAGGAGCCCTGGGCGGCAGCGCAGTTGTCGACATAATTTATTTATTCTTAAATCGAGTACCTAAATGGTAGAGTATTGGTATTTCACTCTTGAACAGGTTTGGTGTGTTAATTCGTTCTTAAGTGCGCTTTTCTTACAAGGATGTGCAGAAAAAGTGTGGCGCAGCAGTTAGCAGACTTCATTTGCTTGACTGCCTGAGAACTCCCAAAATCTCTCGTAGCTCTAGAAAGCAAACGCCTATCCTTCAAGAGCGACTGGCTGGTGGCCTCGACGCCTTACAGCTTTTAAAAGAGTTCAGGTTCTGGGGAAGTCCATTAGGAGCCCTTGAAGGCTATGTTAGTTGCTAGCAAGGTGATTGTATTTGGCCTGTGATCTTCAGTTTAGTAATTCATCCAATAAACAGCTAAACTCTAAATTTTACGTGTGGTATCTCGATGATTGGACCTTTGGAGGCAGTGTAGATGCAGTATCTATTGGTTGATTTACTTTATCATAAAATGAATTTAACACTACTTGACGTAGGTTAAATCTATTGAATGTGAACTTTTCATTCACGCGGAGTCTGCTGAGAGAGATTTCTTTAGAAATAAGCAGTACCCTTGTACATCTTGTTGTTATGTTGTGTTCTTTTTATCCTGTTTTATGTGTACCTACATAAATTATTAAATAAATAAATGCACTCTGTCATTAATACTGTATCTTCAGGCGCACACACAATATTGATTCGGACAATCGCTTTTTTATGTTTTCATTTGTGTGTAAAAATAGAGAAGATTGTAAATATTTAGTTCTAGTTTATGATATTATATAGCTGTAAGTACATAATATATTTTCATTATTAAAAAAAAACAAGCCCTTTTCGATATGCAAGTGTATCTTTCTGCTTTTACATGCAAATGTCTCATTCATGATGATGCCCGAAACGAAAAGAAAAACTTTCATAGCTTTGAGGTTAAGTTTATCGACGGCAAAAGAGTAAATTTTATAAGCCAAAGTGGATACAAGACCCGTTGTTTAGCATTATTAGCTGCAATTAACTTAAATACCAAAAGGATAAAGGTTTGGACTTCTTGGTCTTCTAGCAGTCTGGCTTGATAACTCTGGCGGTTTGCACCTACTTCCTCAAGTAAGACGCTGTGTAAAGCGCCGCCTCCACGATTATGAGTCCGTTTGAATTAGATAATAAAGCTAAAAGGCGAGGCTAGGAGTAAAACGAGGACGAAAGCAGAATTTTATTTTCTAAAATATAAGGAACTAGGTATATCATTACATGTGGCTAACATGAAAAAAGAGTGTACGACTAAGAAGGTGATGGTCTCAAAGCAGAGTAAAAACAGAATTCTTCAAGGAAAAATCTTCTCAATGCCATTACGAAGTGTGAAAAAGCTTGAGAGGTCTAAGGCTTCATAAAAGTCTTCTGTGTTGGATTAGTCAGCGGGAACGGTGCGAAGGAAGGTGAAGTAAGACACAGATGTCTTTATTATCTGAAAACAGAAAACAATGATCAGTAGGTATTAATCACTCATTAAAATCATAAGCTCAAATGTCAAACCAACTATTTTCGTTTATCTTTTTATTTTCTATAAGATAAATTTATCTGGGGCTCTCCTTCTTTAATTAATCTGTAGTATGTAAGTATGTACTTCTTTACGTTCATCTACGCCCTAGTAATATTATAAAGGTTAAAGTTTATAAGTATTGTATTTGTATGGATTTAGCTGGCGGCTGGAATTAAAAATAGGCTACTTTTTAATCGACCTCGTTTCACGGCGGAATGTTTTTGCAACTGTTACCGACATATGCACGGGCGTTCAGACAACACATAATGTAAAATATTTACCGTTGCCATAGTCTGCACACCAACAGCAGTAAAACCCATGGCCTTAACGTGAATAGGAGTCTGTGTGTTCACCAAGAAAAACAGAATCAGTTTCCTGTTCTTCGTGTCCATACATTCCCATGGCATATCATAAATTGCATCGTTCAATTTTCCACTCTGAAACGTATAAAAAAACCGAGCTTAGACATTTATCAATTTTGGAAATACCAACTCTCTTTAAAATATTAGGTACTTACAACAGTTCCAATTAATTCGAAGATAATACAAAGCTGTATCAAGGCTTGAAATATTATTACAGTCAGAGGCCCGTAACGTATTAGTGCTTCTGCGCTCTGAAACAAAATCACTATTAAGGACCCTAGAGTCAATTCGTCGTTCTGAAATCTAATTTGTTTGTTAAACTGGGACCCTGAGTCCCTGAGATCTTGCTGTATAACATTGTTAACCTATTTGATATCGCCAGACCACTACGCCGGCATAAATTTATTGATATTGTTATACCGTAGATTGAGGTGAACACAGATTGAAGCGGGGTTTTAAGATTTTAGCATAGTTTGCACATTTTACGGAATAAATAAATACGAATAATATACGAATTAATGCCTAAAACACCTTCTGGGCACTTCATATACATACCTCTATTTACCGTTTCTAGTTCATTATTGTAAGGGTTTCTTTACAGTGGTACATGGAAGTTACAAAAGTATTACCATTTGAGCACATTCAAGAAGCAAAAGGCAGCAGGATACTTGATGGAAACTGAAGTACACTAATAACATCGGACCAAACGCATCAGACATCGATTTTGTGAATCTGTAACAAATATTTTAATATGAAGAACTTACGCCCTTGAATCCCCGTGGTCCAAGGTACATTAAAAGGCTTCACTTTAGTAGTAATACAAGAAATAACCGCCATCTACTGAAATGTGAAGTTGTTTTCCTATTTTCGAAAATAACTGCTTAGCTAGTTTTTACCTTTTCTTATATTTCTCATTTTTATTTTTAAAGCTTTTCTTTTGAGGTGTCCCATTAATCACAACAGAATTTTGCATTACCTACAGGGTTTGGTACTTAGAACTCTGCATTTACAAGAACATAGTTTATCCACGATTAAAATAACTTAGCTGAACTAATGATTTATTTTTTAACGTTCTTATTATAAAAGTAAAATGTTGCGTACTCACTCCAGTAAATAATTGTGGTAGTCAATGCACTCCTTTAGCTTGACAAAGACGTCTTTCAGCTCTGCTTCGGAAAACATGAGGCTTTCTTGTTTGGTGTTCGTTATACGATTTGTAGTGGCAGCCGGCCTTGGGAACGTAGCCATAAGGTTCAGGAGTATTTTGAAGTGGCCGTAAATGTGGAATATCATCAGGAACAGCAACAGATCAGCCATACAGACGGCATGTGCACAAAGATATGAAGCGTACCTACAGAGACAGGATAAAAAGTAAATAATTAACTATCAAATCACGCTCAAAATCTTCTAGCCTCATCACTACTTCATGGTAAAGATAACTAACCAGTCAAATACTGCCACAATAATGTAGCTGTTCCGATTCGTGGTAGCGTCTCTAGGGTGATACATGAAAACAGCAAGCTCGTAAGTGCTATTCTCCAAATATCTCTGTCCTAGTTTCCCCTTTGAATAGTTCAGGTAAATTGGAATGACGTTAAATAACGTTAAGCCGAGTATCATCTGGGCATACAAGAATAGCGTCATTAAGTGGCTTATTTTATGGATTCGGATATGCATCTGAAATGTCGGAACGAAGTATTATTAGACGATTGCAGATGGTCGTTTTAAAAATGCAGTAGACATTACTTCAATGAAAAGTAACATGGGTAGGTACTTAATATAGGTAAGAACAAACCTTCTTGGAGTATTCTGATTTGTGAGCGTGGTGAAACAGATGCATTGAATCAATAAACTTCACAGTTATATTTTTAAATTTTGGATTCATCGGGAGTACTGAAGATCGTGACTGAAATAAAAAAAATGATATACAGACATTTCCGCTGGAAAACAGCATTCTCCTAAGACGTGTACTTAATCAAGTTTAGTCTAACTAGTCTAACAAATTATCTGTTTAATAACTTTAGTCCAGCGTTGGTTTCATCATCATACATGATGATACTCGCTGGGTAAACCAACCCATTGATGCCTTTATGTCAGTCCTATTTGTCTAAATCTAAAAAAGCAACGATGAAACTTACCACTGTCAAAGCAGTTAAGAATACAGTCAAGAGCATGTGCCCTATTTCAAGCATTCCTAAAGAGCTCTGTTTATCCATTAAATACGCGGTATTCGAAACCAAAGTAAATATATTAACGCTCAGAGTGGTAAGACCCCTGTATTTCGATATCTTCCAAGTTTTAGCACCGAATAGCTCATTCGGCCAGTAGCAGATGGAACGTAGCGCGAATCGCACGATCTTTACATATCTGTAGTCCAATGGACCGGAGATGCCTCTGAAAATATAAAGTAATTAATGAAATATGGAAGCAAGAAACCTTTCTTGCAGAGGATAAGGGTGGTGATCGAGGCTAATGTTTTCTCCACATGGAAATAAACCTTGCCTAGTAGGGATAATAACAGGCTGCTATTTATTTATCAACGACCAAAAGGGTTTAGGTGCCAGTTATGATGTGGCTTAACTTTATTCGATCGACTCGATATTTGAAGCAAAAGTTTTCGGAAAGTTTCTGTTAGTAATAAAAACTTACTCCAAGGCGTCTTCCATGTACAACATTTTGGAGAACAATATTTGGCTTTCAATCTATAACTACTAACTTGTATGCATATTTAAAGAAAATGTACATCGGATAGCGGATACTATTCTTTAATAACATAATTAATAGCCTGTTTGATCACGGTAATTGTTAATTGATCTTTGATCATATACTAATAATGGGATTCGATTTTCTTTTTTATCATGCGATTTGATTGACAGCCCCGCATTATCTGTCTACTAATCTATTTAATCATTTACTTGTCGTATGCAATCTAGATATTATTTTTTATTTTAGGCCTCCCTCACAACTTAGTTCTAGACAGCGTTATCCCCGGCCTGTTTTAAATTTGGAATGTGACCGACTTTATTATTTCGGCAATTTTTGGAGTTAGACCTAGTTCTGAAGCGTTTCGGTACAGATAAAATAGACTGGGTCAGAAGCGCATATTTAACACCGTACCAGCTATTGATTTTTACCTAAAATATAAAATTTAATAGACCAGCCCAGAAAGCGGTGGCGGGATGAATTGAACCTACACCTACACCGAGGACTGGTTCTTCGAAGCGGCGCAGGATAGAGAGTCGTGGAAGGACTTGGGGGAGGCTTTTACCCAGCAGTAGGACACTAAAGGCTAAAAAAGTAAAATCTATCGACGGCTTAAAAAATCCAACTATAATATTATAAACGCGAATGTTTGTAATTATGGATGGATATATTATTATGGATGTTTGTTACCCTTTAACGCTTTCACGGTTTAACCAATTAGGATAACATTTGATATGAGGTAAACTATTATCTATATCCTAGCGAGCGAAGCCGCGGGGAAAAAATGTTCAAAGATTTCCTCGCTGCTTCCACAACTGCATCAACCTCGAGAAGACCTCAGACCCAATTACATTTATATAAGTTGATAAAACGTTGCTTCAATCTAGTAGTTTTCCTGTTCCTATATCCGACAGACCTATTTTGCAAAATAAACTTACTTTTATGGACAAATTTTGTTTATACCTAGATAGTCGATATCAAATATTAAATCAGGTGACGTTACCCTAACATAATGAATAGGTACTTCATTTTTCTTTGAATCCATGCGATTCTCGTGAGTAACCTCGGTAGTTTATTCAATTACCTTATCATCTTCATTTAAAGTAATTATTAGCCTTTCATAAATCTAATACACTTGGTAGTTTTCCCAAAGCTTACGCGCATGATGTAAACAGAGTTGTTTCATGTAGATTGTCCAATTATGTTTTACTTGTCTGCCTCTCCTTACAATGTTAGCACGGTAATTGCCCAGCTATTGGTCTTGCGGCGGTCAGACAACAGTCAAGCCATGTAATACAATAGCAATATTAAGCTGAATCCGTTGGGGCTCAAAGTCGATTAGTCGACCCTAATTTGCGTCTCGATAAGTCGCTAGACAGTTCATATTGTGTTAGATACCTACCGATACATTGCTTTATGGATATTGTAATAATAATCATCACATTTTATCAACAGGGAACAGTGTAAGCCTTAAAAAAGGTCCGGATTTCTACTCTTGAAGTCAGCCCGTGAATTAAAAGAGATGTTTTTCATCAAAGACCTGTAAGCCTTGCTATTAATTTCAGGCACGAAATCATGTTTTAGTCCCCATGTTACAGAAAAAAGGATGCGAAAAGTATAAATTCCTCATGTATAAGAAAGCTTTGGTCTAGAAAACGCTAAAAGGAATTTTATCCAAGATTTCTTGTGGAAAATGTTAAGACAAAGCCGAGAGTGACGTGCCACGACCTAATTATCTTGAAAGCCTGAGTTACTACCTCTACAGGATATTGTGATGTTGAACCCAGAAATATCCGGGGGGTGACCCTATTTCCACACCTCTCAACAAGTGAATAACCTTCCAACACAGTCGGCCCCATATTATCTTCTAAGCATAACAATATCCTCATCAGCATAAATCGCTTTAAATAAAACATTAGCTCCTAGTCTATTGCTAAGTAAATACTGGGTTCACTGACCGGATTAAGATAAAGAAAATAATTTCTGATAACATATTAATATGAATAGGGTAGCAACGAGGAGAATACTGATAATTATTTACGTCAATTCATTGATATAATAAAATAATGTTGAGTCTTATAAAGATATGTTTCTATTTGTATCTTAATAGACCAATTTTCTATAGCAGCTTAATGAACTGACTTCAGCCAAATTTGATTACCGTCTGAGAAATGCGTGTGTGTTTTGCAATAAAATATTGGTGTCTTTTATTTATGGAAAATTTTCAGATAGTTAAATATGACAAGCCTTCAAAGAAGTATCCTTTCCAAACCAAATAAACTCGAACGTAACGATAACCACAAGTATCAGTCTGATTAAATTTTAATAATTGGAAGCTCTATTAACCTGATATGGGTGATATGTTTGAAATTATTGAAGCTAAATGAGAAGAATAACAACAACAAGTCAACAAGTACACCTACAAAAATAATTCGAAAATATAAATAATGGGAAGAAGCATGGTTTGTAGTTGCGACTGTCCGTCACGGGCTCAGTCTAGTCAATGGCATAGCGTTACTCTACCTTGCTACGCAGTTAGTCAAGTACATTTGTTTATATACCTAGTGAAACCTAAAGCTCCAATGCGCAAGTCGCAATATCTTCGATTTCTTGCAGTCTCGGGTACCAGGAGAGCAGATTTCAATAGAGGTTGGTCAGAGTTTCCCGAAGTTAGGTCTTGTACACACGTTCCGTGGAGTCTCAGTGCACGCCGAAAGTCCCGTCAACCATGCGTAAGTTTTTTATCTTTTTAAATTATGTAGTGTTAAATAACTTTAAATAATTTGAGTTTGAGTAAATTGTGTTTGAAACTTGCAAAGTTTTTGAAGTTTTTTCTTTTGTGGCGCGAAAACTTAAAGTTGAAATCGAAATTAAAGTTTGAAAGAATATTTTTTTGATGAAGTGCTAAGATAAATAAAAAAGCTTTGCTAATCCTGATTTGAAGGGTACTAAAACTAAACTTTTTGAAATTCCTTACCTACTTAGGTACTCTTTTTATAGGTTTAAACAAATATTTTTTTGATGTGTGCTGAGATAAATTAAAACAAACTTTTATCATCCTTCTCTTAAATAAGATTAGGATAGTTTTTAAATGATTGGGGTAAATTACATAGTACCTATGTAATTTACCCCAATCGTTTAAGAAAACTTGCCAAATCTCGATTTTATCCGTTACTATATTTAGCCTAATTTTCTATAGAACGTTTTATCGTGAATAACTTGCATTTTTTGTCGTATAAATATTTAAGTAAGTAGGTATGTTAAGTTTGAAGAAGTAGGTATTTTAAAAGCTTTTATTTAACTTGCAATGTATGGATATTTGTGTGTTCGGGTGAAATCTTTGAACTCAATTTTGAAGTAGATATATTCAACCGTTTGAGCTGAAATTTTGTGGACGCATTTTGTTTGGATGACAATATATGATAAGATATGTGACGTCATTCTAAATTCAATATGGCGGATCATACAAGATGTCAGAACAGTTATATTTAATCCACTTATACAATATGGGTATCAAATGAAAGGACTTGTTAAGAGTGACTAGAAAAAGAATATGACGTCATTCTGAATCCAATATGGCGGACCATGCAGGATGGCGGAATAGTTTTACCTTCAGTCTACTTCTACAATATGGGTATAAAATGAAAGGGCTTGTTAAGAGTGACTAGAAAAAGAATATGACGTCATTCTGAATCCAATATGGCGGACCATGCAGGATGGCGGAATAGTTACCTTTAGTCTACTTCTACAATATGGGTATCAAATGAGAGGGCATTTTGAGAGTAATAATAACTTGAAAAAAGAATGTGTCGTTATTCTAAATCCAATATGGTGGAATATGCAAGACGGTCGATTAATAAACTTTGACTTGTGTGAGGAACCTAGCCAGCGATAACTAAAAAGTAAAAAATAAAAAAAATTAAGTAAAAAAACTTTTTAAGAAAAAGCTTTTATTTAAACGCTCTAAAAAGAAGGAAATAAAATATTCCTTTTGGATTATACTAACAACTCCCCATTATACACAATTTATATATAATAATAAAAGCTTGTCGCGAGGTTTACATACCTATCAACATTCCTTTATATCATAATAATTTGTGGTAAATCGAGCGACAAGCTTTTATTATTATATATAAATTGTGTATAATGAGGAGTTGTTAGTATAATCCAAAAGGAATATTTTATTTCCTTCTTTTTAGAGCGTTTAAATAAAAGCTTTTTCTTAAAAAGTTTTTTTACTTAATTTTTTTTATTTATATTTGAAAGTGCTGAAATTAAAGTTCTAAAATGCGTTGCCAATCCTGGTTGTTTGAAGAAAATTTGATTTATTTTTAACTGAACGGAGGGCCAAAATATGATTTAATTAATTTCTATTTAGTCTGTCTAGATCTTAATACCTTTATTTGTATTAAAATCGAGACTAAGAGTGTAGAATGAGACTAAACAGTCTGACTCTGTATTAAAACTTTTTAAAGAAAACTTAAATTAATGATTTTTTTTCTAAAATCGGTTTTTACCACATTCGGCTTTTTCTCTATTTTGTCTCATATTGTATTGATGAAATTTTATCAGATACCTTTATCAAATATAATATACAGTATGAAGAAATGCTTTTATGGATTAAAGTGCCGCGATAAATTTTCAGTTTTTCCAAGGTTAGAATTAGATATTTATTTTTACTTGATTTTCGGGGTCATACGAGAGCTTGCAAAAATCTGAATTAAGTCGTTACGATTTTACATACATGATACATTTAGTGAGTCATTAACTAATGTCGAGTACATTAATATAATTAAATGTAAAAAAAAACGTAATTTCAATATTTTAGCATTTAAACTTAACGAGTGAGTGTGGATGAAGCTAAAGTGGTATGCCAGGATCGTAGCAAATGGAAAGATGTGATCTCTGCCTACCCCCAAGGGAAAGAGGCGTGACGTTTATGTATGTATGTATGTATGTAAACTTAACGAATACAATAACATAATTATATACTTTAATACCTAAGATATCCATCATTGTGATACTTTCCAAAATTTTCAAGTTGACTCTCATTGTTATCTACATTTACTCCCTTATTGAAACTTATCGAAGCAAACCTTATGAAGAAATAATCTAATGTGAGTTAATAACTTTACGTGAAGTAGGAAGCCAATACCGACATCCTGAGAATTTACCGTCTGAGTTTACTGGGAACTTGTCTCGTAAAATGATTAAGAAAGCACTTCGCCTGGCTTTCACGGAGTAGTTACAATATGTATAGAGCTTCTACTAAGAGCTAAGATATTAGTTATTTGCTTTGACTTGCTTTGCTTTCAGGCAAAGTAAAGGAAGCTTCTACGATGCGAAATATTCGTACAGAAATTTATTACTTAAAAGGAGACGAGCGTTCTAAATAAATTAAAAATTCCGCGATGCTTGCGTAGGTTCTCGATATGATCTTACTGACTAAGGAATCTCTTTGCCTCCAGTAAGTAGCTCGGAACTATTTCTTGGTAACTAATCATGTTATCTCCTTACTGTTCACTGAGACAGCTGTTGCGCATTCCTTGAAATAGAACCTTTGTGGCGTTTCCAGTCATTACATTACAGATATTTTCAGGCAGATATCCATATCTGTTCCTATTTGATTGAATAAACATGTTATTATTAGATACGTAGATCAAGATTTTCACTATATGTGTGTTGGTAGGTTTAATTTACGGCTAATATCCTTAGTATCTTTTGGGCATATTGTGAAAAATACAACGGATATACAAACTGTTTTCTTTAAATCAAATCCAATTAAATAATTTCAGTTAAGTCAGTAATTCTTAAGAAAAAATATTACTAGACCATAGGCACTAAATTGTCGTCAGTTAAATAAAATTTGTATAGGACCCCTTTTTCGTAACAGACGTCGAGGTATTGCGTTCTTGAAAAGAGTAACATATTATAATAGGAGTTTCAATCACGTTGTTTAAACACGAGTTCAGGCATTGAAAAATAGGCCTTGCTAAAGCCATAGAAGTGGTCTCTTGTTTTACGAAAATAAAGGCAAGGACTTATGAAAGTCGACTAGGTATAATGGGTAAACAAACACTGGTAAAGATTGTTTTAAACCTCCTACTGGCTTCTACAAAACTCAAAGAGATAAATATCTCATTACTGATAACCAGCTGGGTAATAGTACCTAAGTAAGTAAGAAGTTAGTGAAGTTATTGAAGTTATTGGAAAAACTTCCGCGACTTCAGCTATCTTGTACCTACCTACTTAGGTATAACTAGGTTGAACTGGCCTTGTTTCATCGGACTCGCAGTTCTGCTTAGGTAACTAACTATCTAGAAATTTTGAGTTCCTGACCTTAAACATAGTACCTGCACCTGGGTATCCGGTGCTGTGAACTTGGGTACATAGTAACAGTACATAGCAAGCATAGCATCCACTTTTGACCAAATGATCGAAAAAGAAAAGTATAAAAAATAAGTAAGTAGGTATTTATTTTGACAATTTCGCTTTTTAATATTAAGGCAAGTACTTAAGCATTTTCATTCCAAAAATGCGCGATAGTGATTAGGGACCCCTTCCCCAATATTAGGTAAAGTCAGATGTGGGTTTCTTTTAAAAATGCGTCGTTAACACCTTCGCAAGCTGATTGATGTATGGGCCCACTTTTCACATAGCTAATGGGTCACCCTCATTATTTACCGAAAACTCCTGTTTTGCTCAAAATTCCATCAATTGCAACTGGTTACAAGATCAACTTTTTCTTCTTTATCCTCTGCAACTTTTATTTTTGTAAATATACCATTTATAGTCTGGCAAACGAAAGTAGAGACTGAAAAAACGCGGCAACCCCAAAATTTATAGGACGTATATTTAATAACCTATTTTGATACTTTAGATTTTTGTTTTTTATTTGTGTATTGTATTGGGACAATCATCGTCGTAAAAAAAACAACTAAATAAAACTTTTAATTTATTCACTTTCATAATCAAAATCTGAATCTAGGACTTCCATTTCAAATGATTCATCGGATTCACTGGAGTCACTATCTCCAACATGAATAATAAAGCTTTCTAAGTTTTCTTCTGTTATTCTATCCCATTCTTTATATTTATTTTCTATATGAATGACATGATCAGTAATTTTCTTCCATTCCTGTAAAAGAAAATAATTTATTTTACAACTGTAATACAATAAAAACTTAGATAACGACAAATAACAATGCATAATAAGTATGATGATGTTTATCGTATACAAATAGAATATGAACCAAACAGAAATAGTTATTCAATCATACAAGGATTTTGATGTTTTATTATTTACTACAAATATAACCAAAGTATCAAAATCAAAGCATCTACCTACCTAAGAAATCCAACGTCCAAAAAAGTAGCCATATGAAAAGTTTGCAAATAATTCGAGTGTCTACTTTCATTTGCCAGACTCTAGGTACTTATACAAATAAAACAAAATTAAACGACATTATTATGTATAATTAGGTAATAAATAGGTGGGGTGCCCCGGAGTCATGCCCCCGTTTCTAACATGAGCCCGCCTTGACGTATCCTGGTACCCAGTAGAAACTTCGAAAAATGATGAACCTTCATACTCAATTCTAAGCTACTTCCCCACCAATTTTTAACCAAAACGGTTAAGCAGATTATAAACTATAAGAATGATGTATTTATTACGCCTTTCGTTAGTTTAAATGTTACGCTAGGTTTTACAAGTAAGAAATTTGTAAAACCACATCGAATAAAAATGCGTACAAGCAGCATGCTGTCTGCACCAGTTCAATAAAAATAAATTGTTGTTCATTTCCTTGAAGGCCAGCTCAAACATATACGGATAAGAACTGTTTAATGAATGAAAAAAAATACAGAAGTTTGTGTGCCCTCGACCGCAAACTTTGTATTAGGATTCAGGCGCTTCTTGCTGTCAAGCCGAATAAAAAACAAATCACGCCGTTTATATGTTTTTATAACACTCTTAATTTTAAATAAGTGCCTAATATAATATTTTTAATATAGCCCAAGCAGCTATATGTAAAATAATTTTCAAATAATTGAATTCTTCAATTAAATTGTAAGTTATCATCTGCGTGATATGAAACGTAGTTCTAGTAAAATGACAGCGTTTTATCCAATAGGATAATGTTTCCACATTCTGTTAGCCAATGAGATAGTTCGGTAGCACACCGAAGTAACAAATAGAAAATCAGGATCTTAGTAAAGTTTTTTTGTTAAGATTCTATTAGTCTAGAGTGGCGTTAACATATCTACCTAGTGCTTCGTGTTCTCTGATTACGCTAATTGTTATTAAAATAAAAATTAAACTCAGCTCAATATTCATTGTTTTGTGTAAAAATATCGTAAAATACTTACTTCTAAACCTAAAGCTTGTAAAATAAACAACTGCTATTAAGTTACGATGCTTAGTTTTACGATAATGTAATTTTTTATCGCTGCGTAAATGATTGAAATAACATAAAATTGTCGCCTTAGCTGTAATAAATGATAAGAAAATGGCATCTTCTAACGCGGAGTTGCAAGAGAGATGCAAGCTGTACTACAAGTTTACGAAGGTGCTGACCCTGAAGGTGGCTCAGATAGTGGTTCAGAGCAGGCAGGGCAAGAAAATAACCCACGAGTGTAATGCAAAGCTGCCGGACAATGGAGTGGACTCTTCGCCCCAGTGGGTAAGTACTACCGCTGTTTTTAATAGTTTTCATACATTCGTTCTTGGCTGAATAAAACACGCGCCATAGTAATTGCATTGAGCGGTATTTAAAAAAAAATGGTATTTCCAAAACGCTTACTGCCATGTCATGGAAATTGTAGTCTTATTTACACTAGTCTAAAGACCATTCAGAATGTAAGAGCTAGGAATGTGGGTACATTGCTTGCTCTTGCATTTTTAATAATCCTATTCTTGTAATTTCAAGTGTTAGCAATCAATAGATAGTGGAATAGAATATAGTTGCTGAATAGGCTGAATAAGCATTTGCTGAGCGCCAGTATAAAATACATGATTGCTGTATTACATTCTATTACACAGACTGAAATAGTTTTTCAATTTACACACCATGTTTGCTTCTCAAACATGTTGATACATAATTTATAACATAAATAAATATAGGTCAAACTTAATTAACACAGTATTATGAACATCTGCTAAATATTAAATAATATTATGCATAATAAGTCAGTCCATTGACTCCGCAAGTGCTTTCTAATAACAATAAATTATTTCTTATTTATTGCTTCTCATTAATCTAGCAGTGGGTAGATAACCGTTGATACCGGTTTCTACGCATTGAGCAATTGAGCAAAGTTTCTAGCAATTGAGCTTAGGGACTGAAGTGATAATTATGGTGGTAGGATTGTAAGGAAAACAATATCATTTTTAATGTATGCATTTGAATCAATGACCATGGTGACAATTTTACATTCACTAATGGGTATCCTACTGCTAACGGAATCATATAAAATTATCGGCTAGCAAAATATTTTAATAAAAGCCAGGCAAAATCAATTTTTAACATTAATCACTCAATTAACATTTTCACAAGCAATAGACAATTATTGCGGTAATATGGCACCGCACTGATGCTAATCGTTTAATTCATACACTATTGCTTACTCGTCAACATGAAATTAGCTATAGTCCATTCGTTGTTTGCATCTTTATCATAGCTGTATAACCAAAATATTTTGAGGACCACATAAACAATGATTTTATATAAACACTGATAATTCTTAATCAAAGATTAACTGTACTAATAATAGATTATAGAATTCTTCAAGGCAACAAAAGATTTTATCAATAAAGAGATACAATTGACATTGTATAATATGTTTATTGTTTGTTTTATATAACATTTTGAGCACATATGCTGTCATGGCCGTGATTAACATATTATGGGATGTTTAAGAAGCCAACAAGATGTTTTTCTTTAATATACGTTCAGGCGCAGAACCAACATGTGTTTAGTGTATTGTTATGATCAACTATATAGTGATGTGTAGTCTACACTTATTCAAATAACAAGCTCTGGATTTATAATTTTTATTATGGACTTATGGAGTTTCTTGCCGGTTCTTCTCCATAAGAATGACATTTTGGAACCGCACAACTAGAGTCAGTAACGTTTTGAAAGTGCCTGAGAAGGCCTACTCGAAATAAAAACCTTTTGATTTTGAATAACTGCTAAGGCCAGTAGAGAGCTTAGTTTAGCATTTTACTTATTTAAATATTTCTTTTACTTATAACACAAAGTATCAGATCATTTGTAGCTGGTTCTTGTTTTATAAAATCACCCTGATATTTGAACACATTTTTTTTATTAATTCCTTTGCTGTGCTAAAGTCAATCAGCTTACAAAAAAAATACTTAGCATTTCGGGAAGGTTGTATCTCAGAATAACTCGGTAATCACATATCAAAGCTCATGTTAAGCCTGTGATTGTAACACTGTTGTACAATCTATTATAGTTATGAATTGACTATAGATGAAATTGTTCAGCCTATCATAAAGGGGAGGTGTAAATGTGAGACATTGTCATTTAAAATGTCTTTATTTCACTGTAAGAATGGAGTAGTTCTAAACAAATCAAATATGTGTGATATACCTTTCTCCAGCAATACACAAGCTTCAGCGACTCTTATCTTACATAGAATCATCATGCGCTTTTGCGATTTGATCAAAAAAATTGTGTGCACACATGTGCAGCGAAGCATTAAAGTGTTTGGTCGCTTTGAAGATACCATTAACTTGTGTTGCATGTTTAAATTAGTAATGCACTAATGTGCATATCTAATTGAATGTTTTGAGTGAGTAATAAATGTTTTCTTTTTGCTGTTAGTACTTTAATCCAATACATTTCGAAAATAGAAATGTGCTATTTTTATTAGTAATTATTTGTATTATAATAGGTTAATAAATAAAATAAATTCAGTTTCATAAATAATATGCATGTTAACATTATGCATACATAAGCAATGCGGCTATTATTACTATTTCTGCAGTGTTTGTACCTTCATATTGATATTAAACATTTACTCAATTGCGTCAGAAATAATATTGACTGCTGTTCAAATAAGTGCTGTGCAAAATCTTGTGGCTAAGCAAATATTTATTGCGACTATGTGTGTTTTGCTTTATCAAACTTGTTACCATTTTAATCTTCTTAAATAAATTCTAGTAATTTAATAAAGCTCCTGTGATTTTTTGTAAATAATAATAATTGAGTAATTGTTGCTTTGTTTTAGTTCAATCTATCAATCCCTGACGAGCCGGGGGTTACGGAGGACACGAAACGCGTTTTAAACGGAGAGGTGGTAGACGCTCTCGCTAAAGTGCTCTGCATAGAGATATCTCTGCACACCGTGGACGGCGACGACATGGTGCTGGAGCTGTGGACGGTGAAGCTGGTCCCGGGCAGCGAGGTCTGCTCGCCGTCCACCGTGTACTACCGCATGAGCGTCATGCTCAAGTCCACGCTCACCATATCCAGGATCACCCCTGCCTACAAGCTCTCCCGCTCTCAGCATAACGAGTCTTACAAAATCTCACACAAGATCTACGGAGGCGAACCTGACTATGATGTCTTAGGTGAGTTCATTTGATTATTTAGTATCTATTTGTTCGACAAAATATGTACTCTTTGACTACAACAATACATTTATTTATTCAGTAAGTATATCATGGATCATGATCTGAGATTAGAATATAGAGATGTTTTCAATTGACAATGGTAACAGATATTATCACAATACCTAGAATGAAAGTAATGTTTAGACAACCTACATACTTATAGTTATTAGTTAGCCTAGTTTTGTATAGTAATAACTCTACTTCATGGTAAGTAATGAATACATGGAAAATGAATATTGACAAATTAAAAAGTGCCTTTTAGAATGTATTGGTATATTATTGTGTGGCACTGTAAAGTATATTGTTTTAGTATTCTAGGTTAACAAATAATGTCCAGTGCGCAGGTGTTATTGCTGTCATGCCAACAAACTAGCTACGACACTCATTATCATATCCGTGTATGTTAACTATGTACCTTTAATTAATTGTCCGAGCTTGGAATAACTCACATATTCCTAGTAAAGATTTATATCAAGTTGTTTGTCCTGTCACCTTAAAGGTATGCGGGGACTCCCGTCGATTTCCAGTCAATGCAAATCAGTTTATTTGCATATGCGTCGAACTCGATAAAGTGTCTAATAAATTAATTCGGTTGAGTGCGTGGTAAACGAATTGCGAAAATCGACCTTATTGATATTGAATAAATAGTTGCTTACTGAGATCATCTTGACGTGAACTAACGAAGAGGAAATATTTGCAGGTGAAAAGCGTAAGACTGTGAAAGTGAGCGAGCTGCACACACCTATCGGGACTCTGATGATAGAGGTGGTGTACAGGACAAAGATGACTATCATGCCTGTGGCCAGGCAGAAGGTGGAGTACGAGACTGCGTCGGCCACCACCGGGATCATGGTCAAGAGTGACCACTTTTACACGGAGAGCCCCAAGTACGCGGTTACCTTGAATATAACCAAGCTTAACTAGCCTAGACCAAGCCGGCTCATTTACTAATAGAGGATTCGCGTTAAGTAATTGACGCCTGCATTAAACCTAGATAAATCTTTATTGAGTTTAGTGGCTGCGACTGATATATTTAATAACAAAACAACAGTCTCTCTTGTAAGTCTAAGGTCTTTGTTAGAAGTCTGTAGAACATTTTGCTCCCTGTACCTTACGCAAGTCGTCGAGAATGTTTTTAGGGTTTCTTATTTCACACAATACCACCTTTACCTAACGTCACCTTTCCTTTATAATATTTATTTGTTGTGCCTGACCTTTACCAACAATTGTTAGCTTTTCCCTTTATTTTCATTTATTTAGTACTCTCATATACAGATTTTAAAGTCATTTTATTTCGGACAGGCGACTGAGTAGCACTGTTCGAACAAGCTTACAGTGAACACCCACCAATTTATCATCATCCGCTAGCTTTTTAGTACAGCCTGTGCATATAAGCAGTTTTAAAGCAGCAATGTCTTATAGGAAGCATCGCAATGAGAAGAAAGAGTTGGACCTGTCCAAGCCGTTGACGGCGGGCGCGTTCGTGGACACGCAGAAGATACAGGAGTTGCACGACACGCTCAGCCAGCAACTGCCGCCGGAGCCGCCGATGGCCTGGCTACTAGCCGAGAAAGAGAAGATGGAGACCGTAAGACAACCTTATATTACATTTTGAACTAGTCTTATTTAAGACTAAACTGTGTTAGTTGGCCTAGAAACTGTGCAGTTATTTATTTAATAGTTTATGTACAATATCAAAAGGTTTTTATTTCGAGTAGGCCTTTTCAGGCACTTTCAAACGTTACTGACTCTAGTTGTGCATAAAAAAGTAAAAAAAACACATTATAACAAACAACATGTACAAGGGTACTGCTTATTTCTAAAGAAATCTCTCCCAGCAGATATTTATTTCATATATTTTGTAAAGCAATAATCTATCTTAAACCGATTTTGTCTGAAATAAATGCTCGTCCTAAGATAGGCAACTGCCTTGTCAGTTTTCCGAATTAAATTTTGAAAGGTTGTGGCCTATTTGACCCACTCATTTTTGCGTAAATAGACCAATGTGGTTTATTAGCCTGTTTGATTTATGCAGCTAAATTGTTAACTCTAACAGTTGAGTTAACTCGAATATGCTCAATGAACATAATATATGACAATAGAGGCATTGTCATCAACTGATTTCGACCACGCCAACTGAAGTGGAAGTGATTGACTGAATAGACTCGTACTTAGTCCAGTGAATTCACGGCAAGTGATATAATATGTATGAACTATTGATCTAGATACGTTCTTGTCTTCGCCTGTCCTTTATCGATCTCCCTTAGCAATTACGCCCGAGGTTACGTGTACTTATGTAACGTTTAAACAGAGTTTATAAGTATAACTTTCTTGTTCCGATGATTACTAGGTCTAGACTGATAGGTAGGTCGATGACTTTATGATAATTACTTTCTAACAACAATATCCAAGAACGGCTCAGCTAATTATTGCCCTTTTATTTCGTGGGAAATCAGCTAAATATTGCCTTTAGTTGTCATCGTTAAGTAGAATATGGAGACAAGTAGACCTTTTAAAACGTCACTGCGTCTAGTGTTAGTCTTAAGATTTTTTGGTCGAAAAGATCATTGTAGGTTAATAATGCTGACAAATCGCTCAAATGTTAAGAACTGGCAAATCAAAATCACGTCACATATCGATAAATAATGTAATTCCCACATATTTAACTAAATTCAATTTCTGTATTATAAGAAATAGGTTTGTATGAGACGTTACTATAATAAATGCATTTAATGATAAGTAGGTACATCCTGCCTTTGAAGTTTTCTATTCAATATCAAACGGATTTTATTTCGAGTAGGCTTTCTCAGGCACATTAAAAACGTTACTGATTCTAGTTGCGCGGTTCCAAAGTGTCTTTCTTATAGAGAAGAGCCGCTAAGAAACTCTACAATTTTCTCTTGTAAAAATATAAATTATACTTTACAATAAGCATGCATGTATTTCGATACGATGGTAACACTGTCTAGGCCTTGTGTTGTTTACATAGGCTTACATAGCTAGGGTTTTTTTGTTTTTTACATTCACACAATGCCATCTATACCCAAGTTAAGCATACTAACTAGCTTGTGTTATGAGTACTAGACAACCGATAAACATAGTTATACACCGTGATTTTTAGGTCGTTTTAAAAAAGTCGTCCACACAATGTATCCGTCATAAAATACCTCTAGGCGCGAATATAATTTTTTTATCATTAATTAAAATAATATTCATGAAAAAAATAAATAATACATTGGAAATATGAAACATCCTGTTAAAAATGTTTACGTATCAAACTGTTGAAGATACATGCTACATACTTACTGCGAACATTATGATTGCAATAGTAAGACAGCTGTTTTACGCTAAGGTGAATGACCTGTGATAAGACGCCGCCGCGCCGCCCGCGCGGCCCCTTTGGCACAAGGTTCGGACCGCGCTCACTACAGAGTGTTCGTAAAACTGCCTTGTGTCATAATAATGAATAATATTTTTATTCATTCAAATCTTAAAAAAAACATATTTTTTTATTATAAACGTTTACTAGTCATTGGATACATGAACTGGGCTGCTTTTTTAAAACGACCTAAAAGTCACGGTGTATATTTTGAAATACGTACATGATAATAATATGTATAAACGAAACCCATGATAAATTAAACCTAGGAACAGAAAAAATGATCATGCTCATCACACAAACATTTGTTCTGGGTGGGAATCGAACCACGACTTCCGGTATAGCAGTCAGGGTCACTAACCACTAAACCAACAGGCCTGTCGCTATTGATCATGATGTGTTATACGTATTATAGAAGATGAAGTCGCTGACGACGTCTGACTACGAGAACGCGAACAAGCCGAGCTGCAGCGCGGGCGCGGCGGGCTCGTCCGCGCACGCCGTCAGCAAGGCCATCGAGGTGCCCAAACCTAAGAACGGGGACAAGTACTCCGGGCTCATGGTATGAAACACTACTACTTGGTACTGCCCCAACGATAAATAAAAAAAAAGTCGCACCTTTTAAACCTTCCCTAGACCTCCACGAACAATTCAAGACCAAAATGAGATAAATCCGTTCAGCCGTTCTCGAGTTTTAGCGAGACTAACACAAACAGCAATTGATTTTTATATATAAGACTAGCTGACACGGCAGACTTCGTACTGCCCCAACGATAAATAAAAAAAAAGTCGCACCTTTTAAACCTTCCCTAGGCCTCCACGAACAATTCAAGACCAAGATGAGATAAATCCGTTCAGCCGTTCTCGAGTTTTAGCGAGACTAACACAAACAGCAATTGATTTTTATATATAAGATTATGCTTCTTATACAAAAATGTTCAATGGCGAACTTAATACCTGAGGCATTCTCTACCAGTCAACCATAGGGGGTGTTTTGAATTATTCTTCTTAAACAGACAGTTCTTACGAAGTTAGTGAATTGAGTAGTGTAAGTAATAATCTGACCAACATAATATTTTTACTTGGAGATTACATTCTTTTGAAGGATATGTCCAATTGTTACATTTTATCCTACAATAAAAAAATATCATGTCTTCCAATTCTTAAAATATGAACCCCAGCCTATAAATGTCCTACCACTAGATAATCTTAATTTGGTTGACGACTTCACTAATACTTATAATGTACAAATTACAGGAGTTCCCATTCGCCGACGGTAGTCCTATCGCGGAGCTGGCTAACTTCTACCAGGAGTGCCTGCAGGCGAGGTCCATCAGCGGCGAGTGGACGGACCTCGTCATCGAGACCTCGGCGTCGACGGACTCGGAGTCCCTCTCCCGCCAGCTCAAGATGTTCGAAGATGCTGTGCCGGAGTTCGACAACATGGTCGCCTCCATGTTCAGCAACTCCGAGGGATCCGACCGCTCCTAGACTGCATGTAAGACTGTAAAGGTTGTAATCACTAATATTAAACATTAAATAAAACCTTTTTGCGTAACAGGACACGCACAACTTGTGTTCTATTGAGAGGTTTCAAAATCAAAATCAAAATAAAAAATAAAAATATTTCGAGTATGCCTTCTTAGGCACTTTCAAAATGTTACTGACTATAGTTGCGCGGTTCCAAAATGTCATTCTTAAATATCGAATTGCTTGCGACGCGACAGCGACTAGTGTTAAATTCCAAGGCGTATTCACCTAACTTACAAAAGCAACATATTTGAGCAAAATTCTTTATATCGCTGTCAAACGAATATTTCTTCGAGAAGAGTTCATTTGTGCAGCGGAATTCTTGCTATCGCGAGTTAGGTAACATCAGTTCTAGCGTGCGATCATAAAGTTTCAGGTTTTTCGGTCCCGAAACGTTAGTGTAGGTCGGTATTGATAGGTATGGGTCAAGCATCAAAAACTGAATGTATTCAAGTCCATTGGAAAATGAAAAAAAATATATACCAGACACATTTTACTACATTGATTAAAATAAGACAAATCAATTAAGAATTCAGTCGGTATCAATGCTAATTATCAAACTTTTTTGACACGTAACACTAGAAAATTTTTGATCAACTACCTACAACTTTTAACCGAACTCTGTTTGATCAGCAGTGGTTTCCATATAAATGTTTCACCTGTACCAATTGAATTATTTGTATCGACCTGTCCTTCCCTGCTTCTATATGTTCGCACCCTTATATACGCTGTACAGGCAGATAAATCTCTAGTTTCCTTATATTCCTGGAAACTCAACATCGTCGCAAATTTTAATGTTTAATATTAGCATGTAAGACTGTATGAATGATCTAGACTAAGTTTTCTAACGCAGTGCGAATACATTACGTTACATTGAGCTGAGGAGGTCGACTATTAATTACAACGAAACCTGCATTTATGTTGACTAAGTATCAATCTTGTACAATAGAACAGATGTTATGCCCCTTCTCTCAGTTTCTTACTGCGAATTCGTGTGTGGATGTTATATGTGTGGGTACAGTTTAACAGAAGTAATCTGTCTAAAACTATATGTTTATCACCTCATTCGCACTGCTGTAATTCCAGATAACTTGACGAGTGTCTATAGAATTCTATTTTCATAATATTCACGATATTTCACGTTGAAGCTTCAATGTTTAATATATAAGATGTTAGATAGATGTGACTTGAAACAAAAGAGTTTTCAATTCAAATAATATGTACTTCAACGATACTCGTAAATGTGCGTATGTAGGTGTAACTCGCAGGCACTAACTCTATGTATAGATTATATATAGATACTTGCTATACACATGTTTGTGTAGTGTATGAAACTTATACAAAGCTCTATCCCCTCTCTGATTTGATTCTCCGAGTTCTAGTCAATAAAATCACGTCGATACATCTCTTGACAGCTCGATTAGGTAGAGATAAACCCGCGTATGCAACATATGTAATGTAGGATATCTAAACTCTGGAATATGTATGAAATACTAAAGAATAGAGACAACCTGACCTGACCTTGTGTGCAAAGTATGATTGCTTTGCGTACGATAAATGTTTCTATTATTTTTTTCATATAAGGTCAAGAATACAGATATAATACCTTGCATACGTTGCATACGTGGTACCTTCTCCCTTTAGTTTGATGTCGCTGCTTACTTCAATAGCCCAGCGTATTCACAGTGCATCAATGTTAGGCGATAAAGTTTCCATTACAATGCTCATATTATAATGACTGATGCTTTCTAGGATAGTTTTGTAAATAGACTTTAATTTTTGACACTAATACCACCATTTCGACAATTATTAAATCAAGCGTAAAATGGTCCAAACTTCGTTTTATTTGCGGTGATTATTTGAATACGAAATGGTATAAATTATATTGCCGCTTTTTGATCTTGGATTGAAATATGTACATATTTTACTGTAGTTCCATATATATTGTGGTTAAAATCATAAGAAAGAAAATTATCTATATTTGTGGAAATTGAGGTTGGTATATAAAATGTTTAGTACTTGAAGGTAACGTAAGACTGCGTTTACGCATGTAGGATGTTGGTAGGACTGTCGCCAGATAGCGAAGCGAAAATGTATATCTATCAATGTGTCACATGTGATCACTGGACATCTTCGACACTACTTTCGTAAATGACCATTTCCTTACGTGTAAAAATAATAATAATAAAATCTTTAATCAATGTTTAGCGAGAGCAATGTTTGCGACAGAATTTCATGTTTTCGGGAGTAATTTAATGAATGTCTATCTATTCGGGAAAATTATTCATTGGTGATTGTAGATAAACTGTAAATATTCATAGAAATGATAACATAATTTATTGGATGGCAAAGTCACTGTAGACTTCAGCAAATATGTAGTGTAACTAAATCTTTTGTAGCGTTTTGTGTCAAGTAATTGTAAGGGATTATATCCGCTATACTTGTAGTTCTCAATCTATACTGTAGGAAACATCAACACATTATATTTTATAGATTTCATGCTCACTAATAGATAAGCAACTATATAGTCCTATTTAATGTTAAACTACAGATCACTTAGACCTTTCGTACACGAGGCGACTTGACTAAACTTATCAACATGAACTACTGAGTTTTAAGCTAAACTCAGGTATAAGAGAGTTGCGTTCCCTCGTGTAAGACTCGCCTAAAATATTTTCATAATAACTTGGGTATATTTGTAGCGTCACGGTTTCTATAAATAGTTGTATTTAATATAAAACTCAATGGCATCAACCGAGGCCTTTCGCAACACTAAGAGTATGTAGTGCGGTGTAGTTTCATATCTAAAGGAATAGGTTTGTAGGCGTATTACTTAACTTGGCTGACAACTGTACTGATGACAGACATCGTGCTGTCTTTGTCGTTTCATTTGACAATGACAAAGACAAAAAACACACGAGTAGCGTTTTTGAAAACAGACGATAGAGAACAGTTGAATCATTTTGTTGTCAACGTCGATAAACAACTAGATTTATGACGTCATCGTGCCTGTTGTCAACCGATTTGTGCAATACGTCTAGAGAAGTGGGAAATGGAGTGCCTTCGACCGAACGACTGAAAGGATCACGTCACACAATACGTGCCAAGCTTCGATTTGATACACTTTATTACATTTTTAAATCATTTACCGTATTTGAATGTCTGTTTTGATGTCTGTCCGTAACACTTGTCGAGACAGCTTTCTTGTTTTATGGAACTGTTTGGTGTTAGCTGTACACGTGCCGCTAGTCAGTTGTTTGTCGTTGGAAATATGTAATGTCTCTTTTAGAACGAACTTTGTTTAGCAAAGCGCAAAGCTAGCATTTTACTTTGATATAGATAATGTCTGCTTAGTAACGTTTTATATAAATTTACAAGCATTAAAACTTCTTACCTGCAAATAAATCCTATTTAGATAGTCTAGTTTAAATTGACGAAAGTGCTTAGCGCGGAATCAAAATCTAATACACTATCATTCGAGTATCCTTTATAAATATTCCTAATTTTGGTCTCGTCCTATAATAGCCACAATTTACCGTTGGGTGAATATTTTTGTTCAAGGGGCCTATTATGACAGCTTGAAGTTAAACTGTGATTGTAGACGCAAGATGGCGCTATACAACATACAGCGCCATCTAGTTTCCATAGACCAGTCTTATATTACATGGTCCTAGTAAGCTCCTTTACAAAAGTAAAGGCGTTGCATCCAAACGTTCGTTCATACAGAGCTATGTTCTATTAGACAAAAAAAGTGCCAAATAATGGATCATCTATATCATATATTTACCATCACTGTTGTCTTAGGTATTAAAGGATGAGACCAGAGTTCATAAAAGTCCTGATCCGTTTTGTAATACCTGAGGAGACTTGGAACATTTTTTTTCCTTCTAAAAGTTTGAAGAAACTAATTAAATATGTAATTATGTATCAAATATATTAGGTACGCAGTTCGTTGTAATTCTTGTTTAGGTTAAGATCATAAGGCGTGTGGAAATGAGTCATGTGGGGTTGAATGGAAAAATTGCCATATATATAGGTATAATAGGTTTAAAAGCTTTTTGTTGTGCTAAGCATATATCTCAAGCTTGTATCATACTTTACATTAATATTATATAATGTTTTAATCATAATCATGGTATGAATAAGTTCTCTTAGATATTCTGGGTTACTACTTCAATATAAACCTATTTTATTTATAATTTTAAACGTCAAGTTTTGGGGCTAATATCGTTTTAACTGTAGCAATAAAATCAGGGTCGAACAGTACTCTTAATAAAACTATTTCCTTACAGTTTACCTCACATTCAAAAGTTCTGAAAATCTCAACTAAATAATTTTGTAAAGAAAAAATAAAATGTATACAAATAGACGATTCACTTTTAAATTGCTTATTATCAGAATAAGATTTGTAATATTAATAAACAATAGTTCTGTGTTATAACGAACTCTTACAGCGGGATGTCGTTATTGTGGAAAAGAGATGCCATTATACGCAGTGTAGTGCGCCGTCTCGCTTGCACAATAGCTTTGACAACTCACACCACTTTCGCTGAACTAACATAAATTTACAAACATAAATTACTGTTTAGTTTATCAATGTGAGATTTACCGCTAATCTCAGTTACTTTATATCCAATTTTAAAATGTTCTCAATATTACGCTATTATGAGTAATAATAATAATTTTGCCGATATAATAATTATGTTAGTACCGTAAATCAATAAATAGTGCCTGTTAATACCAGAACAATAACAATGACGTGAGATTTTATTGAAACAATAATAGTAATAACAGAACTGCCTAATAATATCAAGGTGTCACTGAAGCAACGCTACTGTAGATGTCCATATTTTATATCTAATTCTAGAACCCTTAGGTTAAAAGCGCATTTGAGTCGAAAACAGACCTTAAAGCTGACCGCGTAAAGTTTACATTGGTTTGACAAACCAAGCTAGCATAAATGCTCGCGCGTTCTCGATGCTATTTTCATCAAGCAACTATGCACTTAAGCAGATAGCTTTAAAGTCTTTTTTTGATTGCCATAAAGTTGTGACAAGATTTGCGCCGAAATATCAAAACGCAGTAATGAAGCACACTGTATTTCAATGTCAAAATCGCAGCGCTTAGCCTAAATAGTTGTATCTAGTTTATTAATAAAAGATGCTATAGTATACGCCGTTTCACACCAAACGGGAGTACGGTGGCGCAGTCATACAATAAAAGCAATATTTTTTTTAGAAAAAAATGTAGAATTAAAACCAACAACAATAATGAAAATATCCGCGCTAAATATACACTCGTAAATTGTTATCGTGAATAGATAGAAATGACATTTCTTTTTGATAGGTCACGTGACTTTGACCTGTCGTTTCAACAATATTCGGGAGTTTTCTATCAACGATAACGATTGTCAAAATGTCACTTGGTAAAGGGCCCGCAGGGGGAAAAAAGCGCTCGGTATCATAAACGTCCTGCCTCGTGTGTATGCGGCTTGTTCCTAACAATATTTGCCATCAAGTAGTATAGTTTACACTAGATAGACTTAAGCAGGATAAATATACTTTGCATATAGAAGACTTTCTTCAGTGACACCTTCATAATATTACATTATTTCATAGTAGCAATTGACAATAGCAAAGAGACACGAATATCACAATAACCGTTTTAAATAGCTGATAACTTTATTTATTATCATATTTAGATTAAGGTCGTACATTTTAGAAGCCTAAACGCCACTGTAATACCATAAGGTAGCCTAGTATAATAATATGCAATAACAGTCTACTTATAGGAACATAATTTGACAATAGATCACACAATAACTTAGGAGGGTACTTACGACACATCCTGCCATAAATAGAATTATGTTTTTTCAATAAATTTGTTAGAAATCATTTTGCTATTTTTACACATTAAATAGTAAGAATTTTTCAATGAAGCTGAGATTTTAATTAAGACACTAGTCCCTTTAAACTTTACCTTATGCCTGGTTACATTTGAATTGCAGTTTTTGTACTTATTTGACGCCCGTGTCAGTTTGTTTCTATAGATATCTGAACACTTAATACTGCATTCTTGATATTATATTACATAATATGTAATTGCTTTTACGAAATCATCTCACGTTACATGTCGCTCGAATTAGCTGTCATAAATGTATGTAGAATGCATAGTTGTATGTTATCGTGTCGAAATTAATAAAGGTCACAATTCTATGTAATAGAAGGTTCATCAACTCATTGGGTGTATATTTTATTTATGTAAGTGTTGGCTTGAATACTGAAATATAACTTAGGAAACTTTCTTATTTAGTCTGTCGATAACATCCAAATGACGGATACAGCAAGAGACGCAACGCTTTGCGAAGTGACGTTCATCAACGTCTACTTGTCTCTGATTCCGCCGAAATGACACTTAAAGGTGTCTGACTCAATGTAAAATGCGGCTGTTAACACGTCAAATAATTGAGTTGTGTTTCAGTATTCCATCTTTAGTCTTTAGGTATATAAATTATTATCAAAAATGTTAATCTGAACGCATACGTGTACCTGTAGTGGTTTATATACCTTCCCTTTAGATAAGTGACATTATTCTTTGTAACATCAGTGTTCGACTACTTGTGTTTGTAAAATGTTTACGACATTTGCATTAACGGCTTCTGAATAAAATACGAATGTTTTAAAAACGTCTTTTATTTCGTTTATTTTGTATTTTGTTTTTTATTTATTAAATTATGTGTCTAGTAAAGGATTCGTTGTAGTCGATGGAATCCAAAATTAAGAATCACACACAATGCCATCTAGTCTCAAAATAAGTTAACGAAATTAACTTGTATTATGAGTACTTAAAAACATACTTTTATATGTGTAAATACATACATATTACAGATGAAATTACCCTGCAATGTCAAAGCTAAAAGCAACAAAATAAGACAACTCCTTTATCTACAAGTCCGTGTAACATACCTACTCGTTAATGACAACACACTAAACTGTACTTTGACAAAATATTTATGAAATATCAACAACAGCTTTGTATCGACATTAGTGTTTAGAATAGACTTTATTAATAGCTTTCTAAGGTTTTTTCTTGGAACTGAAATAAGTAGAAATCAACAGTCAGCATGTGTACGGTGAGCAACGATAGTCGATAAATGTCGCAGATTGATCAATTCCCAAAAGTTTTAAAACCTCTATAATATTTTTGTATGGTAGGTTTTAGCAGAACTTTGGTGGTTAAGCCTCTGTTGCCCAGTTTCAATAATAAGTTACTGTATTTGGTTTTTGTTGCTGACTTTACCGTCAAACGAGCAAAAGACACGTCATCCAAAACTCGACCTTATCGCTTATACCACACGGCTGACATCACTGTTGTGTTGTTTACCTAGATTCTTAGTGATAAATAGTAAATGCGAAATAATATTAAGGTGAAGTTGTCGAAGGGGTTGCAGGCTCGGGCACTCTCGATTTTTGCTTAGAATTGATGCTGTCAATTTTGACGTTTTGTCCCGTTATGTTCTGAAACAATAGAAAAACAACTTATAAGTACAAACTCTGGATGGTCAAGTAAATGTTTTCTTAGAAATAGACATATCACATCTTGAGGCTGTGTTTGCACCCGGTGTGAGCAAAAAGAAGTCTGTCTTAGTCTAGGTCATGACGCGATTCTGTTGGTTTTTAAAAACACTGGTTACCATGTGAGAAACACTGATTAGCGTTAGTTAATTTGTTCACCTACGTGCACCTCTTTTCATCTTTAGGTTTTTCTCCATCAGCCTAAACCCAGAAACATCACCAGTCATCTGATACGACGTCTACTATGGACACCACAGTATCGTGCAATAATGAACCTTAAGCTCAAAGGAATAGTGTTCATAATTATTTTTGTTTGAAATACAAAACAAAGCCATCCTTACTTGATCATCCAACGGTGACTTATAAGTCTTGAGTATGGAGACCTGATTCTTCTTCGCGTAGCTCTGCCGGCGGTGGTGCGCGAGGACTGCGTCGTGCAGCTGCGCCTGTATGATGCGGCGGCGGTCCGTCGAGCGCGCCACGCAACGGACGGAGCGCAAGGCGTCCAGGGCTATGTTCAGACGAATACGACCGAGGAACGCGTAAAAAGAACTCTCTTCTTCACTGTCCTAGATAAGAAAAAAGAAGGTGATTAGTTTTCACTGATGTGGATTGGATTTCGACTATCATCCCATTTAATTTGTTGGCGAAACATATGTGGAACGGAAAGGGTACGTCTTAAAAGTCCTACCTAATTTTATGGTTGTTAATAATATAGCAGAAAAAAATATAATTTGTTCTTACTCGAAATAAGCTCGATTAAAATGAACGCTTCTACTCAGGACTTTTTTCCGTGGTGAAACGCTAACGACTTCAACCCACGCCAGGGTACGGCGTGAGGATATGTCGGACTCCCACCGACCAAAAACACCCTGGGCCCTTTCTACTACCTAAGCCAACGTCACGGGATCGCTCGCGCATGTGACTTGCTATTACTTACATTCTATTCAGGGCTTGCTCCAAGTCAGTCTGCGATGTTATGCGGTGTTTTTCACTGTCTAGCGGAACGATAATGTCGTTTTTGTAACAGCCATTAGAATTACCGGATTACAAAATATTGTTTAACATCAAGCTGGGATAACAGAACTAACCTTTTTCCTTTCTTTTGTCATCACATCTTCTTGCTGAAATTTTATTTCTTTAGCCCATCCTCTGAAATGAAACTAACATTAGGTCCCAGAACAGTTTTTAGAACAGAAATTGATTTATGAGAAGTTGAATCAACATCATTTTCTATAACCCACTGCTGGACATAGGGCACTCTTTGCAAACAGTAAACACCATCTTCATGAATCTGTCTGCACTTTCAAAATGTTCGACTTTTAAACAATATAAACTTTGTACGTACTTGCCCATAGCAATGAAGTCATCAAGAATGAAATCATCATGTTCCACCATTCCGATGCTTTGTGATTTGATTTCTTTCCAAACTTCACACAGCTTCAATGTGAGGTAATGCGAGCAGAGGATCAATATTGTCTGTTAAAGAATTCTTATGATATTATTATTAAAGGAAAAGGATCTATCATGTCATAAGTGCGGTGATGGTTTGTTTTCACTTTAATGTTACATTCATACGATGCAATATAAGTGTGCTACAAGGATCTTTTGGCACGTGGCCGAAACCGGAACTAATGTATTAAAAAACTTGGTGTTTTTTTTAATTAATGCTCTGCTTTAGCGATTTGATTAGAATATGGTTCTACTTTTGTTGGTATATTATAAAGAATATTATTTTCCACGAGTTGTAATCCTAGGGATTGTTTTATTGTTTAGTTCATCAGCAAATCAAATAGCAATTATAATGATCGTAGTAATGAATGTTGATACAAAACATACCTCGTCTTCTATTGCCAAATCGATATTCTTGTACAAATTATAAGCTTCGTCAGCGAGAGCGACTCGACTCTCCAAGTCTTCAGATAGAAGATGCAGAATTGCAAATGCCTGCACATATAGAGCATGTTTATCTATGCATACGATATTTAGATAGAAATAAGAAGTTATTTATTATAATATGAGAGCTAATAAAACTTCATCACATCTGAAAACACCTGACCAAACAAGAATCAAAGTATGGGATCACTATCTGTCTGTTTCTGCTTCACTCGAGCTGGTATTCAGAAGACCTTTAGGCTATCTCTTTGAAAAGTGCTTGCGAAGAGAACCATTATTTATCTACTAGTTCTGAGAAAGGATTATATGGGCTGATCGATTATTAGGTGCTATCATAAAAAATTGGGGACTTAGGCATCGAAGACATCAGATCAAAATGTGGAGATTATTTGTATCTCTTAGACTCTTACCAAAGTCAAAACAGAACTCCTTACATTTAATTTTTATCTGTATCTTCTACTAACCTTTTTTTTCGGATATAATCAATGATTTTGATTGTTCCCTGTTGTTGACTTTGATTGTTGATGATTTAAATCCCGAAAATCTCATGCCAATTAATGCTAAAAGCAATTTTGTACAACTTTAGGCACTCGAGGTTTCACGTTTCAAAGATTTGTGTAAATAGAAAAGGCTCTCACCTTAGACATCCTCGAGCCTGGTATGTCGGCCGCAGCCAAACAGACCGGAGTCCGGGGACTCTTCATGTAAGAGATCTCCGTGTTGGACAACTGGTCCTGGACGCTCACAGACATGATTGGACAGTCCATGTCTGTTGAGGTATACTTCAGTTATTATTTGATAGACTAGATAGAGTACGCGCTGAGGTCAAAGAATGGAGTGGAGTCAAAGATTGGAGTGGAGACGTAGTACAGCAGTACCTTAAATGTTGATGGATGGAGAGGAAAAGGAAAGCCAAGGAAAAGATGGATGAATTCTATAAGGAATCATATGAATGAAAAAGAAGTAAATGATACTGTGACGTCTGATCTTCCTGCCCTTACTCCATTTCCGCAAGTAAAATGGGTTAAGGGCAGGAAGATGATAATGGTCCAGCCAGGGTCACGCAGAGCATGCGCGAGCGATCCTTTGACGCTGGCTTAGGTAGCAGAAGGGGCCCGGGGTGTTTCTAGTCGGTGGGAGTCCGACATATCCCCTCGCCGTGCCCTCGGCGTGGGTTGAAGTCATTAGCGTTTCACCACGGAAAAAAGGATGATGATGATGATGAGTACAGTAGCACCTTGTATTACTCCGTATTCGTTTAACCGAACACCTGAGATGCGGCACTCATCTCGGAATACAGCTGCTAGCAGGGTGGCGATCGTCGAGCCACACTTTACCAACATCGGAACCTACAACGGAAATCAATATTAACACAATCGTATCATACTACAGATCTTGTGTATTATGGTTTACTTAGTTAAGTCTATCGAAGTTTTTATGCCTTCCATTGCCCTATTGGGACAGCTTGAGAGCTTCTTGAAAAACTTTCATCCAGAACGCGAAGAGAGCAATCAAGAGAACGACTACGAAGAATATTTTGATCTAACTATAACTTGTTTTGGGATAGATTTCAAGCATATGGTAAACTTTGGAATATAAGATCAAACCATCATCATCATTACCAAAAAAATAGGAGCGATGTCAACACGTCTGCGAATCAGTAGAAACGTCCTAAACCTACGAAAACAGTAACATTTTAACAATTAAAGTTAACGGCATTTGTTTACGTCGATAGAAAACGCTGAAATGAATGGAAATGACATTTCGTTTCGATAAATCACGTGGCTTAACGATTGTCAGATTACTAGAGTGGCTAAACGCTACAAAAACTGTTTAAGAATTGTTTTACCCTAATGGCCATTGTTTCACCCAAATTATCTGTTTGTTCTAACATCTGTTTGTTGTAAAGGCTATTTATTATTACTAGCAATATTATACCTTTTTCGCTGTTTATTCTATCCGTAATTCTCAAGTTACAATCGCTTAGTAAACAAGGGTGCTTATTTGTTTAATCGTGCAAGAGGGATAATGTTCCGTTTGAAAGTTCTCAGCTTTCCCTTAGTGTTTGTTTAAAACTAATCGTTTGCAGCACGATTAACATTGATACAATCATCTCGAATAACTGCGCGGACCACTGCCGGGCGTTGGTATTAAACCTTTTCAAATACATAGGTACTAGAGGTGTGCGCAGATCGACGCGACGCACGCCACAGATAATTTTGGCTACACCGCTGCCGTCGAAATTTTGTTTTGTTTTCTGAGCATGTCTAGTACAAGATCTAACCAATATGTACTAAGGTTAAAGAAAACCAGTTTAACGAAATGAACTTGGTACCATTTAGGTTAATTTGCCACTGAATGAAAATTTAGCCATTGGTAGGTACCTAATTTTATAGCACATGAATCAGGAGACAAGTACGCACAATTTAAATGTCTTTAGGAACTCAACAGAAGATGAAATTGAAACAGAACCTACATTAATACAAAGGAAAAATATTTGACTAACTGTTTGGAAAAATATTGGCTATATTTTTAACTGTATCTTGACCTGTTTGAAAAAAAGGTAGGTTATATTTTTACCTGACTAAAAGATTCCCACTTGCACGCAGAAGTACTGTATCAAGCCGTTCAAATACAAATTATGTTCGTGCCCTCAGCTCTTAAGGCTCTTGCTGTAAACACCACACAAAAAGACCTAAACATTTGCTACCGGTTATCTACCACAAGCATACACTTGGTAGTTAGTTCCTGATCAGATTGGAGGTGCACCACGTACCGCATTGGAGGCTCCGAGATTGGCGCGCCACGATACGAGCTGGCCGACCGCGTCGCCCGCGCGGGCGATGTCGCACACCATCGCTAGTGCCATGCACTGGACTGACGGGTGAGTCATCTGCACACAAAATACAACTTTTAACAAGTATTTAAATGAGATCGGGAAAAAATATTATTTGGGGTCGGCGCAGCATATCTTCCTCTTCCACACGTTTCTATCTGACGTCAGCTCGAAACTGACAGTCTTTATTTGTATAAATGGCAAAATTCTAGCTAAAAAATTTCGTTTTTTACTATAATTTAGTTTTAGAAATTTGGAACAATTAAAAATAATAAAATTTCTACAATTTGCATTATAAAACACGTTTGCACAATGAACTGTATTATAACAATCAAATATTACACCATCAGAATACTCATAATTGAAAAAATAGAGTAAGTTTACACTATTCATAAAGTATCGCGTAATTTCTCAATTTTTATTTCTTTTATCGCATTTATTAGCACGTTACAATAAGTGCGTGGTTATCAACAATGGGCATTCAACTCGACGACGGTTTGTCTCGAGTGAGATTGATATTATTGCTCGTAGGTACATCTACGTCTTTTCGCCGTTCGTTACAACGGTTTTCTACTTCCTTTCGCAGACCTCTCTGATACACATTAGATTAAGACAGCGGCAGTCAAAAATCTATACTTCTAAAGGTCGAGAAAAAATACTACTGTTATTTTTGTTCCACTAAACATATGTATTTAAACTTATCAAAAAGTTTCCTTTACTCAAACCAATCGGACAGTCTAAGTATTTATGCAATGGTAAATACCAAAACGGGCGATAAAACATTGAGAACCACGGGGTCTAGATTGTAAAAGAAACAGTTGCTAACTGCTAGCGTTTACTTCAATTGAATAGTCGAAGTAGGAAGTCACGATTCCCCTTGCGAGTGCACGCGACTCTTTCACGGGCTGTATTAATAGCCCTGTCTGTAAGTATGAGCACAGCGTATTGCCACAAGTGGTCAAGTGCAGACTCCAGACCAAACGTGATTGTATCCCGTAATTACAAGATTGAGAATTGATATTAGTCTGCGCATAAATCAACGAGGTTGTGAAAGTAGGCGTCTCGGACCTATCCCTAGAATGTATTCGTTAGTTAAGTCCGTTCACTATTATAGATTTAATGCAACCGAACACCCCGCGTTACAAAGAGACTGGGTGTTTAATTAATGATGCTAGATTGGAACCCACACAAATTGATTTTCTAGTTGAATTATAATTTATGCTTAAATCACTGTACTTTAACATGGAGGTAAATATTGTTTTTGCTTCCGATGTAAACCGGAAAAATAGGCCGGCAATAACTCATGTTAAGAAATATAGGTAATAAACACAATTCTAAGGTAATCAAAAAGCGTTATGTACGCCTAGGGCTCACGACAGGCACCTATATCGCAATAAACTTCTCTCACCGCAATTATGTCCAGTAGCTTATAAATGCCATCGTCAGCGACGAATAGTTCCCTATAATCCCTTCTCCATATAATCCCTTCCCATATGAAATTTAATGTCGTTATCAACCACCTGTAAAGAGAAAAGCTCTTTGAAACTTGACCATTCATTGTAAGCGAGCTCTTGAGGTAGTATAGTTCTTGTGGTAACAGTCTTGTTTTAAGTGTTCACAGGCCTGTCGGGATAGTTCTTGTATAGTGTCGAAGAGTCAGCATCAGAGGAATGGTGTTAAATGAATTCTTATACTATACTCTATGACTACGATTATTATTCCGAAATAAAGGCCTGTATATGACTTGTGACTAGTTATGACCAGGCTTTTATACGTTGTTTTAATTTATTTTCTAGGTATTTATCCTGACGTATAACTTGGGAAAGCTAAACAAAAGGGAAACGCGGAGAACGATAATATAAGAGGGACCTTTGCCCCCTCACTGGACACGAGAACAACATGAGGATAGTTTTACACTTTCCTTTACTTAACCGCCAGGCGTGATAGCAACTTCGTGTAAATTATTATGCTTTATAAATGAATTCATAGAAATATATAAACGATGCTATTTATTATTATTGATTTTAACCAAAAAATAAAAACAGACTTCAACAACTAAAAACGGAATTAGCGGATATAAAAATATGCGGATATTGTTATTCCAGCTAGATACTGATATACCACCTTGTAAATGACTACTTTCCAACAAAAAAAATATTATCAAAATCGGTTCTTAAACGACGAAGTTATCCGCGAACAAACATTAAAAAACCTCCTCCTTTTTGAAGTCGGTTAAAAATCCATTACTCACTGATATTGTTCAAAAAAATTGTCATCTTAGCTGACCTTGTGTGCTAAGGGTATAAATCTACATCTAAGTCACTTACCTATCGCTGATGATGTAATGTTTATCAAGTGACATCAACACGACATCGAGGATTTCCTTCGCGAGGTTATTTATTGACGATGGCCACCTGAGGCCAGGGTACACGCAGCAGGACAGGCGCCTGTTCTGGCTCACACAACTGGCCAGCAAGCGGAGACACAGGGATATAATCGCCTGACCTTTTTCTAATGGCGGTTCATTCTGTGCCAGAAGGGTGTAGCAGAGATCTGTAGGTAAGTTTTGAATCATGTCAAATGACTGCACGGATAGCCGAGTGGTAAGGGTCACCAAGCCAATTACCACTGTGCGTGACGTGTCGCAGGTTCGATCCCCGCGTAGGACTAGAATTTGTACGTTCAACAATTACTTGTAAGAACAAGTATTTGTGGAACGCACAAATTCTTGTACTCACTTTGACTCAGAAGTCAGGGTGTCTCTGTATATGTGAATTGATTGTCTGTGGAAACCCCCCGCGAGACAAGGATTAATACACTTAGCGCGGGAGTCGTATTTAAAAAAAAAACTGTATTCATCAATATTGTACATATTATGAATAAGAAATTTTAAATAAAGATCTTACGTATGAGTATGATAATGCCGTGTGTGTCGAAGAGGTTAGTCATGGCCTCGACCCGCTCGACGTCCGTCCTGTGGTAGGTGGAGACCTGCAGGACTCTCAGGCACCAGTACAGCACAGGGACCTCGTACGGACTCTCGGAGTACCATTCTATGTACCACAGTATCCTGGAAGGGAAATACTCTATACAAAATAGCTGTATGAAGACATGTTGCGCTGACCCCAAAGAATAATTGGGATAATGGCAGGGGAATGATAATGGTTTTTCAAATAGCTGTCGTCTCACAGAGCACTTTTGATCATCAAGACATCCAAATCCAGATTCTGATCCAAATCCAGGTTGGAATTAAATTTTAGGTACGTATGGGTTTTTTTAGCAATCGCAGGTTTTGAGATGTCCTCCGTCCAACTGTACGACGTAGATAAATAGATAGATAGAATATTCTTTATTGCACACCACATGAAAAACAGATTTGACAAAAGTAAAGGTTACATGGTGCCACAATGGGCAGTCTTGTATCAATGGTTATTGTCTTAAAAAAAACTATAATGCATACCACAATCACCACTACCAAATCAAAATTAGTCAAAACGTAAAAAACTCTTTTATTTTACCTTCTTATTAAACCGTACTGTTTAACCAATCGGTGCTCAGCTAGAGGCAGAGTGCAGACTAAAGCTTGGAGAGCCGTCTTCCGAAGGTCGGCGAACAAAGTGGGAGACCAGTGCGCCCTGAGGTAACACAGACCAGGATCCAGCAGGTACATGATACCCATCAACCAGTACCTTGACTCCAACATCTAGAAATCGTCTACGTATACTAAGTCTGATGTCTGGGAGAGTATTTGATGGATGTTGATCTCTTGTCAAAACAGACTTTCTGACTTGAAGTGAAATTTTTAAATTAATTAAAGAAATCTTCTCTACATGTTAGGAGACTTAAGACTTGTCCTTAATATTTTTGCGACTGCGGCAGAGCAGTGTAATGTTTTTACACTTTTTACAGCTACAACTGACATTTGCGCGGGCGAAGTCGGGGCAACACCTAACAACAGCTAGTATAAACTGAAAAGAAACTCAAACTTCTGGGTACTCACAAATCTATTGTAAGGGAAGACTTTCAACAAATCAATGACAAAGTATATTAATACTTTCTTGAACTGCACGTCTTGCTGACTCGTGCTGAAGTTCACCGTCCCGATCCAGTCGTTCCTGGGAGGCAGCTCGGTCAGAACGGAGAGCGATATAATGTCTGCGAATATAAATAATCTGAGTATGCCTAAAGGAATAAAATTGATGATAAGATTTCCTAAAGGGGTTTGTGTCCCAAATACACCTCGAGTAGAGTATCTTCTGCAAAAAGCTATGCAATATCCATATCATGTTAGGAAAGTTATCTATTAAGTATGGACTCTGATAACCAGACTTACTAATTATAGCATACTAGTATAAGACAATCGCGAATCATAAAGACATCAAATTCACTTACTCTTTGAACTGGAAAACATAAAATTAATAATAAAACAATGCTAAGCTAGTTAGTGACCCATAAACGTATCAAAAACAAAAGATTTACATTTAATACATTGTCAATTTGTAAACAATGGTGTTTTAAATCTGGATGAACCAGATTTGTTAGTTCCGGCGGGACACGGTTGAATGATGCCCATTCTTCAAGCAATGCAATTATATCCAGCGGAAGTGAAAGTGTTCAAATTATGGATGTCGAAACCCACTGATAAAACTGGTACGATTCAATGTTAGCATTGTCCTATATAAATAGATGCGAGCATTGTTCGTACTACTTGCATTATGCATTTAAACTTGACATGAATTTACATCATCGAAGTCATCTGGTGTCAATAAGCTAATGAAACCTCCATGAAACCTAACCTAGAAAAACAACAACATCTACGGAAGGTTACCTGTTGTATCCTCAAACAACTGTTTTCCAATTAATCAGTTCGTCATGTTACCTGGCATTAGTGTAGAGGAGAACAGCGGAAGACGATCGCCGAAGCACTTCAATAGAACAGCAGCGACCACAGTCATGGTAATCCTCTGGTGCGATCGCCCGCGCGCTCGGCACTCGTAACGGTAAGCCCATACGAAGCATCTACAGCAATCAACATTAATCAATCCTTATAATTTAGTTAATCAGCTTGTAATTGGTATACTGCATGGAATTGGCCTCTAGTCATATAATAGGTTATTAATTGCGGTTTCCTACTTGAAGGTTGGAGATTCTACTCCTATTTTTCAAAATCTGGATCCTCCACGATGTTCTTTTTTACTGTTTATCTTGGTATCATCACTACATAGTATAAAACAAAATCGCTGTCGCTGTCTATATGTCTACTTAAATCGTTAAAACTACACAACGGATTTTGAAGTAGTTTTTTTTAATAGATAGAGATGAGTATTCAAGGGAAGGTTTATAATACGTCATTATTTTACCCGTGCGAAGCTGGGACGGGTCACTAATTAATTAATATAATCAAAAAAAAGAAAGGCATATTAAAATAAACACGTTTTGCGAAAAAATAAATTCACAATAAAATTTCAACATTTGCATTTCGGTGCACTATTGCTCAAAATTCGACCTCTTAGCTTAAGATTTCGGAATAAATGACACACAAAAAGAATGTATTATTGCGTTGTTTGTTCTTAATATTTAATTAAAAGAACTAATAAATATTAATGTCCCAAATTACATGTGTTGATACCAACGACGTGTTTGAGTAAATGTAAGAAGTTATGTGAATGTATCTACTTAAGAGCTTGTAAGAAATGTACCTACCAACAAATAATATTTATTGGGTGCGGAACTAAGAGATAATGAGAATATAAGGTATCAAGTAAGTATTACCTCTGCGCGTAACAGTCTGGCGCTGGTAACAGTTTCCGATGCTGAGGATTCTTCTCCAGGAATTCGGTCGTAGTTTTTAGCAGTACCAGGAGAACAGAGAGAGTTGTGTGCATGTTCGCGCTACTGTCCCCTGGAAAGTATAATTGTAAGCTTCTAACTCTATCTTATCTTGTGTTTTGCAAATAATATCAATTGTTTATCCAAAAAAGGACTATTGAAGCCCAAAAGTTAGGTATAAAGCGCTACAAATTCCATTAAGGTGTAGAATATTATGAACGATTATAACTTCAATAGGTACATCTAGATACCTATAAGTATGTCTTAAAGATTGTGTGATTATGACAATACCGTATTCTTGGGTTAGTACGAGAATCTCTCCACAAAAAATGATAATAAAAATGGTAATGACAATGTAATAATGTAACAACATACCTAACTTGACATTGTAATCATGGCAATCCTGTGGGTTGATGTCATAATTAGGCAGTTGCCTCTCGGGAAAATAAGGGTTGAAACGATATAAAATATTCTCTATCATATTATCCTTCATCATGCTTATGCCTGCAAAAATATTTGTAGTTACTTAGTTTATTATGAATAAAATTATTAAATTAGGTACACTTCCTACTTAATTTTAAAACTACAATTTATTTGAGTCTTCAATAAGCTGGACGGTCCCCAAGGTCCCAAAAAGTACATACATACATACATACATAAAAGTCACGCCTTTTTCTCTTGGGGGTAGGTAGAGATCACATCGTTCCATCTTTTCTTTCCCAAAAAGTAGTTACGTAAATTGTCAAATTGTAATAGGTGCCCCACACATTTCATCTTTATAGTGGTCTGCTGGTGTAGGTACAAGCACGGCTGTGAGTCCAGCACTGATAGGTTCAAGAGAATCGCTTCTGACGAAATCTTTAAGAACATTTTGGTTTTCTACCCCTCAATCCTAGTAAGTGCTACTTACAATTATCCATAGTATCGCAAGCCAACAGGAAGGCGATCTCCAGGAAGGTCGGGAACCTGGGCGTGGTGGCCACCGCTATCATCCTGACGGTGGTCTGCCGCAGTGCCGGCGCGGCCGCCGCTAGGGAGTGACGTAGCTGCAGAGTCTTCATGCCGCGGAGCTTGTCCGGCGCTGACAAGTGCCACAGAAGCGCCTCCGACACTATGTTGAAGAGTTCTTCGTCTTCTGATCTTATTAGGAGGTATTCTGAAATGGTTGAACTTGATGTTGGAGGAGGATATTCTGAGGAAGCGCCAATTCTAGCTCTAAGTAAACATTTCTCAACGATTGGCCAGCTTTACAATTTTCTTATTTATTTTTCATTGATATACACACAATTTACGGAGAGAGAGATACAAATAATTCCAGCAGATGCGTGACAAGAGATAACAGGAAGAGATGTAGACACAATGTGTAATTACAAATAACGAATTAATGAATAACAATGAAAAATAAAAATTCGCAATAAATATAATGATTACTAAATATGTACTGTACAAATATATAAAGAAAGAAAGTGTTTTTTTTTACGTCGGTTAAAGATAGTAATAGATTTGGAGTCACGAATGTTCGGTGGCAACTCGTTCCACAACCGAGCCGGCATGAACAGAAAAGGTGGAGCAATAGAAGTCTGTGGAATGGGGTTGGTCATTGTACTAGGTGCTGGGTAGGCTACTGAGGCTACTGAGAAGACAAAGATAATGTACCAATAGCAGCAAACATTGAAGAGCCAAAGTATATGGTACTAATAATAGTACCACCGTAGGACAGGATTTCGTGACTGCAGTTCCGGATTTCAGGCAAGTGTTAACGCAATAGTGCTACCTTCATAAATACTTTTATAGAGTAAGAGAATGGAGTGTTTTGCAATCAATTAATTCTTTGTTTTCATTACGTAATAAGGTCGGTACTTTAACTCATTATTAAAAGCTGTCCACAACACTATTGGTTGATGCATAGCTAAATTAGATAATTTTGAAAGGTTCTTAATAATTTTGCACAAAAGAATTAATTAAGTAACGTCACACACAGGTTTTTACTTACTTCCACGTTAAAAGCGAACTAACCCATTAGCGATTAGACACTAGGTGCGACAGTTTTTCCTATCCACCGAGTCACATATAAACATTTGAAGTTCTTACTCAGGTTCAATGTAACGCTATTCATATCACTGACTTCCCTCACTCATGTATTTCTTGCTCACAAATGACTGCTTTCATTTATGATGAAGCTAAGATTGTTTATTGACAACAAAAGTGAAAATTGTTTACCATCAATAATGCGTTATGTTTGTATTGATCATAATTACATTATCGTGAGAATTAATCACGTTCAATCAATACTTTTCTTATGAGTTTGAATTGATAAACATCAATATTATGAAGTCCATCTAAGTGACACAACTACGCCGATTCACGAATCTGATAATGTATTGTAGACTTGTCGACTCTAAACATCGTCTCAGCTATTTACTACTAAGTGCCTACTTTCCTATTATTAGTTTCATTAGTTTTTCGTCACGTACCTATTTGTTATTAAAATCGTTCTAATTGCTTTCAGCTATAAACTTATCGGGTACCGTTAAAACTATACTATCATATGCTAAGTATCATCATTGAATGTTACTTGATCATTGACCCACAATAGACCGATAAAAACGTCTGTGTCTAGACATATTGTTATTTGCGTCACGCACGTGTTCCATAAATCATTTCACCTCATAAGGAGTAAAACTCCCTCGAGTGACATCGACGCTGCCCTCTTTGCGGCGGCAAAATGGCGCGTGCTGGTTACTCGTCCTCAATTATAACAACGTTACGAACACGAAACTCTACGTAATATCAGATCGGATGCAATTAACTCTCGACTTATTAGAATTCTAGATTTCATTCATAATTGTTTCGCTTGAGTTGAAGTCTGGTACAAATTGTATTCATGATACTAAAGTGAATAATCACTCGCCACCAACCAACACAAATTTCCAATGGTATGCGTGTTGGTTAGTGGCGTACAGAGTACTGTAAGTACTGTAACGTAAAATACAACAATGATGTATGATGAACAAATGTCGCGAAAGATAGATACCAAAAGTAGGCTTAAATAACTTACCCATGAACCCCAGATAGTCACTGATCACATCAAAATACTTGACGACGTCGGAGGCAGCGATCAAATGAATGGGCCTCTTCAGATTACGCAGCAACAGTAACAGAACCTCCCTGTAGTCCGGTACTCGGTGCAATGACTCTATTAGGTAGTCTACTATAATGCAGAAGCTGTTAAGAGTGTCCACCCTCTAAAGTAATAATATTTGAGTGGAATATTTTCAAAATGAAAGTCATGATGTTCGAAAACTGAAATAATATTAATCGTTTTGATGTCACTATGTGAATGCTAGAAGTTCATATCAACTTCATATTGCAGTATAGACAATAATAAAATGAATACCAAAGACAGATTTACCGATAATACGTTAACTTCTATAGAGGCTAGAGACGCAAACAAGAGTCTCGCTGATACTGGGAGTAAAATCAAACCTCATCAAAGAACAGATAAGTGCTACTGTGCTATACAGGAACTCAAGAAACTTGAGGGTTCTCAGTGTAAGTACCATAATGTTTCAGGACTTTCAGGGTTAGTCGTTAGTACTCGGAAATGCTACATCAAAGACTATGTAACAATGTGTGCAACAATTCTGGTTCCATTTACAAAGGATACATAGCCACCGTTGGCTATCTTGCAGAAGTCACGGATATGGGCCTTCAGACGATGCCTCTGCAGCTCCACCGTCGGGCTCTGGACCATCTTCTCCAGTTCTTTGGCAATTGTCCAGTCGCAGGATGTAGGGCATTCTTGGTACCATTTGCGATCTGAAAAGAGACAATTCACTTTCTAATATTTGGCAATTACAATGGTGACGTTCTAAATGAACTTAGTAAGATTTAGGGTCTACATTAAAAAATCTTTATATCACATTGAATTTAAAAAATTATCTAATGCTCATTTCTAAATCAACGAAAAATCCCACAACTCCAATAATCAATATAACTAGTTATGGCGATCAAAATTCTCAACCAAGCAATGGATTTGTAACTAAATTCATTTTTTACTTTTAAATCTAATCATAAAGGAAATACAGAGATGAACCACTACATGTTATTAGGTCAGTCACGAAGCAAATCGTTATTAAACATGCAACAGTTCTATTCCGACTGGTTTAACTGCCGCATTAATTGTTTCACTGTCGTGTCCTCAACTCGAATAGAAATCATGAATGACCTGTAAATAGTAGCGTAATTGTTGCTACTATTCATGTTAAACCAAGGTCTCCAATTTTCTTTAAAATGTTTTTTTATATCCGCAATTTGTTTACCCTTTTTTTTAATAGCTATCGAGATATCGGGAGAACTGGGAAGGGCAAGGGATGCCAGTACACGATTCCTTTAGATGATGATGATACGTACTTAAATCTCAAGAACAAGGTTTTGGTTGACGGCAATCAAACCAATGTATTGTTATGCACTAATGACATATACGAATATGAAACAATGGCATTGTAACCATGCCGGGTCGGTGCTGTACAAGAAATTATTATGATAGCTGGTAAAAAGGGTAAGTGGGCGAGGGAAAGCGACGCAGATATAATAAAGGACAATCGTCCTATTTGTGCGGTGGGCACTTTCATAAATACCGTGGCGTTAACTATTTGAAACCATTGTGACCAAATTTGTGGAGCTATGCGGGTGCAGCACATGATATCTAATTAAGTATTGTAGGTACTTGTAATTCGTATTATATGCATGTGTAAGTATGTATCAACATTGGTAGATGTGTAGATGAAGGTGTTGAGAGGAAATCAACTGAGAGCTATTTGTGATTTAATCGTAAGCAATCATTAGTTTTCTCTAAAGCCCTTTACCGGCGCTTGCGATTGCTAATAATACCTACCTTAATAAGAGTATTGTTACTTATCCAATAGTATGCAAAAAAAGTTATTTATATGCGGTGTTTTAATAGATATTGTTTCAAGAGGTGGATTATATAAAAGTAGTATATAAAAGTAAGACCCGTGCGAAGCTGAGGCAGGTCGCTACTCTTAAATAATTTGTTTCCACTGCGCTACTTAGTATCTACTTACATATATCTACGAAATTATAAATCAATGGCATTACTTATAGGCAAAGGATCCAAATTCTTCAACAGATTCCGTTTGAGCAAACCCTTTTCGCTGTATATTTTCCCATCAGGGCCGTGGACACAGTTAAAAGTTCCCGAAGACCCCGACATGGACTCGGAGTCGCTCAAATACTCGTCGATAGTAACGACTTTAAAGTCCTCATCACTTCTTCTCTTCTTGTAGAACTTAGTGCCAGAAGTCTTCCTCGGTAGATTGTAGAAATCTCGCCTTGTTTTCTTTACTTTAACTTTTTCTGCTGGTACTGGTTTCTTCTCTTCCTTCGTGGGATGCTCGCCTGTCTCTTCATGCTCCCCGTCTCCTGCATGTATGTGGCTGCCGCTGTTGGTCTTCTCTTCCTCGTCACCGACGTGGTCCTGCTCACTATGTGCATGATCTTCGTCCGAGGCGGAGCCTTCGCCCTCTATCGTTGCATTCGCCTCGCGAGACATATTTTGACACTCCACCGGTTGGCGCTTTTCATTTTATTCTGACTTATTACCGTCTTATTGACGTCTAGATACTAACCACAACGATTTGAAAAAGGTTTTATTTACGCGCTAGCAATTATTCCCGGTTTCATCCGCGTGGATTACTTTTATAAAAACAATCATATCTATATTTCATACATACATTAGGACCCCAATGGGTTTGATTTCTAATAATACGTTATTAATTATTATTTCGTACTTGGATTATTATTTTGTAGAGCATCTAACATTTTATATAATTGGGGTCCCTTACTGTAAAAACATAAGGCATTTAAACAAATTTCCAAACCCTGTCTTACCCCGGTAAATTACGAAAGAAACATCACTAGTTAAACTTCACACATATAAAGAGCATAGAATAGTTTCAAATTTCTACTCTCTTTCTTCCAAGACAGAGAGACATAGATACTTTCATACAAACTCGCAACCCCCGTTTTACCCCCTCACATGCCTTTACTCTATAAAACCTTCCTGTAATTTTCAAGTTGCTGAGATTTCGTGATTAATTAGTAAGTGGAACCTATTTTAATTATACGTAAGGCTGGTTGGCGCATAGTGCATACGTTACACAAATATGAATGACAAACATGTCTTTATAGTGACATCGCTTTGTTCTAGTGTCTGTCAGTAAGCGAGGCAAATCGGTCAGATCCCCTGCGCTGGCGCAGCTTTGCATTGCTGAATATATCGGATTGGTGGGACCACCGCACAGAGGCCCGCCGGCCCGCCGCGCCTGCCCGCGCCGCCCGCCACTGCCCGCCAGTCGCACCTCCACGCCGGCGGACGACGGTTGTGTGTCGCTCTCAGACGCCCGCGCCAGTTCGCACAATACGATAATTCATTCGTTTTCCCTTCGAGAAAACCAAGTGAAATAAAACAATTTTTACCGCGTTAGTGGACGAGTAGTGAGTGGATTTGACGCTAGTGTTTATTTACAACAGTATTCTACTACGGTGAGTGTTACTTGTGTAAGGTTTTTCTAAAATCGCGGCCAAACGTTTGTTTTGTTGACATTGTTACGTAGCTATGATAATGGTATTGCGAGCGGCAAATGCCAAAGCCTGCTCTCTGAGATAGTTTATTATGGTCTCTTTTTATATAAGTGAAGGCCATTATATGGCAAACATGTATTATTTTTCGAGCAATTTACTTTTGTTAATTACTTTCATACCTATCTCCGTTATTACACATACGGCTTATGTAACGGAAATATACAAATATACGAGAAACATAATCGCAAGACAAATAACGTATGAACGTACAACAACCAATTGTTGTGTTTGAATGACAGGTGTATGGATAGGGCACCGGTGACGTCACACAAGTTACAGCTCATTTCAAATTACCAAATGAAAGAGACACAACACGTTTTTTCCATAATTTGTGAGATTTAGTAACACACGTACACACACACGTGAACACAGCCTTTGTAAGTTGTACTTTGAACAAGAACGTTAGTAATATATTTAAGTGTTGTCAATTATAGGTGCACAGACTCTGCGTCAGTTGGAAAACGTTGTGTACAACACACTGCACCTGTCCGGTTGATAATAACATCGCAATCATAACCTAGCCATTAGGTATATAGCGTTATGTAAACCATACCACTAGATCATTCGTATGCACCTAACTGACTAGTACCACAGTAGAAAAGTCTGAACTCACCGTCAGGAGTGTACGACTAATAAGAAAAAATAATATTTATAATGTTGTCAATACTGCTATGAGAATGACAGTAGAAACACCCGTCAGCTGATCGAAATTTTTCACACACGCACACACACAGTTTTTGTATAGACACTTTAAAAAAGTAGATTACAGCGTATTCGAGGTTAAACATTCAAATATAATTAATTAAAAAGTTACTTGAATATGTTATTGTAATTAAGGCCGAGCTAGTCTCCTCGGTATTCTTATTAGAATAATTCAAATTGGTTTAGTGATCTCTAGAATTTCGTCAAGTTTCGTTGCATTTAGTAGTATAAATTGTTAATATTAGTATTTTATTCGACAAATGCAGAAATAGGTACATCTGTCATCGTCATTAGTTTATTGGGGCTATGAGTATTAGCAAAGGATACATGTCACATTTTAATAAAATAGAGAGATAAGAATTAAGCTTTGAATATTACGTAGATAATTTGAATAGTCCTAAGTTTTATTTCTTGGGTGTAACAGGGCCGAATAGCAATAACTGTCAAATACCTAAAACCTAGACAATAATAGCAAGTTACTTGTTATACATCATGTACCTACCTTTACCTACTTTCTTAGTTGAACACCCGGTTTCGTCCGCGTTATTCCCACTTGCGTCCGTCATTGATTTAATTAAATAGTTTAATACCCTTCTTCGTTACGTGAACGAAGATATAAAACAATTATTTTCACACGAATCTATCGTTGAAAGTCAAAGTCAAAGGGTTTCTATTTCAAGTAGGCCTTTTGTAAATGTAGATACAAAATATTTAATACAGATACTAGTTCCTCACCCTAGTCAACAACCTTTCAGTTTTCAGCTGTGCGATGTATAGACTAGTGTAACATAACCGACTAATTCAACATCCTATAAAGTAAATCGTTAAAGTATCAAGTCAAATTACGAATTGTTTTTAAGAAATTATGACAACATGTAAACATCGGCTTCGGTCGATCGGTAAACAGTCCTCTATCTTTTTCTTCGTATAGTATTTATATACAACCTGGGGGAGAGTCAGTCCACCCGTGACCAAGGTCGGTGCAACTTGACCGAAACGTCGCGAGAAAAGAGATTATATCGCGAATAAGACCTGTTTGTCGTTTAAAATAAGAGTCAAAAATATGTTCCTAGGTTACCTTTGACATGTCATGACATACCATTGAAAAAATCTAAGATAAACACAAACATAGAAAAATACATCGCAAAAGATTACAACGTTACGGCACAGATTGTGTCTATTAAAGTATTTATGTACTTAGTCAAGTGTGGAAGCACTAGGACTTCGATCACGTGTAGCTTTCGTGTTTACACGCCGGCGTTCTGCACACGAAGCAAAATGCGATACCCACCGACTTCTGCGACCGACGCCGGGGGACTTACTATAAGTCTCTATGGATATAGAAGCGGTAAGCTACTAAATTCCTATTTATTTTATACTCCAATAATACTAGCTTATTCTCAGTTTTTTTTAAAGACTCCTTGTGTCGTGGGCGGTTTCACAAACATTCATATCACATGCACAAAGACACACCGAGAACAAGCATCTGTGCTTCGAACAAATATTGTTCTACGCGGGGATCGAACCTACTCCACTCGGCTATCCGAGCAGACTTGCATTGTCTAGGAAGTTAAAAGGCTTTTATTTAGCCTTAGTTGACCACAGACCAATAGTTTGAACCAAAATATGGTCATTCATTCATTACAGCGATTGTATATAGACGTCAATTTATATAAATGGTATTATACAATGGTGCCAAATCTAAACAAACAGGAAACAGGGATTGTATTTTTGTTTCCTTTACCCGATTATTCATAGGTTTTCATACAAATGTAATCATGTTTAAGCAATAAATAAGTATAATACTTTATGATAATAACTATCACTACTCTTGAGCTTTGAGCGTTCCCAAACCAATTAAAAATCTTCTTCAATTCAATGTCTGTCAAAAAAGATAAATTCCTCAAGCTTTGATATTGAAATTTCATACCTCATTTGGCTAAATTAGGATCAAATTGTATCAGAATTTATCTCAGGAGTATTGACCAAGAATCGTGCTAGCTTCGCGTCGATACGGAAATTGAACCTGCGACCCAGAGGCCATTCCAAGTGATTTGGCATTTCGCACAGTAGGCTAGTGTTACATAAATACCATTGGAACGTTTTCTATTGAATAATCTGGGATTCTAGATACTGCGTAAATTATTTAAAAGCGTAATAAACAAGCATATAAATATTAGCATATTCTACATAGTGCATAACGTGAACAATTTTATGCACTTGACATAATTATTGTAAATATTTAGCCCATACTGGGTAATGTCATAACGACTTGTAATAAGTGCTCGTTTAAGGCACGTACTCACCAAAATTAAACTGACTGAAAGAGGTCCGAAATTAATGAATCGTTCATCGTTCATAAACTTGGCTGGCACTCTACTGAGCACCCCGAAAATTCACTCTTATCCATTACTATGACACTGGGTTCATTTGGAAGGTAGTCAAAGCATTGAGAAGTAAACTTCTTTATAAAAACCCGTGATATCATTGAAACAGTTGTAATATTACTACTCTACAAATATTACCAAGAAGTCAGACAAAAATGTCATCCACAAGAATCCAGCGTCCAGTTACTCCATGGTATTGGATGTTGGCTGACCGTCTTACAATGTGTGTTGAGTCCAGTGGACTAATGACTAATGGACCTCGCTAATGATTGTATAATGCACGTGTAATAACGGCTTGATGGGAATCACGACACCTCGGCTTATGGTGCCATTGACTCACTTCCCATAACTACGATATTCACAATTTGTCAATCTTCTATACATGAATGTGTTTTTGTAGGATATTGGTATACGATGGCAAAAACTGAGAGTTTTGTGTTAGGGATATTAAGATCTTAGCTTAGTCTTTTGATTAAAATATTTGATATTTTGTGTGTATTGGTGGTCGAATTTTAAGGAGTTCTGAGACTTGTTTATCGGTTAATTATGTATTTTACTATTAAAATTCTAATTACTTTGGATTTTTAAAAGTTGTGTGCAACGATGTACTTTGATGATTTATAATTTTTAAGATTTTTTTTATGACAAGTAAGCCAGTTACAGGCACTGAAAACTAAGATTATGGCTCTAATTATACGATAAAAGTTAAGAGTATTGAGAAGAAACGTCATGTAAATCCCTAGTCGTCTGAAATCATTTATTTTCTATAGCTTATTATGTACAGTTTTTACATAATACCTGTTGTTGACTGATAGACAATGTGCTTAGCCCCAGCCTACAGTAGTGACGTAGTAAGTGACGTAAAATCAGCGGCATATGAAAGCCAATTACTGAACAATGTGAGGTTACTGAAGAGGAAAACTTAAACAATAATAACTGTTTTTCATTGAAGGATAAACTTTACTGAGTCATGGTTACTCTACAGGTTAATTAATAGAACAATTATTAATTGTTGATGATTCTTACTGAATTAGTTCTTGGGGTAATTAGTAACTTGGCGTTTAATATTAGTTAAAAAACATTATAACTACGAGAGGCTAATGTTTATTTGGACTTGTTGAGAAAATTAAAAATTATTTCAGATGTGTGAGTTGAGTATCAGGGCACGTTACACGCTTTAATTAAGTGTATTTTACTCGAAAATGAGACAATAGATTTGTGAGCAAAATACAGTAAATTGTTTTACAGTCTCAGTCTCCGTTCGTAAACGTTTGGCGGCGATACTCCCAATCTCCCAATAATTTATAGAACGCCGGCAATTTATTTACTCTGTCTGCGCGTTGCCCACACAGTTTAACGAACGCCAGTATATTTAGAATACTAAATAAACATGCCTCCTTAAACCTAAAGATATCCTACAGAAATAGCTGATAGTCAACTGGTTTAAGATTTCCCATCTGTAATGAAACTACTAAACTATACATAATGCAAGCGCAAGTCGGAATAATGTTGTAGATTCTGTTACGAGACAATGACATATTTAATATGTAGTTGGGATTATAAGTTTTAGTCACACACGGAAATTTTAGCTGTAAAATTTGTCGCTGTAACGACAAGCGTTTACGAACTTCTTTTAAATGTAGGTAGTAGGTAAACACTTGAATTGCTTCAAATAAAAAGGTACATATTAACTGAAACATGGTAAAATTATACAGTTTATAAGGAGAACCAATAACTACGCAGGGTTAAGTCAAATAACATGAATTAGTATGTAATATATTTTTGAAGTTATTTAAATCAGACAGCAGTGTTCTAGTCAAGTTCATATTTAGACTAATTATAATAATGTGAAGAAGGAAGAAGTGAACTAAATAACCTATTAAAATACTTACACAGTCCTATAATCATGAGAATGGAATTAAAATGTTTGTATTGCATACTTTTACACGAATAACATTGCGCTGACCTTACTTTGCCGCCAGGGCCGCACTGAAGGCGCAAGCAAAAAGTATTGCTATGTATTCAAAATTACGGGGAAATAAATATATAACCTTTTTGCTCATATCTCGTAATATAAGCTTAATCATTTCTGGTTAACTGCGAAACTATTTGTCCAATTTAACTATGTCAATAGTAAGATATTTCAAACTTCAATAATGGTTGTGGTTTTATAATTCAAACGATTTAAGTATAGCAATTTTAATTTTATTTATGTTTAATTGATTAGAGATCTTATGTTTAGGCGACCAAGATTTATATTCAAATGGCAGTAAGTGTGAATGTTGCATTATACTCAATTAAAAACACATTATAGTTTTGTTAATCGATTCTTTAATATCTAAGAATTGGTATTTTTGTAACGATTAAAGAATATAATCCTATTATTGTGTGTCATTATTCGACTGAACTCAATACAAACACAATATAATAATTGGTATTATTAAAATGAATAAACCTAGATATAATTCTGTTTTCTATTCTTTACGTCATGACTTAAACAGTATTATATTATTTCTTGGTGTATGAGCTTACTATAAATCAAATTCAGGCGTGAAAGCAATCTAGAGTAAACTAGACAGGTTAGGTACTTTCATTTATCGTCTAGTATATAATGTCTCCTGACCGATTTCGGCCACGGCGGCTAGTGTTACTATGACACCAGCCAGCTGCGCAGGACATAATAATATTATAGTGCACAAGCGTGTGCGCAAACACGGGTGTACTCTGTTCCTTTACTCTCATAGCCCGATGGGACGGCAAGCCGATACGACTGGAGAGAGATCAGGCGCAGGACCTAAATTTTTTACGTGCCTTCCGAAACACGGAAGCTGTGATATTTATTTCTAAACGCCACACAGCATTCGAAAAGTCGGTGTGGGCTGTGGGGATCGAACTCGAGACCTTTGTCTTGGCAGTCTTATGGTCTTACCACTAGGCTATCACAGCGTCTAGTAATCTAGTTAATAACGACATTAATGTAAATAATATCTGTAAAACAGTCACCTGTGTCTTCATGATCGCCTGACATCCGTGAGCATGCGTGTTTCGTGCAGATTAAGAAAACACAATGGGATATGTACCTTTCCGCCAAACTCATTGCGTGACGTCATTGCGATGCCAATGTAAAGTAAACTCAGAAGGACTACTTTTATATCAAAATTTCTGGAAGCACAGGCGCCGCGTGCGCCGCTCGCGGTTAGCGGTTTTTTCCACGATTGGTGGACTCCTCGATGTTTATTTCAGTACGTACATTGTACATTTCAACACAGCTTGTGAAAAAGCTAAGCACAAGGAAATATAGGGGCCGTAATCCAGAACGACCTTACTCAAACTACTCAATAGTCCCCTTCATGTGTCATTCTTTATCACTCTCATATTGAATGTAGAGTGGAATAGACTTTATAACACACTCTCTCAACTCTTGTTCTTAAATACATCCGTTTCAGATAGGTCGTTTGAAACAAACCTTCTTGCTACAACTTTCGGTGCCGTCACCTGTAGATACCGGCCGCATGATTGACATGTTGTTCTAAGATTATCAGACGATAGGGCTGCGAGTATCCCGATCTGTCACGATAACAGCTTAGATAGTGCGCCGCGGTGATGTGAGGACGACCTGTGCCCAGTGCTAAGTTAATACCTGTGTTAAGTTTCATGTTTGTTCTCCTGAGGGATTATGGCGAGTTTGCTGAAGAGGTACAGATGTTATTCTTTTGTTTTTTTTGGCATTTTTTTCGATTATTGTGTTGTTATTTACTCTTAACCTACTCCACGGGAAGGAGTTCTGTCGGACAGAAGCCAGCCAGAGACACGCAGAGCATGCGTAAGGGATTCCGTGACTCTGGCTTAGGTAGTGAAGAGGCCCGAGATGTTTTTCAGTATCCTATGTATTGATTTCAATGTTAAACTTTTTCTTTTTTACATACAGCATTACACTTGGCAACCCCTAAAACTGTTAGATTTCTGTATTTGGGTTAAAGCATGATAAAAGGTAAATAATTTAGTTTATACCCACGTACCTGCTTAGGCATACATTGTATTACTTGGCAAAGCACTTGTTAAAACTGAGAGCGGACTTTATTGACTCTAAAAACAGGTTTAATGTGTTGAATTGTGTTGCATATGCAGGCATTAGTCTCGCATGCTCTTTATGCTAAAACTGCGGTCGAACTAGTCGTTGAATGATATCTAGTTTTAATCCACTTACTTTTAAGACTGCTGGCTCAGTTTCTAAGTCACTTTATATCGAAACTGTGAAAACAAGATATTTATTTACATTTTGATTTGTTAAATTAAAAATATCTGTTCAGAGTAACTTTCTATTTAATAAACACGATCGTTCTAATTTTAGAATATCACAATGTGAAAACCTAATGAATTCACACTTCTAGTTCTGACCTATTTAATTCTAATTTTAGATTCATTTGTTTTATTTGTGGCGCCGACTATACAGTTTCCTGGGTACTATAAACAATAAAAACAAATGCATACCAAAATCTAACCCATCAATAACAATCTTTATCAGATCAGACGAACAAAGGTAGTTCTTAGCAGCTAATATCATCATCATCATCTTCCTGCCGATTTTTTACTTGGGGTCGGCGCAACACGTTTTTTTCTTCCATTCTCCCCTATCAGACGTCACACTATCATTTACTCCTATATCATTCCATTCATCTTTCGTAGCAGCCATTAAAACATTGGAATATAAAGCGATACTGGCAGAACAGTTATTAATATGACTCGCGGTATCTTTAGGCGAGCACGCGACATCCTCGCGTGGGCCAGCTGTTTATTAATATCTACATACACTAATTAATTACGAAATAACTTGTTTACCTTCAGTGAGGTCGTCTGTACGTAGGCAACAAGCTACAAGGGTTGCCAAACTCATAATAATAACATTAAATCATAATTATAACACAGTTAAACAATTGAGTTTAGAAACACGGGTGATAATAAACAGTGTCGCCCTTAGATGTCATAATGTCTTTGTCATTGTCAAAATAAACATAGAGATAGCAACATTTTCGTAAGTAACTAATTTAAGTAGGTATTGCGAATGCTAAGTTCCTCGCCCGACAATGTTAAAGAAGTCAACAACAGGTAGAAATGTTTAAGTTTGGCATCTAAATAATTTTAATAGTAAAAATATTAAACGAAGTTATGATAAAAAATAATAGCAAGAATTGTTTCAAAAAAGGATAACAATAGACATTCAATGGTGGTCGTAACTTTCATCAACAACAAATCAAAAAACAAGAAAACGTCAAATTGTAACATAAAGAACCTTTACCTATATTCTACTGTAGTTTGTGAGTAATACGAACAAGACAGTGGTTGATGTGGTCACGTCGCCCGTGTCCCTGGATAGTTCCAATGAACAAAATCAACAAGTATTGCAAGACCACCGACCCGGTGAGTGGAAAAACTATTAGAAAGTGACAACTGGGGTTACCGGCGGACTAACAAAACAAAATCGTAAACAATTTAAATAAGGTAATGTGCTTATAATTTGCTTTTTGTAAGCATAGAAGCCTCTTCGTATCTAAGTTATACCAACAGCATATGTTAAACCAACGGCATTTTATTTTGCACTCTTGTTAGATATTAATAATAACAGGTAAACATGTTTTAACTAATGCACACTTTTTCGTGTTATGATTTTAACTTATAATCATGTACCATGATGTGGTAACAGGATTCTTGCCACGAGAATACAGTACCCCTTAGATAATACTAGAATAATCCAATCAAACAATTATTTAATTAATTTAATCTAATAAAGAGTAATCGGTGCTCTGCAATAATGCTCTCACCACGACAGGTGACAACCCTAACGAGTAGTAAGCGTCATCATTATCATAGAATTATTAATTAACTTTTTAACACCGTATGCACCTAATATTTAGCATTATAAGTTTCTCTAAAGTGAAACTTGAAAGTGTAAGCTAAGGTTCAACTTACGCAATTATTAAATCGTCTAAAATTATTCATAAAATGTTCTGATCACTTTCAATACTAGGGCTCGTCACGTCGAATGTTATCTCGATATTATGCGGTATCGGAGATTGGCCTGAATTTACCTAAGCTTACCTAATCTTTGAAAATCTACTTATATTTCGATGATCTTACCTCAGAAGATATGAACGAGGGCCACGCATTTACATAAGTATACTGTAACACCTACGTATTATTATTATCTGTGTACTAATGGCTACTTATTCTAATTCACCTGTCATATAACTTTCGTCACTTATTTATACGTGTTTATGTTTTGACACGGCCTTTGCTAGTTTATTTGGGCAGGTGCACTTCAATACAATTGATTAAAACAAGCTATTATTGTTTGCTGCAATTTGTTCTGAGAGAGTCTGGTCACGACATTACAGATATAACCGGCACCTGTTTGTAACTGTGGATAATATTACAACTGTTTGCTTAATATCAATATACAAATATTGCGAACTATAGTAGTATATTTTGAGAAGGTGTTTATTACATCGACTAGGACCCCGCGACTCCAGTTGACCTAGATATAAGTTAGGTGATGTCTATGTTCTTATTACGAAGGTCTGACATATTCCTAAGTCTCAAAAGACTTGTCATCCCGTTAAAAAATAAACAGGTACATAGACTAGATAGAGTGGTGACATCGTAATATCATGTTTCGCGCCAAGTACGATCGGTTGCAAGGTGAATGAGTGATATTTGGAACGTAGCACGACAAATACCGAGAGAACAACGTGTGTACCATTTGTATAATTAATTTCCGATACTTAATCCTGAGTCGATCGAGCCCAACCTTGGATTCGTTTTACAAGGAAATTGCTTCACTTATTACTAAGTTATTACTCAATTTAAACGCCGGCTTAGTGTCCGAATTGCTATTCAAATTATTATAATGAATCTGAATCCTGTGATTATATTTAGTGATATTAATTGGTGTTCGATAATGTCGGAATTTAACGCTTATTTGCGTTGAAGTTACACGCAATCTATTATGACTACGTTTATACAAGCAGTAATTTTTAATTATTTCATCGATTCCCGACGACAGAGAATAAAAATGTTTTTGTCGGCAAAGTACTCATTGAACTGTGATATTTTAGTGTTTGGCCGCAACGTGATCTTTAACTAAATACATCTATGCCGCCTTGTATCGTAGAACGTGGTCATTTGTGGATATTGCCACACGCGCCGCACACTCGCGACTCTCGAGGATGTCGTCAAACTCCGTCACTCTAGTATTTAACAATTTCCAAACCAGATGTTAGCACGAACACTGAGAGGACGCGACGCCGCTATTGCAGCACACATTAAGACAAAAGTTAACATATAAATGGGTGATTTACGAACTGACATAAACACATAAACTTATGCAATTACACTCGTATGCTTTCACCCACAATGCATTACAAAACATTGTTAAACTTACCGTTATTACTATCTACTGTAAATATTTTGACAGTGATTTATGCTAAACTTGTGCAAATTGCATAGTTAAGTAAGTAATTGTATTTTACGTTTTTATATCTCCCAATTGGCCCAACCGAAACACTTTGATAAGTGTAATTAATGTTACAAATTAAGTATTATAACGGACCTTAAATATTACTCAATGTAGAATGTACACACATTGCATGCAAATGAGACCTCATTAGCGAAATAAAATTAAGTATTTTTTTAACCAGCCTATAAACGTCCCACTATTGGGGACAGGTCTCTTTCTATATAGGAAACATTTTAGCATTGATATCCAGACTAGCTCACGGAAAATTGGCGATTTAGTAGTGTCTTAGAATAATTAACTGAAAAAATCGCATTGGTTCATGCCTGCAATCGGATCGAACCTACACCGCGTGCATACAAATCCAATAATAGGACTGCCGACCGCAAGGCCTGTTGTAGTAACAGATATAAAATTAAATGAAGCATCGTTCTTCAATGTAATATTGCATATTAATGTTTCAAAACATTAATGAACATTAAAAAAATATTGAAAAAAAAAACAAAGATGCATAAATAAATAAAGTGTCACGTTCACAGAATCTAATGATATCTTAGAGGATAGACAGGCAAGAAATAAACTTAACCATTTATCCCGGCAAAGTCGGGTAGGAATTCAAAAACTAAACATTACGTAATAACTTTAGTGCCGGTAGTGAAACAATAGGTATTATTTGGAAAGGGCACTTGTGTAAATTTCATTGACCTGGTCGTAACATGGACCTCGCGTCAATGGGGACCAGGTTATACGGAAATGGACCTTAACACCTTGATTTAAGAGTGCTGTCAATGTGTTAATTCTAGGAATGATGTGCGTTGGACTGTGTTACTACGCATACTTGAGACCAAGCCTTCGTCCTGTGTATTTCCTTCGTTCCTTAGTTCATTCCCCTATTTGAACCGTACCGTAATCTCCTTATATTATCCGCCTATACCTACACCATTGATCATACATATATTTACCCCATACTTGGGAAATTATAATTTTTCCTTACTTTGGTTTCTTTTCCTCAACTTTCATATACGCACAACGCACGTTACAAAGGGTTATTCCGATCGCTGTAAGCTGTGCACGTAGTTCCTTATTACTATTCAATCTAGACCAAGGCGTCGGGCCAACACGCTAGAACGCATAAAGCATCTACCTTTCTTATGCAACGTAATTGTTCTAATGTTTCTGGTTGTGAAGCTGTGCTGATGTGTTTGGCAACGCCTTTACTACCATCAATCATTACAGTTTTTAACAACGGCCAAATATTTCGCTACGGATTCAATCTTTAAGATTTATTCAAAATCTAGTTCATAGGGTGTGGTTTATTTCTGTTGACTTTTGCACGTTTTAGTCAATAGTCCAATTTCAAGCACTCGCTCGACCTGCCGACTTAGAAATTATAATGCAATTTGAATAGAAACTGAGCGAATCTCTCGTTCCATTTATCTGCGCAGTGGTCCATGATGGAGCGAATAGTCGACGACTGTTGGACCGTGGAAGGAAGGTGGTTTTTATATGTATAACATGTTTAATACATAATATTTAGCGTTGCTTTGTAGCTGAGAGTAACAGTAGTATAGAGAAGCGGGCCGGTTCGAAGCGTTCCTGCACTATTCAAGTGTTTCAAAGAAATGTATTGTTACGTATTCAGACGTCGCATACCAGAATATTGTATTAGGGTTCTGGCTATTTGTCATGGCCTACAATGTTGGAGGTACCATCACGTGTGTGGACTCGGTTCGTGGAGGTTATGGCTCATTGTGAAATGATGCAAACACTGCACTCAGCGTGACTCTCGTGTCGTTACAAACCACACAGCCGCTAGAGAGCGGTGTTGCGACACATCTTATTCGTATGTCAATTGTTTTCTAAGTACATTACTTTCGATATGCATGCACTATCTAGCCGCTAAGCTTGTTAGACCAGAGCCTTAGTCCAATTACTCTAAAACTAGGTAAAGAAGTCGGCGTGAACGTCCTATAATCTGTACTAGAAAGGGTGACAATCAATTTGTTTGACCGTCGACCTGTCCTACTGGCCTAAGATTGCGTAAATTATGTAACGAAAAATTTGTTTCTCGATCTTCTAAACTATTAGAGTCAAGCATAAATTATGAAGTCGAATTTATGGTTTGTAGTTCTATTGCATAATGTCTGAATGGTGTTAAACATCTTTTAACGATATAAATCACTATTTGACGTTATTAACGGTGATATTTTATTTAAAGTGTGCCTAGTTTGAATGTATCAATATTGAATGTTTCTTGATTAAATATTGCGTATCATAAGAAGTACGCATTTCCGAAAAACTAGCGCCTAATAATTATATAATCCTAATTAAAATGACTGGACTTGCGATGGCCCAATTCCTTTTTTTAAACGCGTCACGTTCGACAGTAACATATTCAATAGAACTGTTTGCTCTATCGAGATTTTCAAGGTATTACAACAGACCCGAAAGTCTGTAATCAAAAATTATTTATATTGTCAGTGCAGTGTGCAGTTTTCTTCCGTCTTCTTTGCCAGCGATATCAACGTTGCCCAGGGTATATATACTCGGCCGTGTAACACAACCATAGCGCGATTCAGAATGACCAAAAATCCGCCATCTATTGACGGAAAGTGGAACCCGAATACGCCACTACATATGAGCGTGGAACTACCCCCGGCTAGATGGCGCTGTTATTGGAATTTGAAAATGTGTGCCTACACCGGAGTAAATCAAAAACAAACACTTTATTCAGCTTTGAAACTGTTTTAGAAAAACAAATTATATTTTTAGCATTATCGTTTCCTTATTACTTATATTGTTACCGTTTCAACCTTCCCTAATTATTCTGAAATGATTCAAGGAACAACATGGTTTTATTGATACAGTATTCGTAATTACGTTTGCAAACAGATTTCATATCTATACAGCCTTTCTTGAGCTCTTCTTGAAAAACGTTGATATGTGTATGTACACATTTTCAGGATGGTTATTAAACTTGTAATGTATATGTAGGATGAGACGGACAGGATATGTATTGGCAGAGCGTTTAGATAGTCTTCATCAGCCATATTGAATGTCTTGTTAAAATAAAGTCTTCGTTACATCGCTTGATTATCGTTTATTACAATTACATGATTGGTTTTACAAACACGTGGAAGATGATAACAGATTATATTGTGAAACGCTGGCGAGTTCTGCACTTCCGTCCGTTCGCCTTCTGGGTTCATCTTCCAAGACTCCACGGCTCCGCAGTACAGACCACACCCAAGTAATTCAGTCGCTAGACTTCAACTGTCATACTTGACGTTCCACAGATAATCATCATAATTATTGTCACTGGCATCGGCGTTACACCACGCAGGTTGGATAGGTATACGAACTCTTCGACATATACCACCTCTCCGACATATAGATTCCTAAAATAATTTTGTACTAGATTTTAAAGCTCGCCTTTATAGTTGTTTTACTAAATTGATGAATCGAGTCCTTATTCAGTTAATATATTTCGAATGTAACTTTAACTTACTAAACCCAGTGATATATAATGCTAAGAACATTAAATAAGGCCGTGTATATAATAATCAACCTATTCAATATTTAATTGTTATTGCGCAGCATAGTTGCTAAATTTGTAATTTTTGTCATTTCAATATTATTGGATTATTAAGATATTTATATTTCCAGTCAATGTATAGTTTTTAATTACAGATAACAGAGACCATAACAACGATCCCCAAACGAGCTTTATACAGTTCCAACAAACGCGTCACGTTCGACCGTAACATGTTCAATAGAACTGTTTGCTCTATCGAGATTTTCAAGGTATTACAACAGACCCGAAAGTCTGTAATCAAAAATTATTTTATTCCGGTGCAGTGTGCAGTATTTCTTCCGTCTTCTTTGCCAGCGATATCAACGTTGTCCAGGGTATATATACTCGGCCGTGTAACACAACCATAGCGCGATTCAGAATGACCAAAAATCCGCCATCTATTGACAGAAAGATTAACCCAATTTTGCAAAGACTTAAAATATAAATATGTGCCTACTCACGGGTGCATCAAAATCACTTATTTTATTTAGCTCCAAAACTTGTTTTGCAAAAATAAAATATCGTTTTAGTAGTTTCCTTTCTTTATTGTTATTTTTTTTGACGTTTAACCTCTCTTGTTCAGATTCAGAACGTCTGTACACCGCCATCTGTTGTAGGGAAGCGGAACCCGAATAAGCAGACTTATGAGGGTGTAACGGGTGAATGGTGTAGTTTTGTATTTCATCTTTATGTGAAATTTGAAAAAATCATTTCAGTTTAACCGGTTATTGATATATTGGGCGTTACTGGACATCCCTCTTAAAAATCGCGCAATATTTTTTAGCAGTTATGTTGCCCTGAACTCCTGTCAATATTTTTTTTAAATTTAAATCTAATTCATTCAGTAGTTTGCGAGATTATCTCGGACATACTAGCAGACAAACAGACAAAAATTCAAAAGCATGTATTATTGTATTATTATATGGACTGCGCATTTATATTCTTTAAAAAGGATATTTCAATGTAAAGTTTTCACCTTTCCATAATTATATTGTCTGTATGTAGGTACGTAATGTAAATTTATTTCGTGCTATTGTTTATTATTATTGTGGTTATTTAAAGTCTATCTAAACCCAACATTATTTATTTTAAGGCGACCCAAAGTTCGCCGTTCTCGGCTACTATTTCATATTTTACAAGATACCAATGATTGTTTCATCTTGTAGTTAAAAATAAGTATTTGTAATGTTTTGGTTCACGCAAAACATTGCAAGCAGACGTATTAACGTTCCAAAAATACTTTTAGTTCTTCGAGCGAATCGTCTAGACTAAGACTGGATGTTGGCCGAAAATTCTTCTAAACAACTATTTTCAATTAATATATCCTACATTAAAGGCGTGTGAATATAAATATTATGAATACTAATTAAAGGTTGTGATTTTTAATTACTAATTATTTCGTATCCAATCACTTTTTAGTTTTGACCTTAATACTCTCATAATGTTACAATTTTATTTTAATTATAAGTTGTTATATCATGTTATGTCATGACCGTATTATTGGCTTATAGCTGTGTTGATGTGTTCACTTAATTCTAAAAAAATAAACATTAAAATGTAACAAATTGTGTGGAGACATTACCGCAGTATTAAACCTATGATATTTGAGAGCTTGACTCGTAGAATTAGCTTATTAATTACATTTCTCTGAGCAAAGTCACGTCAAGAATAAGTGTCATTCCCATACATTTTGAGAGTTCTCTTCATTTTGTTTTAAGTGCAACATTGTCTAGAATTTGACGACTAAGTTCCGATAGTCGTTCATTGTTTTCGCAATAAAATCCGCTAGCAATTTAGTCTTAGAAAACCATAGCACCATAGTTCCGTAATTACTTATTGACAAAGCAAGCATTGCGCTATCTGAATGAAAACAAGCAAATAAAACCGTATTACTCGAATGATAATTGCGTCACAGTTGCACAAGACTTTACCGTTAAACGACTGTTATCTTTACATGACATCTCAGTATTTTACTAAAGTTTAACTAGGTCCGCATGCGGCTTTGGTCGCGTTATTTTAAACCAGAAATTATGCGAATGATTTGGTCATCCTACTGAAAAGTTGTAAAGTATCCGAAAGTCTATTTTCTAAATAAGAATGTGCGATAAATTCCACAAAGGAAAAAAATAAGTTGTCTTTTAAGTAACGGTTCTGGTCATAATCCAGAAATTGCCTAAATGCTACGAATTTACATATTTTTGACAAGTATCCTGAACTTGCTATTATTCTTCTGAATTTTAGATACTTTTGCACTGTTCAATCCGTGAAGACAATACTTTCTGATCAAATCTGTAGCATTTAGCTTGCCCACATTTCCCTTGCTTTCTTCTACAATACCGTGTACATCTATAGGATGTGATATAAGGATGACATGTATAGTCATAATTAGTTTCCGCTCTACAAAGTCGCGGACGGTAGCGGCACCGCCCCTTCATCATGCATTGACACAGAAGCTTATAATCAACATCATTATAATCTAAACCATAATAAATAAAGATATAGGAATATCGACTCTATGGGGAATACGTAAGATTCACTTTATTCCGCTTTTTGTAATTGTCATTCGTCACTGACATCGATGTAGAGATTTCATTTGTTTTTATTGTTTATTTCTTTGTACTTTATTTCTTTTTCCTATAAGCGTTGACGACTATAGAAATTGCAAGAATAATAGAACTGTTCAAGCTAAGAATCCCGATTTGCTTAGACTTTTCTATAGCTAGCTATAGAAATGTGTCAGACAAGATCTCAATATTCGATTATTCTTTAGTAAAAATCTGAGGCAATGAAGTGAATCGCAAGACGTTAACAATGAGTACCGCTACCCGATACACTTAACACTAAGCATGTTTAATACACCAGAACCGAGGAATTAAATCCTCGTTCTAGCTAATTACTTGCTATTAAATGGTAATAGCATTCATGATAATCACAAATTTATCGAAGTTTCACTCGACTTTCCCTAAGGCTCCAATGTCCTGGATAATCACATTTAATTTATCTGCAATTTGATTCGATTACCTGATATGTTATGATGTACCTATTACGTATCACGCACAAGCAATGCGACAGCAATCGACAAATAATATTGCTACTAAACTTGAATGGTGTTATTGCAATATGTAACAGTCATTGCGCAGATTTGTTATTGCTTCGCTTTTGCCAGATACGTAAAATGGCTGTGTGTTTTAGTCCTCATACATAAAAATAATGTAAGTTATTGTAACCCCTAAAACCTACATCGCCTTGTATTGTGCGTTTGAGAATTATGTTTTTATCACGCGCTTATTCACACACTTTTGGTCTGCATTTTAAGACAACCTATTATTTCTGAGGCTTGTAATTTTGTCGAAATCTAACAACAACACTTAACTTTGACTGACTATTGTTTAGAAACTAAAAATCTCAGTTTCATTACCATTCGTAGTAAAGAACGGCACTTACTTAAGTGAAGTTTCTAAATCGCCTGAATGTGCATTTATGTTTACATTCCACTTGAATGTAAAAGACAGTATTCCACCTAAGGGCGATATTTATCTCAGTATATATAATTAATACAATTTTCCACGACTTTCACACTACGTCATATAGTCTCAAACTTAGCAGAGCTTGTATTATGAGAACTAGATAACTGATAAACATACTTACACTTTTCTAAATACAACATATTATAGATAAATCACACCCAGACACAGAACAAATGATCGTGCTTATCACACAAACATAAACAGTTGTCCTGGGCAGGAATCGAACCCACGACCTCTGGTATAGCAGTCAGGGCCACTAACCATTAGACCAACGGGCCAGTCAGTATTTTTTTTGAATACTGTTCAATAGTCTTGTCTGTTATCAAACGAGGTACCTACACTACCTACATACTCATTTATCGACTACCGACTGCCAAATTATGTACAGGACGCCTTAATAAGATTCGGATGTCGGCCTTGACATTCCAATAAGGCGTGACGCAACGCAATCGACGGTTTGACCGCAGCCCGCCACGGCTATCAACTTACTTCGTTACTTTACGTGTACTGAGCATACAGGCTACCTACAGACCTGTGTAGTTTTGGCAAGAATCTTTGACCTTTGAAGAAAACCAGACAGTTCATTTCGATGAAGTATACCTACCCGCATCGGGAAGTACAGGTGTTTAATCGGAAGACGTTGTATGTTTTCATATTTTCAATTAGGTCAATACATAACTAAAATATATACAGTATATGCTCCCGTCTTAAAGCATATTACAGTTAATTTGTCCATCAGTAGGTACTACCGTTAAAGAAAGGTCAATTGGACGTTAATTCGGTCTATCTTGGCTTCCTGAAACTGACAGACCACGTTTTTGCAGGAGTGATCTTATAAATGTTGGAACTTGGAACACAGTTCATAAATAACTTCCTCATAACGTCCTTACTAGTGTTTCCATGGTTACGCAGGTTTTTGACGACCGCCGAACTAAAGAGCATTCACCTCACCTTCAGACAATACACTTCTCATGACAGCCTTCGAGATGTATAACTGTATTGTTTAAATAATGCCACCGAAATGTGTTCGCGGTTTGCTCTGCTCACTCTTGTAATAGTACGGTAGCTTGATTAGCTTCCTGCGAAGCTAAGTGACAGAATGGACACGTGCAGGCAATCTTATGACTTCCGCTCTTCATAGTAATAGCTGCCAATAAGTAGATCCCCTACAATCTCTTGATTACATGGTTTCTCCATCCAATTTTCTAATTAGATCATTATGGTTAATGTTCTTGAATTATGTCCGACTCGTCAAAAATTACATAAAGCAAATCTCCGTTTTAACAGACAATAGAGATAAGTTATCAACCGTCAACCATGCAGCAAGGTTGCTGCGTCTGTTTTGTAAACACGATCTCACAAACCCCTCATTGTCTAACATTTTCATTGTGTTGTACACAGGAAACGTGTGTCCATTGGGCGCCATTCGCACGCCTCGCGTATGAACCGAGCAAAAAAACATAGTACTTAGCAAACGTACAAATATAATACACACGACACCTTTCTAAATAGCGACTAGCGCCTCGTTAACACCTCATCTGGGCAAACAGTTGCAACATTCGTAAACTCAATTAAAACAATAGCAGACCTATATAGTAAATTCCGTTTGTTATTGTTCGATCAGTGCATCGCACATCGGTCTCCGCGTGTCCTAATAGTGAGTGATATTAGTTCGAGTTCCGAGTGTTAGTTGTCGGCTCATGCCGCAGGTTCTAGTGACCCAGTTGTTGGCATTACCATCTCCACGACGCTGGCTATCCGTCAACCGGCTGTACAGTTACATTGTAACCACCGAGGGATCAAACCCGATGTAAACCAGCACCAATACAATGATATCGTCGGTTACGCCCAGACAACTTTCCACTGACGAAATTGGTGCTATTTTCTCTAAGGCGCACTCGATTTTTGTGTCCCCGACGCTCGATACAAGCGCGCTGAAAATCGCTATAATCATCAACAAACGGATGGTTCTAGTTTGCTCACCGAGTTACTCGTAAATCGCCTTTCTCCATATCTGGCGGCGGCGGCGACCAGTATTATGCCCGGGGTCAGTGTTACACATTAGGAGAGCGACGCTAATGTAATTACCGCGACCTTTCTATTAAAGTCAATTGAACGTTACAATGGCGCTTAACAGATGGATGCGATGTTTCAGTATTTACGTTATTGTGAAGTAAGTGGATCGCAGGCGTGATGTGTGCGCGACGCGCGTGATCCGTGGCGTCAGCGCTCATTACTCTGATCGGTGGGTCATTAGGAACACAAAGCATCTCTGTCGCCGATTGTTCGACATGTGATCATCTCAAAAGACAGTATTAATCTCAATCATTATTACGCAAAGACAGTTGGAATACTTAATACCTTGAATTATTTAATTTGGCGTTCCATGCAAATCTTTATTTGCATAAAACGAGCCGTGTGCAGTAGTCGAGTGTAATAATAACATATAATTTGGAGAGCGTCCGACGGCACCCAATTAAGTTTACATTAAAATACTTTCCCCTAACGCAGGTATTATTCGAGGTTTCATAATGAGACTGAGATCAAGGAGTGGGGGTAAGAATAGTGAAAGCATATTTGCTTTATTACCTCAACTAAAATAGAGATTTGATTTTTTCCATGACGTTTCTTCAATGCTCTACATTGTTAGATTTGGTCGATTTAAATTATTTGATGGCGTAAGAGCAAAGAATCTAGGAAAGTCGAGTGTTATGTGCGAAAGCTGCACTAATCAAGCGAAATCTTATCGTAATTGTGGGTAATGTGAACTTAACAGCTTTTAATAACATGCAAAACGCTGTTGAAATTGCACAGAACTAAAGCGAGGTTTACATAAGAGCGGAAGTGTAGACGCGGTTGTGTACACAGGGGCTTATCATCTCTCTTGATTCCGTTGCGGTGCCGACCGCAGATCACTAGGAAACCGCGAAAACGTAACTAACATGCGAAGATACAGATTTAGAACTCACCCGGAGTGCGCTATAAAAACTGCTTCACTGCGGCCAAACACGAATTATTTAAATCTGCATTTACTTTCATTTCTCTCTGCGAGCATCAACATTTTGACATTATCCATACCATATTTAATTAAACAAGGTGAATCATGTCACTGGCATTCCATTCTGCTCTCAGCTTAAGTCTAATTCATAAAGTAATTTATCAAGAAAGTCTTGATTGGTTCACTTGATAGCTTGTAACTTAATAAGAAAGATGTCCGGGCGGGTCAGGGCGCAGCTGCCGGGCTCAACTGCGCTGAACCGACAGATGATTCAACAATTTATCAAATTCCACCCCTGTTAAAGTTTCTACCAGGTGCTTTCAATTATAAAAGTCAGTTTCTAGAAACCTGTTTACATGCTTAAAAGACCTTATTCCTGTAGTTAAGAAATCACTTTGCAGGATTTCTGGCTCAAACAATGGCTACCATTGAAACGTTTTGAAAAGTTCGTTAATCTACTACTACTCATAATATAAAGAGGAAGAGGTGACGGTTTTTCGGAAACCATTGGATCAGCTGAACCTATTCCTCTTTCTTTTTACCGATAGTAAGCCACATTTACTTGTGAGTCTAATCTCAAAATGGTCAATGAAATGGATACGAGACAGCTTGAATTAACATAATAAGAACAGAAGCTAATGATTTTATGCTCAAATCCATAATACACGAGAAAAAACTGACAAGATTAATCTTAAATCAATCAGAGCACGTAACACGTTACAACGTTACTCAGTACAAGTAACTCCGTGTTATTCAACTAGTGTCGGCGCTGTTGTATCGGACAGCTAATGAGTAGCTACTAGAGTAATTATTTACATCATGTTATATTGTCTGGTAATCATAATAAACATGTTGGATTGACGATTCGTTACGGTTTAACAGTATCTGAGACTGTAGAATGTGCATATTCGAAATAAGAAACTCGGAAAACGATATCATACATTCTAGACAGCAAACAAACAAAAAGCATTGAAATCCTAGTAATTTATTAAGTCGGTTAAAAATAGAAATAAAGTTAGAGAAGAGAGATGAAGGATAGATATAGTTAAGAGAGAGAGAGAAAGGGCATGGTAAAGGGAAACAAGGTTTAGACACAATATAAAATGAATTTTCAAGAAAGTTTGGTATGAATCTGTCCGGGCTTGTTTTATAAAACTCCGTTTCGCAGTAAGGTCAGGCTGTGAACCCACATCGGTTTCGTTTATTCGTTCAACTGTCAAGGTCGTTCGGTTCACGTGGGCAGCAGTTTTTACCTTACATAGACGTTGTTCCAAAAAGTTGTTTTGATTTTAAAGGTACGAACCACAACAGAACCTTTTTGTGTATCAATGTAACAGCCGGTGTGATTCTTTGTGAATATTTGAATTAAAAACTAAATCATACAGGTTATCATGAACGTAGTTACAGTAAATATGAAATTCAACTTTAAGTGATCTAAATAAGGTATCAAATACAGTGTTCTTTTAACGAAGAACCTTTAAAAACTTAGTAATATGCCAGTTGAGTTTAACGCGTATATTAATAACATCATTAATCAATTCTTTTTGATGATAATATTTTTTGGCTTCACAACTTTGTCTAAAAACTATAGGTCACCGGGTCCCTATAAACGTAAATTTGTGATCCTCAACATGTATTGTTGCTGTTCATTTATCGTTTACTACAAACAGTACAAATCATTTATGCAGAAATTATATTTGAGTATAGTTTTGAAGCCACGTGACTTGAGACTCTTTGTTAAAAACTTCAGATAACACGGTTTTAACGTCATTTACTTTACGTGGGATCAATGTTTTACATGCCATTGTTTAAATAAAACTCTTAAAGCAGGTTTTGTTCAGTCGACAGACAAACCTTTTTCCTTCAGCCGGAACGCCCGGAACTGCAACAATTGCAATCAAACTTGTCAAGCATAAAATCTAGTTATTTCGCAATAGTGTCAAACTCCGGTACTAAGGCTCAAGGTTCGCTTATCCAAAAGATTAAAGCCGACTCGTCCCTGAACGGCTTACGACAATAGCTAAGGCATTACTGCCACCTGACGGGCCTGTTAGTCTAGTGATCAGTGACTGCTAAGCCAGAGGTCGTGGGTTCGATTCCCACCCAGGACAATTTTTTTGTGTAATGTTCTGTGTCTGGGTGTGATTTATAATCTATAGTATGTATATATTTAGAAATATATAAGTATGTTTATCAGTTCTCTGATTACCATAACACAAGCTCTGCTTAGCTTGGGATCAGATGGCCGTGTGTGGATATTGTCCAAAGATATTTATTTACCTATTAAAGTAAATTTTTGCAGTCGTGGAAGCGAGATAGCGCACTACAGCTTGTAGAGTGGTATCTCTTTTCCACACCAGCAATAATATGACACTTTATAACGTAACGGTAAGCCAACGGTTTGCAAACACAACAATTAACGGAAAGGAAAAACCTAGTTGTTATTAAAATGTACCATATCACAAATATGAACCGGTCCCGAAGGTTTTGTTGTAGAATGAGCCGGCCGTGTGACACTGCCCTTAATTAGCGGGTAACGGATAGATTACTGGTGTTCATTACAATGACGGCTATTGATCTAAATTTGAAGCGGGCAACATTAGTCTGATCTTTAGAACTTAGGTACATGGGCCGAAATTCAAAATACATATACAGTGATACAGTAGGCACATAATAATATGGCAGGTCTCGAGTCTGACTGGGCTTACACCTTTAAATAGTTTGATGACACCTATTTACCGAATGAAGATTACGGACTTAAAATAGTATTATTTGTTGTATGTTTTCATTTGTTTATTTCACTCTGGCGAAGCCGCAAAAATAAACAAATGAAAAAACTAGTTAATGCAGGTCTGTAGTATTTTTTGTAGAATCAATTTAATCCGTACAAGAGTTGTCACCTTTTTTGTTGCATATTCAGTACCGGGATTTCGCTAATTGCTTTTTTCTGTCACGATTTATTTTATTACCTAGATATTTTATTTACTTCTTTGTAGCTACACTAAGGACCTTTTCTTCATTTTTATATATTTAATACTAATTAGCTCACTTTGTCCACCTATCTATCTGTTACGCTCTCACGGAAAAAAATCCACACTGTTTACAATGAAACTGAAAATTTTGTGAGTTTTGTAGCCCCTAGAATCGCCATAGGCTACTTTAGACTAATAAGCCACCACTATGCGTTTAAGCAAAAGATAGATATAAATAGAAACAACACATTAAGAGAAATGATTACGACTAGTAATGACATAAGTATAAAAAGTATTTTGAAGTTCATTATGATGTGTAAGTCACTCTTACATCTCATTATTTATCAATAAAAACGTTATCTCTATCCTTTTTGTTTCGTTTCTAAAGACATTGAAAGTGAAAATTTTCTTTGCTGTAATTAGAAACTTATGTCGCATACTTCTACACCGTGTAACATAATTAACGCACATCCTGAAACTACTTTGTTCAGAATCGATAACAGAATCCATTTCATTAATAAAAATAAATATTTTTTTTTACCAAAAAAATATTTAGAAATAATTACCAAAAAAAATATTTTGAAATAGACACTATTTTCATAAAGCACTCGAAGTAAACGAAAATGAGCCTTAAGTCGATGCAATAAGGCTATAAGGCTATAGGCTATAAGTAACGTATTGAGCAATAGGGCGCCCACGCGTTTTGCCAATTATTTGTACAAATTATTCTGACAATATGTAATAAAAACAAATATCTAAGAAAATGATAAAAATGTTTCAATACATTAATTGTGGATAAAAAAGGATATTCTTTTTGGGGTGTCTGTGGATGTGCGTTATTTCCGTTACACGTTGTATATTTTACAAAAGAAAATATTGATAGTTTTGTAAAGTTTTGCTACAGAAAAAGCAAAAATTCTGCGATAATGACAGTATTAGATTTTCATGAACATACAACGTTGATAAAAGCGAGAGGCATTAAATGAAACCACATATTCTGTATATCATTATAAGGCTACACAACAAAAATCAAATCAATGTAAGCAATATTTTTATAATAACTTTCGTGAGGATGATTCATACTTAAAACGTTATAACGGTTTACTCACGCGTATTTATCGGGATAGCCCGACTAGTTTCGGACCCAACCGGAGCCAACTAGATAACTATGCCTATAAAACTTAGTCACCTAATCAGGAAGATACAGCATATTCAAACTAAAAAAAAACTAAAAAAATATCCTGTGACTAAACTATTGCTTACATTGATTTGATTTTTGTTGTGTAGCCTTATAATGATATACAGAATATGTGGTTTCATTTAATGCCTCTCGCTTTTATCAACGTTGCATATTATGAAAACTATTTAAAAAACATACCTGTTGTTTTAGATTCCAAAAACAATCTTCTAGATTTATCAACGAAAAACCCGGGTCACATTTTTAATTGTACCGCGTCTCCGGCCATTTGACATCAGACGTAGCTCAACCACGCCCCATATTTTCGTACTTTTTCTTTCTGCAAAGAGTATTTAATCCAACACTTATTTCTTCTATTCATATTTTTCCGGTAGAGCCAGAATCCGCGACAGTCTTTTGTCAACGATATTGCTACCAAAGACAATTTATTATAACCGTGAAATTGACCTCCAAGTGTTAGATAATAATTGAAAAAAATAAATTTGATTTGTATTAATATGATCTGTATCGATAGCTTCCGGTAAATGTAGATTAAAATTTTAATTGAGTTTATTAACCAACAATCACTTGCGTGAATAATTTGTTTCGTTATGCTTATTAATTTTAATATTACTTTTAGGATTTTAGTAATCTTAGTTTTCTTGACCAGTTCGTTTACTTTTTTTTTGCTAGCCGGGTCAATACAAGTCTTGGTCTTGGTCCTAAGGTAAATTTTATAAAAAATAAGCAATCTAAACGACGCAAATATATTTGAAAGGTCAATAAATTGTAAAAACGAATGACAACACCTTTTTGGACAACTACATTGCATGCAGTAACCCCATTCTCATAAAATATAATAAAATATTATGACCTTGTCAGACAAAAAGGGTATCGATACTTCACTATTTTTTATCGATGTTGTTACGTGCCTATTGTACGGTATACACAATAGGTCGGTCTAACATGTAGCCCTATCACGCAGTTAATTTATTTTTTACTTAATAAGAAAAATTTGTTATGATTATTATATTTCATGGCGTAAATTAATATTGCTTGTAAGAATTGAAAATTGTGAAATAAGAACTTCAATTGAAGTACGCTGGACTGGCGATATCTACCAACTCCATGACCCTATTTGAAAGTCACCAAAACCGTTGAAATTAGTCAAGAAACTATTCCAATCTGAGACTAATATGCGACAGACAAAGCCGACCATCTGCACTTCAAGTACCTATGTCACAAGACCTCTTAAAGTCTGTCGAGGATAGTTGGTGATTTTGAAAGAAATTGCCATTTTAGCATATTATAATAGAGGCCAATGCGACAATCACATCACTTTTATTACCGGCCTGTCACAATCCAATGTTATCGGCATCACAGAATGAGGACATCGTTTAGATTTGAACCGTAACTTATAATATCGAGGCTCGAGATATCGCCATCTTTGATATCTCGATAAGATACAACAGACTGGTTTTATTCCATTAAAAGGTCTCTCTTCGCTGGCCTTTTCCCTTTCGACTGTAATTAATATAATGACAGCCTGTAACTGTTATGACTAATTCTCAGAAGAAAGAACGGGCTGATCTGAATCTGTATATCACATTGCATGATCTTAACCAATGTCGATTTCTGATAATTAATCCAGCAGATTTCTTCACTTAAAAATGCAGCAAAAACATCGACATTGGCCCATGATATTACATCAATACAAACATTTTCAATATTTGCCTTCGGTTAAACAAATACCTACAATAAAATTTTATATCCCATCTTCTCTTGGTAACAACTTTCATTGAACCATTACGGATCTAAGAATATCTATCAACTTTCTTCTGTACCTCATCACGTTTGCTCACGTAACTATGGTAATGGCTCCTGTCTCATCACTCACCTGATTACTATGAATGCACATTGTGACGGCACGTGCCATGGCTCCACATGTAATGGCTGCGATTCTATTGTTTAACATACCTATACTTGTAATGGATGTTTCTCGGTGCTTGGTTTGTTTGATGCCTCCATTATCTTCTAGATTTCAACTTATTTATGTGACGTTTACACGTGAGCACGTTTAGGTCTTTCCGTTGCTACAATTTTCGCTGATTATTCAATGTCTAAATTTGCTAGGTTTACATGTTCCTCAAAATCGGAGCTGTTAGAGATCAGAGGTTCCTCTAATACTTTCCATTGCTGCCTATATTTTGCAAGTAGACTATCAAGTACAATAGTAAATAGAAACGATTATACACATAGCCGATGACTTCCACGTATTAGTAAATCTTCTTACTTTGATCGACATACAACAAGCAAAAAGTGATACGAATGATCAAAATTATATTAAGAAGTTTTTGGATAAGTGTAACTCTCATGTTATTAACATATATCCCTTCTGTTCGCCTCGAGTGGCGAAACTGACGCAAACCAGCCGCCCTTGAGATGGGGATAAAAATAAAATAAACAGAACAATTTGGACTTTCACGTAGCATTATGCATGCCGAGTTCAGTTCCTTGGTAACCTTTTTAGTGCCGTTTTATTTATTCTTATGTTTCTTAATTTTGAGTTTTGTATTATTCGAATCTAAAGCTTCTAGCTGGAACAATACTTTTTCAAAATCGTTAATACCTGGGGTATATGTATACTGGCACCTTCGAAATTAGACTGTTACAGCGGTGTAAGTGAGATAGCGTACTGCAGCGTAGAGCGGCGTCTCTTTTACACAACCGCGTCATCACTGGAACGATCTTGCTTAAACTGGTTTTTGGTGATGACAGGACTTTAGAAATACAGATGCAGAATTTAAAAACAATTATTACGCAATAAATACAAACTAAAATCAGTGTTTACTATTAACTGCATGTGCATACTATTTCCAAGTCTGTAAAGAATATCTAACACAATCTAAATGATTGATCGTGGGAACTTAATGAACTTAGTAGTTGAGATACAAAAGAATACAAGTACATTGGTAAATCGATACGGGTGGATGTCGATGTGCAGGAGTCTCGTAACCGCAGGACATCCGCCGAACAGATGTGATCAGCTGTACTCGATGACGTGGCGTTCTTGAATCGAAGTGACATGAGCTACTGAATTAAGTACTGACAGATGTGTAAGTAAATATGTTGTACGCATTCGGGTATTCGCAAAAGTTACTGACTACTAAATTTTGTTTGTTCTTCAAAATAGTCATGTAAAATATGGTGTTCTACTGAATCTAATCTACTCAAAGATTAGGAATAGCTTAAATGGAAGTCAGCACCTACTTCCTCTATTGCAAGGGCAAATGCTGAACAATTTAAAATAACATCTTGGAATCAGATGGTAAAAGTAAGTTTTTTCTGAATATTAAAGATATATCAAAAATAGTATCTAAATCGCTAATTGGGTAACTCTCAATCGATTACACTTGTGTATCTAAACCATGAACATTCTACCGGTACGAGCTGTCAATAAAATAATTCCAAAAAATTGAAGCGAGTATTTTCTCGATTGTATCGGTATTCGATATCAATTCCGAATCGACCTTCGATTCGATCAATTTTCGAGTTATGAAACTGCATGGAAGGCTGTTTGACAATACAAGCATTCTGTGAATGGTAAAATAAATGTGTTAAGGTGTGACTTCAATTATTGATATTTTAATGGCATTGCCGAAAATGTCGTGGGTTATGGTAATAGTTTATGGTTGAAGGCTAAAAGGTACTATAACATCCGATTTCACTTATGTTCACAAATTTTTTTAGGCATGCTTATCACGAAGGTACATTAGATACATTAATCTTACATAGGCCACCCAATCAATAAGTATCTGATACTGCTTTGTATTTATTGATACATGTGCAGTTACACAATTTTCATAAGCGCCTTTATATTCATCATCAAGAAAACCTTAACAGGTTAGCAATGAGTCCCAAATTAGGCGTCCCAAATTATGGAGTTTCTTGCCGGTTCTTCTCCATAAGAATGACATTTTGGAACCGCGCAACTAGAGTCAGTAACGTTTTGAAAGTGCCTGAGAAGGCCTACTCGAAATAAAAGCCTTTTGATTTTGATTTTAGGCAAAGCCTGTATCTTGTCAGAATGGCTCCTTTAAGCTTCCACTTTTTGGATCATATTTCCTTTCCTCGTACACATTCATGGTATCTACGACCTATCGAATAGTTCGCAGCTGGCATACACGGTCGGTTGAATAAACTAATTCTTCTAAATTAAAAATGGGTTTATGTAGTAGAAATTTCTATAATCTTATTGTTTGTTCAAATTAAAATATTGCTCTTGTCTACGTATCAATTGTCAATAATTCTTAAAATCTAGTCGGACTTCACATCGCATTAGAATAATGTTGAGTTTAGATAGAATTAAATTTACTTTTATTAAAAAAAAACACACAGGAAATAGAAATAAAGGTTTGACATTTCATAGGATATTTAAAATTTAACTAATAAGTGTATTTTTCATATTGTGCTTTCATCGTTGCGGGTGCTATGATAAAGCTAAACTTTTTCAATAACTTACTGTACTGATGCTTTCATGTCAAAATCGAAAAACAGGATAATATATTACTACCAAATAATCAGTATGTTATCCTGTTTTTCGATTTTAACAGAAACAACAGTATACAGTGAGTTATAAAAGCTTGATTTATAAAATATACTAACATCAGGTAATCAGTATTTAACACCCAAGTGACAATTTTTCTAATCTGACAAAACAATCAATTTAATCACCTAAGAAACTGGTTTTGATGAAATAAATTGACGATTTAGTACTTTTCTTTCCTTAATAATTACGTTTATCACCATTTTAGCTCATTTTAATTTTTTACAAAAAATTCAAGATACAACATGATTTTTTATGGATATAGGGAAAGAGGATGACCAGAACTATTGATGGACTGGTGTGAATGATGATATGGCTGCAAAGAGTATCACTTGCGAGATGACGAACATGTGGAAGAAGAAGGCATGCTGCGCCGACCCCAAATAATATTTAGGATAAGGGCAGGGAATGGTGAATGATGATGATTTCAAGGTACAACATAGTCTTATCTATCCAGAATTATGAATTGGGTTTTCGAACAGATTTTTATCTTTACATTCCGCAATTTATAACTTCACAATACATATTATTGTGTTTTAATATTATATTCCGCTTGACGGACCTGCAAACGGTTCCAATAAACGCGTCACGTTCGACCGTAACATGTTCAATAGAACTGTTTGCTCTATCGAGATTTTCAAGGTATTACAACAGACCCGAAAGTCTGTAATCAAAAATTATTTTATTCCGGTGCAGTGTGCAGTTTTTCTTCCGTCTTCTTTGCCAGCGATGTCAACGTTGTCCAGGGTATTTATACTCGGCCGTGTAACACAACCATAGCGCGATTCAGAATGACCAAAAATCCGCCATCTATTGACGGAAAGTGGAACCTGAATACGTAACTACTTATGAGCGTGGAACGACCCCCGGCTAGATGGCGCTGTTATTGGGATTTGAAAATGTGTGCTTACACCGGAGTGGATGAAAAACAGACACTTTATTCAGCTAAGATATTATTTAGAAAAACAAATTGTCCTTTTAGCATTATCGTTTCCCTATTACTAATATTTTTACCGTTTTAATCTTCCCTAATTATCCTCAAATAATTCAAGAAACTACATGGTTTTATTGATACAGTATTCGTAATTACGTTTGCAAACAGATTTCATATCTATACAGCCTTTCTTGAGCTCTTCTTGGAAAACGTTGATATGTGTATGTACACATTTTCAGGATGGTTATTCAACTTGTAATGTATAGATTCCTAAAATAATTTTGTACTAGATTTTAAAGCTCGCCTTAATAGTTGCTTTAGTAAATTGATGAATCGAGTCCTTATTCAGTTAATATATTTCGAATGTAACTTTAGCTTACTAAACCCAGTGATATATAATGCTAAGAACATTAAATGAGGCCGTGTATATAATAATCAACCTATTCAATATTTAATTGTTATTGCGCAGCATAGTTGCGAAATTGGTAATTTTTGTCATTTCAATATTATTGGATTATTAAGATATTTATATTTCCAGTCAATGTATAGTTTTTAATTACAGATAACTGAGACCATAACAACGATCCCCAAACGAGCTTTATACAGTTCCAACAAACGCGTCACGTTCGACCGTAACATGTTCAATAGAACTGTTTGCTCTATCGAGATTTTCAAGGTATTACAACAGACCCGAAAGTCTGTAATCAAAAATTATTTATTCCGGTGCAGTGTGCAGTATTTCTTCCGTCTTCTTTGCCAGCGATGTCAACGTTGTCCAGGGTATATATACTCGGCCGTGTAACACAACCATAGCGCGATTCAGAATGACCTAAAATCCGCCATCTATTGACGAAAAGGGGAACCCGAATACGCCACTACATATGAGCGTGGAACTACCCCCGGCTAGATGGCGTTCTTAATGAGTTTTTTAAGCTTCAGTTTTAACTTTTTAATTTTCATCCTGACTTAATATCTCAATGCGGCAATGTTTCCAGCCTTCTGGGCACATCTACCGCCATTGACTTAGACGAAGATAAAATTTTTGACGCTTTTGTAAATGTTATTGTATTCGTAAATCGTAAGTATGGTCAGTTTCTCGTTTCTATGATAGTTATATTTTTGTTTATTATAGTTTTTATTACTTATTGTAGTTTAGAAAATTAGACAATAAACTTAATTTAGCCATTGATAACATTTCATTTGGCTATCCGTTGTGTTTTATTGAGCGATTTTTTTCTGTAAAAACGTGTCTTGAATATCAGGTGTGCGAGTCAACCAGCTGCAGTAGCAACTGTCTGACGTAGGACGACACTTACGAAACCGATCTCTGTTATCATATCGACAAAAACGAGAGCATAGCAGGGACTAGTGTAGTGACTTATTTAGTACCCTTTAATATTATATGTTATTTTAGGAGTATAGAATATCCTACTAATATAATAAACGCGAAACTTTGTAAGTGTGGATGGATGCATGTTTGTTAATCTTGCACGCTTAAACTGCTGGAGCAATTGTGATGAAATTTGGTATGAAGTTAGCTGGCACCCTGGATTAATACATAGGCTTTAATGCGGTTAATATTTTTGCAGCTAATGCGGGCGAAGTCGCGGACAGAATCTGGTTATTTATTAACCTATATCTAGACATGTCTGTCTAGCTGTATTTTTAAAATAAACACGGAAAAATCTGTAGCGATTTCCGTTCTTTGCAACAATTTATGAGACATAAAAACACTATTACATGAAATTTAAAATATACTTACAAGACTTATTCTTTCTCTGTCACATAAGTCAGGTTTCATACATAATACTTCCCTACGATATACTATACATCACACAACAATGTTGTCTGTTTATCAAACCAGCATCAAAACTTCCATTACTAACAAAATACGTGTTTTTAAACAATTTTATATACATGTCTATTAGCTCCAGTACATATAATGTTTAAAAACAATTGCCGACGGCTCGTGCTATTGTTTATATTTTTGACATTTGCTCGAGCACAACTTTACGGTGTTGTTATAAGATTAAATAATATTATGGCTTGTGTCTGAAGTCAAAATAAACGCTCTTAATGGGATTGTATAATAAATATTTATTAAAGATCATGTATGCTTAGTCTGCGGCTCAACGTAAAGGATCTTATAACTAGCATTTCTGGACAAAGTAATTGTAGACTCACTAATCAATAACATACAAACTTTTTTGCAATAGTTTACAATACATACTGAACTTGTAACGATAATTGACTTAAGAGAACTAAAAAAGACGCATAATTATGTAAGTTATTAGATATCAGATGTGTGAACTGTGCTAACACAGGAACTACGTCATATTCAGCTCAAATCTATAAGAAATATAAAAAAAATAATTTGTTTTAAAACCCATCTGGCATCCAGCCACATGTGGCCGTACACTTGGGGTTTTATTATCGCCTTCCCATCTCGTTCCTCACTAAGTTAGATACTTTCTTTTCATAAACGGCACAATATTTTACGACTCTAAACACTCACTCCATTTGACATAAAAAATTATAATCTTTCTCCCATTTTATGATACTCTTAAAGTTTCTTTGATTCATTTCTATATTTGTACATAGATCCCTATCTATATAATTATTACTATCAATTAAAACTTTATACTGCAAATAGTGAACAGCAATAATGAGAATGCCAATACATAGTATAAAACAAAATCCCTTTCCTTTGTCTCGTCTCTCCGTCCTTTTGTACGCTTATACTCCATTTGTTTAGGTAATTAACTAAATGTAAACAATTTTGGTATGTCTTTTAAACAAAATGTGATCTTTAAAAATTTAAAATACGTTTTAAAACTTGAAATACATTCAGATTTTCTAAAACTATAGTTAATTGATTTATAAGCAGTAATATCCAAATTTTAAATTATTTTTTTGGTTAAAAAGTAACGCCAAGATTGTTTACATTTAGTTAACTACCTAAACAAATGGAGTATAGATCTTTAAAACCACGCCATAGATTTTGATGCGGTTTTTTTAATAGGTAGAATGTTTTAAGAGGAAGGTTTATCAGTATCAGTATTGCATTCGTGGGAAGGGAAGTGCTTGAGCGGGTCGCTAGTGTAATATAAAATCAGAAGCGGTTATGTAAATTTCTTTTTATGGCAAAAAGACTAGCAAAAACTGTTTGCAATATCTCAAAATTGTTGACAACTCATTACTAGAAGTAGCCGTGGGAAATGTCGGTAGGACCATAACGTCCATTTAACGGGCAATAAAAACACTCTCTCTGGTTAGATAAGGCAGGGGGCAAACGTGGATATTTATGTGTGTCTTATGTCAGATACAAGCTAGTGAAGCTGTGATAGATAGAATGTTGTGTGCATTTTAGAAATTATATCACAGCTCCGTGTTCCTGCGCCTGACCTCCCTCCGGTCGTGTCAGATTTCCGTCCCATCGGGCTATGAGAGTAAAGGAACAGAAAGAGCTCCTGTGTTTGCGCACACGCTTGTGCTCTATAATATTTCCCGCGTAGCTGGCTGGTGTCATAGTAACACTAACCGCCGTGGTCGAATCGGTTCCGAACAATATTATTATTATTACACAAGCTAACGATTTAATGATCTAACGATTTCCACATTATTTGTGTCCAGTTTCTTTCACATTCGTGCTCATGACCGTCAATGCTCAGTTCGGTGTGCGCTGAGCCTAAGCCCGAGCCGTCTTCCCGCGGTTGCCCCACGGACGTGACGTCACGCTCTGACATTGACACACACTCCACTGCACATGGTACAACATTATAACCGTACATCCGGAATATCTCGAATTAATTAGTCGTGTTTTAAAATGTTGAGTGTTGATTTTCTTTGTTTAAACTGTACCACTTGTCTTCAGAAAAACAATGTTTTAAATGCGTTTATAAAATTGTTATCTTTATCTTTACCTGTAGGTACTTACTTGGCCCAAAGTATACGCATTTCATGCAAATAAATACATGCTATGAGATTGATATAAAACCTGCTAATAATCTTGTGATGATTTCAGATTTCTTTAATAGCATTAATGTTTCTTAGCATATTAATACTAATAAGTGTCTTTTTAAACTCAGACGAACTCTCCTAATAAAATGACGAAATTAAGGAAAAAAAGACAATTAAATAACGTATTGTATTCTAACTTTAAAAGTAGTCACGTTAATGATAATTATTTCATCAGTTTCTAGATTCTTAAATTTTCAATCTACGAAACCCGCTTAGGTAGTATAGTTTCTATTTTTTTAATTAAGGTCTAAATTCTTGAATTTATTGACATTACTCGGTTTAAAAAAAATCGTATGAAATATGGTCACCACCATTATTACCGTAGTTTCGTTCGTGCAATTCACTGCGTTTCAAAACAGCAAAGTAGATACTAGCCCAAATGTATACCCTGCACCGCCATGCCATGCGTAACCAGCGACAGGTTATATAATTCGTCACACTCGGACTGTTGGCAGTACAGCATTACAAATATATGTATAACATAGGATACGTGCGTTATGGGTGATGGCCAGCGCACAGTGACGGTGAGTGTGACTGTACCGGTAGCGGTCGGTTCTGCTTCGCCACACAGCAGAGCTTGCGGTAGTGTGTAATGAACACACGGAGACAAACTATAGCACGGAAACGTCCCATCAATGGGATCGGGCAGTGAACGTGACAGTCCTACAGAATATACATGGAACTTGAATGACACTTGACATGACGATGACAGTTAAGCAAATGCTAATGGTCTTCCTTTAATTCACACTCGTCGTTAGCACCTACTGTAGGTAACACATTAATTTTAATGTTCTCCATCCATTAGTTCGTTGCTCTGTTCACAAAGTGTTCATCTAATGAATTTGGATTTCAACGTCCGAACTCATCAATCAATGTTTTATAATGTTTGCACAATTGCGTTGCAATATTAATTTAATTGAATTAACGATTTCGATTAGGCGCTCTCAGGTTTGCGAAACTGATTCGACAAGAAGCAATTTAACTATGGATTGGGTTTGTACATGAAGTTGTATGAGAATTTCGATAATAGACCACTGGAATTGTGTTCTTGTTTCTCGGTGCAATTTTTTACGTTCGCCGCCTAATAGTTAATCGATATTTTTATTGTAACAACGATCCATGTTCCTAATAATGATCGCGCAGTTTCTCTCGGCACAAAAACCAGTATATCGAGTGGTCTATTCTCGACGCGTCCAGTTTCCCAGAGCCGGCATCCCTTCACGTGGCCGCGGCCGTGACCACACTGCGACTCACTCGACTAATGAGTTACACTTCATATCTACCGATACTGCGCACAATCGCACAACCTACCAAAAAAGTATATCGACCTTATATGTCTTAAAAGGTCTATAAACTTTTCGAATTCGATCACATTTATTTTTAAACGTGTTCCATTTGTTTTTGTTGGTGCTCTTAACAAAACCTTCAAGGATTTGTCCTTTATGCGATGGTTGTTTTGGTTGAGTTGTGTTAGTAGTGCGTACCATTGGTTCATGTTGATATAGCATTTAGCTATGATATTGGTGAAACCAGTCCAACGTCACACGATGCTAATCATAAAGTCAGGAGTCGAAAAGATCACGTTAGTTTAGATACATTTGTAAGTACGACAACCTATTTAGACTCGAATGGAATAGTTTGAGATTGCCGTGATGAAAGTAGATAGAATCGATGCGATCACTTTAATGTGGTATTGTTCTGACACCAATCTGTGTCGCCTTAGACAGATCACGAGACACATTTCGTGGAACAAATCAATGTTTGTAGGTCGAAATTTGTAACGAGATTATTTTTTATGGGTCTGTGTTGGGACAAATTCGACTTTTACTCAATAACGAGATCTATCCTGATTAGCATGACAATAAGCTTGAATCAATTAGTGATTATGTATACCGGTTCGTTGCAGTCGTATTCCCGTAAGAACTTTGTCACAGTACCCGTTCTAAGGGTTTGTTGGTATAATTAACCTCCTGAGAGTTTTTGTTGGACTTAATATTCAATTATACTATTCTAGATCTGCAACTTGTCTCGTGACGTCAAAAGAGATTTTATTGCCATTATTTTTAGCTCTGTTGTAAGTTAAGATTTAGCTATTTTTTGAAAAACTTGCCTAATCATTTAACTATTTTCAACTAATTAATATAGTTTAACAATTCTTGTCTGCTTAAAATTTTACATTACCTACTGTATGTAGGAGGCTAATTTACAGTAACAGGCAACCTTTGTACTAAAACATTTACTTTGAAAGTGCGAACACGTGGGAAACTGCCAAACAATGACCACAATCAGCAAGATTACAGCAGATGAATGTAAAAGCAGACTATCTCCAACCATACTACCAAGACCCTTCTAATCTATACTTGGTGAATCATTTTCTTGAAATTTGACAGGTCTTACTACGTTGGTTATAGCATCATTTTTTTAATTGTACTGACAATTATTGTCAGTTCTATTGTTTTTTTTTGTACAATTAGTGCTGATCTAACATTAAATGCTTGAATGTCATTCCCTTGTTTTGGAACACTTGTATGGATTATTATCTTGGGTTGAAACAATTGGAAAGACTAATTGATATTTTTGAATGAAATGAGATACAATAGCACAAAGTTCAACATCATTCATTAAAATTATTGATACAGATTTAAAGTCTCTTTTTTCATAAATTTATTTTAAGTTTAAGATGATCTAATAAAGTTGATTCTATAAGTTTTTTGTTGGGGTTTTAGATTCAGCAATCAAACTCGTTTCATTTATTATCAAGCGTAGTATTAATCTTAGAAAGTAAATCTGATACTCTAATACTAGCCAAATATCCGTGACATTAGGTGACAGTACATAATTATTCAATTTGCAAGGAGATCAAATATTTTAAGCTGCTTAATATGGATCGGAGATTTCCATTCGCCATTGCGACGCTGAGCCATGCGTGTGTCGAACAGAGTTCATGGAACATAAAACTGTAGATTACTTTCAATTTGATATTAATTAATTCTAAGGTCTCTTGTCAAATTGACAGATTTGTAATTGAATAGTACACATTCGTATCAGATTATACTTATGTCATACACATCTATATTTCTCAATACCGCTTGCTTTATCGAGGATAGTTTAATAAAATATCATTTCCTAAAGTTTCTTAAATAGTGTACTCATTTATTTCCGGTCCATTTTTATTACGTGTATGTTCCGCTTGTTAAAATTTATGTTTTTTTATTATCTTATTTATTTAAAAGTTGCTTAACCCTCAGCCTTATTTACGAGGTTATCCTTTGGGTAAATATCAAGTCTGCTTTAATGTTTCGCATTAGTCATATAGGAGCGACGTAACACTAGATGTTTCAGAATATAATCCTAGCTACTTAGAGGTCCAGCACGGGCCGCGCACGCGCAGAATTCCGTATCGTTTCGGCCACTTAAACATCGATTAACATCTACTTAGAATCGATCTCCTTCGATACTTATCCGGTGTAGAAACTTGTAGCTAGTTGTAGCACATGCCAATAACATAGTTATATTATCAGGAATACCAATCACCATGTCAAATTTAATTTTATAATTCAAGGCTCCCCATTTAATTCGACTGCTGCATTCACAACGTGACCATCAAACGGTTTTCGAAGCGATTTTGTAACGATCGATTGCACGCTCATCGATAAACCGAAGAAAGTGGACTCACTATTAACGATGACAAAATATCTACATATTTGTTACTACCGTACTGACACCTTTGAATGAATAATTCATGATAGCTCATTTACATGATTATCGAATGAAGAATGCCTAAGTTCTACCGGTACGCCGTACGATGACTTATCATTTGCCAAGCATCAGCGTCGATCAATCATGTGGTGAGATGACGTCGCGTGACGTCACCGCGGTCACTGGCACTCAGTGAAAGTCGCCAAATCGATGCTATAGAGGCATCAATCTGCAACACTTTCGTCGCAGTAAATCGATTGTCATTCGGCGGCCGATCCTCGCGACCGATTTCCCTCGACTAGAGCTACCAGGCCACGCAGGCCTATGGATCCATTATCACGCTAACATTTAAAGGGTCGCATTAAGATGGTCGCGTGAGGTATTTTTACATGTTATGGATACGTTACGTGCCGACGTTTTATAGGAAGGAAGTAGCTAAGTTTAAATTGTTAACTATGTTTTAATTATTTTGACCGAAGGTTGTACGTAAATTACGTTTATTTCAAGAATTACAATGTTTATTATTCTACGCTAATACTTGAAGCTTCAACAATTAATTAATGAATTAGTTAGTGCATTTTAATCATAACAAAGCAGTGTATTATTCGATAAAATTAAATCACTCTTCTATTTTTAACTTTACTGACATGAGGTAAGTAATGCAAATTACAAAGTCGAGTGCTTTTCATTAATAACACAGATAAACATACTGTTGGATGTCAGCCAAAAGACAACAGTTACGCTCTCGGTAAAAATGTAGCGCCTCTAGTATTTATATGAACTTTATCTTCGTATTACTTATACTACGTTACTCAACATTTTCAATTTTGCTTTTAAATTAATTTCGCCATAAGGTTAATATAGTCTGTCGGTACCAATACACCGACTCACATCATTCGGAACGTACAATTGATGTCTCGCAATAATTTCTCAAATATCTTTGTGAACCGCTCACATTAACGAGTATTGTTACCATACCACGAAGTACGTACTCAAATATGATTATGTACATTTTTTACTAAGTTGTAATACAGTAATTACTATCGCGGTATCAAGATTGCCAATCTTTGCTTTGTCGAATCGAAACAAAAAGTTGATAATGTCCAAGATTTAGCTTACGAAACCAGCGTTACACTACAATCGAAACCGTTATCGCGATCTGTGTCTTATTTGTAGGCTAATTGAGTTGTTATTTGCGTATCGAGTAGCTGTAATTGTGATGTAAAAAGTGTGTATTTATTGACATGTCTTCAATATTTGTTGAGTGTTATTCATAGCGGCTTGTGTTGCGTGCTGCGTTACCTACATTCTCGATCTAGACTCACCTACTTAGCTAAATACGCTAACATTTACACAGATGCGAGTTATGTGCCCTCTTTAGCTCGTAGTATATTATAACACGTAACACAGCAGCTGATGAGAGGCCAGTGCGGCGGTGTGGAAACTAGACTCATTTGTGGCTGCATTTTGTACTGGCTAATGCAAGACGAACTTAACGCGACTCCTAAATTACCAACTTGTTAGAATTTATTTTAGTATTTTAAAGTTATTTCGAAATCTTTGCAAAATGTTATCCAAAAGCAAATAGGTAGATCTTTGTCTACTAATAACCTAAGAGCGCACTACGCGGCGTAGAGTAGCATCTCTCTCTTTCACTTTGTCATGAAGGTAGGTCTACTATTATGAGCTAGGATAACAGAGATATGGAGAGAGATATATGTTCTTTTTAGCAGCCACTGACATTCGTTTAGACTGAACAGCAAGCAAAAGCACACACATAAGATAGACAAATTAGACAATGTTTCCTGTAACCAATTATTCCACGTTTATGTAGCACTTAAAAGCGTCTTAGAAGCATCATAATCTAGATTTTTTTAGTAACTTTCGTGAGGATGATTCATACTTGAATGATACAACGGTTTACTCACGCGTATTTATCAGGATAGCCCGACTAGTTTCGGAGCCAACCGGAGTCCTTAATCATGAGCTGACGCGGCGGCATAAGCCGTTGTATCATTAAGGCATCATAATCTAGAGCATCGAGCTATAAGGTGACCCGGTGGCATGCTGACTAAGCGACATTTTTTGCGTGTCTGCGTGACTGCTAACAAGTGCTCTCACAGTTTGTCTTATAAAAATCTGGATTAAGAATAGACTTAGCTGTGTTCGGATCATTCGTGTCTCAGATTAAAGCGCTATTGTTCTGACTGAAAATAACCGATTACACGGTTTGTTTTACTGCGTAGGAATGTTTTTTGTTATTAAATATGTATACGATTTTTTAATGGTTTATTTATAAATATATAATAAATATATAAATTATAAATACTATTTATAATTTATATTAATATATAAATTATAAATAGAACTCTTTCAAAACAGTTGGGGTAAACTCGAGTAACGCGCTACTGTAAACGGTCTTGGCCAGTGATAAAAAATAAAATAAAAAGGTCATCAAAAAGGTCACCAAAATTGTAGCACTTATCACTTTTTGAGGTTCCGTAATTAATTAATAAATAAGGTCAATTTATTCCCATCTTTCTGTCTGAAGACCATTATTTAAATGTGTGGAGGCATCAAGTTAAAATTGAAAGGTAGGTAGGTACTAACTTCTGAGTGTATATGTATAAAAAACATAATAAGTACAGTACCTACCTATGAACCAAAAGTTGCATATTTCAAAACTCTCAAGGAAATCAAAACCTATGTGGTACCTACTTCTTTCGGTACTTTAAAATTTGGCTATTATCATCATTACTACCTAATTGCAGAATAAACTATTTAATTTCATTGCATTACATGTATTTTACAGGATAGATACGCAGAAGTTCCGCAAAGTTATCCACTTCGAAAATAGCTAGTCAACTTCATAGGAACCCAAAATTCGCCCATACATTCACCGGAGTCGTAGCTCAGTTGGTAGAGCGTTCGCCTAGCAAGCGGAAGGACCCGGGATCGAAACTCGGCGACTCCATCCATGAACTTCAATTGGCCTTTTGTTTTTTTAATTACCTATTTAATTTTTATAATAAAATTTTGATTTTTTTTAATTAATTATTTTATATTATAATATATTCGGGGATGATTAAGTTAAAAACTTAAAAAGCTATTTATAATCAAATGAAAAAAGGTTGAAGATATTAATTTGTCCGAATTTAGTTATAATTTTAATTTAAATACTAACAGGCTCCACAGCTATGGTTTTATCTTACATCTTAACTATTATTGAACAATAAAATTGACAATAAATTACGGCAAGAAAGTAAGACATATGCGATAACTACAATATTTTGAAAAACATCAGTTTATAGTGCACTTGCGACCCGCCCCGGCTTCGCACGGGTGCAATGCTGATCGATACTAAATGTAGTATAGAGAAACTGTGAACGTTGTATATAAAAACAAATGCGGCCCGCTCCGGCTTCGCCGCAATCGCTACGGCCCGCAATTTTAAAAGCTTTTATTTAACTTGCAATGTATGGATATTTGTGTGTTCGGGTGAAATCTTTGAACTCAATTTTGAAGTAGATATATTCAACCGTTTGTGCTGAAATTTTGTGGACGCATTTTGTTTGGATGACAATATATGATAAGATATGTGACGTCATTCTAAATTCAATATGGCGGATCATACAAGATGTCAGATCAGTTATATTTAATCCACTTATACAATATGGGTATCAAATGAAAGGGCTTGTCAAGAGTAACTAGGAAAAGCATATGACGTCATTCTGAATCCAATATGGCGGACCATGCAGGATGGCGGAATAGTTACCTTTAGTCTACTTCTACAATATGGGTATCAAATGAAAGGGCTTGTTAAGAGTGACTAGAAAAAGAATATGACGTCATTCTGAATCCAATATGGCGGACCATGCAGGATGGCGGAATAGTTACCTTTAGTCTACTTCTACAATATGGGTATCAAATGAGAGGGCATTTTGAGAGTAATAATAACTTGAAAAAAGAATGTGTCGTTATTCTAAATCCAGCGATAACTAAAAAGTAAAAAATAAAAAATTTTAAGTAAAAAAACTTTTTAAGAAAAAGCTTTTATTTAAACGCTCTAAAAAGAAGAAAATAAAATATTCCTTTTGGATTATACTAACAACTCCTCATTATACACAATTTATATGTATATAATAATAAAAGCTTGTCGCGAGGTTTACATACCTATCAACATTCCTTTATATCATAATAATTTGTGGTAAATCGAGCGACAAGCTTTTATTATTATATATAAATTGTGTATAATGAGGAGTTGTTAGTATAATCCAAAAGGAATATTTTATTTTCTTCTTTTTAGAGCGTTTAAATAAAAGCTTTTTCTTAAAAAGTTTTTTTACTTAAAATTTTTTATTTAATCTGTAATTTCTCGGAAATATTCATTAAAATCTTGTGCTGTAAAGGACCGTATAGATCTATATTAAATCAACAATGTATTTAAGCTTTTTAATTGGATAAGGATTAATGCTGTATTGGTCAAAATCGCATTGAAAATTAGCCATTATTCGTCGTAAAAAGTAAATGACAAAAAAAATATTGTGGCATAACCATAAAAGATAGATGAAGGTAGGGTCGGGTGTCTCAATTGTGAACCAGGCAGCTACATTGAACCACCGCCGAATCTCGAAAACGCCACGTTGCTAAACCGCGCTAATATGAGTGAAAGAGAGGTATTTACGATCCATTACTGCCCACTAGTTTGCGTGGATATCGTGTGCCAAGTGGTTGTGTGAGGAGCATTTGAAAGGAAATTTACTCAAAGAGTAAGTTTGTTTTTTCAATTTCATTCTTTTTTTAGCTTTTTTCATTTAAATAATATCAATTTATTTATATGTACACTGTATTCTACGGTTATTTAGCAATTAAAAGCGCTACAATTCCAGTTTTTAAGTGATTGGTATGCCGGTAAATTTTTGAGATTAGCTATCAAACGTGGTGTGTCTCACAGTGAACCACCTGAGGGTGTTACACATTGAACCATGGTTTATTGTGTACATCCAAGTCGTTTAATGAGTTTTTTTTCTACAATTGTTTTAATTTGTTATAGAATGGTGCGAAACAAAGTGACGATAAGAAAAAGAGGGGGCATTCGACTGCCAACATGCTTGAGGCCAAGCCTAAGTGTTAATTTGCACAGATCAGGTGCCATGAAACTCCGGATACCTTTGGAACCCGATTTGGCTAATTATCCAATTAAAGGATCATACGATTTTAAGTGATTTTAATAAATATAAGACTGATTTTTATTATTACAAAGTATTTGCCTTATAAATTGATCTAGAAGACATAGTTAATAAGGTGGCTCAATGTGGACCATACCCTGGTTAAATGTGTACCACCGGTAGTAGGTACTCATTGAACCAAAAATATTTTTTCAGAAACACCTGTTTTACGCCGAAACTAAAAAGAATATGATAAATTAATGTTTAACAAAATTGAAGCTAAATAAATATGCTAACTATACACAAAAAATTGAAGGCAATGATTTAAAATCCAGCCCAATATGGGACTTTGAAATTTACCTGGTTCAAAGTGAGACAACTTACCATACACAATCGCGGAGTTTTTTGTAGATCTTTTTAATATGTACAAATAATTAGTACATTATTTTGTTAAATCTCGTAGTGTTCAGTCTGCATTTGCAATGAAAGCGGAAATAAAAATGATAATTAACGACATCACATTAGACACCTCGATAATAACAGTAATTCTCCACTACTTAATGGATGTTTTTATACATTTAAACCTTCCTCTTGAATCATTCTATCTATTAAAAAAAGTCCTTAAAGTTTTAAAGATTTAGGCGGTCACAGGACATGAGGACACAAAAAGTAACTTTGTTTTATACTATTTAGTGATTGTACGGAATCGCCGGTAAGCAAATCCAACTCGCATACATAATGTTTGACATTTCTGGGGTCATCGCTAAACTTTACCTAATAATACCTACAAACAAACAAAAGTGCTTCAATTCAGAGGTATAGGTACTGAAGTCACATGTTGCTGGATGTCGAAACTTGTAACAAGCGATTGCAAACTGCAATATAACACTCGTAATGACTGGTTGTTAGATAGTCGATCGCCTACGAGCGCACCTCTAGTAATGCATTTTGTCTAAGCATTCACAATTTGCGAGGGAAGTAGGTTTAACACTATCAATTTATATTTAACTGGGCATTTCGATGACCATTAGGAAAAAAAACTAACATTTTTTTTTACTTTTCACACAACGCCATCTAGTCTCAAACTAAGCAGAGCTTGTGTTATGAGTACTAGACAACTGAAAAACATACTTATATATTTCTTAATACATACATACTATAGACAAATTACACCCAGACACAGGACAAATGATCGTGCTCATCACACAAACATTTATCCTGAATGGGGATCGAACCTACGACTTCTGGTATAGCAGTCAGGACCACTAATCACTAGACCAACAGGCCTGGCAATTATAGAAACAACGTACACTTAACACGTTATAAAGTAAACTTTAATTTGCACCTAATTACTTTTCAATAGGTACCTACCTACTAAAATAAAAAAAAAATCCATTATTTATTTATTGTAAAAAAAAATATGACGCCATCACACCTTTTACACTCTTGCTATAAAAAGCAATACAGAGATGTAGAAATTTTAAAATAAACCAATTAACTTTATGTCGACCAAAAAAAATCGTTCAACGAAAAACCGGTCCATTCTTTAACATCATATTTGTAAATAACACATCTCAGTCAATAAGGTATCGCAATAGCTATTAATAATACAATAAATACAGTTTCATTTCATTTACTTGACATCGATCACAAATCGATAGAAAAATCAATTGACAGCTAAAAAGATCGCTATTTAATTATTGTATGAGTAACTTATTTAATACTTACTTACCTAATAAAATAAAGATTCAATTTTATTGAAAATGTATGTGACATGGTAAGTTTGTTTTCATTACTATTTACTGGTTAATCATTTTAGCAAGGATTATAGTCTCAACCGTAAAGTAGTTTTAATTGTATACTGCCACGGTCTAGAAAAAAATCGTAAACGGAGCGTACGAGCATGAGAGGTAAACGGAATAAAAACTTTGCAGAAAAGGAAAAAAGAATACGCGGTTAGTGTGTTTATTTATTTGAGTAACGTATAGAAGATAATGTGGAGCATTTTTTGTTTTAAAAAGGCTTGCCACTATTGCCAGACAAAAATGTTGTTATAATAATTGTGCATACTTTGGTCTCCTATAGTTGAAGGAGTACACCAAAATTATACCAATTGAAATCTAGCATGTGTCAAGTGTGACATATCTTTTGTTTGAGATCCAAATAAATAATTAAAAAGGTATCGCAAATAATGTGGGCCAGGCTAAAATCGATGTTATGTTACCGAGATAAGTAATAATTATATGTAAATGCGCTAATTTCTCGGTTTAGATTAATATGCACGAAATTAAGTTTAGCAGAAAGGTGTTTTTTTATTGCCATTTAGTAACTTTATAACAACAATGGACATGTTTGATTTGTTAGAAAATCTGGTTTTAAATACCACCAACGATGATGAAAGTCAAATTCGATGATTTGATGCTAGTACACACCGACATGTAGGGTTGTCTCTCGCCCTCCTTTAAATAAATAAAGAATATTCTATAGAGTAAATGCTAATTTTTGCTAACTTTGGAGTAGTCTGACTTTTAAGTAACTTTTCTTAATCTAATTCAAATGTCAACGCCAAAGTAAATATTTATGTTTTTTTGTTTAATTAATTACGTAAAGTATGTTGAGCAAGCATTTTGCACTTTACTCGTCAATCTGCATAGGTGTTAAAGAATGTAAAAAGGTCAAGAGTGTATGTCGATTTAGTTAATCATACAGACTATTTTGATAAAATGGAATTTACAGTAGTATTGAATTGATACCGTATTTTAGTTAATGACTGAATCCTATAAGGCTGGAAACCGACCCCAAATATGTTTGGAAAAAGATGAAAACTCGATACAATTTTTCCAAGATTTCCAAAAAAATCTTAATACCTCAAGTAGACAATTCAAATTCTAGGCGCGTCTACCAAAAGCGTTTAAAAATATGTCTTAATCTTTATTTACTTCGCGATACGGCTGTATAAGGCGTGGAGCAGCCCTATGTATAGATAAGTAGCGGCGAGTGACGTGCGATTGCCAACGGCCGGCGGAGCGGTTACATTATGTAACGGTCGCGACCGGCGCGGGCGCTGCGAAACTACGGGCAATAGTATCACTTCGCTTTAGGCAATATGTGGTAAGCAGATATCGGGGAATATGTCAAGATACTACGTAGATAGCGTTACTTACTCAATTTTAATCAGTTTTTGTTTCATACCTAACCTTTCTCTTGCTTTGCGGGATTACTTTTAGCAGTTGACAAAAAATGGCTTTCTAATCAACGATCTTTGGACCATCCACTAGATGTTAACATCTTTATTAGCCTAGAGTACCTTAATAGGTGATTCAAACGATTTTTGTAGTCCTGAAAATATACTTTTTTTCTTCGGCCATTCTCATCACACCCAACTTTATTTCACCACTTTTCAGCTGTTCCATCCCTCTTACAGACTTATTACAATAAGACGAAGGTATTGATAAGATACATTTGGCCGTGACATTATAAGAGCCTTCGCGTGAACTCCACTTGTTGCTGCGTCTCGTACACCTGCAGTTTGGACATCACAATGACAAGACAATGATGTAGCGATTATGCCCACCTACTGGACACGAGTTATGTAATGTGTAATACCTTTGTAAGTACTGCAGTTTTGGGAGGATAACAACTTATAACAGTACAGGTGGTAACATTTTAAAGAGTAAATTGGCTACAATTTAAAAAGCGGAGTTTGATTTTAATTGCTATAAGTTACTGTAGGGCATGTAATTAAGTGAAAGATGTGGTTTGTTAAGAGACGAGAGTCTTGAGGTTACGCTTTGCCAACAACTTCTCACCGCAGCAGGATTCGAACCTACATATCCTCAATGTAATCAACCTTAAGTTGGATCTCATTACCATTCGAACAGTCATGAATTTATATGGTGAAATAGAGCAGTGCATTCAGCGGGGTGTGTACCGACAAGAGTCGCGGGATCCTACTCACTAGATGCTACCGTTCTGGCTAATGTGAACCGAGAACATTTGTATACTTATTTATCTATATAAAAAAATATCAATACAAGGATTTTGACGTTCGTGAAAGTACAAAACTTCTGAACATATTGTTATTTACCTTATCAGTTGCAATGCGTCCCTAGCTACCGGTACATTTATTACCTAAGTGTTTGTATTATAATTTCTAGAAGTACTGTATATTTTCTCTCTGTATGAAGAAATGAAATGATAATTAAAACCTTGACACGCAATATGTTTATCCAGCAATTTTCAACAGCATTATAATATGTTTCAAATATTAATCAGAGCAGAAATGATCTCGTGTTGCGTAAGTTCCTTGTTTAATAGCGTTAATGCAAAGTGTAATAAAAAGGGTACGCTCGGATCTCTTTAATGTGTGTAAACAAGAACAAAGCCATTCTATATATTATTTCGATAACTTTAGCAAGGAGGAAAAGCCTCTAAAAATTGTGACGCATAGGACCGAATGATCGAATTGCTGGTTTATTTGCGAACTGAAATATAGAACTTTTACTATGGATAAAACATAAATTACAGTATGTCACTACAAAACAAAGAAGAATGAAGAAAAGGAGCGAGTATTGCTGTCTCGGCTTGACAATTCCAGTTTCCACATCAATATCCAATTTTCCTCACAATTTGTTCACACTACTGAAAATCTATATACCTATCAATACTTTTTTTGCCATCCCATAATTCCGTTCATTGAACCGCTAGGCCATCAGTGCCACTAACGTGAAACCATATTGTTTCATAAATCACCTTCAAACCAATGGTCATTTCCGTAAGTATGAAAAGCTACACAATGTGTTCACCCAGTGGAAAGCCAGCGGCTATTAACAAAACGTTATTGTTTCCAGGTCTGTGTGTGCTCCGTGATGCGTTCGTTTTTATTTCATCTGTGACTAGGGTTGTTCCCAAATCGGAATAATTCGCAATTTTATCGATATCAGCCAAATTATCAAGCATATTGAGATGGATAGATGACTGATAAAGCGCAGTAGTTGATAATGTAAAAAAACGTAAAAAATACATCGGACAATGGTTTGTTGATGTGGTTAACCTATGTTGCCGTTGCGTGTAACTAACACTTACATAATTCCTGTATTAGTAATGTTAACTTTGGGGATTTGTTTCTTTTGATTAACTTAAGAAGTTATACCTACCCAGATAGGACGTACAGAATCACAAATAGGATAAAGAGGCTCGCTTTAAACGTACAATCGAATCACACGACGACGTTATTTCTAATATTCATTGCAGACATTAAAGTATAGATACTAAATCCATAGATTTACGTCCTCATAATATTGAATTACGCTCAATAATAAATATATAAATGTGTATCGTTAAATGTTAATTTATAGCATGTTATAAGGTCGTAGCCGAATACGGAACTCGACTGTCTTTCACTTCAAGGTGTAAAGTAGAGATGAGAGATAATTAAGAGCTCCTTAAAGATAACTGGAGATTTAGTGTTCAGGGGTGGTCTCGTATAAATAAATTTACGGTTGATAGACGTCACGTAAAATGCTTACGAGGTTATTAATTGACAGATACACGGTACTGCTTTTAGGCCTGACTTGTCTGTGGCTTACAAATTTATTAGCTGGAGAAAATACTTTATGGGCGAAACGTCAATCAGTTGTATATTGCTATATTTATTTCAGTTTATCGCTAATTCTACTATCGACACTTGCCCATCCCTATCTCGCTTCTTTCGAAGGCATTTCATTTTTCTATAAATGGCGTTTCACCGTCATAATTAGGGTCAGGGGTACTTTCGTGCTTAGCTCAAACATCATGACGTAACTCATGTGTTTTCTTTGCACGCATATCTAAATAGGAAACAGTGTGCCGAATAAACGTCTCGTATTTTGTTAAACTACAATGTTTTTACGTACGTGTAAATAATGTTAGTGCATTTAAAATTAGCTAATCCACGCTTACATTAAGCTTCTGCGATTATAAGGTTAGTAGGATAATAATATGAAATAGTAATTACCCATCAATAGGCGATATCTTAAAGGCGACTTAGAAGCCATTAATGGTTTTGATCTTTCACTTAGGACTATAATTCAGTATTGGCATCAAGCTCAGATTTAAATAATACCTCATAACACCACTACAGTGAAATCTGCCCATCAATTCAAGCCTTGTATTACAACTTAGTCTATAATTAAAATAAGCGATTAACCATTATACCCTCCAGTCCGGTAATAGCCGACCTTCATGTAATGATAGATTGTAGTTTTATAACGTAACTGAACATCTGGTCCATACCAACTACTCTTAAAATACAGCTGTTGCAGAGGTGGAAGAGAGACACCGTTCTACAGCGTATAGAGCGCTATCTCACTCTTACAGCAATAGGACAGTCCTAGGGGTGTTAGTATCGAGTCTAACCTAATACAGATGGTATTAAGTACTAATTTATCATAATGAGGTCGTGTATGTCGGTTGATTACGAAAAGAAGTATAACCTGTTTCCATTGCTTACGTCGAGCTGATTCGAGTAATTCGAGTAAACATCGCGAGTTGTTTTTGTAATCACTACTCTCTAGCACGTTTTTTTTTTATAGTAAGGTTTATATGTTGTGCGTTTTCCGCTGGCTTTATGGTCATATTACGTATTGCATAAAACTTTATACGAAATTCGATGCCTCGTAACACGAACGCGGATAAAGTGTGGTAAATAACAAGAAAAAGTAACAAATTTTTGCTTGAATTATTTGTTATTGATATACCTAAGTTTATTCAATAATACAAGCTGGATGGATTAATAGCTTGCGAATGATCAAACAAAATAACGAGTCTACACTAGCCTTGTTTGCAATACCAAAGACATGTTTCAGATGATGAATAGTGCTGGTAGATGATGTACAAACATAATGTAACTAAGTACAGCAAGAACACACGCGTCGTGCATTCACAAACGCTATTTTTACAATTCTCGTAATTAAGCGATACTGACCTATACGCGTAACACTTAATGACTACTTTGGCGTACACGAAATACACATTACTATTCCGTTGTTGCCTTGAATCAATTTGCGTTAAACTAAAGATATATTTTTTTAGAAAGCGTAGAAAAATTTCTGCGAATGTATGAAATTCGTTACTCACGATGATAATTATTACGCATGAATAGATTGCGTAAGATGAACAATTAACGATCATCGTGTAATTAATTTTGAACGTGAATGTTGGTAAAAGTGTGAAGCAGTGTTATCACAACACATGTTTGTTTTAGCTAATGCAGCTATCTCTTGTCCGTCTTTACATAAGGAATGACGTGAAAACAATATAATTTAGTTAAACCTCCTTTAGGGTTTTCACGCATATTTCTCGGTATCTTTTATCGTCATAGCTTGAGTCAATAAAGTAATAGGTAATTCGTGGTTATCCAATATGCATTATCACTAATATGTTGTGATCATAGCATGCAGTGCAATTCAAACGTGAAGGATTTTTTAAAACCGTCTGTTCATTTTTAGTGAGTAGTCTTTACTTACAAAGTATTCTGTACTTTACTTAGTAGGTATTTACGTAAAATCCAAAGTTTTATAGCAATTGCGTCATTAAGTTTTCTTATTATTTAACTTCAACAATAATTGCACATGTGTCTTTGATAACTGTTATATTCTTTAAGTAGGTTTATTTTAATGGTTAACGCTTTTACTCTTTTATGAAAAGTAAAGTTTTTCTAGCCTTGTCATCTTTATATTAAAAAATGATAGCTAAACATTAGGAATAATAAAATGTTAAACAAAAATAGACCGGACCATAGAACTCCTGCTAAAATAGTTTCTTAAGAACTTTAATAAAATCATCATTCATTAAAACGTTTTCCTTAAACAGCTGAGTGTTATACACCTGTCTTTTTCCTTCGAACCTTAACGTAATAAGCGTTATGACGTCACTCATTGAAAAGTAATTATTTAATTAGTATAATAGCCAAGTCCCGGACACAGTGGCATTGCTCTCAAAATGTCTTGCAAAAAACCCAGCTCTTTGATATTAAATGAAGCATCTCACATGTTAAACGGTTATGTGATATTTATTGATTTTGCACTAACCCGTTTACGCATTTGTTTTAAGCTAAATATTATGCAAGTGATGAAATCAAAAGCTTTACTTAACCTTCAAATTAACCGACGTATTCTTGAGAGGTATTCCTTTTTTATTTAACAACAAATCTTTCTTCAGATTACAAATCTTAACTTCTCTCAGCATAGTTCACAAATAAATGCTCATAATTATAGGAAACGGTGAGTAACGAATGTGTTACGCATCCACTGTAGGAAGTGAATCACAACTCTTCGTAACTGCCTTGACAGTAGTCGTGTTTTACTTTACCAGTGTTTTTAATAACACTAATAGTTAATACAGTGTAGTGTAGTAGTGTAACATTTGTTGCTAAATAAGACGAACCCCGACGTTCGAAAGTAATTTCCGTTTTTTTTTTGCTCTAACGCACTTCGCAATCAGTGCGGTATTCGGTAGTTTAATTTACAGTAAAGACTTATATTATAATTTTCGATTATATATTGTAATCACCGTTAATGGCCCCATCATTAAATGATTAGACATTAGTGACATTTTTCGTTGATCGCAGTCTGTGCTTCGTTTTGACCGTAGTCTCGTTTGTTCCAGGACGTTTAGTGCCATCGGCCGGGATAGTAAAGAGTCGAGTGCATCCGCCAGTAAGGAGGCGAGTGTCAGTGATGCTGCCTCAAAGGACGAGGAGACAGAGACGACAATGAACAGGGAAAACGTCTCCAACAAGATCGCCGCCGGCATGGACCGGTGGCAGAACACGTTTGAAGAGATGATCAACCTCAGGTCGTCGAACAACCAAGTTTTTAAGGACTACTACTGGGTGAGTGCTAAAACTAATCACAATTTATTTAGGCTAGAAACTTAAAGTGGCTAACACCCCTGGATACGCAAAAGGGTTAGAAAGTGTAACAACTTTAGAGATTCTAACAATGCTTTAGGGTGGTATCATACCGATCGATTGAACGATCCATCATAATATATGGTAACACCCTTATCCATGCGAATAACCAAATGCAACTGCTTTTCGATAAGTGAAAGAGTGTGATTTGAGCTATCAGTGATGTCAGTCTGTTATAAGACATGGCTAAAAGTGCAGAAAGGCGTTATTCGAACCTTATATCGGCGTTATTTATACGAAGTGTGTCTATCAGGTTTCTATACTTGTCAAATACAGCTCACCCCAACGTGACTTCTTCAGACTTTTGTCTGCATTATTATCTAGCCTTGAGCGGCAAACAAGAACAAATGTTTTCTACAAATATTCACTTAACAAACGACGTATTAAATACACAAAATTATCGCTCTCTTAAATGTCGACCTTGTGATAAAAGTGGCGAAAACGACGCAGATTGGTTATCATCACACCGCTAATGAACGTATTATGTTGCACTGCGATGTGTATCTTATTCATATTCATCATCTTGTGACAGACTTTGATCACTTACTTTATATGGCAGGAAAATTTCGTGTATTTTTATAAACTTTTCGTATTCTCTCTTAGGTCACAGTATTTAACTGAACTCTTTCAAGAAGGTTTGACAATTTTTAGGTAGTTCTAAGCACTTAATTGTAGGACTTTTTTTAAGACCCGAGCATACAATTTACACGTGAAAGCAACATTTGCCGGCTCAGCTACTATTATATAAGTTACTAAGGGAAACTCAACTAAGTGTAAATAAAACACAGTGCTCTAAACATACCCCCATTTCCGTACATAACACACATTTTGACCAAAGAAATGACAGAGTTGCGAACGCTACTTACTTTGCCGTAGCGGAACGTAACCGAACGAATATGATACATGTCCAAACATAGGGTATTATCTAATTAGTGTAACGAGGCATACGTAATGCAGTTTAGCAGGCGGGACTAGTAACTGACTGTAACTGCATGTTTCACGATCTTACTTGGAACCAAGAGTGAACACAGTTAAAAGTAGATCACCTGTTCACTGTTGCCTGGTGGCGGGAAAAGCCAGCCAGGGTCACAGCAAGAGCATAAGCAAGCGCGAGCGATCCCGTGACACTGGCTTAGATAGTAGAAGGGGCCCGGGGGCTTTTTAGTCGGTGGTAGTCCACGACATATATATTATACCCACTCCGTGCCCTCAGCGTGGGTTAAAGTCATTAGCGTTTCACCACAGAAGACAAAATAAAAAAAAATAGGAAGGAAGGATAGGAAGAATTATGCTTAGGTACTTGCTTTGCTTACAAGGCCTAGAACTAATTGCTTGGCAATCGTACCAGAACCTTACTATGACACTGTTAACAATAGTATCTAACTATAGCTATCTGTGTGTAAGAATCAGTAAGAAAATGATAAAATTCCACACATTGTCTTTCATTTTCATAACGTCTTTCCCGTTTAATCGAAATGGAAAGTAGGCATTGTTAGACTAACCGCGTACTCAGACAATTATATTATACGACAACACTACTCGGAGTACCGAATGTATGTAGTAAAGTAAGTTACCGTACAAATAGTGTCATTCATTTCACTATAGTCAAAAATGTCTACCAGACCAAATACCCTTAAATTGTTTTTTTTCTTGTCAAAACAGTTTTTAATATTATCTAACCACGATTAGACGACTTGGTATAATTTTTTTTTTTAAGATTTGAGTATATTTATACCTAATGCATTCAAACTTGAACTACAAAGTTTGACAAAATCTAGCAAAACACGCTAAACACGCGACGTGGTCTGGTCGCCTGGGAACTACCCATAACACTTGTAAACCAAAGTGAATCCTTACAAACGCACGTGCATCTTGTAAACACGATGTCAACATGTAAGGTGTGTGTATGTCCCTCTGTATGCTACACACTCATACATTTATCTTCGCATCCATCGTACGGCCTTGTAAAAACATTCAGTTAAAAACTAACCATAAATATTACCTTGGTCAGCGTAAGATTGTCTTGAAGTAACAATGCGATACTTAGCTGATTTTACGATTATTGCAATGGCGTACGTAATTTTTAATGCTTGTTTGCACATGGTACTTGCTTTTAACAGTTTTATTGGTATTCATACTTTTCTATTAAGATATGTTATCATGTTCGCTATGTCTTTTTTTTTACTCTCACACTAAGGTATTTAATCCTTCTATCGCGGGGGATTTCACAGACATTCAATTCACATGCACAGAGACTCAGATTAAACGTTTGTGGAACGCACAAATTCTTGTCCTACGCGGGGATCGAACCCGCAACACGTTGCGCACGATGGCGTCGAGACCTATTATACCACTCAGACATCCGTGCAGTAGGAATTTATTTTTTTAACATCGCAAACTGTACATAAATTTTATAAAAAGGTTTTGTATCCAACTGTCCATCTGCGACGTCTGCTCTGATAAAACGAAGGAACGATTTCCGTATTTCGTAAATATGTTGATTACACACCACTTAGTTCCATTGTTGTTTCAATTTTCTATCGCTGCTTATAAACCATGTAAAACTTTCTTACGTAAAATTTACGGGCGATTATTACAAATAGAGCGAAATAAATCATGGCAGTTGTCCTCATTTTGTCATTGCGGCCATTGGATAACATTTTATTGGAGCTGTATGGCTCGTAATAATTCAGAACTTTAGACAAATACAATTACGTTGTGTTTGTTTGCTTTACTGTAACTTGCTTGTTGTTGTCTTTAATTGACATTTGTGGGTTTTGAGAGAGTTGCGGCTGCTTTGATAATTCACGATTAGCTGCATGTTTATTATAATAGACATAGACGTATCCAAATATAAACTTTATAATTATTCTTTTCTTTACAAAAATTTGCAAGACTTAATGCTTTATTTAAAGGTACGAAGTCTTCTCGTCGCTGCCCCCTTCACTATAGTTTTGGATCAGCTGAACAAGTGTTTTTATCCCCTCACCACTACTAGATTACCTCATCATACAGCTGTATCACCCATATATCCGTAGTATTGAACTTTACTTAAGTACCAGTTCCGTCTCTAATTTACTAAGCCTCACCATCGCTTCTGGATTATCTTCTGCTCCAGTACGTCTCCCGGAGTCCAGACAATATCCACGTAACAATAGTAAAAGCAATAAAAGAATTAAAACTGTCATTATTTATATTACTCTTGAGGTTTGCGGCCACAATTCGATTGTTGAGTGAAAGTGAAATCACTCCTAATAATTGGGGTAATGTAAGAAGTTCTATTTTTTACTTGAATGTTAGAAAAACTGGTGAAAGTTGGTAACACCATGGCTTTAGCCTGATTTCTTGATGGATAAGGATTAGTATTGTATTATTTAGCGTTGAAAATGTTGCTGCCTTTATTGTTATGTCATTCATCTCAGTTTGTGGCATTGCGGTTCAATAAATGTTTAATTTCTTCTAAAAAATAATTACAGTGACTTTTATGTACTTTCTTAGATATTATATTTAACGTACTTAATAACATAAATTGTGTCTTAAAACATGATGGACTCATTAAGAAATCGCAAACCTGCAAGGGATTAAGTTTGGTATTCTTGGTGCTTTTAAATCCCTCTATTTGAGTTTGTCCAACGAATTCAGAAAACAGCTGCATATAATTCTTATTTAGAAAACCTTTTGAAATCAACTTCGATCTAGATTCTACTCGCGATGTATTTGTAAATGCATTTGTTATGAAATGAAGTGAAGTGATAGCACAACGTGATTACAAAACAAACGTTACATAATACGACATATTTAAAACAATCTAAAGGTTACATTGATAAGATTTCGTTAGTCCGTTGCTGACCCCGACCGGTGTTGATCAATAACAAACATGGAATATCTTTCACTTTGGGATTTAGGTAATAAAAAAATACTACAAATTTACAGAACTACAACGTCTCCGATAGATTCCTGGTCTCGTGGTTATGGACTGATTACCTTATTATTACACGCTTGTTTAACTTGTAAGTGTTTTATTCTTTAAAGAAGAACTATACAGCTCAATTTTATGATTCTATGTACCAGTAAACAGTATTTCTCTTTGTTTCCATAACAAAACATCACATGAACGAACATCATTGCATTTAATTCGTAATGAAGCGTTTTATACTATAATACTCCTAATTCGGGTTTGGTCCGTTTCCATTTCATAATGCGCGCACTTCCCGGGGCGGACGGAAGCGCGTGCGCAGCTCAACATTCAAATCATGCGCACCAACCGTATTGAAACCCGTACAGAGAAAACCCAACCTTAGGGTCATTTATTTAAGAGTTATTTTCAATTGCAGTGAAAGCCGACATGTAAAGAAAGTTATAGTGTGTGTACGATCGTAAAATACATAGGTATTGGGTAGGCATAATTTAATCCGCCAATGTACACCACAGAGGCGCGTGACTTGTGGATAAAGAACTATTTACTAGCACTGATGTGAATGCGATGAAAGACGAAAGAGTCGTTACGACAGATAGAATAATGTTGTACAAAGATGTTTCAAAACGTTTTCCATTTTACATAACGTGATAACGACGTCCTTAAATGTCTTGTTTAAAGTAAAATTCTTTTCAATATTTACATTGTTATCGTTGTTCTAAAAATGTTGTCTTATCTTGACATGTTGAGAGTAAAAGTGATAATTTATCATTATTTTCTAAGGTTTGTATACAAGGATATTATTAGACAAGGTTTATACCTGACTGTTCAAGTTTCAAAGTGACTATCGCCTCGCAAACTCCTCAGATCTCCCATCTTCATAGACTGAATTTAAGTCTTCAAGACTGGAAACGTCTTGAAGACTTAAATTCAGTTAGAAAACAAACAATACTGTTTGACTCAAACTGGTCTGCAATCCTACTAATATTATAAACGCGAAAGTTTGTAAGTGTGGAGGGATGTGTTTGTTACGTTAGCATGCTTAAACAGCTTGATCAATTTTGATGAAATGTGGTATGGAGTAAGCTGACACACTGGATTTATACATAAGCCTCTTTTTACCCGACTGCGCCAAAAGAGTATAATATTTTTGCAGCTGTGCAAACCAACATTCGCGCGGGTGAAGTCGTGGGTAACAGCTAGGGAACTATACATACATCATAAGCTTCACAAAACGAGAATCAAACACTTAACAGTTGACGTCAAACCAACGTGATGTCAATCCATAACGTGCTTGAGTCAAACTTGTTTTATTTATCCCTATAATCGTAAAAACCTTAATACTTAATTTTCCGTGAAAGTTCGAACAAACTTCTATAATTAAAAGCTAATTTCCGACCGCTAATGAGTGGTGTCTTGAGAAGCAATTACGTTAATTCAAACCATTAGTAATTATCATTAAATATTAGTAATATTTTATCTGCTGTCATATCTACTTTCATTTTCTCTATCATTTATGTTCAATGAACTTTTACGGGGTACGCAGAAACGGGCATCCGTACGGTCTTCGTTCTACTGGTCCGATTCATCGGACACGTTCGCTTTTATTGATGGCGTATAGAATCGTATGAGCAGTTTCATATATACCACAGGATTCAATATAAAGTAAAAATTATATTCTCTAGGTATAAAGACTAAGGGACCATGGGTGGGCTGTAGTGTTTTACAGCTGAGGCTAAAGTGACATAACTACGTATTGATTTCTATAAGCCCTAAGCTGCTAATCCGTATGATCTTAAGTCGATAAGTCATACACGTAACTCAGATTATACACGTAATATACTGTTGTTGACTCCTGTCTTACATTAACCTTTGACAGCCGTTTAGTCGTTACTGAAAATGAATCTTATGTTACCGGAATTTCCAGTAGAATAAATGAAAAGAATTCGTTGAAGATCTGGTAGATAATTGAACGTTGAAACTAATAAGACTGGCAGCTAAAACAAACTCCGTTTTCAGGTCACAGGTCAAAAACTTAAGAAAGGGCTTTAAGGCAAAACCCGTGCGTCAACAATAATATGTCAGCATGAAATCACCCAGAACTGGGCGTGAAACCTCTTCCTTGCAACTTTTTTCTGTCTTGTAAGTACGTCCCTCAGATTCATGCACAGAGTATTCAATAAGCGTTGCGTTGAATTCACGTAAATTCTACAAGTAATTACCACCTGTAAGGAGGATAGGATACGACTTTAATGACCGGAACTAAGATATGAACTGATCTGTGTTTACATTCAACTTATAAATTTCCATCAAGGAAAACGGAAAGTAGCTGGACTTAAATCACCTTATCTTTCCGCGAAAGTGGTAATAAATAGAGAGAAATACACGTTGGTAATGTGTAAGCAATTAGTTATGATTACCTCTATATTACTGTCATTTTATGGCGGATCAATTTACAATACACACCGCGTATTCAATGTTGTTATTGCTCAAATGTTGGGGCAAACGCTTATAAGAGAAGCTTCACAATAAAGAGTAGGAAGTACAGTCGATTACTGCTCTCAGTTAATAGAAAATTAACCTTTAATCATTCCGTAAAGTTGTACCAAACAATTGGCCACTTGAACAGGTCTTCTACTATATATTTTCGTAAAATTTAAGTCGCAAGATAAAACATAGTCATATACACAAACGACACTGATAAAAGTCGCCCCGTCTCTGTCACTATAAAACAGAATAAAATATAAATATTCTTCAACATTCACACAACGTCATCTAGTGTCAAGTTAAACATCTTAGTATGCTTAACTTATGTTATGAGTACGTGTAGACAATTGATAAACTATCTTATATTTTTAAGTACCTACATATATATTATAAATAAACTAGCTTTCCGCTCGCGGCTTCGCCCACGTGTAATTTGGAATTGTGGCGTTTTCTAATGATCTCGACAGGACTTTCTTTCATTGGCTAAAAAATTGTTACAATTTGAATTATATTATACAGCTTGAGTTACTCAGGGATGATGTAGCTTTCTAATGGTGAATATTTGTCGATTACGTTATATAACAAAAAGTAAAGCGAGACAAAAACATCGTCTAGAAAAATTAAAAGTACCTATCAGTTGATCTCCTCCCCCCCCGCCCGCTACCTAAGGGCTTGCTACTCCAAAAATCCCTTCTTAGTGGTCAATTGTGTTACTGAAGGAAGCCTTGTTCAAAATATCAGACTTCTATACCGAGAGGTTTCGGCTGTGCGTTAATCAATCAGTCACCAAATCGCAACCCCCTAAATCACTATTGGAGGGTAGTTGGGAAAAAAATATAATGCCAAACTTATCTACTTGACCATATACGTGTTTGTGCTAAGTTTCAAGTTTATAAACCCAAGGAATAAGATTTTTCATAGAAACGTTATGACCCCTTTTTACCCCCTTAGGGGTTGAATTTCCAAAAAATCTTTTTTTTAATACTCACTCCCGTCAGTAAAGGAAGCTTTGTTCAAAATATTAGACTCCTACACCGAGCGGTTATGGCTGCGCGAAAGTCAATCAGTCACCCAATCGCAACCCCCTAAATCACTATTGGAGGGTAGTTTGGAAAAAATTATAATGCCAAACTTATTTACTTGACCATATACGTGTTTGTGCTAAGTTTCAAGTTTATAAATCCAAGGAATAAGATTTTTCTTAGAAACGTTATGACCCCTTTTTACCCCCTTAGGGGTTGAATTTCCAAAAATCCTTTCTTAGTGCACCCCTACATATCTCATGGAACCTACATGCCAAATTTCAGCTTTCTACGACCAGTAGTTTCGGCTGTGCGTTGTCTGTCAGTCAGTCAGTCAGTCAGTCAGTAACGGAAGAGTTTTATATACACCGTGATTATTAGGTCGTTTTAAAAAAGTCGTCCACACAATGTATCCGTCATAAAATACCTCTAGGCGCGAATATAATTTTTTTATCATTAATTAAAATAATATGCATGAAAAAAATAAATAATACATTGGAAATATGAAACATCCTGTTAAAAATGTTTACGTATCAAACTGTTGAAGATACATGCTACATACTTACTGCGAACATTATGATTGCAATAGTAAGACAGCTGTTTTACGCTAAGGTGAATGACCTGTGATAAGACGCCGCCGCGCCGCCCGCGCGGCCTCTTTGGCACAAGGTTCGGACCGCGCTCACTACAGAGTGTTCGTAAAACTGCCTTGTGTCATAATAATGAATAATATTTTTATTCATTCAAATCTTAAAAAAAAACATATTTTTTTATTATAAACGTTTACTAGTCATTGGATACATGAACTGGGCTGCTTTTTTAAAACGACCTAAAAGTCACGGTGTATATAGATTACACCCGGTCACAGAACAAATGATTGTGCAAACATTTGTCTTGGATGGAGATCAAACCCACGGCTTCTGGTCAGTCCGGGTCACTAACCACTAGACCAACAGGCCAGTCATAGACAAAAGACATAAAAGAACTATATTGACAGTATTTTGTTAAGAGTTAGTGATCGCGAGAGTAATGTAATCAGATGAGTAAAAGTTTAAAATACAACGCACTTCAAGAATAAAACAACTCACTACTTGAGGATTTTGTTCGTAATTATAACCGCGCGTGGAGGTGCCTAAAATTAAATCTGGTATTTCTTACGTATGTGATAGAATCAAAGGTTAGCTAAGTGCTTGCTTCGATCTACCCTTGGAATGAACTGTGGCTTCTGTAGGGTCAAGTTCCAGTCTCAACGGAAGCAGTTTTATAGGATAATATCGCGTATCGCGTACCTACCTGTTAAAGTACGTGAAGTGTCTGGGTGTAATTTATCTGTACTATGTATGTATTTATAAATATATGTATAAGTATGTTTATCAGTTGTCTTAGTACCTCTAACACAAACTACTTTAGTATGCTTAACTTGAGACTAGATGGCGTTGTGTGAATGTCAAAAAAAAAAAACAATGATAGAATGAATAAAACTTCGCTTTAATGCATCCACTCAGAAAACAAATTCACTGCAACACGAATTTTGTGGAGTCTCACAATTCTTCAACACTATTCTTAAGGGTCCTAATAACTATCCACCGAACTTCATCAGGGTCAAAGGTCCTTTATCGATGTCTTAATCCAAGGTCAAATCTCAGCTGATACCGATCGATAAATACAACATAACCGTCTTTTGTGTCACCGTAGCGTAAAAAACATCGTTACGTGTGAAATAACAACTAGAACTTAATAAACAGTAATACTGCTATTGTTTATACAAGTTTTTTTGTTATTATGTTGCTATTGTTATTGATACATGTAATTAATTTCTAATAATACAACAAACTATGTATTCAATGATCAAACTATTGTTCTTATAGAAAGAAACGTGCAACAAGTGCAGCTGATGGCAACTGTTAATATTATTGCTATTGTAAGAGAGAGAGATGCCGATTATTACTCTATGAAATGTAATGCGCTATCACGCTCCCACAATCTCCTTGACTTTGAAACTCATTTTAGAGTGAACAGTATAAAGTTAGGTTACGTACGACCTAGACATTGGGAACTGAAGTTCATATCAATTAGTTAAAGGTGATTAATTGTTGATTCGCTCAGTTTAGAGGCTCACTGATAGTTCTAATTACAGGCAACTTCCCTGTAATAGTGTAATCTATTCTAATAAATAAAGACGGAAGTTGTTCGGTGTTTACAGCACTTTACTTTGCTACTAGTGTTTATAAACATTAGATAAAGTTTTGGGTGTAGTCGGGGCTCTATCTTGTGGTTTTTTGTGTATATATTTTCTCGGTTCTTCTGTTTTTTTTTGTTCATTGCGTAGATATTGAAATTGAGAGTGATGTGAACAGGTTTTTGTAAGATATGGACGAACGGCGTAAGCACTAAAAGATGGCTTAAAGAAATCGAAGGTGTTTACTGTAATAAAGCAAATTCTGTCTCTTGTTTAGTGTAGAAAATGTCAAATGAACTTAATTTTTTATTGACAAAAGACTGATCTGCTGATAAAAGCGAAAAGCTACAGTTTTTAAGAACGGAAACAAAGTCTAGGAACTGTTGGGATGGAAGCATGTAATATATATTTATCTGCATAAGTGTTAATGTCAGCAGTCATTTTTGCTGACTACTCAAGGCAATTCTATTCTTAATGCTTAGTTTTTAGAGTATTAATTCCTTTGTCGAACAGTTTTGACCAGATATTTACTGTCAAAGAATTTCCATCCTTAGTGCTTTAACTTAGGGTAAGTATTCCTGTTTTGTTGGTTTGCGTCTAGACTTTTATTGTCAAATAAATTTCATCTTTAGTGCTGGAAAATTAGAGTTTATAATCCCGTGTGGATCATATAGTAACACGTGGAAGTGAGAAAAACATGTATAATTACAAGCTGTTGATGACTCTACACAAAGATAACGAAAATTCTCAGCTCATGTGTATAGTTGTAACATCATCTTTATTTGCGTTTAAGATTTGTATCTTTGCTCTGTAACTTCCCCTACATTAAGGATTTATTGTTATGGAAAATACCAACTCATGCTGTTTTTGCAACGTGTCTTATTTCCCACATATATTTTGGTCAATGCTTTGCAAGTCAGCATAATTTTATGAGGTTATTTAAATTATTAATTTCGTTTAATGTAAGGCAATAAAATTGATCTTATCTGTCTATGAGTTTGTGTTCTCTGTTTTCTGAATTACCTGGAATAATGCTTCACATATTTTTCATGCGTACTTATATGTATAATTTCTTTTAAGTTGTCGAGGATGAAATAGGAATAAATATAGGTACTAGAGACGTAGATCCTGATAAACATTTATTCGAGCGTGTTTATCAGGGTAGCCTGACGAAACCGTATAATTTAAGAAATTCAAACAGATAGTTGCAAAAGAAATGAAGACAAAAGAATCCTTATCACGGTCCATTTGTTTCTCCTCTTGACGCCATCTCTGATGCATTTCACTGATATATATTCAACTTGTAATTAGAATTAAAGAAATCTTGTAACAGATAGAATTCTATGCTAATGACAACGCTCTGGAAGTTGCTCTACACGAACACAATATGCAGTTAAATGCTACTAGCAAATGCAAAATTACAGGCAGTAGAGTAACTTTCTATGCATTCATTTGCTTTACTCTACATAATATCTTATACTACATCAGTATAACGATGGGAAAAAAACATAAAGGAACATTGTTGTATCGTGTGTAGTAAAAACTTCGTGCTAACGTTAACATTGAGGAAAACGACCGGAGATACTAAATGATTAATTTCCTTTGACGTTGTAATATAGGATAATAGGACAGCTGTTAGCTAGTTATAATACCTGCGTGATGACAAAAATGCTGACAAAACGATTATAATACCTAAGTAACACGAATCTCAAGCACACGAATGACGTTTCTGGCAAAGGCCTCTTGTGGTGTATCGAATGAAGGATCCTTGATTTTATTCCTATTTGGAGAACTAGTTTCATAACAATGCTTTCTTTAACTGTTTATCAGTAGTATCTAACGCTGTGATAGCCTAGTGGTAAAACCGTATAACTGCAAAGTCAAAGGTCTCAAGTTCGATTCTCACGGCGCGCACCGACTTTTCGAATGTTGCGTGCGTTTCGAAATAAATATTAAATCCTATGATAAAAACTACCAAAACTAAACTTTCTTACAATGTTCTCTTTTCTTATTGCTATGCTTATATGATTTTTTGTATCTTTCCAGGCCCAAAATGGTTTTGATGAGCTCCGTCGCTACGTGAAGCAGGGCAGCGACTTCAGTAAGGAGCTGTCGTCTATACTACAAGAAAGGTACAATATTCAAGCTTGTAATACGTAATTTTAATAATAAGAAGACTTACAGCCAAGTACAGAAAGGACGCATAGCTGAAGAAGCATTGCAAAGCGATGTATCTTTGGCATTTTCAAGTGGAACGTTGAAGGAAATAGACATTTTAGTAAGTGTCACTTAGCTAAGTGTCGTTCTCGCATACGGTTTTATGCTTCGTCTGGGGTTGCTCCTATTTAGATATCGGGTGTCGCGACAAAATGTATTAACCTTTTGGTAAATTTTATATTAAAAATTCTCGTGTCACGATGTTCGTTCCCGTACTCTTCCGTAACGGCTTGATCTATTCTCTTGAAATTTTATTTGCATATCTGGTTGATCTGAGAATCGAATAACATCTATTTTTTTATTTCCAAATTCCTTTTTCTTCGCGGGATAATAACTAATCTAATGAAGTTGCGGGCAACAGCTAGCTTGTACATATACAACGTGTAACGGAAATAACGCACATCCACAGACACTCCAAAAAGAATATCCTTTTTTATCCACAATTAATGTATTGAAACATTTTTATCATTTTCTTAGATATTTGTTTTTATTACATATTGTCAGAATAATTTGTACAAATAATTGGCAAAACGCGTGGGCGCCCTATTGCTCAATACGTTACTTATAGCCTATAGTCTTATAGCCTTATTGCATCGACTTAAGGCTAATTTTCGTTTACTTCGAGTGCTTTATAAAAATAGTGTCTACAATTTAATTATTTCTAAATAATTTTTTGGTAAAAAAAAATATTTATTTTTATTAATGAAATGGATTCTGTTATCGATTCTGAACAAAGTAGTTTCAGGATGTGCGTTAATTATGTTACACGGTGTATAAACCTTACATTACAACACCAAAAACCCTGGTGATTAATAATAATTAACTAAAAAGGGAAAAACATGTACCACAAAACATATTAGAGTTCCAATTAAATATGTGTAATTAACTAAATACAGAGGGTGCGGCGTGTGGTGACACATGTAGAGTCGGTAGATATCTGTGCTGACAAAATATTGTTTATATCCATAGGAATAACACAGATGACGTTATAAAATAAACAATTCAGAAGTCTCATCTTCCACCAATGCTAGAAGAGAATGACTATAGTTTAGTGCTCTTGATAAACATCACACGCCACTAGGTCCGGAATTGTTGCAAAATCCAATCGATTTCCCGGTGTGAACTCTAAAATACGGCCGTCACACTGAAATACGTACAGAATTACAGTTGCACCATCATAAAGTGGAGCTTCATCATTACATCATCCAATTACAACTCCACTAACCGCCAGTAACCAATGGTTTTGACATTTTTAACAATTTTGAACTGTATAAGTAGGTTTCTAAGCTAGTTGGAGCTATTTGGGTTTTGGATGTAACATAAACATCAATAGCGATGTAATAGGTGTAGGAACATGTGTTTACGAAGTTCATAATAACGGCACTATCACTTTTTCTAATAACTGGTAAAATTGTTACGCATCATTTGGCCGAGCGCTCGCGGGTCCGGCGCGCGGCGACGCAAGTCGTGCGCGCAGATAAGCAATCTTATCGATATTTCTCCGTAACGTTTACTTTCCAGACATAACTATAAAACAATACCTTATTGTTTACGAGCAAATCACTCGTGCGATCCTTCACCGCGTACGAATCGCCCAACGGACTTCGCAGGCACAGGGACAATACGAAAGTCGCGTCATGCTGCATAATTGATTATTATATCGTTCACACGCACGCCTACAGCTTTCGCCAACGATACACAGATATCGAGCACGACGTTAAATTATATTGTATACGAAAGTAAGGGCACGGCAATGGCCACAAAATCAAAAATAGCTCGTCGCGAGGTTCCGCCAAGTGGGCCAAGACGCGAGACACAAATAACGCGCGCTCTAAAAATTGATATCCTCCCATTGGCCGAGACTGCATTATCAATGCTTTTACACAACCACAAAGACGAGCAGACGTAAAAACAAAACATTACGCCTCCGACATTATTTCCTACGAACGCTCGTTTCCGTCAGTGATTGTGAAACCCAACAGACACTATATGTCGTTTTCTTTGTAGGATTGAGGCAGAAATATACTACTCAAAATGCTTGGCCAAGCTGGGCACGAAGCTGACCAAAGCTTGCAAGGAGAGCGTCGGCTCCTGCGCCGAGGCGTGGAAGCATGTCGCTATGGAAATGGAGAAACGATCAGAAATTCACAGGTAAAGTGTAAATAAATACAGCACAATCAGAGCTTCACTAGTATTTCACAAAATATTTACGCTAAAAATTGCTTCGTTACAGAAATTACTCAAGTGCTCTGTCCGAAGAACTAGTGAAACCAATGAAACATGTAATCGACAATCAATTGAAGCTTAGAAAAAAGGTGACTATTTCCGAAATATTCAAAGTAGTAGATACGATACCAAAACGAACGGTACACTAATATTTGATTAATGCTACAGATCGAAGGCAACGTGGACAAGACCACGCGGTCTCTCAGTGACTGGAGGACAGCGGAGGCCAAGTCTAAGAAGCACTCCCACACGGCGGCGCGGGAGAACGAAAAGTTACAGGACGCCACTTTGGAGATTAGGTCTGCCTCTTGCGATTCTCTTGACGATGACAATGTCCTATTGTTTTTTTTTAAACTGTAGACTACCGGGACATTGCATCGAGCAAGTATCTTATGAAGGATCCTTCTGTTTATGCCGCTGCGAACAGCTAAGCGTTTTTTATTCTTCTTGCGAATGTTTTGACCATTAGTATGTAGGACAAGTTTCTAGGTCCCGTGTTTAATTACAGCCGCCTGTCGCGTAGTTCAAGTGTTGGCCACATACCGCACGCGCACTCCATCCTGAGCGCTGCGCGGGCAGAGCGGCTGCCGAACGCCACGAGCGAGAAGGATGCAGCTAAGCTTCAGGTCAAGAAGAGGAAGACAGAAGACGCCGTCAAGAAAACCGAGGTGGAATATTACAACGTGTGCGTTCACGCGGAACGAGCTAGGTAAACAAACAAAACACTTGTATCAAAATAGACGAAAAACACTCGAGCGTCTAAAAATAAATGTGTTTTTGGGGAGTTACTTTCTTGGTGGTCGACGTTAGATTGGAATCTGTTATGCTGTAATTATTATTGTGTTTTGTAGGTTGGAATGGGAGACCAGTGTGGTGAAAGGCGCTGGTATGATGGAGTCTCTCGAGGAGGAGAGACTCGCTCAGCTCAAGACTGCCGCCGACTGCTACCTCCGGCTGACGTCCGCGATCCCGGCCCAGCTGGCAGAGGTGATTGATCACTTTTTTTGCTCATGTTACTCGCTACTATTTGCCTTTGCACAGTTACGATGACACCTATCCAAACTTACGCCCAGAAGCAAGTTAAAACGAAGTCGCTGTCGTGTATATACGATTAGACTTATTATTCCTAGGCCAGCTACAACTACCTCATTGCGCTTGACACCCTTTAGCAATAAGTATATTTTATTCATCTCAATTTGTCTGGCAGGCCACAAACATTCTGGTGACTCCCATAAAGAATGCGAACGCGAACTCTGACATGCGGGTGGTGCGCGGCGTGCGGACGGCTCCCACTGGCGCCAGCGAGCAGCTGCTGCCCGACTTCTACTGCGAGCACACAACACTCGCTATGAACAAGGAGAGGCGTAAGCAGGTGAGCGAGCTTCTAAAACGAACCCCGCACCCTCGGCCATAGGCAGATGAGGACGCTCCAGTGGTTTTAGCCGGTAAGAGTTCGGCACACCCTCTCGTCCCCCTGACGAGGACAGTCCATGAGGATTTCCAACGGGTTACAAAGAAAAAAAAGGTGAGAGAGCATCCACAGTCACCCTGACTGCCAGGTACTGGCCGCCGCCGCAACTAAAACTAATACTGCCTCTCTAGTCATCTGACATTTTACAATTGGTAGCGATAGAAAACGCAAGCATACAAAACATAATGACATTTCCTTTGAAAAGGTCACATGACCTGTCATTTCCATACATTTAAACGCTTCCTATACAGATAATAACATGGAATGTGAAAAAAAAAATGAAAGGTATAGTTTCACAAACTTCTGGATAAATTTGATTTAAATTGTCACAATAAATTTAAAGATGTCGTTAGAATATAATTTCTACATATTATTGCGCTATTTTTAAGAGGGATGAGCAATAACGCCTAATATAATATAAATAATAATCAGCTGAACAGAAGACCTACTAAATTGGTTTCATAAAAAAAAATTACGAAGGTTAAGGAAAACAAAATATAGGCTACTTACTAGTCACTTTCAGCCATGGGGGATCTGTAATAGAGTTTTATTTTTGGTAAACGTTCCCTCTTAGCATAATATATCGTTACAACCTATATTTTATTCTTTTTTAAGTGGGCAGTGCAATTCTCAATTCACACGAAAAACATCAAGCTTTTGACATAATGAACTAAAAGTAACATAACTGAACAAAAACAGTTTACTTTCAGATATCAAATATATTGTTTTCTCTGTCTAGTCTTATACAGGCCTAGCATGAATATGACTAGACTAGGATTTATAAGTAGCAAGCTAAGAAACGATTTTGGTTCAAAACTGGCTTAAAGAGTTTATGTTCAACATTATTAAGTTTTCATTAATCACTTATTACATAGCATTTCACATTTTCAAAACCACGCAGGTAGAAGTAGCAGGCAAAAACTAGTTTACCATAATTTTGCCATGTTTGTATATTTTTGTTAAAAGGAAATGTGTATTTTTGTTAAAAGGAACTATAATTTATTCGAAACAACCTTACCAAAATAGCGTGTGATCATCACGACATTAAGATAAACTTCAGCTATCACAAATGAAACTAAAATTAATTAACATCTTTAAATACAACCATTTACCAAATAGTGTGCAAGACCTGCCGCTGACCATGTTTAAAAAATATATTTTCCAACTGCTTCTACTAAAAAGTTATTCTACGATTGAGGACTATTTAGAAGGCGCGTCAATAGAGTATATAGTTTGTGAGTTAAAATAATTCATTCATATTCATATTCAATTATTTACTTGCACGCCATAGCTTTAGCGGGATATGCAGAAACCAAATTATTGTAATACCATTATACATATGGTACATATATAATTAATAAATAAATATTTTACATAATCCATCTTGAAAACAACGCCGTCGTTGCTTAAACGGCTTCCGCTTCCCGACAATAGATGGCGGATTTCTGGTCATTCTGAATCGCGCTATGGTTGTGTTACACGGCCGAGTATATATACCCTGGGCAACGTTGATATCGCTGGCAAAGAAGACGGAAGAAATACTGCACACTGCACCGGAATAAAATAATTTTTGATTACAGACTTTCGGGTCTGTTGTAATACCTTGAAAATCTCGATAGAGCAAACAGTTCTATTGAATATGTTACGGTCGAACGTGACGCGTTTGTTGGAACTGTATAAAGCTCGTTTGGGGATCGTTGTTATGGTCTCTGTTATCTGTAATTAAAAACTATACATTGACTGGAAATATAAATATCTTAATAATCCAATAATATTGAAATGACAAAAAATATAAATTCCGCAACCATGCTGCGCAATAACAATTAAATATTGAATAGGCTGACTATTATATACACGGCCTTATTTAATGTTCTTAGCATTATATATCACTGGGTTTAGTAAGATAAAGTTACATTCGAAATATATTAACTGAATAAGGACTCGATTCATCAATTTACTAAAGCAACTATAAAGGCGAGCTTTAAAATCTAGTACAAAATTATTTTAGGAATCTATACATTACAAGTTTAATAACCATCCTGAAAATGTGTACATACACATATCAACGTTTTCCAAGAAGAGCTCAAGAAAGGCTGTATAGATATTTATTTATTAATTAAAAATAAACACTCCAACAATACAATCACCCAATGTTACACAAAACTGAATAAATCAAACAATTGATTATACAAGCAATTGTATAAATGACAGGTGTGCATGACATTAAATGTGAGACTGATTTTTTTAAGACTTATACAATAATAACTAAGCTACTAGTATTTACTTATATTCTTAAAAAATACCGATGGGCACTATTCATTCTCTTTAAGTAGGGAGCGTCTGTATGATGTGAACTTCATGGAGAAAATATCGAGGGGATTGTCTGTCATAATAGACCTTTCATTATATAGTCTTGCCATACGTGTAAGAGGGCTATTAAAAGTGGTATTTAAAGTAGATATTGGAATATCAAAAACACTATGATGTCGCTTACTACGTCGGTCAAACCGGAACTTTAAGCCTTCTATCAACTGGGCATCAAGAGAGCAATTTACAATTTTGTAAAGAGTCAGTAAGTCAGAATGAATACGCCTTTCCTTTAAGCTTAACTACCCAAAATGTTTTAGTCTGTCATCATATTCAGGAATAGATCTTCGAATGCCTTTCTTTGAACACAGATACCTAACAAAACGAGCCTGAATAGATGCGACTTTGTCAGCATAGGTAGTGTAATATGGAGTCCAAATTGCTGAACAGTACTCCAGTGAACTTCTTACCAGTGCATTAAAATCTGTTTGCAAACGTAATTACGAATACTGTATCAATAAAACCATGTTGTTCCTTGAATCATTTCAGAATAATTAGGGAAGGTTGAAACGGTAAAAATATAAGTAAAAAGGAAACGATAATGTTAAAAAGATAATTTGTTTTTCTAAAACAGTGTCAAAGCTGAATAAAGTGTTTGTTTTTGATTTACTCCGGTGTGGGCACACATTTTCAAATCCCAATAACAGCGCCATCTAGCCGGGGGTAGTTCCACGCTCATATGTAGTGGCGTCTTCGGGTTCCACTTTCCGTCAATAGATGGCGGATTTTTGGTCATTCTGAATCGCGCTATGGTTGTGTTACACGGCCGAGTATATATACCCTGGACAACGTTGACATCGCTGGCAAAGAAGACGGAAGAAATACTGCACACTGCACCGGAATAAAATAATTTTTGATTACAGACTTTCGGGTCTGTTGTAATACCTTGAAAATCTCGATAGAGCAAACAGTTCTGTTGAATATGTTACGGTCTAACGTGATGTGTTAGTTGGAACTGTATAAAACTCGCTTTTAGATAGTTGATATCAGTTGTTATTTGTAATTAGTTATTGTCTGAAAATATAATATTTTATAGTACTCAAACAATACTGAAATGCCCGAAATTACAACATTTTGCAACGTTGCTTCTCATTAAAAAACATATGAATTGTTTACGAAGTTGAAAGAATACCTCTTACGGACTTAAAATTCATTGTATTCACCACTAATTGGCGTATTTCATAAATTCATCTACATTGGCTTTCGATTTGTAACTTTCCCAATTGAATAAAGTTGAAAATCGGTAATTGTATGACACTAAGCTCATATTTTATAATAGGTATTAAGAAAAATATATTCAACGATTTTTTTGTTTTCTTTTAATTATTTTGATTTGTGAGGCGAGATACTCGTAGGATTCATTCTCTAGAATATTTTCCAATCATGTCCTTGGCTTTGCAGGCGCTGCTAAAGATACTTCAACTAGTGAAGCAGGACATCGACAGAGAGCGCAAGTCGAAGCAAGGGCTGGAGAAGCTCTCGATGGCCATCAAGCAGACCCCGACCTTCGGCAACGACGACTCGCAGCAGAATGTTGCCGACAAACTGTATCATGTAAGTAATAACTATATTGCATACATACATAAACGTCACGCCTCTTTCCCTTCGGGGTAGGAAGAGATCTCATCTTTCCAGTTGCTACGATCCTGGCATACCACTTTAGCTTCGTCCACACTCATCAATCGCTTCATAAACGCCCGTCGGTTTAGGGTACTCCTGACCGTTGTAAGGAAAGCACGATTTAAGTACATGTGGTTTCATGGTGATCTTAAAAGCGACTCATGTTTAAATTCATGTTTCCGACGTTTTGTTATGTAACAAAGATAATATTGAAAGTAAGATATGGGTAATAAAACAAAGAAATACGTTTCTTCCTCTACGAACGTCAAGCCACAATAACAGCGATAGTGAAGCGCCATTGACTTTGCAATTTCATAACATGTCGTGGAAACAATAAAACCTGGAGATAATATTAGTTTGCGTTTTACGATTCTTACACCGAGTCGTAAAATGCTGCGCCTATAAAATACATGATTCAGTAAAATGTATTTTGTAACTGATAGGTTATTACAATTACGTTTTGCATATAATTATTGTATTACGAGACTTGGGTAATTCCGACGTTCGTAAAGTATACGTAGGTATACTCTGCTACTCTTTATGCAATTTTTACTTGATCTTCATAAACAGTTTGAAACTTGAATATTTATAAATATGTGATATCTAAATAATATAATCTATTATAGACGATACTACGCACCTCTTTGTGCGCGAGTTCGACTCGCACTTGGGCGGTTTTCATTAGGCTATACTTCACAATGTGCCGAAAAAAATCGATAATTTAAAAAAGTACCTAACAATAGTTCTGTTCTTGTTATTAGATGAGAAGCATGCTGACGTACCTGGAGGCCGTGCGCTACAAGATAACGGCGAGCCTGAACGAGCTGGACAGCAGGCCGCCCGTGCAGCACCCGCTGGCCGCGCACATACAGATCATACGGGACAAGCAGGGCCTGCAGCAAAGCATACTTAAAGTAAGCTCCATTTACCTCTATTTACTCTGAACTTGCTATATTTTTATAACATAAGCTGGTTCTGTTTGAAATCAGTTTAATCTTCTACTGGAAAACCGTGTCTTATTAGTAATTCAACCTTTATTTTTTCTTAGTTTTCGGTTCATTACTAAACATTTGACATATTTATTGATAATCCAGGTCCCACCATGGCTCCAGGCCGACTACCAAAACGAGGTGAACAAAAACCTGCAGCCAAACTACAGCGCCTTAACAAAAAGCGTAAGCGGCGGCGAAGAGCGGGAGCGACGAGACTCCATCATGAGCCGAGCGTCGAGCAAGCTGAGGATAGAGCATCTGTCCTTTAGGAGGAATACGGAGCATAAGAGTGCTCCAGCCACTCCCGTGGTGGACCTGCCGACGCCGCCGCTGCAGGCGCAGGCGCCGCACCCGCCCGCGAGCCCGCTGGACTGGAGCGAGCGCGGCGCGGGAGACGGCCTGTCCAACCAACAGGACAGCGACTTTGGTGAGACTCGCTCAGCTATCAACAGTATCAACTAAGCAGATAGGTTTTTGCTTGGACGTAGATCATGTGACATCATTTCAACGTCGATACGAATAGAATACTTCAAAGGTTCTGCGAACGTCCTTTTCGACAAGTGACGTTACTTTGACTTGACAGATCAACACATTTAAGAATTTGAGCGATCCGATCAGCTATAGCGCCGAAGTAATGTAACTTAACTTGACTTAGCGTAAACTAACACACCCTGGTATTAAAACTCACGGTAAAACATATGTAAGTCGGGGCCACGATGTGGTGAATGGAAATATTATCTGACGGGCTTACAAAAAAACAAAACGAAGCGCCCAGCCGTGAAAAGGGATATAGTTGTGTAAAGAGGGGAATAGTAATCGCATTGGGAATTCGACACCTCAGTTCAATAACCTTTTTTGTCAGTCACAGCCAGCAAAGCACAAATTGAGATATTCATTTATATTCCTTGTATAATTAATGAAATACTATTTTTCCAGATGAGTTTTCATCGCAAAGTGATAGTTCGACGGACTTGACTGACATTATAAAAAGCGACAATGGAGAAATTGTCCCGCAAACGCCGTCCCTTGGGAAATGTCGGGCCCTTTATACCTACGAGGCTAGACTGAACGACGAACTAAATTTAGCACCAGGTAAGACCCACAAACTTATATAAATACCTACTTTTACTGTGCATTGCATTTCCCAAGTACTTATAGGAAAATATCATAATTGGCGAAATGAGATGAACTTTGGCCGTCAAGTCAAACTAACTAAATTGCTTGAGCCTTCCAGACAAAGAGAAGTGAAACCTTTGTTCTAAAATCGGACTCAAATCACAATAGACTAACTTTAAGCATAATTGTAAATAGCCAGCGTAAATAACCTCATAGTTTTGACATAATACTATGTATAATCTGTGATTCTGATTGAAATTCATAATAATTACCATGGGTTCTATCGACTTACCTTTTGTAATGTATTATTTATTACTTAAATTATACTAGGTGTTCACACACCTACTATAATTTCGTAACTAAGAACTTAGATTTTTTGCAACTTAGATTCTCTTATATTTGTGAATAGATATGAAAATGTGTGTGTGTGTTTACTGTAATTGCTCAGCGATGTTATAATAATATGTATTATCTGTGTAGTTTAAATTTGTATAGTCAAAAATTACAAAGTTTCCGGTTTTTGTAAAGGAAAATGGAGTAAATAATAAGTAAATTACTGATTTTGAAGCCAAGTTCAAAATTACAAATCACTTCAGTATATTTTTATTCTGGTAATATAAAAAAACTCTATAGCAAAAAACTCAACTCCATAATTTTTCTTATTCCAATTTTTTTTAAATACATTCTTCGTTGTCGAGGTCGTCCGCGGCGAAGGTGGTGTGATGATCTTGTCAGATATGCAGGCCGCACGTGGCCAAAAATCGCAAAAGACATTTGGAAGGGGAAAGAGGAGGCCTTTGCTCAGCGGTGGGATCTTATTTAGGCTATAAAAAAATATTCTAACAAAAAAATTCATCTGTTTTCATGTCAAATTTTCAGGCGACATTATAGATATTCACGAGAAGCAGGACGACGGCTGGTGGAGCGGCGACCTCAACGGCATCTACGGAATCTTCCCCTCCTCGTACGTAGAAGAAATCACCACCTGCATATAGTTCCCAGACAAGGAGCGGACAAGGCATTCGAAGACAAATGTACGTCTTAGTGTGGCTAACAAACGTGCTGGAAGAGTTTTTAGTCTGTGGACCGTTTGGGCAGAAATTATAACTCTCAAACTATGGGTTGCCGCGGTCAACTATTGGTTGGTTGTCGCGCTCAACTTACTTGGCCGTCAGGAATGCGCCCGTGGGACATGTTTAATACTTCTCTATGGATAATTTCTAATTTCCTACCGTCTGCGCAACTCCTTAGAGCACATGGTCGAAGAAATCGTTAAGTTTTGCACTTAAATGTGAAATGTGAATCGGTATGGTGCGCTGATCTGTGTCATAAGCAAAAATGTGTTAACTGGATAAAAAAGGTAGCCTCGACTAATTTGTAAAAATATTGTTAATTATAATTCTAAACCAATGTATCGTATTGAAATGGAAAAGATTTAACACGTTTACTTTTTTATCCAAAAATGTTAATGATTTGTAAATAAAAGTTATTGCGCAAACCTTATGCTGTAATTGAATTAAAAAAAGTTGTTATTTTTTCTGTAATGTATGAATCACTGACTGTATGTGATTGTATAAAGTTAATTATTATAAATCAGTCGCACTTAGGGTCACTTTCAACTTTTTGATGAATTTAAGTTTTATCGTTAAACTATGCATCATCATCGTACTTTGTTTAAAAATAGGTAAACATAACGAAATGTCCACGATAAATGTAATTCACACATAAAATAACAGTAGATAAAGTGCACTGTATTTATGAAATTAACACCGAATATTTAAATTATTAAATATTATTTAATACGCAAAACAGTTTATCGTAAATTGTAGAATAATAGTACCTATGATAATTGTAATTACGTTAAATGTTAAATGTACTATATGGGAACTTATGTAGGTAAAGTTAAGAGATTTAATATACCTATCATAGAAACTGATGTTGTAAATTATACGATATATAAAATTAAACCAAAGTGTTGTTATATAAATAAATTGTTTAAGAATATAAAACTAAGGAGTGTTTTATTTACAAGGTTCAGTCGCGTTGGGAATATGAAATAAAACAACAATTTATTACTTGTGAGATGACAACAAATTATTTATTAAAATAACGTTCTTAAATACAGTTTTGGCAAGAAGGGACGTTCGTCCAAAAATATCTATGACTATTACCTTTACGCTTACCTTATTATCGTCAGATATTCTCTTATGAGACCGATTAGTTCACCCCTATCACAATCATATCTACTTTGTAGCCGAATAACTTTGTTCAAACAAACAATGTGCATAAAGGGTGTAATGTCGAAGAAAGTTCATTATTACAAGGGCTTTTAGGTCAATATCTCGCACATGTGTTTAAACAGTGACAAAGTTATTCAGCTAACAAGTACCCACATTCAATTTCTCCATCCTACGCTATAGTGCGACGCAACGTCTTTACATTTCTAATTTTGTTCCGAATTCATTGCTCCACGAGACTTTCTTGCCTTTAAATGTCATAGTTTAAAGTCTACCCGGGCGATTTTGACAGATAGGTACAAGTTACAGGGAATTCGACATTTGGGCCGTTCGTTTCAGATTAGGCTGAGAAACTTTGAATATCGTATTCTTATGCAAAGACATACAATTTTGCATCATAATTTGTGGACAATCCTGAGTTTTAGAACCATCGAAGCATGCTTGTACTTCGACTGGCTTGGGATTAAAAACTCTAAGTATCTATCAATATCCCCGGTGGCACTAGACAAGTGACGGAAAAGAAATGGAAAACAATTCCGTTTTAGAATAATTTCGTTAATAACTACGACATCTGCTTATAACTAACCGGCGTAAGCCGAATACAGAATTTTATACAAACATTTGATTACTACGACACCTATCTACTATTAAACATCGAATAGAAATGAATCCAGAAGTACATTGGACCGGATTAGGTTGTATAAGCTAGACAATTATATCCGTAATATACCACAAATAACACTGAAAGAGTCTAAGTTTGAAGTCTTTAGAATAACTTTTGAGCCAAACGAGGTAAGTTATGAGTATCAGTTGTAAATTAATGAAGATTTAAGTTCTGTGACCCACGCAGGGTCCCTCCATCTACCTACGTTAAAGTGTATCAGCTCGCTTCATTTAAATAAACTCAAATATAATTTCATCAAAATCACATTATGTTATTCTTTCAATTAATATTTTTTTTTAATTATACCAAACACCAAAAATAATGTTTGCATCGGTAGAACTGCAAATGGTTGCCCGAATTTATTATATTTTATAACTTTTGATCCGTCTTTTCTCCTTAAGTACAAAAATAGCATTACGTGTTAATTTCTATCATTAAGTCCAGCGATGAGCTCAATGTGAACGAATTGTCTTCTCGGACATCTTTACGACAAGTTGGTTTTGGCAAACACACGTATCTTTTTGTATCATATCGGGTGAAAATATTGGACTATGGACTTTAAGTTAAATGTATTTTTACATGTTATTTACTTTTACCTCTTTATATTTGATACAATAATCCTACATCTGGAAATAGATTTAAGTTACAATCTATATAAATTGGCAGGGTGTGAATGTTAAAAGTTGAATCAAACTTGTCGTAGACAGACATACGAGATGAATCCCGTCGCACTTACCTCCTATGAGTTTGGCGCCCAAACTACGCTGTGTTGTGGACCCTATTAGCGACACTATCCTTCACCCTTACAGTTGTGTTATCTACTTGCATCTAAATTGAACTTGATTGACACTTCGATACTCGGTAACTTAGCATAGTGCCCGTGTGTGAACGCGGTTGCCACGGTCCAGTTGAGCGCGACCACCATGTAGGTAATGGTTGCTTTGGTCAAGTTGAGCGCCACCACAGTATACGTATCTACCTATTGGCTGCGTGGTGAAATTGAGCGTTACCAGAATAAATTGGCTGCCGTGGCTTAGTTGAGCGCGACCAGCTTACATTGGTTGCTGAGGGCAAAATAAGTTGGAAAATCACATTTTGGTTGCCGCGAGCAACGGCATCGGTGGGTACGGCAAATGGAGCACACGGGTATTAGTATCGTAGTGTCAATGAAGTTCTGACACCAAACTCATCTATGCGGTAACTTACCTACATAGCTTAACCTAGCGACCTAGCTGATTAGGCTTGAGTACTCAAACATAAATGCTCTTGTAAATATCGGTCTATCTAGAACGGATGGTTCAGGCTGGTATTAAGGCTAGGCACGCCGTCGCGTGCATCTTAAACTTATGTACAGACTATGAACTGTAAACTGAGCTAGAAAATTCCACGTCAGATTTTGTAGATACTATTGTGTATATTAATTACTTGTGCTCATTATTCTATGTGCATTTAAGTTAAGATTGACTCTCATTGTCACTAGTATATGTTCAGTTACATTTCGGCAGTGTTCGTTTTCAAATCAGCGGGCTGAGTTATTTAAGTTATATGAGATGATTAGAGTTCGAGAGGCCACTGATCGTGAGTCTGACTTCGATTAGACTAAGTGTAGCAAGTGATGAGGTAACCACAAGAGTGGTTTAAGGACAGCTTAACATTGTACGGTAAGACTTACTGACAAGACGGGAAGTTCCATACTTACAACTATTTAGGGATACATGAATCTATTTCAAACATTATACTGTTTAACCTTTTGACCGCTACTGATTTGACGCTACTATTTCTTTACTACACTAGAAGCAACGACACATAAAACTGATATTGTAAACATTTTTTTTTATTGATTTTTTATTTTGTAACTTTTTTTTATGGAAATTGCAGTTATTTTTCTTCAGTGACTAATAGGTGAAACACGAACTTTACGGTAATAGGTTGACGTGAGCAACCGTTTGCCATCACTGGTTGACGTGTGGTGGTCAAAAGATTAAAGTGAAGACTACAGTTCCTTGGGGTTACGACATACAGTATTAATCTAAAAGTGGCAATGTTACACGGCGATGTAGGTATAAGCATTGAGTTGCAAAGGTGAGAAACAAAAATAAAACAAAACTTATATGAAAGATAGAATGTCGATTACAAAATTATATTACTCAAAACATAACAGAAATAAAATAATCGTTATCATTAAAGTGGAATAAATTAGGTACAAATTCTGACAAAAAAAACGATATTTAATAAATTATACAAAATTAAAATAATAAAAATAACCATGCATTGAATAAAATCTCAAAAAATGTGTGTGTTGGATAAAGATAACGGATAACAATGGTATAGTCGTACTTTTGACATGAAATACAAAATAAAGACTAGAAATTGAGCGTTCAAGTGGGCTATGTTTAAAGAGAAAGAAGAACAAAGTACAATAGTAATCTCTTAAACGCGCCACGTATACCTAAGGTTATATAAATCCTACTCGATGACCTACAATATATACACTTACGCCTGCCACGAGACTAATCGCCTGACCTAGTCAAGCATCTAAACACGGAAGGTTGGAAACCAGAATATTTATGACACCAAGTCATTATTTATTGAAAACTCCTTTATAAGCTGCCAGTCACAATTATGCTGCGTACAAGGGACACACAGTCAACTGTAGTAAAAGTTCTACAAATCTAGTCTTCTTTAGACGGACGAGTAATTCGTGAATACACATTAAAAAGAAAGCATTAATTTTTATGAGTTTCAGCATTTTTTAGTCATGTGTTATTTCTCTTGTTTTAAAACAGCTTCGGAATGTTGAGTTTATTTAGAATCATTACATTTTGGATCTGGTTTCGAACCTCTTTAACAAAATACGTTGAAGTGCTGCTAAAATATGAGCACTAGAAACATCTTCACATCAGTACATCGATATTAATCGTTACACAAAGTTTAAACCACATTTAATATTATATACCTGTTTATCATAACTTGCGTATATAATACGAGACGAAAAATATTAGGATAACAAGCAAGATAAAAATAAAACTTATGCTTCAAGCCATGTAACTAAAATAAACTTTGGCCAAAAAATAAATTATCACACTGCGCATAGAATGTAAGATATCGACAGCTGATCATTTGAGCAGATCTAGGGTTTCCTGCTTTTGCTTTGAGCAACTTGTTCACGTAAGCATTCTGAGTGAAACACCTTGTAGTGTCTGTGAACTATCGCACTTGACTATACTCCCAGTGCGTGTGTAAGCTCAAACGATCATGAGCTCCTAAAATAACCTATATAATTTAGCGTTACATTAAAACAACATTACTGCATGCTTTGCATCGCCGTCAGAGGCTCCGAACAAACAAAAGAACGAATAGTACACAAACTAATAGTAGGTCAAGATATATTTTATAGGAAATTCGTTTTCTACTTATACATTTTTAGTTATAATCAGTAATCTAACTTAAGTCTAGACTCTTCATAAGAGTTTACCCGTTCATCACATCCAAATCGCATTGTGCTCTAAAAGTTTCACATTGAAATGCATATAAATAGATTAAATGGACATTTGAAGCGAATTCCATGTTCTGCGTTCACAGAGAGGGAAGGTTTGGCAAGAAGTTGGTAAGAGTCGTGATGGTTGCCCGGGCAACCGCCGCCGTACTACACTACAGAGCCCTCTGTAAATATGTCTTGTGATGCTCAACTATTCTATGTTTGTGATGACTATGTATTTTTGGTGCTGTTCCTATAGCTAAGCCAACAGCGTTGCAGTACTTCGTGACTATTGTACTCACAAAAATTCGACGACTGAAAAGTCGATAGAGTTGTTGTTATTCAAGAAGAGTACGTAAACTATATATATTTAGACACAGTTTTCCAATAACCAATCTAAGTCAGGGTCATTAACCTGTTTGCCCGTAGCTGCAGTTACTGGGAGCTGCTCGTAGTCTTAGTTTCAAGACCAGTCATTGTGCCAACGTTTGTGCGCCAACTGCGTTGGACATTAAGGCCAATGTTGGTTCCAACATACGAAGCTGTACTGTAGTTTGGTTAGAAATGTAAAACATCTATTACAACTTAATACAACCATGTCGCATGGAGTCCAAGACCATGTGATGAGGACGAAGGATGGCAGTGGTTTCGGATATAGGGAACCGTAAATGTCTCGCAATTTGCGTCAAACTAAAAACTAAATAAATAATCCTTAACACTAACTTATATATTCAACTAACTTTGGAATGTTCAGCATTCGTTCATGTTTCGAAATGTAATAGAACGAGACGGGTTCCTGTTCATAAATTCATCTAAAATGTCGCCATAAAATTGACACGAAAATATACTTAAAACTAACTTATTTGGCAATAAATAAATGTAGGCCTTGAACTCCGTCACATGCACAAATCTAGAATAATGATCATAATACAATAATAATCCACATTAATACAAATATACGATTACTAATAATGATAAACGCTAATATGTAATAATTTTATGAGTAGATTCCTCTTACAATAATACTGGGTAAATAGAATAAAATCAATACGATCCGCCGTCTGCCTTACTCCTCCTCCCTTACTCTTCAATTACGTCGTTCTGAAACAAACAAATTATCATTTAAAATGACTTTCACACACAAGGATTATAAACAAAAAAGTGCTATGAAAAATAATGAATGTTATAATGTTGCCCTATGCAAGGAATATAAGTACAGACACTGAAATGATCCCCCCAAGCACCAAGTGTTAATTTGAGAAGGCAACCCTTTCTATGGAAACATTGGTTGCCGAAAAAAAAAATGTTTTATTTGACTGTACGGTGCGGTTAAGAACCGAGTTAGTAAACTTCTACTATGTAAATAGGAAGTATGTTCGATATCTGTTAGGTTTTCGCCCTGGAGGTGAGTTGAAGACATTATGTTTTCTAATAATGAGTCTAAATAAACATGTAAAGTGACGCATGAATAACAAAATGTTATGACGTCATTCGACATTTACTCCGTTAATTAAATGATTATAGTGAAAGGTTGCGGTTGACCTCATTAAATTTTCATCTCGTGAATATCGGAAAATGTTGCAGAGTGGTATGGGTTGAAGTTACCGCGCGGCGCGCGGATACCAAACAACTACAATTGGGTTGAATATTGATTTGGGTACATATTTAAAAACCTAAATAAGCCGTTAGATAGATTTCCAAAAAAATTATACATCACACCTCAGTGTACATTTTAATGCATTACCATTTTTTGCGATTCACCACAGTTGATTTTTTATAATTAAATTGATAAAAGACAAGAACTCAATACTCAATTTTCTATTGCATACGTATCCCAAGTGATTTTTAGTCAAAATGGTAAGTAGTCAATAGGGATGATAACAACATTTGTTTGTCCATTTGACTAAAGACTAAAATTGATGCCAATTTTTTGTATAAATTTTGCGAATGTGTTACGTCGAAAATCCCCTAAATGTTTTAGCAGTTTATCTTTGCAATTTTTTATTCTTCAAAGAAACTAAAAATACGTGTCTTATAGTTTAAAATTATCTATCTGACGGATTAATTAGAGTTTTACTTTTCGTACCCATTATCATCCCTATTATGCGAAAATGCACTTGGCAGATAGGAAAACCTCGTGAGAACGGGAGAACCTTGTGAGAAAGGTAAGCGTAATTAGTTAAAGCATATATGATTTAGGACAGATAGGAAACCTCGTGAAAAAGGTTAGTGAGAAGTTAGAGTTAGTAAGTTTGTGAGAAAGGTTAGTAGAAGTATTATGCTAAAATGCACTTGATAGATAGGAGAATCTAGTGAAAAAAGTTAGTAGAAGCAGAATGTTATATACGATTTAGTGAGTATTCCCCTAAAGATCAAGGTTTTAATATATACCAATGTGATAGGTTAGTGAAGTAGTCTAAGCATATATGATTGAGGACAGATAAGAAAACCTCGTAACCTTTTAGAGGAGATGGCGCGATGAGTTCGATTCATTTATGCAAAACTAGCCCCCAAGTTAGCCATAGACCAGGATAGCTGGAAGGAGGGAAAGGAAGGGCAAAGGCCTCCCGCCTTTGCCCTGCAGTGGGACACTAACGGCTAGTAATAATAATAAGAGAACTTCGTGAGAAAGGTTAGTAGAAGCAGAATGTTATAAATGATTGAATGATCCCCCAAAAGATCAAGATCTAAATATATACCAATGCGATGGTCTACCCGGATCTGGTTGAGGTCGTCGTCGGAGTCGGTGGGCGGCGCGTGCTCGGAGCCGGCCAGCACGGTGAGGTGCGTGGAGTCGCTCTGCAGGGTGCTGCACTCGCCCGCGCCCGCAGCCCCCGACGCCGGCGCTCCAGTTGCCGCACTGCGCCTTCTTCTGCAGGGCCTGCACGTAGGACTGGACGAGGGAATGAAGCGTGAGATATCTATGTACTTGTTGGATGAGTGTTTTGCGGTTGACGACCTTAGGTTAGGTTTTTTTTTAAAGAATATTAAAATTACAACTCAAAGTAAACTTTTTGAGTGATTGGAGAATTACATTTATTACTAACTGTAGCTTCCAAATCGTAAGGGGTTTCCAGCAAAATAAAAAAGGCGAAAAGATGTTAGCCGATTCTAAGCCATTTCAGAGGAGTACGGTAAATAACATTGTGAGATGAGAATTCTATATACCTTTAAGACAAATAGGAAACTAATATTGTTTTTTTTTTTCATCAGTCTTTAATTTCAATATTCTAATGTACAAACATACCATTGAAAAACAGAAAGAAAAGAGTAAACTTATAAAAAATCATATAAAATCTTTTTTACTCAAAATTGAACCCAGAAAAGTCAAAGAACAAGAAGATTTAATATATAGTAAGTGTATAATACATACCTGTGAGATGACATCGCCGTGTGCGGTGCGCACTTGGTACAGGTACCGGTACTTGCGCTGCTTCAGCTCGGCGCGCTGCTCGCGGGTGATCGGGCGAGTCTGCTGCGCCTTGAGGCGACGCTTCTGGGCGCTTATGCCTGCGTAAAATAAAGAATATTGCTATAAGTAAAATTATGGAAAACCAGCTCAAACTGTTCCAATGTTTGATATCTTTCTATCGGAAATATTGCCCAAGTGTGGATTTAGGTACAATTCCTATTATTTTTCTTCTTTCAGATACTATTCATCATTCATCACCAATCATACATCATCACTATTCATCATATGTCATTACTATTCATCATACATGTTCACTATCCATCATACATCATCACTATCCATCATACATTAGTTCCTCGTCATCCATTATATTCATCACGACCGATCATCATTCATTCAACACCAATTAGTCAACCATCATGAATTTGGCAGAAAAAAAACATAATTATTTAGTAATTAACAGGCACTCTAGTTTATTCTTCTTTCTTTTTTCTTCTTCTTCTTTTATTTCTTCTTCTATTTACTCCTTTCAACCTCTGTAATTACAAAAAATAACACGATAAACACTAACTTTGCTCATGGTAGATGCCGGTTGGCGGTGAGCGCGCACTGTGCGGTGAGGCCGACGATGGTGGCGGCGGGCCAGGCGGCCAGCGTCAGCCACGACAGCCGGCACGGCGGGGCTACGGCCGGCTCCAGTTTCGCGCGCTCCCACAACTGGCACACAACAAAAATGTGTGTTTTAAACGACAAACAGAAATAAGTCCTTTATTCGCAAAATAATTCAAAATTTATTTTGTCCCGACGTTTTGGTCGTCTAAAATATGTCATGTGTATAAGTCGCGAAAGTATAAAAATATTAATAACAAAAATGTGAGTTTTGATAGATAACACTACTACTTCCTTCTCAGAGAGAAAAGGCTAAGCTATAATACTTTTATCATCAACCATCGTCTTTATCATTCCAGATCGGAATAACTCACTGATGCGTAAAAGCCATCTGATGTTGGTATTCAAACAAAACTTTACGATTGCTAAATTAGGAAAATCCAAAAATTATATCAAGAAAAACAATTCATTGCTAAGTAGGATTAGAGGCTAGACAAACTTTTTGATAACTAAAAATAAGAGCTATTTAAAGCTACAGGCCGATAGTTTGACGGAGTCTGACCTGGCTGAACTTAGAACGCTCAAGTTGTATGTAGACTCTTCTGAAATAGACTTGTATGAATAAAGTCGGACGGCTGAACTTTTAGCAGCGAGCGCCCAACTCCCACGCTACACTCATTAAGCAGTTTACCGACAGTTCAATTCGAAGACAATCAAAGTTATTTGTCTGCCGATAACAAATCGGTAACGCTTTCATGCATTCACATACTTATTCAGAGATTGAATAAACTATCGAGATTAAACGTCCAATTGTGGTTATACGGATAAATTATGTAAGCGTAAATCCCATGATAAAACAGGATTTGATGTTATATTATTATGTTGATGATGATTATGATAATGATTGAATTATATATTATGCTAATATTAGATGTTTGATGTACTATGAGGTTATTTATCAAATTTAATTTGCATTGTCCATCTCAAAAAGCAATTGTAGTAATAATATAAAAGGATTTTTGTGATTTCGTGATGTGGTCTTTTTCAATTCCATTCGAATCTTAAAGATGGTCAAAGAAAATTTTTTTTAGAGTTCTCGTAAGAAGTTTAAAGTTACTAAATTAAATCAAGTATTATAAAATGTTCCTATACAAGTAAAAAAAAAATCAAATTTAATAAATCAAATCATAACTGTATACCCAAGCTATAAAAAGAATCGCGGCATCGTACAGACATAATTACAGTCTTGATAAATCAATCGTACATTGATATCTAACCTAGATTTCCTTTAAACCGTTTATCCTGCTTAACTTATTCATGGTTGAAGTAGAAATACTTTCTGTAGTAGCGACTGACAGACCGGCGTCGTTACCCGATACATTTTTGATGCACCCAATATACATATAATGTAACAAATGGAAAAACGACTGTTGTGTTTGAATTAATACCTATGGAATATTTCATTGAGGCAACGTGGTAAAATCTAAAAGTGTCGTAGTACAGGTTTCTAGTAATTAAAGCACGGAAACTATTAATTTCTAACTGTGTAGCGAAAGTTTGACTGTTAATTAATAATTAAGCGTCAGAGACAATAAAACGCAGATGTAATAGGCTGGAGTACAACAATAAGTAATTTATTCAGCTTGCAGTTAATATAAAATGAAATGAGAATAATACGCGAATGTTTTCATACAGTGTCATGTAAGGGACGCTGATTGAATTTCCGCAAGGCGCCCCACTTAGATCAGCGCGAGGCGACATACACACAAGGAATGCATGTGACGCGCGGATTACAATACAAATCCATTACTTGGTATAAAAACTTTCTCTACACTAGAATATTTTCTTTTAATGTTCATTTAGTAAATTCGTGGGAAGATCACATGATATCGCAGTGAAGGTACACCTACACATGATCCCACACCGGCTAGACTATTACTTACGTCACACTAATTACGTGCATCGTACGGACATTCACCTTACCTTCTTCAAAAAATAATAGCTGGAACCAAAAAATAAAATATTGGTCCTCATATACAAACTTCGATCATTTAATTCTTTAAAATTAATCGGTTTTATTTAAGAAACTTGTTCGTTTCCGTACACAGAAGCTGTTTATCTGCTAAAACACGTTATATAAACGTATAATTATATAAATAACTGTTATCATTCCAAACGTTACTGCCTAAAGTCCATCAGCCGTACGAAAGAAAGACATTAAACAAGTAAATAATGTATAAAACTGTACTGACCCACTTCAACATCATCATTCTCTCGAAGAAGTAGTCAAGGGAAGTCGCGATCACTGCGCCGCCGTACACACTCGTACCGAAGATAGTAAGCACTGGGAAATACAAATAAAATACTTTATATATACGTACAGAAATAAACCACAAAAAAAAACATTTAAAATATGTACGTTTTGAAGCAAAACGAACGCGGAACAGATACGTCGACGTACTTATGAATAGTGACGTAATCGTACGTCGAGTGAAGTAAATTCAAAATAAAATAAATCTTTAATTTATACATTACATGTAAAAGACGGACTACCGTATTTGCTCACCTACTTATATACATAATTTTGAATTTAAAGTATGAAAAATATTGAGTATTTAAATAATAATAATAGCGGTCCAGACCGATTTCGGCCACGGCGGCCAGTGTCACTATGACACTAGCCAGCTACGCAGGACATATTATAGTGCACAAGCGTGTGCCGCATACACAGGTGCACTCTCTGTTCCTTTTACTCTCATAGCCCGATGGGACGGTAATCCGACACGACCGGAGAGAGATCAGGCGCAGGACCCACATTTTTACGTGCCTTCCGAAACACGGAAGCTGTGATATTTATTTCTTAAACGCACACAACATTCGAAAAGTCGGTGCGCGCCGTGGGGGATCGGAACTCAAGACCTCTGACTTAGCAGTCCTACGGTCTTGCCACTAAGCTATCACAGCTTCACAGCTTAAATAATATTGCATGCCTGAAACTGGTACTGGTTCTGTTGTCGACGAGTTTTATATCGTATACTTGATTTATTTGTAGATTCTTATTTTAGGCAAAACACCATTACAATAATGTAAATAATAACCGACTGGTTTATCTTCCCTTAATCCGTTCAAACTAGAATTAACAAACAGTATAGCAGGAAAAATATCTATTAACAGATATCTTTAAGGTTTGTATCTGTACAAGTTTCTCAGAATTCTAGTAAAGTCCGTCAAATCTAGCAAATACGTTTAGAAAAATCCCAACGTTCATATTAAAATATTAAAGTCGAAATAATATTGAGATCACTCGTAATCACAAATTTAACACACAATTTCAACAAAGTTTTCCGTAAAATGATATGCCCAGCTAGTTAAAAGTTTGACTAGCTACAATACGTAACGTAGCTACAAAATTATCCTTAATACGCCTCGCACCTGTATTTAAACTAATTTTATATGAAAAAACTATACAATTAAAACATACACTTATCGCATGCAACGGGCGAGAGTCGTACATTACAATCCGTTGCATGTGTTGAATCATTTAATTACTAAAAATCACTAAATATTTTAAACCCAAAAAAAATAAACAATATACTGTCAACGATAACATTCGATAGTGTTACTCACAAATTTTTATACCAATAACTTGAGTGAGGCATGATTTTATAATTATTAAAATAAAAGTATCCCATATCATATTCCTTTTCATACTTTAGACGCACTTTAAAATCAAAATCCTTTAAATAAACCAACATAGGCAAAAGGTCTATCAAATCACTGTCAAAAGTTTACTCTATTTAGATTTGGTGAATTAAAAAATAAAACAATACGACCATAAATATAAACCACAACTAAATTAAATGATATGCAAGACAAAAAAGTTTTAAATCAAGTCGTTGTCTGAGAAGAAATAAATATTAGCTCCAAGGAGTACGCAAGGCAAGATAAACTGGAAATCAACGAGTGTTTGCACAAGGTGTTGCATCCGCAATCTCTTGGCGCCGTGTAAAGCAAGTCTAGGTGATCAATTAAAACGATCGTATTACAGCCGAGTGTTTGCTTTGGTACACGATAGCTTCCCATTCATTGCTAAATTAAATTCTCTTCTTTAAATGTAAAGTAAGACTACAGAATCAAATGAACCCAACAAGGTTTTATTTACCAAAAGACTTAAAAAAAAATGAGAATGTTAGGGTTAAAATAAATGCACGCGCACATACATTAACAATTACAATAGTAAATATGAATACTAAGAATATAAAATATGAATATGAAAATTACAATGACTGGGACAACAACCCGAAAAGGCAAATACGGCCTGAGCACGACGATAATTAAAAATGGATATGTAATAACACACGACGAATTGCCAAAAACTTTAATATCAACTATACAGAGTTCGAAACAAAGGGCTCATTCCAGGAATGCAACGTGATAAAACAAAACCCGGTTATAATTTGAACCTGTTTCAGTACACGGAAATAAAAATAAAATGCCTGAAAAAAGCTAGCCAGTTCTCGTAATAAAATTGAGCTTCTCAAAATCAAATAGGAGGATCAAATTTATTTTCGGTATAGACGAAAAACTGTGTGTATTTCGGATTTCCATGCAAATATTCGGTATTTAAAATATCGGGCTTCTCCGAATGCGATGTATGTAACTGAATATTTCGGTTTTTCATTTTTGAATCCCGGCAACCCAAATATATAATTCGCCATCTCAAACTCCCCTCTGCGTGTTGCGAGTACGTGAGAAGTCCACCGACGCCCAATAAATTAACTTTGATATTTCCATTCGAACAAATCGATATGGCAATTAAAGTTAACGGAGACTTATTGAACTTTTATGAATAAGGGGATGAACGCGAAACCTATGAACCGTCCGCCGTCGTCGCGAGAGAGCGATGCTAATGTACCGACGTCCTACAGTCAGGTGAACCTTATTGATACCTCATCAATTAACTACACCTTCACAGCAACGACGCGAAAAATATATTGTAAAAATAAAGATATAAGTCGTTAGTACAAAGTACCACTCCGAAATGCTTATTTGTGAAAGAGAGGCACTTGATACTGAGAAACAATTTGAGAAATTAATATTTTTAAGTAGCCGATTATATTTGAAGTATAATCCTACGTCTTGGAAAATTCTTGTGAAATATAGAAATATTTCCTTCGAGAGGCAATTGGAATGAACTGAAATTTCTTCGATAGCTTCCTAGTTTGATCTGTACTTACCTGAAGTTTAAACTATTCTAGCGAACTGATAGTTGATATTGCAATATGATATCTTCTGATAACATTGTAATTACGTACGTACCTACTTCACGCTAAATACTAATCGTCTAATATGACATCTAATTATGGCGTCTACAATAATAATTAGCGCAGCATAGATTGTATGTCACTGTTAAAGCAATGATTAGTTCGAGACACAATTACAGGAAGTCTCCGATGTCAAACATGGCATTTAACCCATGCCGAGAACAGCAAATTACATAATAAATATAAATGATTGTGTTGCATGATGGATAAACCATATAACACACTGCCCTATTTGCGTCACCAGGCTTTCATAATTGAGTTAACAATTCCGTAAATAAACCTTAATTGATATGGCAACGGCAGAAACCGCAGGATACCATTACGTATGGCATTCTCTTTCTCTGCTTGTATCGCTGCCATCGATCGCCGCGCGGACTGCGGTCACTGTTTACCGTGACAGCACACTGTTAATGCATACCTAGGTGTGATCGTCACGTCTCTCAGAGCTCTCCAACATGAAGATTTACCGCTGTTGATGTTGTTGCAATGTTTTACTGTTAATATTTACTACATAAGCTTCCCAGCAGCTGCCGAACACCGAAGTAGAAGTTTATAAGCTTTTGAGTTGCACGAAATTGCAGGAGCGTACAGTCTTTGATGAAGGTTTCCCGATTATTTTAGCAAACAAAAACGGATTTTCGCCTGCAGAGGTGTTGCAATATTTTAATCCTATTTCCGGGGACTGAATTTTCATAGTGCGTCATCGCTGTACGAGGGATGCGAACGCGTCTCAAAGTCCGCTAGTAATTTGCTGGTGTGGAAAGGCTCGACCTATATCTTGTGTACTAACGGGAACAACTCGTGCTTTACTCTCATAAATATCTGCACTTCTCGTACATGGCATACATACAAAAGCACTCACACAAACTTATCTTTGTAAACCTGAGTTGAGAGAAATAATATAAGCCTCTGAAACTTGAGATTGCGAATAAATCAATATTTTTAGAATCCAAGTCTTATAATAGTCGAGCAAATAAAATCATTTTTAAAATTCTCATTAAGCGCTAGTAGCAGTACCTATAATAGGTACTGAGCGACTGCAGCCCTATCTGACCTCGGCAACCTAGTTACCGGGGAACACGATGCCCGATACGACGGAAAAACAAAAAGCACTGCAAACGACCTTTTAGTCAGAACTTTCTTGATCCCGCAGTACTATTCAAAGGGATAAAATATAAATTAGCTGTCAAAATAAAGTTCAAGAAAGATTAAAATCATTTTTCATTTAATGTAATTAACGCAAGCTTTACCTGACAAAAGAGCGAGAGAGTTTCTCGCTAAATGTCACTGCCTTGCGACATAATAAAACCCATGCCTTTGAGTTACAATTAATATATCACGTATGCAGCAGCCTCTATGAAACTCTAAGTTTAATTACACAAAGCGCGCATGGATAGGTGCTATAGGTACAGATATCGTACGATAGGAATGCTGAAAGCTCAAAACTCGCCTCGTGTTACAGAGGCAGCTCATTAAATTGGATCTTAGCTCGATTATTATGCCATAGTTTCTTGTCAAACTCCTGGAAACTGTATCTTGGTGAATTAGTGTTTCTCAGAGCATTGTTAGATGTTGCAGCTCGCTAAAGTAAGCGGGGATCTGCCGAACTCCGGCAAACAAATAATTGGCATTATTCGAATATATCCTGTTGTTCGTTGGCGTTCATTTTCACGAGTAGCTTTACGTGGAACGTAACCATGGAAACTGCGCTCGCTGCAAGGATTAATCTTTGCTAAGTACCCAGTTAGTATTAGCAATAAGCTGTTGAGTGCTTCGCTGCAAGCTTTGTTTATTGCTGGTATGTGGAATTAATATCGATGTATCCGGTTAATTTGATTGGTTTTCACAAACAGCGCCGACGACAGTCGCATCAGATCACAATATTAACGTATTCATTAGTTTATACGGAATCGATAACCTTTTATTTAATTGTGGGATAATCTTGGATAACCTGCTTATTGTTACCTACATAGCAATCATACGCGAGTCATACATAATATATCACTATCACAATATTATCAGTCAGATAAGATAGCGGCCTTACCTTTCTTCCAGTACAGGTTGATGACAGCGAAGAATATGCCTGAACAGAGCAAGACTACAACACAGAGCCAGTACTGAAACAAATCAAACAACATTAATTAGAACACATACAATAGAGAGGTCACTGAGAAACTAGATATCGCATCCGGATAACTCACAACTGTTGATATCATTAATTTCCAATGCAATCGTAATGAATATAGTTCGGAAAGCAATCACGAATACCGGGACTTTGCAACTCAACACTCGTACATATCCAAACAGATATTCGCACAAATAGCATCGCAATTATTTACTTTGAAAATATTCCACCTGGAGGTGTTATTCGTATAATTTGACCCAGTTTAGTTATTGAGAAACCTGTCAGAGGCAAAGTAGCATAAAAATGATGTTAAGCAACAATTTATATTTACCCGCAGTCGGGTCAGTTCAACATACACTTTTAGAACTTGTAATATAGCAAGTGATGACATTAAAGCAGGCACGGGTTGCGTTACGTGATATTTTAATGTCAGATTATTCCGCCAAGGTTCAAAGTTAAGTAATAAATAGAAAATATTGTGCATAATATCCCGGGCCGGCGTCACACGGATCGGGTTCTTTTCTCTTGTTGAATGTAAGGGGAGCTCAAAACAATGCTACCGTAAAGTCACTACTGAAGCATAACACTCATTGTATTAAAGCAGTTGTACTTTATACATAGTCCTTTTGGTTACTATGACACTTGCCGGTTCGTAACAAATTTATGACCAACTTTGGCGTTGAAAAATCAGTTTACCAAACAAACTGGTTGATAATTAAAAAAGTTATGTTCTCTTTAATATATGCACCGACGAAAGTTTTTAAGCTACTAAAAACGAACAATGCACAAGCAGTTGCACGCTGTTACCTCATCTACCACAAACGGCATTAAGTAATCATTTTAGTAAACGACTAACGCGATTCGCCCAGAACGCCAACTATTATAAAACCTTGTATTTTTCATTCGCAAAGCAACGGGCGAATATTGGTACATAAAGCCCCAGCTAAAAATAGACCAACCCCGTTTTTAACGAAGGTGTTGTGGGATTCAACACAGTTTGTGCATCATTACTTTGATCACCAATCACTTTTAAGCTCGGATGGTGTTTACATCTTCACAAGAAACTTCTTGATAGCATTTTATGAGAATGCATGCTTTTCCACTTGAAGTTTTCAATAAAACATTAATATTATTTAGATTATACAATATAACTAGCGAGGCGCAGCAATCGTTTTAAAAACAAACACCATTCGATATTACAGACAACACGCTCTTGAAATCTATTTTGATATCGTTCAATAATAAAACCCATTCGCTGTGCGTGCGCCGTACATGCAATGAGAGGTCGGAAACAACGTTTGTGCATTTACATATTTCCAATGTTGGTTCCATGTATGACATTATAATCGCAGCCCACTCTACCGGACAGACAGAAACAGTAATAAGTTTAACAACTTTTGTGTTATGATTGAGCGACACAAATGGAAGCATCGGCTCGTAACTCTGTTATTGTGAGGTTTGCCCTCGCGTGCACTCTGCCACCCAAATTGTTTCCATTTAGACCTAATATTTCCGCATCTTTAAATTGCAGAAGTCTGTCTATAACAATACACGTAACAGGGTTCAATATACTTTATCGCTTTGTTTTTGATAAAAAGATGATAGCGCTAATATCCACAGTGACACAGATAGGAATATAAATTCTTGTTTTATGAACGCGAACTAGGTCCCCAGGTAGTTATTTTCGTTTAGTTACCAGCAGGGGTTACTAGGTACCAAGCTAGACTGCGAACGTGTGATTGAATTGCAAAATTGCAGTTGATTGCTTCCCAACCAATCCTGGTGACATACAATCCTCTGCAATCGACGTAATTGGTATGAGGTGAATCGCTCTTTCAGATAAGACGTTCAAACAATGTATAGCCATGAGACCCGATTACGTCAACATTCCTATTTATTCATGTGACATAGTTGTGGGACCGACATCTTATAGGTGAGCAACAGGCACTGCTCGAGGAGAGCTAGTTCGGTAAGCACGGGGTACAATTAAATAGCAATGACATTCTATACTTTCGCCTTGCAACACATTCGTTAATCGGGCAACTCGCATCGCTAAAACGTGTTCATTAATAAATCATCGTTTGGATTTCACTATCGTTCGTTAATTTCACTTTCACCCAACTTGATTGATAAACCTTTATCTAGTTTACGTAACAACTTGTTTTTATTATACAATAATTAATTGATGCTTAAAGCAATCAAGATTTTGTATATGTACAAACATTATAATTACTAGTTTGCAAATACTATATTTCTGCAAGTTACGTCAATTCTGAGAATTGGTTGTTAGTCACAGAAAACGTCATCTGTTCGCCATTACATCCTTGATCGGTAAACTAATAGTGAACAGGTAGGCGAAGCTTCGAGTTAACCTTTGATGTTTATTCACGGTCGCCATCTAAATAAAATTAGAATAAGCGAGAAGAAAATCAAATTCTAGAAATACTAACTAGGTTATAGAAGCCGAGCTTAATAAACAAGTCGACTCGTGGCTCAATAAAGTAGTTACAGAGAAAATGACTTTACTTTTATGACATTCGCAATGCTTTGTAAATAGACATTAAAATTGAATTCGCTGTTTTTTTAAGCCCTTTTTTTCATTATACTATATGTAATAATGTAACACGCCAGTAAATGATTCGTCATACATTTGACAACATAATGATTCCAGACATGTATGCGTTTTTTTGTAGTCTCGAGACAGTGGAAACTATACAATTAAAATATGTTCCTCAAATGCAGTAAGTCGTTCGTTCTTTCTAAATTTTTAGAGTCGTGGTCGATGGACTCAGGCCAGTTGAATGACTGTTACACGCTTAGGCACTTATGAATAATATAGACTTAAATTGTCTAAGCGGTACCACTTTAAACTACTTTTACATTCGTTCAGACCGAGTGAGTACCGCCATGTAAACGAGTAGTGATTCCGAATCCAAATTTATTTGCCGGCCGACTAGCTGATGCAACTGTTTTATATGCTACTAATGATAAACAAATAATGTCCCCGTATTTTTGTACTCTTTGAAGAGTAGTGTTTGATATTTTAAAAAACAACCTCGTACAAAACTGTCCACATACACGGTATCATTTGTTGGTTTAAGCGTCTATTGATATAGCCATGTTTTAGTTACTCAATGCACTGCCCAATAAATTTAAACAAATCTCTCAATGTTTCACAACTACCCAATTGGGTTCTGTAAACAAGGAGGTAGTACTTTGTTTTTAATTTCCTACTTTTTATCGTGTCATCATCTAATTGGGTCGGCTCAGACTAGTTATTCATATTCGGACCATGTCAGCAAGGTTCCAATCCCAGTACTATCACGCAAGATGAGTTACTTCAACATCGCTACAGGAATATTCGAAAAGAAAACACCAGCAGCAACGCGCGCTACCCACGCGTGTAAAGAAACTGAATAGCTACTAGTGGTTCGTCGTACTCATAGTTCTAATAAATATAATAGCTTCGAACTCCGCGAACTCAACAAGAAAATATCGAATTAAAAGAAGAAGCATTTTACCGAATATATCCAGGAAATCAGTAGCAGAAGCAATACAAAGCTCCAGGAGATGATGGGAACGAAAATTTAGCGAAAATTCGGAATGTTCTTCAATGAGGCTCTAGTTCATCAAGAACTACCTGCCACAATAATGACTCAGGAGTGGCAACAGTACGATGGATCACATTTTTGCAGCTACAGAAAACACGAGAATATACAACCTTGCCTTTGTGGATTATGAGGAGGCGTTACTCCGTGGAACATTGGGTTGTGTGTGAATGCTTCGAGAGCGACGAAACTGTCTAAAGACATGTATGGCGCTGAATTCTATTCCATTTAGATGATGACGATACGAAAGTCTAACAACAGCATCTGCTTGAGTAGACTTGAGGATGATTCTGGACAATACTAAGTGGACAGGTCCCACAGACACGGTAACGGTCTCAATACAGGGAACCACCTCAGAAGATTTGAAGGAATATATCTTGGCCATATGCCCCGTTTGGATGGGAGCTTTCGGGAATGAATGAAGCAATCACGCAGTAGAAGTGGCGCTGGGTCGGTCAAGTATTGTAGAGACAGGCAGACTGACAGGACAGGATAGACAGGGAGACACACTAGCTACCAGATGATCGGGCGATACTAAGAAGACGGCAGGACCGACCTGAATAAAATAGGTCTTTGACCGCAAAAAGTAGAAAAATATGCACAAACTCATGCTGAAGAAGAAAGAAGAGATACAAAGTATACTTTTAACTTTCTATCGAGTACCATTCAGATTCATTCTATTTATAAAGAGATAATGACCGATTACAGTGTGACCTAGTTGTTCATATCTCACTGCGACTACGACCCTATTCCTACCTGTTTGTTAATCATTACTATAGCGCTAATCAATATTAGATCTGATTCTGTTGTTCTCAATCGAACACGGATAGCAACAAGTCATCTAATTATAGTTAAATGATTGGTGTTCTTTATTAGCTTGCAGTAAATGAAACTAGAGATGAAAACTAATGGAAGTAGCTGATTATGTTAAATGCAAACTAAGTTATTACATCGGCATCTTTTGTCTTGCAAAAGTGAAAAGTTTTAGAGCTCACCAAAAAATAGTTGTGTTCGAGAGGTAGCTGATATTTTCCTCAAACCGCCAATCCAGGAAATACTTTGCATTTGTTTATCCATTTATACCCGTATTTCAACAATACTATTAGGATTTAAAATAGACAGTAAAAGCATTTCTTATTCCGTAATGCAAGCGAGATAATCAAATCGGAGAGTAGTCCGCAGTTTCTTCCCAACGACAATAGTTCTGCTCTTATGAGTTTACAGTACAGGTATCGCTTTAATTTTAGCGTTGTGAATAGTCGAATCAGCTAGTCACTGAGTAAAACACATTTCCCCGTACATGTAGGGTCGTATCGTGTCGTGAATGAATGCTAATCAGTTACAGCGACTCTAATAATCACTGCACATTCATACTGTACTATTGTTTCATCGCGGATATCGGTGTAACCGTAAAAAGAATCGATACCACGTTTATGGTGAAAGGTATAATTTAGACCTACGAATGAGTCAGTACATTAAACTACTTTGTATAGAGACCATTATAGAAAAAGCATTTTCTTCTACAAAGTAACAGGTTTAATTATATTCGTTCAATATGAGTTTCTTAATTGACACACAGGCGTGCTATCTACATCTATCTACAAAGTAAATATCATTATATTCAACCTTGTTTACAGAGAGAATGTAGTTGTAAAATTTTCTGTTCATGGGCGAGCGTATTGCTTTCAGAGCTCTCGGAAAACTAAGCTATTTCTTTTTTAGTTTTTATATTTATTTATGTTTTTTAAATTACTGTAAGCTTACAACATGTGCTTGGAATCAAAAGTTGTACATTGTAAGACTGTTAACATTCGATTCATCCGCCGCCCGCGGAATTGTTGATACGATAGTCGATTGTTTCTTACAACAATGCTTTCGCTAATTAGCAGCGATGTTAATCTGAATCATTTATACGCACATAACAATCGTGTGCTAAATATGTAGTAATAATTTAATAAAGATTCTTTGTCAGAAGCTGTTAGGTACTAAATATATGGTTAGGTGAATTGAGTGTTTCCCTATAGTGTGACAGTCAATCATTTGGATTACGAAATTGCTCCGAAATCTCATATCGAAACATGAATGGTAAGTAGCCACTGAATTAATGCGATATTCGAATTGGATTGGAAATAACGACAATTTGTGAACGAATAATTGGTGTCCACTCTATAAAAAAGGTGCACAAATAAAGTTTGCTATGAAAATTCCGCACAAAGAAAACACAGTACAATTTCACAGATTAATAAATCCTTTTAAGGCTGAGTCAGAAGTCGTTTTAGTAATAATTTGTCCGTCGGAAAGGATGAAAACTGGGATTTAAAAATCTAGATACAAACTTCGTTGGACAAAAAATATTACAAAGCAAACTACGAATCAACGTTGGCGAATGTTTCCAATTCATTATTCAGATGGATATTAAAGTTACAAAATAAACGTAGCAAAACAAACCCATCGGATAAACGAGCTTTTAGAAGCGAGTCTCTTTACATAAAATCCGATACTAGTTTATAGAGTCGTTTAAAACCGGACTTGACAGATATTATCTTGAAATCACGTTGACTTCTTGAATCGTAAATAACGATCTACAGAATAGCGCTCGGTTATAAAACGGTTCAACAGATGTTCACGTGCGGTGCAGACATTAAGGTCTTACGTACGGGATGTAACTCAAGTGTTCGACCGACGAATTTAGGAGTCTCCAAGCGACTACTGCACACTCTCATACATTTATACGTGGAGACCGAAGTACTTCTGTATCGCACACTGCCGTTGCCTAGTACACGACCGGCTTAAGACCCGAACAATCGGACAACCCCTTTGAAAAACAAACATAAGCTCCATTGTATGCCATAATTCTTATTCAAAACATCATCTTGACCAATTGATGCTGCGAAATGTGTTAACAGGCTCTCAAATGAAACCAGTTTCTTAAGGTCAAGGGTCCATTTGTATCGCAGATTCGCACCACAAAGGAACATAAAAGAGCATGTTGCATTGTCAGTGTACTCGCTCCCGGTTCTTAGTATATCTACGCTATTGGCTGAATGCTCGACTCGATCTTTAATACCTTTTGTCGCCGCAAAGTCTAAGGCCGTCTCTATCATTTGAAGATGTTATAGAGCGGCAGATAGACTTTTAAAGGCGGATTTAGACTTTAGATTAAAGTTGATTCAGTGAATAATGGGGCGCTTTTGTAATTTACTTTTTGTACAATTCCATCAATGGGAATAGTTTTTGTTATCTTACGTAAACCGTATGGGAAAGTGTCAGTGTCAAAGCGTGCGCATTGTTCGTTGTGACGAAATCCGATTGCGTTTGTATCGCGCAGATAGATAACTGGTATAAATAGTGGGAGATCGAATAGCGGTGTGTATGCATCTGGGAGTGAAACATATCGGAGCATGCAATCGAGGTCACATTATATTGTTAGACGCAACTATAGATACTAAACGTCCATTGATTTAATGACTGTTCAACGTAACGTGCTAGCAGCAACACTTTAAAAACAATACGAAGAAATTCATACACTGTGAGCATATTATATATTGTTAGTACACCCGTGTGCGCTCACAAGCACTAACAACTCGTGAAGATGTACGGGAGATGAAAATAATAGAGTGATAGAAGCACGTACTTCCGTAGCGTGTCGACACGCTGCAAACATGTACGAATGATTTAAAAACACCTCTCTGCAAGCCCTCGACATCAAAGTAGAGCGTTTCGCAGAATATCAGAATTCAGCGTTATTATGTTCTACTAGTTACATTTTAATTGCTTGCTGTCCGCTTTTATTTATTTCCAATTCCAATAAGCGCTATGAAAGAAATTTATTGCAGTTATATTTTACAGGAATTCCTTTGAACTGATATTTTATTTTTTATTTTTATTAAGTTGTAATAAAATTTGAATTCAAAAGTCAATTCCATCTCTTAATTAGATTTTCTGATGGAAATGAAAAATGTGTTTATAAAGGAATATGTGTCAAATAGCGACGGAGTGCGCACCTACTGACACGAGATAACAATGAATCACTTGGTACAAGAATCGATGAGTCTGACGCACTTAATTCGATGGCTAACCAAAATACACGAAATTCTTGCGATGTGTCACTTACAACACATAATAATGTTATTTTATTTTCAGTATTAATTTACTGAAGTCATTAGTCTTTCTCGAAATGCTCGTGTTATTTAGGTCATTTTTACAAGAACGAACGACTCTTGAAAACTGCATATGAAACTGCAAAAACAACCTACTGTGGAGTGTCACATCACTTAGGTACAAACACTCTTGAACCCCGCTGAAAACTTGTTAAATAACAATATTCTAGGTATTTTTAAACACTCTTGGCTCGGCTGTCCGATCATCTGTTTGGTCGTCGAGTTTCGTTGCTGGCCGTTTTACAGGCAGACATGAAAATTGCAAGCTAGTGACACACAAAATATATCATAAAACACGTTGGAACCTAAAATAGTAAAAAAAGCATCATAACGTAAGAATATGCAAATACTAACCGTAGTCGGGCGGGTGTCCAGGAAATGATCGTAGATGGCAAGGCCGGCGATAGCCAGCAGCACGCCGGTGTGGAAGCCGGTCACGAACAGCCCCACGTACTGGATCAGCATAGTGATGAGACCGAACAGTAGGCCGGCGCACAGCGCTACACCTGCCACAAAACAATACTTCAGTCCGACCTCCCAGCGCTGGCTGTAATTTCCTACTCTTGCATGTAAACAGCGGTAAATTAACACATGCAAATCCTATTACCCTAGCCGCTAGCTAGCCTACCGCTACCACTGATTCGATAAAGGAGCCCGCGGAATAAAACTCTTTATTGCATATATCAAACTTAATAACAGTAAAGTCATAAAGGGAATATTTAATAGACGAACGGCAAACAAATACGGACAGTTTCAAGTTCCTTCTAGGCATAACTAATTTAGTGAATGGGAATCGTAATTTACTTACCAACGTTCCCGTAAGGAGGCATCAGGTATTCCTGCAGGCAAATTAGATACACGATAGCCGAGCCGAACGTGAAACCCGTAAGGAACATGCTAGCTTTGAAGCATCGATAGCCTGAAATAGACAATTTAATTAGCAAACATAATAAACAACAAAGTTAATTAGCTATCTCGGAATTCTTATGAGCTTTACTAAACTACTTTTTCATACATAATTAGACTTAATTAATGTAAATGAACGATCTTTATTGCTTTAATACGCTTGGGAAAAGATTTCTTTATTGAATTGTGGATCTGAAAATACACCTTTGAAATAAAATACTAAACTGCGCCGAGAGAAGGGCTGTTTCTAATAGTGTCTACGAAATAAACATTTATACATATGTAGGTATAATTATTTCTTTGGATGTATCAAAGCGTCTGAATTGTGAGGGTGACACTCGGTACAATATTCTGAATATCAGTTCATTTACCTATTAAGACCGTTGGAAAATTATGCAGACGGGCTTTGTGTTTGGTTCAACAATAACTTGTTCAAGTACCTTTAAGGTGTCGAAATAGATGCTAATACTTGTCCGTGTTTTCGTACATACTGTTGAATGTATAGAAAACAAAATTAATATACTTTGTTAAACAAAGTGACAGTGTGACATGTGTAATTAATATACCAAGTATATTAGATTGTGTAGATTAAACGCAACTGTAAATAATAATTTAGATACAAAAATAAACCTAGTTTATCGAAGTGAAGTCTAGCACCTATAGGTCGTTGAAGTAAGGGTCGTTGCACAGCCGTCCATGTCAATGATATGAACGAAAGAGTACGATATATTAGAAAAGGGAATATATATTTTGAACTAGCTTTTGTCCGCGGTATCACCTCCTTTTAGCTGTTCTTTGCGTATAAGGAACCTGCTAAATTTTAAGTTTTGTAGATGTTATAGTTTTCAAGATTTTGTAGTGGAGAGCGATATTTCGCTTTAATGTAAATACATTTATAAATTACTTACAAACATACAATGTTTATGAATTGATGAGGTAACAATTTCGTAATGACTTTCAATGCACTGCATGTTGACATGCGCGCCTAATTTATGTTTGTAAATAAACCAAGTTCGGTAAGACAAACTTCTAAGCATAATTACGAACCTATGTAAACACATATATGTATTATATACCTACAGTGTTTATAAACTTTATTCTTCCAAGATAACTTTCGAGCTATTAATTACATCTGCGTGTACTTAAAACAGTTCTACTTCTGTACCGCGATACACTGCGATGTTTTCAGAACGTAACTAACTGTGCAGATAAAACGGTTAAATATTTTTGTAAGAATCTCAACTGAGGTTTTATTTTAAGTCGAAAATTTATTATTCCCACTAATTTTATTAGATGTAAGAATGGAAGGTATGAACTATAAGTGTATGTAATAGGCACTAGCGCGCAAATTGTTGCAGAGTTAATAGAAGACAATTGTCGTAATTTGGTTTCATTTGACACTGTCAGTGGCGTGACAATAAATAACTAATACACCTAGATACATCTCCTTGCGGTCTAGGTTACATATTATCTTAGTACTTGTTGAAATAAGTAGTTATTACCTACTAGAACCTCTACAAAAATACGAGAACGTTCGTTAAAATTGAAGAATACGACAAACAACGTTAACCGCCGCAGTTTATGATATAGGTTTCTAGCACTTTTGCGTTTGCAAATATTACATAAACGCTAAACGCAATACGAAGTATGTGAACCCTGTAGCGCGGTAATAATAAACAATTACGCTAATAGATCATTAAGTGTTGTATAACGCTAGATAAAACATACGTACTAGGGTATGTTTTCGTGTACTGCAATATTTATGCAATCAATTAACTGTCAGTGAGCCTGGTACCACGTCTTCTAATACAAACTACAGCAGTTGTGTAAACCCGATAGCGAGCTACAAAACGTAAAGCGGCGTCTCTCTTCAACAAATTTTCATGCTAAAGTATTACTTTATAAGGTGTTAGTAAATCCTGTGATTATATTCATGAACTATAACGCAGGTGTACGTACACGAGGATTTAGTCTTTTCATTTAACTTTAAATATATTTCAGCGGTTAAGCAGTCTTTCTAATACAGGGATTTTATTCCACACTTTATCGTCATTACATTAAAACTGGCTAGTCTGGCTACATATTGTAAGGTTAGCCTAGCTTAAGGTAATTCTTGTTGCTAAGTCGTGAGACGGAAGACTAGAATAGTCGAGACCAGTTACAGTAAGTTTGGAATCAGTAAATAGGACTACTGAATATTTACACAAGACATGTAGAGATACCTTCCGAAACGTACGGAATTAGAGGCTTTCGTTAATTTTGTAACCGCCGCGCCGTATGCACTAAGTTAAGTGACATTTTAAAATGTCTATTTGTGTCTAAATTTTAGTTGACGACAACGACGAAAACAGAATGACAAGTACCTAAGCGTTTTACCGTAAAGACTTTAATAGAAATACTTTAATAACAGGTAGGAATTGACGAACATATATGCTAATGTGATCATAGTAGCAGCGGTCGTAGATATATGCTAATGTAATCAAATAAACACATTTAAAGAATAATCGAGTTTGACAGCTTTTAAAAATATAATTAAATGAACGATTTTCGTAAATTAATAATCTTTAAGTTGAAGGACAAAAAGCCTCGCCCACAGTAGCAAAATCATACACATGTTAAAGGGATTAAGAAAAGTAAGTCAAAAATATTCACTTTTGTAACTTCTTGTTTAATAATTACATTTATGATAGTTGTGAACATTTTATCTATTTATAGATTTGGATATTAGAGAAAGAATTTTGATCTGTAGAAGACTAACCCAGCAAGAAATACTTTGTAAAAAGGATTGCAGAAAATTGACCACGAATACGACGCGGTGCAACGTTGTAAAATAGATGAACCAAAGTGCTGTGAACATATGTTTTGATACCTCAGTCGCAATACTTTGAGCAGCAGCCAAGCATCTACATTTTGACACGAAAGAGCCCTGGTGTGGACAAGGCTTTATGATACAATTCGAGAAACTTGTAAGGAATGTGTACACTATTAAAATCAATACAAATATAAATAATAGAAGTCTCTTTGGAATCTTGAAATAACAATAGTACAAAGAATTAATATAGGTAGGTGCCGACATGGCTCGCCTGAAATCATTTTTGTTGGCGTTTTTATCGTCTCTGACATAGAAAGAAAGATTTTTATATTTTCCTTGCAAGTAACTGACTCGGTCTCGGTTGAAAGGATTGATCGGTAAAAATTCTAGCCCAAAATATTTAAAATAAACAACTCGATTTTGAAAAGTAATATCAAGTATTTGCGATTCGGATACAGGGAAAACTATGTTAAATCCACGGGTTAGCTAGCTCAAAATGAAATGATCAAAAACGAAATCAACCGCTCTGAAAACGCCGAACTACGAAATGTGATCAAACACATTAGCGCTGCGAGATCGAACATGCACGTACAGGGTGTAGACATTGCACGTGACCAAAAAGCAGGAGACCTAAGCCCGCAGACAGGATTTATTTCTCCTAGCGGTAAAGCTTAAATTAAATTAAACGACCGTCGCGTCGTCGAAAAAAAAAACTCTCGAGCATAGGATTTTTTCTGTAAATTTTCTATTCGAATACAATCTAACAATTCTCGTTAAGGTAAAATTTTGAAATTATCAATTCCTGCCTACGCTTAATTTATATTATTGATAATAAATTCTGTTCTTTTCTGATATCCTCTTGAAGACTTAAATTCAAGTGTTTCATATAACCTATTATAGAAAATCTAATTGAAGAGCTCATAAGCTACTTATAATGTCGAGAAAATACTCGTGTATTTTTCCATAACAACAAGACGAAGGCGTATAGCGTCCGTTGGAAATAACATGCGATTTCTCTTGATAAATAACAGTAATATTATAGTGCCTTAAGAAAGAAATAGTTTTAAGTGCATCACGGCATAATAATCTAACGTCGTCGGTCGGAGCTATCTTTACCATAAAAATAAACTTGGTAGTTTATATCCAGGTATATTCGTGGTTTTGCCGTGCCCGACCGAGTCCATATTAAATTTGTTAGAACTCCTTACATTGTGAAATGCAAAGTAAGCATTGCGTATTAAAATGAATACACGTCGATCTAAGTTGGTTTCTTAGAACTAAGAATATTTACGGGGTTAGAATCAGGAAAAAAGTATTTTCCCCCTCACGTCATCTAACTTCGTCTAAATAATTACTGACCCAATTTAGTAGCGTTTTGATTACATTATTGGAAATTAATATCGAGTATAAATTACCTTGCGTTCAGAGGACAAGTACATAGCATCGAGTGTAACACCTCTACACAAAGAAACCAATAAGAAGCTAATACTAAATCCAAGTGAAAGTGTGGCTTATCTCAAAGGTGTTTCTTCATTTATGTTATTTTTATACAAAACGAAACTTATTGGAACGAAAGTCAGAGGATTATGCAGTTTAAACTTGTACATTTTTAAGTACCAACTAAGTAAGTACTCAAATTTATCTAAATAACTGAAAAATAGTTCCAACTCACCAAACAAGGTATAGACGATCCCAAATGCAATATACATTGCACATAGTATGCTGATAATAGGGTCATAGTTATAATCAATCGACGTGCAGAAGGACCCCTCGATGCGGGGGCCATTAAATTTGATCGTCATGTTTGGGGGGCTCCTCGTCACCTGGGGAACTAGCTGTCCCACTGACGACATGATAACACCTCAATGATATTTAAATTATATGTTTTGACTGGGGATGGAGATCTGTAAAGAAAATACCTTGTCAGTTTATACCCAAATACCCCAGAACCAAACAGGAAGGTGTTGGTTGTGGTCTCAAGGCTGTCTTCTCCTAAATCTCTTGATTAAATCAGTTGTAATGTTTGATCTTGGTAGGAAATAATATTGTAAAGAAAAATGCTTTTCAGATTCAATGACTGTGTGTATTTTTCAGTTGAAATTTACTTGTTATTTTAGATATTAAAAATTTGTTGTACTGAACAGTACTGATTGTCTGCTTTTTTTATTATTATTATTTGTCTACCGTTCTACCACAATATTAAATGCTAGGATTTTAGTTATACCACTCACATTATTTTATGATATCTATTAATTCTGATATTTTAAGTAACATTAGTTTATTTAACATCAATGGTATGATTTTTTTTTATCTATTTGACAGAGAAACAAGGAATTGACCAATTGATAGGAAATATTTTTTTATCCAGTTTAGTATGTAAAATGACACTATGAACAATTATCAATTTAATCTATTCACCAAATACTGATAGAGAAAAACCTCTTACAAAATCTAATTTGTATCAATGAATAATATTCTGATTGGAGACTGATAAAGAGGTCTCAGATAGAGAAATCTATTAAGGGTTAGTGACCCTGGGTCTGCTACAAGATTCTATATTTACTCAGAGACCTTTGTCCAACCTACAGCTAATAAAATGTTTTTGGTAGAAAAATAAATATATGTGTCATAAAAGTTTATAATTCGATGATATTTGTGTTTTATTCATTATTTTTTGACGCCGATTAGTCAAACAAAATATCATTCCAAAACTATTGCAGGTACTACTCTTGTTCAAATTTAAATATCGACCTACACACGAAATATATAATTATTGTACGTGTATGCATTTTTATTTTTTTACGTTTGCGAAACACGCGTATGCAGCCTCATGTAAACAAAAAAGGATCAAAATAAAGTCTAGTCATCACGCAAGTAAAGTTCCATAATATAATAATGATAAAATCTTTACTTTAAATTACTAGAAAATTAAAAATAAGTTCAATGTGTCCCAGGTTACTTGACTTGAAGAAAAGCGTGACAAAAGGTTTCAAATGAGTCAATAACATAAAACATGATTTTATCGCGATATCGAGAAACCACACTTATTTTATTCTTAAAATGTTTGCTTACACACAGTCATAATCATAAAGCGTGTAGGTATAACTAAAATATTTATTTGAAGCAGAAATCAAAGTAAAAATTAAATAAAAATAAGGTAAAAAGTAATCCACTTACCATTCTACGTCATGTGCTGATTTCGCATTGTATATTTACAATAACTGGAACACTAGTCTAATAAATTAACAACAAAATTTTAATGAACACTGTTTCTTTAACAAACACGTTGTTTATAACATGTAAATACCGACCGAAGCTCGCACTCTGAACTCCGCACTCGCGCGACTACCTACGTAAAAAGAAAATATATGTAACAAAGAAGACGTTTCCACTGAGTTTTCCCTTCGACATTGAGTTTTTTTTAATAGTGTTGTCATGTACCACAGATAATAAAACTAGACCGACGCCAGAAATCGCCAAACAGTATTCTAAACCAATTATATGTAAATGATAAATAATGTAAGCTAAAAAACTATCAAATTACGATTTTTTAACAATATAATTATGATGTTAATTAAATTAAAACTTTATTAAGATTTTTCAACCGTAAAAAAATGTTTTAATAAGAGATCATTTTACATTAGACATTATTTTACACAGAGGAATATTTATTAATACTTCACAAATAAATAAAAAAATCTGAAATGTAGTAGTAACTCATTTAATTCATTTAAATTAAATCGAATATTTTAGTATGAATCACACTACGAAAATACCGTTAACTTAGCACTAAACACAGAATAATCAGACACAACCCTAGCTACGATTTCGAGTCCCCTTTGTGACTACATATCTCTATAATTTTATTTATCGCAGGGAACAGTTCCAACTTTCATTAATATTTATTTGTGCTTGTGTTAGTGTACACAAAGCGAGTGTATTCGAGGGGCGTATACAAAACTTAAAATGTTTTGGACAGTCATCCCAGAAATATAACTCAAACAACACGTATTTACCTCGCTGAACTCAACTCGTCCAAAGTCGGCACATCATCCTATTTTCACAATGAAAGTCACAGTTACAACTCTGAACGATGAGATCTTCATCTTGGACGTCTCTGAAGACTTGGAGTTGGAGAATTTTAAAGCATTTTGTGAAATAGAATCCGGGTTCCCTGCGAACGACATCATCCTGAATTATAATGGCAAGCCACTTTTGGACGATAAAAAATCATTGAAGGCACACGGCGTTCACGACGGGGACGTGATCGTACTCATCCACATGATGCAGACTGCCTCAAACCTAAACCAAAATGATTCCAGTCAAGGTATGTGTTCCACAATATTCACTGTGCATTAAAGTTGCATTGTCATGCCCATTGTCACTGATGACACAAGGCGAAATTTTGACAAACTTCTCACTGGCGATATGCAAACAATGAGACCTAAAATTATACCTAATTAAGAAAAAATATAGTTATGACATGAGGTGTCAAGCCATCAGATCTTTTTATAATTTCAGTGGATGATTTCGTTTTTTTTTTCAAAAAAATATAATAAAAACTTCATCTTGCTTGTAGCTTTGCCAACAGGCTTAGCAACTTTAGACTTCAGCAACATCAGGGTACCAACTGGGGCCAGCACTTCAATGGCAGCAAGGAACCCACCAGTTGAAGAGGACCCACGCATCATCAGGGAGATGTTTTTAGCTAATCCAGACCAGCTTGCTTTGCTCAAGCAAAACAACCCAAGATTAGCAGATGCTCTCCTCAGCGGAAACCTTGGTATGTGAACCGATACTAACCATTTCTTAACAAATCTAAACATTATTTTGTAAATTTTAAATCTTATGTTTCATAGATACATTTGCTTCTGTGCTTCGCGAACAAATTTTAGCTAGGACTGAACGCCAGCAACAGCGTATAAGGTGAAATATATTGGTCATTTTATAAATGGGATAATGTATTAAGTGGGACACAACTTACAAAGGTACACTATTCGCAGGATGATGAATTCAGATCCATTTGATACAGAGGCTCAAAGAATGATTGCTGAGGAGATTCGGCAGAAGAACATTGAAGCAAACATGGAGGCAGCCATGGAGTACAACCCTGAGACATTTGGAACTGTAGTCATGCTGTACATCAACTGCCATGTCAATGGGTAAGGACATTTCTATGTTATACTTCCTGCAATTTTTGATGACTCATTAAATGCTGCATTGCTAATTCTGTCAAAATATAAGTGCCAAATCCTTCACTCAAACATTTTCTGTTTCTGTAGTCCCACCTATAACAGTGAGTTGAATACTGAGTTGTATATCTAATGGCTGAATTAAGCACATCTGGTTGGCTGTGCCTCTAACCTAATACACAAATCATTGCAAGCAACTGTGATTATATGGAGCTAGCTGTGCCAATGTACTATTTTGTTTCATTTGTTCTAGATTCCCTGTAAAGGCCTTCATAGACTCTGGAGCGCAGACAACTATTATGTCTGCTGCTTGTGCTGAGCGCTGCAACATTATGCGACTCGTTGACACAAGGTATGTCTTTTGTTATGCTTATTGGTTTTGCTTTGTCATTTAAATAGCTCCTCTGGAAACAAATACTCTTCTTCTGGGTAAAGGTTAAGCTTTATAGCTATGTATATAAAATAATAAAGCTTTGCTCTTTTCTTCAACATTCTATTACACTAGTACTTTTTATGATTATGTTTAAACAGTGTATGAAACCAGAGGCATTTGAATAAGTCAAGGTTGTGGTACACCAAATACACATGCCTTTAGCGATACATCTATGTAAAGTATGGCTATGCAAATATATGAATATTTGTCACTTATTCAACCAAAACCTTCATAGATGTGCATCTTTTATTCATGTCAAACATTATATTTTCAAATTTTGGGACTAAGAGTATAGTCATTGGTGTTAGAGATGTATATTTTTTAAGAATAATAAGTAGATTTGAAGCAGCTAAAGAAAAGGATGTGATCAACATTAGAAATTCTTTTATTTATCCTATACAGTCTCGACTAAGTCATCAATTATTTTCTATCAGTCGTTTCGGATTTGTGCTATAAATGTACTAAGACAGACATGTCTATCTATTATTTATAGGTAATTGCCGACGACACGAACACTTAACTGTAAAGACAGACGTTCTAGTTTAAGTTAATCATTTAACCATAGCGTAGGGGCTAGTTAGTAACTGAGGGTGTGGCACTACCTCGTAAAGTAAAATCGTTGCAATTGTGGAAGAGAGACACTGTTCTACCCCTTGTAGTGCGACTTTAGTTCCCACTATTACGATAGTAATAATAATTTAAGGAGTGGCAGGCCCTCAGATCTTGCTTTCTGATAACTCTTATGCATCCATTCATGTGTTATGGCTAGATGGGCGGGCATAGCTAAAGGCGTCGGCGTCCAGAGGATCATAGGAAGAATCCACATGGTTCAAATGCGAATCGAAAAGGACTTTCTCACCACATCATTCTCCGTGCTCGAAGAACAACCTATGGACATGCTCCTTGGTTTAGACATGCTTAAAAGACATCAGGTAAATTATAAGTACAATAACCACAGTTATAACTTTTTTAGTCCTTAAATTATATCTCCTTAAAATGGTAATTTAATTATGCACCTACTATTTGTCTGTTCCTTTATTAAATAATCAAAACGGCAATGGGTTCTCTAATCATTTTTCTAGAAAAGATAATCTTTTTCATATCAGTATGTAGCATTTATATTGCACCACAATTTTTTGTAAATTTGGTGCTTACCTCATGAAAACCTATAAGTCTTTTTTAGGAATTTATACCTACCTACTTACTAATAATATAAACAGATTTATTGTTTTATGGTATATTTAAATGTTATATCGCTAACATTCTTTCTCATCTAACATCATCTGTCATCTCATATTGTGAATATAGTTTGTAAAATCATTATCAGTGGCCTCTAGCATCTATGACAGATGATTGTAACAGCAGCCGTGTTAATTTATTTGCTTTTGGTATATAGTAAGTAACGTATGTTTGTTGTTACTGTAGTGCAACATAGATTTGAAGCGCAACGTGCTCCGCATCGGCACGACGGGCACGGAGACGCCGTTCCTGCCGGAGTCGGAGCTGCCGGAGTGCGCGCGCCTGTCCGGCTACTCCGAGGACGAGATCGTCAACCAGTCCATGCGGGACCACGAGGAGCGACAAGTCAAAGAAGCCATGGAGAAGTCTAAACAAGGTGGGCGATCCAAAAAGAAATAACACATAAAAATAAATTTTGTCCACCCTGTCATTCGTTTTGCAACGTAATAAAAATAGTAACGTATTATTTAAAACAATAAAAATAGTAAAACTAATCCCTTGTTTCTGTGTAGTTGATTGCATGCGCGGTGTAGCTAAACTGCTTGTCGGTAATGCGTGCATATTTGTCGGGAAAGTCGGGTCAGTGAATGGAAACGGTAATGAAACTGACAAGTTAAGAAACTAAACGAAACAAGGGGGTCTAGCTCCACAGTGCATGGGATTTATTATTACTAATGTCTTCCAAGCACTTTAAGGATATCCACGGAACATATTGACATGGCTTAATACGATTCGGGTATGTTTTTGAACCTTCATTTTTATCATTATTTCATTAATTTTGTTTTCAGGTCATCACAATTTAGCAATTTGGGTAATACGTAGCTACTGCAAAACGTTATTCATTTTGTGAAAAGCATCTCCATAATGTTTTTGTTTTGTATGTGCTTTCATTGCAGGGTTTTCGTATATTTTCGTCTTAGCTAAACTTAGTCGTACATTAAACATTAGTGATCGAGACTCACTAGCACATTTTATAATAATTATGTACGTATCATGAGGCTGAAAAAATAGCCGATAAGTAGACCGGTTGTTGTAGCGTGTACATGTAACGTTAGCAAATTGTATTTAGCACTGGATTGGTAATGATAATTACAATTATGTAACATATTTAAAATTGAACAGAGTCTGGCGGCAACCAGCGTATTAGACCGACGTCTAGCGGCCAATCGACCTCAGTGCCTATGCAAATCAATAACCAGAGAATGGGTATGTATGATAGGTAGACACAAACCTAGTTCATTAATTATTAGGTATCCGTAGCTCGTAGACTAGAATTACTATTTCACTGGTCCGTCGAACCAAGTGTTTAGTAGCAGTACTAAACTAAAATGTGAGTATTAAGAATGGTTTTATCTTTGCAGTGCTCGGTGACCCCAGCCAGACGATCCTGCCCAACGACCAGTTTGGAGAGTCGGAAGTGGAAGAAATAGTGTCTCTCGGCTTCACCAGGGAACAGGTGCGGTACTTTGGACTTAGTAAATCATCGTGACGCGTCATTCCAACACGATAACATGTTGCGAAGTTGTTTATCATATTTTTCTAACCGTGACTTGTATTTGTTGTTCTTTCCAGGCTATCGTGGAACTGCGGCGCTTCAACGGAGATAAGACTCAAGCAACGGTGGCGCTTTTTGCTAAATCACTCAAATTTTAGAGTTGGCGAAAAGGAAATACTAGAGACTGTCAAACTATGACTTAACGTATTGACGATTTATAAGGAGACAACACAAAAAAAAATATATTTATATTAAGACATAAAATTTAATATAATTTTTGATCATAGTAAACAAAATTTACCATTATATAATATGTTTATTTCTGAATTTATTCGAAGTTTATATTTTTGTTAAAAGCATTTTTATGTAGTTAAGGTACTGTATGCATTAGTATGTTGTGGACATTGGCTTGAGAGTTGTCACCTCTCTTCTAGCGACACTAGGCCCGATGCCTGGCGTACTGGCCGCTTGTAAGCTGCGGCGATTGCATTTCCAGACTTAATCCCTGGATTCTGTATATGTAGTGTACTTGCGCGTGTGTTGAATTATAATTGAGGTTTCGCAAACAATTACGGAGAATTTTTGTGCTTGATTAAAATTTTGTGTCAGCCCCTGCCTTACTGGGCACAGGTACTGGTTGCTTAGGAGTAGATCTAGGGAATGAAGTGTAGCGCGGTACCTCAGTGAGGCCGTGGGACTGACTTGCTGCGGAAGGGTCTAGCTATCACAATGGATTGTCGCTCGTCCACAGACCAGCTCTTGATTACCTATTCGATACGTGGTTTCATTAGGTATTTACATAATCACGACAACTTCCGACCGTGTAGTAAGCGTACATTATAATCGTATAATTTTAGTAGTATATATTGTTTAAAAGTAAGTTTATGGCGACTGGCCTCATACATGCTGTTTGAGAAAATCGTTTAGAAACTTAATGCGAACACGAATCTGTTCAAATCTATCAAATATACATGTCTTGTCATACAATATAGGGTTTTGCATGAAACCGTTTTGATCGCTATATTACTTGAATTTCCTGATTACATTTTTCATAGTATTCTTGTATATGACAGAATACTTAAAAATCCGTCTTCGTACTCTTTACATGATAGCTTTGATTCAATTAATATTATAGATATTCTCAGAGATAATAGTCTTCTGTTTAAATTATCCAAACTAGCTCTTAAGGCGTGTTAGGTAGACCTAGATAATCATGTTGATAATAATTAATATTAATCTAGACGACTAGACAAGTACAGGCGAATTAAATTTATTAATGCGTAGCGTTTTCAATCTACAAAATAGTTAGATTTGAATAATGTTGGCTTTTTGGTAGTGTGTAATGTTGGGACTATTGTTTCTGAGACGCGAGTGCTCCATAACTTAGGCTTCCTTCAATATTAAGCCCTTATACTATTCTTATATCTTGCGTATTCCTTCACGTTTATATTCTTGGGGTCACCAATGATTTTTGTATGGTTTATAAGTAACAAGTTCATGTTTTGAACACTATTATAATTGAATATTGATTTATGTAATTTAAGTTGACATTTTTCTATGATTTCGTGATTAAAGTGATAATAAAAGCAATGTGTTTTTATTATTTGAATAATCGATCTATTTTAACCCCATTTTTTCCTAAGAAAAATATCAATTTTTGAAGTAAATAGAGAGAGAATAATAATATTGAACTACCAAAATTTTGGCATTTGTCTCAATAAGGTTAATAAATAAAATACACATTTTCCAGTAGTATATGTTTATGCATTAAATATAAATTGTAATAAAACTATATGAGATCAAATATAAGGTACACGTCGTTCAATAAGTTACTGCTATAGTAGAGTATTATATTTATTGCGATATTTGTGAGCCTTCATACACTTTGCACTTGGCTGGTTCCATACAATACACCAAATCTTATACTAAAGCTGGTTTAGACGGGTCCGACCGAGCGCGATGAACGAGAAACGAGTAGAACTAGAAACTAAAAGCCGTAATTTAACATCGCTGAGCGAGTATATATTTGGTAGCTCAGCGTACAAAATTAATACTAGTGTAAACAGACAGAGAGCAGTAATTATTAGATATTATTGTGCGTTTCTGGATAGAGAAAATCGCTAATAGTCGTTTTCTCGCGCGTAGTCGGACACTGCCTTAGACAGTACTAGAATAATGCAAGTTGTGACACATTGCGACGATTCACAACTCCGTAATGCATTCCAACTCGCATGATATTCCTTGCATTTACCAAAAGAGCCTTAAGTCTAGTATCGGCAGTGCAAAATTATAACAATTGTATTTGTACTATACATACTTACATTACGAACAAACTGTTTTTGTATAAAAACAAAAATCATAAAATATTCGCGTTCATATTGCTTCAGTGTAAATTATGAGCAAAGTTACTTAACTATTTAATATTCATGCATATTAAGTTGTAAATTGGCGTTTCTGTGATATGGTAAAATGTTCTAAAAATATAGTTAGACGATGTCCTCTGCGTCGGGGGGTTGGCTCGCGAGTTTGTTAGCCATGGCAGTGAGTATGTCTGTCAGGCGGGCGAATCTTTGGTTTGGCGTGGTGAGAGCTCCTCTCTCGCCCCACAGGAAGTTAATATGGAACTCAGTCCGGAACAGTTCCAGTAGAGTGGGGTCTAACACTGGTCCTAGAGAAGACATCTCCTGCACGACGGTCCTGGCGTTTCGTTTGAACATGTCTATCTGGTTGGGGAACTGGCGCGCGGCGTCCAGGTGAGCTGCGGTGGCGTTGAAGTCGAACTCCAAGCTGTTCATCAGACTGTAGGAGAATGTGTCGTCTGGCTGCATCAGACCTCCGCCTTCACCGTCTGCAATTAAACGGAATTGGCAGTTAGAAACTAGAAAAGATTAGAAAAAAAGCCAACTTAAAGATACAGCCTTGATCAGACCGACTCACCAAACAAATGGAAGCAGAGGACTGCTGGCAGAATGTACGGCGTAGTCGTATTCGGAGGCAAGGGATTCGTCCCTTCGTTCATACTCTTGAAGCATGGCCGGAGTTTAGCTTCGAACATGAAGGCATTATCTGTGTAGACGCGCCGTAAAATATTCCAGGCGTTCTCCAAACATTCCACCTGTGGCAAAAATTGTTACATTAAGAAAAATAACAACATTCTTGTTTGTAACGTCGGTTTTGTAAGTCGGCATCGTACCTGAGGCATGCACAGTCCAAACATGATTGCTGAAAACCCGTACAGATTACCCAAAGCGGTCTTTATCTCAACTGCTAATAGTATCCAGTCGTTGATCGTGTCAGCTCGCTGCCTGTCCGTCTGGCAAGTCAGTATTGTGACTGCTATGAGCAGGCGAAACGTCTCGATCCTGAAATTTTCAACGGTTATATTAAAATGCTTCGTACTAGTGTTCAAGTAGAAAGCTTGTAAGAACCTCACCTCTCTATAACATCTAAACGTAGCGGACGACCTTGTGGCAGGAACAAGAGCTCCAGTCCCGAAGCCGTCTTGTCCAGGCCTTCTATTTGAATCGCATTGTCGAACATGAAATACAGATCCACTTTTGTCATGTGGTTGGATAAAATCCTCGGACCAGAAGTACGTAATAGAAGCTTGATAGTATGCAGAGTCTCTGATTCTAGAGGTTTGGTCAATCCCATCGGTATAATTTGTGACTGGAAGTTCTCCAAATTAATTCTAGATTCCACCACATAGTCCAGGTTCTCAGTCTGTAGTAACTTCGCCTCAGTGAGCTCGTAATCAAATTGCTGTTTTATTGTCGGAGTCACTAAATTATAATCTGATTCGATCCTTGACTTATTAGGGTCACTGTGGGCGGAACTTTGTGTGGAATCTCCTGATCCATTGCCTGAATCTGATCCAGAAACGTGGTAAAGTCGCTGTAGTTCCAGTCTTCTTTCTTCGGCTTTGGGTCCGTCGTACCGCGCTGGCTTCGCGGGTGGGCTGGTCGGGAGGTTGGCGTCCCATGTGCCGGAATTGTTATAAGAATCGCTACAAAAGCTTTTACCTAGCTTACTGGTCTGACTTTGAATGACACCGTCGGCACTGGCACTTTTACCGTGGGTCACGTGCTGTCCCATGTCAATGGGAGTTAGAGAGTGGGATCTTTGTTTCTTGAAAGGCAATCGCAGCTGCATTCCTGGCTTAGCTGCGAAGTGACTGTAGAGGCTGTAAGGATTACCATACGATCCGTCGGCAACTGGCGACACGACGGAATTGATATCATCATTCTGGATGTAATTAGTGAGGGGCGTCACGCGATTGGCCGGGTACTGGATTCTCGCTCCAGACGCTGCAGATATTGGTTTTCCAGAACCAACGTATGACGTGATGAGATCTGCCACTGTGTCGTAGGCTTCATCTTCGAATTGGTACTGGTGTCTCTCGTAAACAGTGTCTGGGTGCACCACAATCTATAAACAAGAAATACTAGTTTGGATGAGGGGGCTCTTGTCTCCTCTAAAATTTTTGATGATTCAGATGATAGACGGTGCTGTAAGCTAAACTTAAATGAATAACTTGTTAGCTTACCCGTTGTATAACAAAATGTAGATGCTGTCCATTAGACCGGCAGCTCAAAACGTAGTTATCGGGTTGAGACGAGGAGTCTCTGACCAAGAACTCTCGGTCTTGCTGCAGCAGGGTTTCGGCCGCGGTCCTGCTCAGCGCGCCGTGGTACCACCCGTGAGAGATAATCTGATCTGACGGCAACGAGAACTCCCACTCCAAAAGACCAGACGAGGTCATAGAACTCGGATCCTTGAAGAAAAACATCATAATTAGCAGGAATAATTTTCTATTCAATTAATTTAAAAATTGAATCATAGAAGGCTTGTCTGAGTACTTTTTAAATTACTAAAATAAAAAAATGAGATACGTACGTCTACGTAGATATTAACCACCTACGTAAGTACAACATTTTTAAGCTATGACGGCCCATAAATATGTATTTCATAACGAGCACTTACAAAGCACTCAGTCGTATCAGTAATCAGATGCAAATGCAAATAAGATTATCACTGTTTACATGTAGGTATTCCACCTATTTTCCGCTCATAGCGCGTAACAAAAATGAAAACAATAATATCTCGCAATGATCTCGTATAAACAATTCACAATCACAACTCGGTAACAATAATAAAAGAAAGCGCGATGTTTTACTTACCATGTTTTATGTCAAACTCCACAACATTTGTTTTGGGTAAAACTGTAGGGTAAAGCCGGCGTCTCGCCCCCTTGTAGGGCCGATCGATAGAAACACCCGCCCGTTCATAACTTTATGTTGGTAGCGTATTACTCGCTAACTTCACGCTATTCACCGCGCATGCGGCCTGATTAGATCCTTAGGGGACTAGAATTTGAAATTGTAATCTACTTACATAGTTATGAAACAAGTTTTCTATGTTTATACTTCATTCAGTCATATCACAGTTTTGAAAACACGTTATACCTGAGTAAAATAATCCGTAGGTGAAGGTATCTAACGTGTTTAATATGCTCGGTCATATTTAAACTACCGCTTCTGTACCTACATGGAAAAACAACAACTTTCTTTGAGAAAGTTTAATCTATTGCGATTGGTCTATCATTCCTTCCATACAAATTCGGTGGGTATTTGTATAGTAGATCTACCTATTATATTTAAAAGATGTATCGCTTAATTGTTTTAAAATTTTCGCGACTTGTACACATATTTTAGACAACAAACGGGTATTATATCGCGAATAAGACCCGTTTGTTGTCGAAAATAGATGTATCGCTTTCTTTCTGGTTTCAGTCTACGAAAGCGCATGGAGTACACAGCGCGAGCCCACGTCAATTTAGTTACCCGTATATCTATTTTAAATTCCCAACAACTTTTAAGAGATGGAATTGAATTGTATGGTAGATACTATATGAAGGTTGAATAGAATTTACGTATAAAAGAGAGACGAATGTCGTGAACAACACTTCTGTTGTACCTACATATATGTCGTCAGAAATAAAGTTTAATCTTATCTATAAAATTCCCGTGTCATAATGTTAGTTACTGTAGGTAGGTACTGCAGAGAAACGGCTGGACCGATTCTCTTGAAATGATGATGATGAAATCGGCCAACTTCAATTTTTCATCCCTATTTTTTTTGCGGATTATATCATGTGGTGTGCAATAAAGAATATTCTATTTATCTATGTCTCGAGGAACAGATAGTAATATATATGTACAACATTGATTGTACCTAAACTACCTAATAAATTACTATTTCAGCCCCTACTTTTCTCTCCTAAATTTTTGCGTGCCAGACAGGGTTCTTATTGATCTTAAATTGTTTTATTGTTTTTACCATTTTTATGTGTAACGTATAGAATGCAATAAATAATTGAGTAATAAGGGTACATTCAATGTTGCAGAAAATACTACTTTAAGCTATAAGTTTGGCATATCCATGTTAAACTCTCGCTGAATTATCTGTACCTACTAATTAGCCCTTTAAATTACCACTCTATATTATTCTAAAAACGTATAAAAACAATCAGTAGTTTATAATTGCTTATAGAAAGTCTCGTCGGAATCTCTTTTGTTTTGTTGTCTCAATAAATGCTACAATTAACCGATCCCACAACATAGTATGTGACTAACCATTGAATTCTAAACAAATACATATTAGAACAACTATTATTTAAACACTTCTAGCTTGTGACTGTGCCAATCGGTTACAAAATAACCGCCGTGTTATGTTTCAGCCAGACACAGAATGAATACAGAAACCAGCGTCGACCCCTTTTAAAACATCATACGGACAAGTTTTCCACAAAAAAATGTTTACAAACAAGAAAGTCGTACTGAACATAACATGACACTGGTTAAACAGAGTAATGTTGAATGTATATTTTTCAAACAACACTCATTATGGATACCTCAATTAGTTGTTCAACAGCAATGGCCAGTATAATCCGCGTGTCGTGGGCACCCGTTCTGATAGTACTCCTACTTACTACGGAAGTCACGGGATATGAGAAAAGTAAGTACTATTCATTCTAATTTAATATAAATACGTAAAATAAGATCACTGTTTTATTTAGGTGATGTGATGCAAAGGCTTTCATTAGTTAATTAAATTGATAAATAAACTTTGCCTACTTAGTAACAAAAAATAAACTTATCTTTTAGCTTTGCGTAAGATCGTACGAAATCAGTCGAAAATGGTCCAAAGACCGTTTAGTGACATTAGTGCACCGGAATCACTGTGGAAAAACGTGACGAACCAACATTCTATGCGCTTCAATGAGGCGCTGATTTTCCCTGGAGTAGCTCAAATGAAGACAGTCTTTCATAATATGGCGAGGCCTAAAATATCAACAATACTATCATCACTGGAAACGAATAAAAGAAAAGCTTCTTACTCCAGAACCAAAATATCTAAACCCGAAATGCCCGCTGAGTTACGGCTGGCTCGAAATACTTTTACGGACCTAAACGTAACTCTACAACCGCAACCAACCAAAGAGGCACTTGACAGTATACACAATTTAAGTAATGTCAAATTAGAAATCAAAAACTATTACAAAATACCAACACCATCACGATTTTTCCCGCCTGTAGAAGAACCTGAGCAAAGTGCTGAAGAAAGGGGCGGGAATAGCAAAGAAAACATTGTCATTATACCCGAGTTCCATGACATACCTAAAGATAACGAAAGTCTACAAGTCAAAGGTATTTTAAAACCAAAAATCAGAGCGAAAATGCCAACTAAAACCACAGCCCCTACTAAAAGTACAATGCATAGTATTATTGATATTGACATCGACCCCGACGCCGAGAAAGCAGATTTCTTTATTGAAGGCTTACCAATGGACAGTACCATGTTTAGTTACAATCTAACTACCGATACATTTACGTGCGCAGTATTGAAAGAAACAAAAGCCGATATGGATGCTCAAGAAAAATTTTCGCTATTTAATATAGAGGTAAGATTGAGATTTTTGTACTTCCACAACCTGATCCACGTGATTATCTAACTATTCCTAATCATTGATTTTGTTACAGCCTTTCTGGATGACGAAGAAACACTATTGGAATCACATTTTTGATAGGCGCTACGAATCGTTGATGAGAAATTTTAAATGGCCTCCACTCAAGGTGGGTCAATTGCTGACTCTGACATAGTAAATTGTTTTAAAGAGCTCCTAATTTAAGCGATTTATTTTCGCAGGTTATTCTTGTACCGCGAACGCACGTCGATAGTATATGGAAACGTACGTTTGAGCAACATCATACAGAAAGTGTTTCTAGAATCTTGACAAATGTGGTGAAAAAACTTCAATTTTATAGCAAACTAACCTTCAGTTGGAATGAAGTCTCACATTTGAGTCAATGGTGGAAGACGACTACCCCTAAAACTCGATCGGTAAGCTTTCCACACATGTCTTATTTACTTAGATAGTCTTTATTTGGTAGTCATAATTAACGTTTATTCATTTAGGCGTTTCGAAAACTGTTAAGAATTGGAAAATTGGAGATAACAACTGGAGGCTGGGTGGAACCCGATGAGGCGACGACACATCTATTTGGTCTTGTTCATCAACTTATCGAAGGTAACTTAACACAACCAGAATTTTTGGTTTACCTAGTATTCTTTATCTTAACTTTTTTTCGAAGTTTCGGGGATCTTGATGCGTATTGGTTGACGGGCCTGTTGGTCTAGTGGTTAGTGACCCTGACTGCTAAACCGGAGGTCGTGGGATCGATTCCCACCCAGGACAAATGTTTGTGTGATGAGCACGATCATTTGTTCTGTGTCTGGGTGTGATTTATCTATAATATGTATATGTTATGGACCAAGTGATTAATGCGGGCAGTATACATAATGCCTCGGGCACTATGAATAATGCCCAGCATCATCGGGCCAAGTGATTAATTACTATCCCAACTTCATCACTATCACATCGCTCGGTCATTATTACATTGCGAAATGATAGTTTTCACCTCAATAAATATAGATTTTGACAAATAAAAAAAAAAACCTAACCTCACCTAATTTAGGTTAGGTTAGATTTTTTCTTTATTTCTTCCATCATTACGACCGCAATCAACATCGGAACTCAAACTCTTACGGTGTCCCCAATTGCAGCCATGGTTTATTTAGCGCTTGATACAACTTAAATATAGCATTAGTATCAAATTGCTCAACCATCATTTAGCAATATAATAATGACCGAGCGACACGATAATAATGAAGTTAAGATAGCAATTAATCACTTAGCCCGATAATGCTGGGCATTATTCATAGTGCCCGGGCATTATGTATACTGCCAAATTTATCACTTGGTCCATAACATATATATTTAGAAATATATAAGTATGTCAAAATCAAAATCAAAATCAAAAGGTTTTTATTTCGAGTAGGCCTTCTCAGGCACTTTCAAAACGTTATTGACTCTAGTTGCGCGGTTCCAAAATGTCATTCTTATGGAGAAGAACCGGCAAGAAACTCCATAAGTTACTCTTTTAAAAAATAGAAAATACAATTTATGTTTTACAACAATAATTATGCAACAACAACGCAAATTAGCAAAATGTACAGATTGCCAACTATAGATAAAATATCCTTTAAATAAAGAAAATAGAAAATAATTACAAAAGAAAGGGGAACCCGACTATTTTACCAAGTTAACGATGTTGATACATGTACAATGCTTATGGGCACAAAGAAATAAAATAATAATAATCTTACATACAAAAAATATGTAGTCCTAATCGAACCCTAACAGGAATGTCAAGGCATGTCAAAGCTTCTCAGAATAGACGCTAAGGGACAGCTGAAAATTACGCAGTAATAAGAATACTATATTATAATAAAAAGCTAGCAGACTGCCAGGGAGACCACATGTGCAGAGATACTACATCCACGCGCGCCTATCCTCTACGTAATCACTAATCGAATAGTACGCTTTACTTAACAGCTGAGATCTTACGGCATTTTTAAATTTATTGTTTGGTAATTTAATAATATTATCAGGCAGTTTGTTATAAAAACGGATAGAATTTCCTAGGAAAGATTTAGTATTTGTTTTAGTTAATCTAAATCTTGGAACTGCAAGTTTATTTACTCCACCTTGTTAGAACAAGGTGGAGTAGTGCTGTAGTACCTATATACCTAAATAAGATGTAGACCTGTATATAAAAAATAATTATATACAGGTCTACCTTTATATAATTATCGTTTATACTTAAAAATACATCAACGTATTTATTTAAATCAACCCTCATGTGATATTTTATTTCTAGGGCATCAGTGGCTGAAACAGCATTTAAATTATACGCCGAAAGTAGCTTGGTTAACGAATAGCGTCAGTCATAGTCCCACTATGGCGTACCTGCTGGCAGCGTCGAATATCAATCAATTGGTGTTTACAAACTTGCATTACTCTTGGGAACAATTCTTTGCAGAGTATCAGTACAGTGACTTTGTTTGGATACAGAATTGGGATGATGAGAAAGTATATCCATCGAGCCTCAATGAAGAATTGAACAGAATCGGAAATGATCGTTACCCAAAACATGCCGTGTTAACACATTTTTTACAGTTTAATTCAGCCGGATTTAAAGCTTGTGGCCCTAATGGCCCCCTTTGTACTTCGGAATATAATTTTGCTTTTAATTCTCATAAAAATCTAGACATTAGCGCCTTTAACGTCAAGGAAAAGGCTGAATTACTTCTTGAACAATATTCTAAAACAGGAACCATTTCGCCACACAATGTCATAATAGCTCCTCTAGGTGGTTTGAATCGGTATGAAACGCAGTCTGAATTTGATTATCAATATAACAACTACCAAAAAATTGCTGACTTTGTAAATGTCAACAAAGAAATTTACAAAGCAACGATCGAGTTCGGAACAGTCAAGGATTACTTTGAGTCTATAAAAAACAAATATAAAAATTTCCATACCATAAAAGGCGATTTTCTCAATTTCGCTGATATAAGTTCCGGAACTCCAGCTTACTGGACCGGATTTTATACGTCAAGGCCTTTCACAAAAATTTTGTTAAGACGTCTTCAATCCACATTACGAACAACAGAAATACTATTTTCTTATGCCTTGAACCTCGACGTTTTTCGGGGATCTAACGTTACCCAACTCTATGATTTATTAATTAAAGCTAGAGAAACAGTTGCTCGTTTAGCTGATCGAAATGTCGGAAGTGGAACAGTTACGGCTTATGCTTTAAAATATGTTCATAATCAAATTCTGACTACTGTCAAAGACTGTTGGTATATACAAGAAATAAGTGCTAGTTATCTTAGTATAAAACCTGATCAACACACAGCATACTTACAAAAATATGTGTATAGAGATGGTGAATTCATATCCGTGTTTAGAACAGTATCCCCGGGGGATCAAATCTATGTATTTAACTCGCTGAGTCATGAAAGGACTGAAATAGTGGAAGTTGTAACAAGAAATCCTAATATAAGAATTGTGGACCACAACAAAAACGACGTAACAATTCAAATAAATCCAGTCTGGAAATATAATTCTGAGAATGTTGTAAAAATTTCGAGGCGGTTCTTTAAAATTAACTTTGCGGTGATGGTACCTCCAATGACATTACAATTATTCAAAATAAAAGAGACTTATGATGCTTCGCAGCACGCAGCCACAATATACTGTTCATCTTGTATGGTTGATGATGTCGTGAGTAACGATTCTGTATTTCCATTCATCATTCAACCAATACAATCAGGTGATATACAGCTTGAAAGTTACAAACTTCGACTTATATTCGATGAATTCACAGGTTTTATGAAAACTGTAATTGAAAAGAAAACAAACATTGAAAAAACTGTTTTCGTCGATTATGGAGCATTCAAAGACTCCGACGTAAATTCGGGAATGTTTTTGTTCAACACAAATGTTACTAAACCGCTTCAAGATGTCTTCACTAGCTATAAATTGGGAACCAAGACGAAAGTCATGTTGATTATTTCCGGATTGGTCACTACGGAACTTACTTCTATATATGGTCGACTGTTGCAACATACGAGTAAAATTTTTAATCTCCTTAGAAGTCCCTTGTCTAATGCTATCTTCATTGAGAGTAAAGTTGACTATGACGTATCCCCAAAGAATCGAGAGTTAGAACTCTTCTTATCAATACAAACAGACATCAGCAATGGTAACCCTCCACAATTTTTTACTGATAACAACGGCTTTCAATACACATCTCGAATTTTGAATATCAGTAGGCGTATTGAATCGAATATGTATCCTATAACTAGCATGGCATTTATGCAGGATAGAAAAAGCCGCCTTACATTTATTACTGACCACGCTCAAGGAGTAACTGCTTTACAAGAAGGTCAATTACTTTTTATGTTAGACAGAAGAGTGCTGTTTAACGACGGTCGAGGATCAAACGAAGGCCTTGCAGACAGTACCGCGACATGTCATAGGAATTTCATATTATTAGAAAATATAATAGATACTAGTAATAATAATTTTAATCGTTATCCACATCAGGAAGAATTGAAGTTGCCCAGTTTACCAGCACTGTATCTCGCCAACACTTTAGACCACCTCTTAGACGTATTTCTTATTGACAAAAATCACACTGATCTTTGCTTCTACATGTTTCTACCTTTAGTCAAGACGTCGTTTCCATGTGATGTTTCGATTGTCTCTTTCAGAACAATATTACACAGGAATAATTTACAAAATTTTACACCCAACTCTGCTCTTATGACGTTGCATCGTCAAAGCTTTTCTTGTGAAATCGATAACTCAATTACTCTTCATTGCAGTGGTGATACCACATTTACTTTAAGCAAGATATTAAGGAACATAAAGTCGGTGTACCAAACGAACCTCCCCGGTACCTCCGAAGGTGTACCAGTGTTCAGTTTAAGCCATGTTAACTTCCCACCTATGGAACTGACCACTTTACGGATAAATTATTAATTGTGATACATATATTTTACGATTATGACCATTAATACGAACTAATCAAGTTTTTAGCTGCGTGTACGGGGACTAACAGAAAAATTGTATATATGTTACAGCCAAAGTAATTAATCTAGATATTATACATAATGACTAGTCATTATGAATAATATCTACTCAATTTGGATAAAGTGATAATTCACACAAAATTAATCACATTAACTAGCTATTATACATAATATCTTCAAAGAATTAGATAAAGTGATAAAACAAGTAGATATTCGTTTAAGAATAAATTTGTATTTCAATTTTCCTTAAGCATACATATCAGAAAGATTATTTTAACAATTAAAATAACATAAGATAATATTTTCACCTCAATAAACATAGATATGTATTATAAAAAAAAAAAAAACCTAACCTCACCTAAAGGTTTTTTTTTAGGCAGGAGTGTGGATATCAAATGAACATTATACCCTTTGATCATTAGCGCAAATGTTGATATAGCAAATAAATATTCGACAAACTGAAAATTATGTCAAACTACATTATACAAAGTGATGATTTTCTTAAACGTTGTTTGATTGAGTAATATTATATCAAACGTTGTTCGATCAAACATAGATGAACCTAAGATAAAGACCGTATTATTACTTTGGCTAACTTTGACACGATATTATGAATAATAACTAGATAATGTGATTAATTTATTACACTGTCTAGTGAATTTAGCTATTATCCATAATGACTAGTCATTATGTATAATAGCTTATTAATCACTATGACTGTAACAAATACATATAATGTGTGATAAACTACTGACAAGGGGCGTAAAAATATTTTAAATAGGAGCTGAGTGAGGAAGGCCATGTTTTCCCCGGAGTCCTCAATATTACCAGGGAACCCACCAAACATTTTGAGACAAATAGCTTTAGTTGTGGCAATAGAGTGTACCGTCCTAACTCCACAACTGCAAAATTATTTTTGTAAGATATGATAGGTAATTCAGGCCCGAATAAATACTCCGAATATATCTGTAGCATATTTTGCTGTTCCGTTATAATAAAACTGTATCGTGCTGAATGTAAGGACAATATGAATGAGATTAATAACAAGTACGACGCGTGTAGATATTGTAAATCGTGTGTAGAGTGATAGTTGCGTGAGTAGAATAAATAGTGTCTAAAGTTAGCTTAAGAGTTTGTAATAGAAATAATTTAGATTATTTATTTTAATTGCAGTGTTGTAAATATTGGTTTTCTATTTTGTAAATAAACTTTCTTTTATGTAATCTTTCATTGTCTGCTGGCTAAATAAATTTTGAGAACCTTGTTGATGAAATTGCATTGCTAATTTTTTATACATTTGCTACTCGATGTGACACTCGTTTGTTTGCCTATCTACAACAATCGTTATTCACCGCAGTGTGAGAAAAAAAACCACTACAATTACATTGTTTTGAAAACGTGGTACATTAGTAATTTTAAATGTTACATTGATAACAATCCTAAAGGTAATTATACCGCAGCACAACTTAACTAAGGTTTTGGATCGAATCTGAATATAACTGCCACAGAATCCGAGGAATAGGTCCTCCGATCCTGCGCCAGTTTTATTCACTATTGCTTAAAGTAAAACTTACAGTTGTGGATGAGAGATCCGTGATCTCTGTTTTGCAACTGCAAGACTTACTTTAAGAGATGGTTATACTACCATTTCTTAAAGTAAGTCTCTCGGGGACAAGCAGACATAACGCAGGCGTATACCTATTACCATATCCCCCATTACCCCGAGATAGACTACAGTTAAGAAACGTGTGTCCTCTTCTCAATATGATCAGCGAAAAAGAAATGGATCGGGATGTCCCAGTTTATGGAACTAGCCTAAACTGGGCATTGCGGGACTACGATCTGCACTACTATCTATCTAGCACTGCACAGTGCCTGAAAGAATGCTACATAAAAATGAGAGACTCATAGCCAGCTTTGATCTGACTCTAATATAATTTTGTGCCTTGGCTCGGCAAAAAAAGGTCAGCTTTGAAGTGACAATGTCTGCGGTCGCTGTGAATGATAATCCACTCAACAAGTACTCAATAGTATGAGATAGGTACACTTAATAGTTACATTGCTTACCGTCTAGGCACTTACGTCGCTATTTAGGATTCATATAATGTAGATTACTGGGAATCTGTGTTACCGACACTCAATATACAATTCAAATAGTTATAAAAAAAACGATCTAAGTATTTTTATAGTTAGTAAAGTTAAAATAAAACTGCATACATATTTTTAAATATATTGCGAGTAGTTAGACTGCAATTAAATAATAAACTTTATTTTCAAGGTTATGCCAAAGTAATTTGAGAAGAAATTAATATGGTTCAAACAACTAAGAGAGCTGTAATTAGAAACCTATATTAAGTATATTATTATATCTTTTAAAGACCTTGCCATTTTAAAGTCAATCGTTGCATCGGCTGAATAATTAAAAAAAAATCGTCTTTATTATCTCAAATTGTTACATACAAAAGCATTCATTGAGGCAACACCCGTAAGTAATTAACAATGACATATTGTTTTGGGCTGTCCCGCATCTTCCCTTACTTAATAATAACAATATTGGGACAGTAGATATAATATAGAAAAAGAAAACAAAAAAAATCAAAAGAAACTAAATAGTGAATAGATTTTAAATTTTAAAGTTACATTAATAAACACGAATAAACAAAAAAGCTCCAATTATTAGCAATTACTATAATTTTACTAACAATAATCAAGTTAAAAGTATAAGTTGCAAGGATTATACTTATGAAAACAAATCTTACCAATGGTACAATCCGGCTTATTAAATTATTCAGTAGCACACTGTTGACTGCCATGCCTTGCATGCATGCTTTCTTATGAAATAAGCAGCACCCTTGCACATATATTTCCTATTATGTTGTATTTTTTTAATGTTTTGTGTGTACGTAAACTATTAAATCAGTTAACACTAAAATTAAACGTTTTTTTTAAGAGAGGGCGGTTGGTTTGTCTCGTGATTACACTACGTAAATCGTGTCTGCTGGCAGTCTCAAACTCAAATCTCGCGCGAACTAACCCCGTTGTCGCCACGTTTCGTTCTAGTTTCAGTGTCATTCGTCAGTCGATGCAAAAACAAAAGGAGTATTTTATGTGCTACTAACAATTAGCACTTGAAAATCAGCTACCATAAATATACACATTTTAATAAAATCTTATTTAAAAACGTGGGAAAAGTAAGAAATAAATATTTTTTATCGCTAAAGTCAAGACATATTTTATCTGTATACTTTATTAAATGTACACCGTAAAATGAAACGTTTTGGGGGTATATTCTAACAACACGTTTTTGTTTTTTTAGTTTTTCGTACTTTATATTAATAAAAGTAGCTGTCAGCAAAAAATATTTTTAACGTAATTATTGTATAGAAAGGTTACTAAAATTCAATTTAGTTATATTGTAGTGAAAATATTAGCGATACTAAATCTGTTAAAGTACGTGACCTACATTTCCACTTATTTGAGTCTTTATAATAGACCCCTAGGATTGGTGACTCTGACTGACTTGTGTTGCTGTCTCATTATCTGTGTCTTGTCTTGCTGTGCTCGTCGACTGGTTGGTTATCCGTTCGTTCTGTAAGAAAAGTACGGAGACGCGTACGAAACATATTTTTGCTATACTTAGTAATAAAAATGCTGTTTTGTGGAATATCATAGTGAACTAGAGCGTGAAAGACGTTCACATAGTAGTATGCAGTGTATTTTTAAGTCATAACACTGCATATAGTTGTACAAATTTCTACGACAATGAGAATAAATAAGTAGGTCTGTAGTTTACCTTCCAGTCTTTGTCTCCTTGATCTTTTTAGTGCAAAGTGTTTGCCAAGCATGGGTTTACTTATATCAAAGATCTGGAGCTTGTTCGGGAATGAAGGTAAGCATTTATATAATTATAAATTATTACTTAGCTAATGTCATTGATAAGATAGTGTAAGATGTATTACGAGGCGTCCGAATTAGGGTTTAACTAAATATTTCCACTGATAAAGTGTTGCTCGGCCTGTTTTTGTGGCGCGACATCATATTATTTCACTTTAAACAGTAGTTGTTTAGTGTAGACGTCGTCATATAAGTTTTAAGAAAGTTAAGAGTTTTGATGCTAACTTTATAACTAGTTGTTTGTAATAGTTAGTGTCAACTTGTCACTGACATAATAATGTGTTGTTTAACAAGACTATACCTACAGACCCTTAACTTAGTTTCCAAGTAAATAAAAAATGTAAGAAACAGCAAGTGGGTAGTAAGATTTATATTCCCTAATAAAATTTTGGTGGGAAAATATGCAATCTGTATACTTTTACTACTTTAAGTTAACATAATTCTCTTAAAGTTGTCCAAATGGTAAAAAATGGGTTATAAACAGTTCTGCACTGTTTAACTGTCTTTAATACCCAGAATTAAAAGTTGTAAACCAAATTTATAATCTTTTAAAAACTGTCATAATTTTATAACTTTTTCCTCAATAAATATCTATCCTCATTAAACATCTATCCTCATTTTCAACTCAACTATAATAGCCTACTCCATAATACTAATAACATTATAAACAATTTTTTCCCAAGAATTATTGTGAGGTCAGAGAGGCCCTGCAGTAAAATTCACCAGATCACAAAGAAAAAAAGTCACCACAAACAAATACTAATATCATTGTTTTCCACAGAACACAAACTGGTCTTAGTGGGCTTAGACAATGCTGGTAAGACCACAATACTCTACCAGCTGCTGTTAGGAGAGGCCGTTCACACGCGGCCAACAATTGGCTCTAATGTTGAGGAGGTGGTCTGGAGAAACCTCCGCTTCGTGATGTGGGACCTCGGAGGCCAACAGAGCTTGAGATCAGCATGGAACACCTACTATACCAACAGTGAGGTAACATAACATAACTATTACATTATGCTGATCAGTAATTTTTTTAACTTACCAGGCACAAATCGGTCCTAACCTAACCTAATCAATTGTGTATTTCGCTGAACAATCAATTATTCAGCTAGTGTAGTGATTATTTTTATGATACTTACAATTTTATTGCATTTACTTAAATTTTATTGAAATAGTTCTTTCACATAATTTAAATTCCAAATTCTTAGCTAAGGAAAATGATGAGGATACAATAGTCTATAATTAAGAAACAATCAGACATTACGTAAACAGATGTGTTATAAATAGTCATAATAGAATACTTTAGCTACTGGCGAATCCTTACTAATATTATTATTACGAAGGTAACTTGGTCTGTATCATTAGAAAGGCTAAATTTCTAAACCAATTTAAATTAAACTAGATATATAGTACTTGAATCCCAAGAAAGGACGCGGCAATGTTTCGCTGCGATTACCGCATTCCCAAGGCGTAGCCACTGACAATACCACCAGCCACAATTGAACACAACACGTAAATAGATGTGTCATAATACGACATTGTAAATGATGCCTAATGTTTTAATAAACAAGATTTTACGAGACTAGTATAAATAACAACAGCATTTAATAACGACGCACAGCAAAATGTCGCCCTTAAGTATCATGCTATCATCGTCAAGTGAAATACAAAGACAAATATACATTATAGAACGCTACTTAACTAAGTGCCGGTTTTGCATACGGTCAGGCTATTCATAATATTCGAATGTTTTTAAATCTTAGACATTGGCATCGCATTCGTTACGCTTGACCTTGAGAAAACTATTTGTCAGAATTGTATCTACTAAAAACTAAACGTAACTCTAATTATTAAGCTTTTTATGTCAGTTTCTCTCTACTCGTTATTGTCAAAAAGATAGCATGACTAATGGCGACTTAAAAGTGAGTTTTAGTATTTCTCCATATGGATAAACTAAATTGAGAAAGAAATATAATTAATAATTAAATCTTTATTATTATCACAAGAAACTTAGTATTTATAAATACCATGAAATTGGTTCCGTTCTATCTATTGTGAATAGATTTTATGACATTGATGTAAAACAAAAATGTACGTCACGTAAAGTCGTTAATTGTTTACTGTTTATATTATAGAGTCGAACAGTACCAGCATCTGTTGTAATGTTGTATCGCTCGACATCCTTAATTCTCATGAGGATATATCGCAGCTAGAATACGACCTTGTGTTCACGTGTTAGCATACTTATATGTCTTCTGCTAATTAAATTTGTCACATAATTTCGGTTTAAACCTGACTTAAACAGTTGTTATGATCGGTAAATTTATATCACTGTGTATTTACATTTACACTAAGAAAACTATGTTTAAAAGTACAAGTTCAGTGAAATAACGAAAGCCTGCGCTCAGGCTAACTTCATTTGATGTTTAAAGGAATGTTACAACGATAAGTAATTCTATAAGCCTTTGCTCGCGGTTCCATCTACTTGTGAATCGATTATTCCTACAAAACATTCCTATATACTTTCTTGGGATTCAAGACATATCCCTTTATCGGCTGCGCATTGTCTGAATATCACTATAACATCAGTACGAGTGTACTTACAATTTCATACGTTAAATTAAACACTCAATAAACGTAATACTTTGTTGTAGTCGCGAGTCACGAATATGTCATCAAGAGGATAAGTCGCATTAATTATAACGATAAAGTGCCCACGAGTTAATCTGTCCAGTACCGTGTTATCGGGCATCAATAAAACCAATTAACAATATGTATTAGGAAGTGCTTCGTCTTATCTAGCGTATTTTCTGTGATATATAAGCGAATTGTTTCTATAGAATTTTGAAATTACCCGTTTGAGGAAATGCACAGAATTCTGTTGATAATTTGAGGTACCGAATCCTCTAGTAAGCCCTAAACGATCGAATGTCATAATTATTAATAGAAAGACTGTGTTCTAGAGGGTCTATCCAGCAATAAAATCCATCAGAATGATAATAAAACATGAAATCTACACATATCCTTTAAATTCCAAAGACTGTCGACAGCGTTCGCGCTTGTCAAAAATGACGTCGATAAAAGTTGAATAATAGGAACATGGTAGTGAAATCCGCATTATTCCGTAACACTTGAGTCACTCTGGCCTACTTTAGTTCTGAGTACCCTGTGGCGCTATGCGACTGTTTTATAATTCATGCGAAATATAATCACAGTACAGGTTTGCGGACCGGTTTATCCATCATTCGATAACTTTCTTACGTCGCTTTGCACCTTCCTCGCCTTTACACGCACCTGAAATTTAATGCCGTAGCGCTGTTGCTATTGAAAATGTCAGCTTTTGACTTTCTGCTCGTTTTGTGCATTTTTGCCGCGCGCGTATTAAAACTTGATTACGTATAAAATTCCAAGTCAGACCTCTGGAATTGTAAATGTGACATTCAATTTCGTTCAGTCGTCGGAGACGTGCATAAAAATGTTTGTCCTTTAGTCTGAGATAAACGTACCTTTATTCTACGCACATAGAATTGTTACAGTATTATTCCATATCGCTTCAACTAGATAGATCTCGAGATTGATCAATTCAGTATGTATAACACTACGCTATGCACCGAGCTAAGCCGAGAGCAATTTGTTAGTCTCCGGACTCGGCTAATGGATGTGCGCGACAACAATTTAGCTCTAGAGGAAGGCTCGACCCTTACCTCATCCGTTTATTACGATACATATACCAATTGGAATACAATAGTTATGCTGTTAACGTATGATAACCGATACACATTTTACTGTACGGATAAAATAATTTTCTACAGCTTATTTCCTCGGTATTCAAAGTATTAAAACTCTGTTATAGTTTAAGAGCCATACCATTGCAAAGCACAGCCTAGCGACTGCCTTAACATTGTATCGTAATTTCATATTACTTGCGATTATAATATGCGATGTTCATATTATTATCAACATGTCAACAGTGTGATTGCGTCGCGTTATTCCATTGTTAGTTTTTTGTTCATCCAGTTCGTGATAATGGTTATTGACTCGACGGATCGCCAGCGGCTGAACATAAGCCGCGAGGAGTTGCATCAGATGCTGAAACATGAAGAGTTGAATCGAGCCTGCCTCCTGGTCTACGCGAATAAACAGGTATTGTACCTGAACACAAAAACCTATATCGAAACATCCTGTAGTTACGTACGTAACAGCCTTATTCAAGGATGACTTATAGCAAAATGTCATGTGTCATATTATCGTTCTCACGGTCAAGAAAGTTGTTGTTAGCGGAACTACAGATGGTTCGACATTGGGACCTTTCTACGTATATTTTTATAAATACACGTGTGTTATTTACAGTTATTACAAAAAGTGCGGAAAGTTTACGTACAATTTCGAAATAGTCCCTTCATCTTTTTCTGTAATCTCATTCCCTATTTGATACCAATACAATACCAACGTGATAATATATTCTACTTGTACTCATAAACGAAACTCACTTGAAGATCGCGCTTAGGTGTTATACTGTCTCCGTCAAGAAAGACAAAAATGTAGATACAAATGCAATAAAAACGTCACTAGGTCTCTACCTAGTCGTTTTTGAAAATGTATTCAAAAACGATTCTTCGTTTTTTAATACATTTGTATTTATAACGTCGTTATGGGTAACCCATAACGACGTTATAAATACGAAAGTTTGTAAGTATAGATGGGTGGATGGACGGATGTTTGTTACTGTTTCACGCTCAAACGGCTAGATCAATTTTAATGAGATTTGACGTGTTAGCTGACACCCCGGATTAACAAGATGTTTTTACGATGTTCACGCGGGAGGAGTCAAGTCCACAGTTTTAAACAAATTTAAATAAATTCTTTGTAATCTAAACATGCCTAGAAATAAACTACTAAGAGCAATAAAGCAATATAAAACCTTCAAATTGCTTCGCGGAATGTGAAAGTGCAATGTGATTAGTTTCAAGATCAACGTATTTCAATAGTGTAACATAACAGCCAGTCTAAATTATACTATCTAACTTTATAAACTACGAAGTGTTATTGAATTTCTTGATATCTCGATATTTGTGCATACTTATCTAAATGCAAACCAGGAATTTATTTGTGTTAGACGCTTAGACGAAACTCCGCTACCAAGTATAAAAGATAAAAGTTGGTTTATTTTTCCTCTAGGGATGCGTAAGGGATTAGGTTTTTTTGCCTTGTCTTACGCAAACTACTTCTATTTAATTGTTTATGTCCGTTTGAAGGAAAATTAGGACACAGGACGAATCAAAGATTTCATCGAACGACCTTCGTACATGTCGTAATTTGACAGACGTTCCAAACCGGCTGTGTTATAACCTATCAATCATATTTGAACTGAAATAAAACCTACGAGTGTGCTCCAACATGGTTATCGTATCCTAGACCCTTCATACAGTCAACAACGTATAATCACTTGGAAATTTGTATGCATAAGCATTAGTAAAATATAAAAGGTAGATAAATAAATGCTGCGTGGCGCTCACAGAGACGGTTACAGCTGTGTCAATGTAATCGCGTCATCATATTATCTGCGTCGGCGTAAGGACGTGCCTTTTTACTGGTTTCCTTATCTTCAATAAATACCAAGTCAAATTCTAACTGTTATTTTTATAGTATTTTGATTGCGTTGTCAGAAAGTTACAGATTTCACGGAAGTGGATCGAGTCTCTTGTTATTACAATGTAAATCATGTTTCTGGGAACGTATAAATACATGTTAATGTTAATTTAAATACATCTGTGTAATTACAAAGGTTTTTCCCGTGACTCCACTAACTTTTTTAACGTAAAGTTACGTCTTCTGACTTGATCATTCAATAACTCTGCTTTTCTGGGCAATTATGATGTTGAATTGGTCTCTATATCCTACTTACAGCCATCATCAGTTCAGAATCCATAATTCATGTCATTATTTCGCTAATATGCAATCATTATAAAGCAACGGAAACCCTGATTATGTATTCGTAAATTGTGAGCATCCTTCAACATGCACACAACGCGAACAATCGGAAGCTGTCAAGTGTAGTGTGAGAGCGCCACGCTAGCGCTGCATACCGTGTGAAGATCTAATGTGTGGCGAGGGTGCCTGCCGGTAGTTAATGCCCCACTACGCGGAAGGTCATTGGGGACCTAGCCTTGTCTCAGTGCTCACGGCTACGCGCGTCATCAACATGGAACATAGTACCAACTAGGCGAAGGAAGTGCCGTAGTACTAGAATCACAGCTCAGATAGTGTTACATCACAAATAAGAAAACTTTAAATTGTAGAAATTATACCGTTTTCTACAAGTAACATGATTTTAACTTGTCAGTTTCATACATACAAATTCAAGAGCGTTAGCGCTTAGAGAAAATTTTGCTTTTCTATAGACCCGCAGTTACTTTTAACTTATCGTCCCTTTTTAGTCTGTGAAGTACGTAAAATTATAAAGAGAAAACCATCTTAACATGCAAAAGATGGCGGAAAAAGAAAAGCGTACCTTGAGTTAATTATAAAATGTTTGAAATCTGTTTAATGTAGGTTTATTTTCTAGACTTTTCATTCCTTGTTTCTTTCTTAGAGATGCGCGTGTATCTGAGTGCCCGTTCCTTCCACTTTTCTTTGTAACATAGTGTAGCACGAGAACCGGGGCTGACATTGACGAACGTGATTTAATTTACTTTAAACAAGATGGTGCTATTGTATATTGTACTAGCCGGGCATTCGCCCTCTTTGCACCGCGATGTATTTAGTTAATACAATATTATAGTACAATAAACGTGATTATATATTAGTTAAAGATTTACCAAAATCTCTATAGATCCTCTTAAGGAACGTCAAAAACTTTGACTCATAATTCTAGTAGAGAGGACATTTTTTTCGGGTGTTCTACCGATTTCTAACCTTTGAATGGATTTTGAAATAAATTGGTTAATTATATCTCAAATCAACAATCAAATCTTATCGGTGATATATCTTTGATTTGATAGAAAGGTTGTATGCAATTCGATTTTAGAACTCGTGCTTTATCTGTAGATGTGTATCATTGAATTAAATAAATAATTGTGGGAATCGTTATACCTCTTTTATAATATTTTTTGAACGTCGACTTTTTTTTTTTTATTTATCGTTGGGGCAGTACGAAGTCTGCCGAGTCAGCTAGTATTTTTATATAAACATGCAACGCGATAGTTTAACAGTTACAAACACATATTTATTTCAAATAAAACGACCTGATACGTAATTCGTTTCGGATTCTCGTTAGTTCGTAACTTCGTGCAGGTGAGGTCGTTTTCTAAAGTTATTTATTCGGTAATATTTACAAGGTTTTATCATCCTTCGCGTCCTAGTATTATGCTGTGTTTACTGTGAATAAATTGCCTTATAATTTATCCGATCGATACGGTATCCATATAATTAGTTGGTACACCTGTTTTAATACAATGTGCAGGCTTGATAATGTCTTTATATAAATATTGGCGTAGCTTGTACCTTTGCTGTTTACGTGTATACTATGTTGCTTATAAAATTAAAAAGAATGTAATCTGCTTTTTATAAGTAACCATGAATTTGGCTTTATTTAGCGTGTAAACTACTAATCGATAATAATGTCCTTTAAGTTAAGCCATACATTTTATTGGTAGAGACTTTAAAAACGGATCCCCGCATTTCTCAATATGCTGATCAATTTAAAGCCAAGCAAGAATAACACTTAGACAAGCGACGTCCTGAAATGGCTATGTCTCTACATTTCACTTCACAGTGACACAGACGACATGACACCTAAGGGCGATATTTTGCTATGCGTCGTTTTTGACAGCGGCTATTGTCAAATCTGTTGACCGGGACAGACAAGTGACGGTTGACCAACAGACTAACGACGAATAACATCGTTTGACAGCTGATTAACCAATGTCAGTGTTGATCAGCTGTTGGGGACCGGCGTAATTCTCCGTCCTAATTGCATTTTTACCGTCACGGGCTTAATAGGGCTTCCAACGTGCGGTAACTTAACGCGAAAAGGGGTATTCAATATAACTAGGTTAGTTAATTAATTATTAAACGCCGTGTTGCGAGGAAGCTCGGTCATAATTTTATTACGGCTAATATGCGAGGAAAAAGCACTTTACGAAGAATGCGACGGTCTATTCCGGATAAAAATGCAGCTTTAAAAGGAAAACTCCATTATCTAGAAAATTGTCGGTGCTTGCGAAGGCAACAATTTTATAAGAGATAAACTTATTTATCTATAAATAAGTTTTCTTATCCCTGAGTAAGTTTATTTATCTCTTGTACAAAAGTGGTTTGTAGGGTTCCGTAGTCCGAACCCAAAGTTTTTTGCTCAATATTAAAAAACGGTAACAGCTAGACGCCTAAAATTTTCACAGAATATTTACTTGTATATTAGCTTTCGAAATGTATAATTAAATAACAATAAAGTTAATATTAAACTGGGTTTCTGTACAACAAACGTAATTTTTAGGCAATTTACTTGATCTTAATAATCCGATTGAAACTTTTACTTTTACTACAGACTAAAAATTTGTATACCTACAACAAACGTGATTTTCTATTATAGATGATAGTACGGAACCACCACTCCACTCTTGTAAACTCTTTAAGCGGCTGTTTATCACGATAATATATTATCTATGCATATTGCATAGTTCCGGAAAAGGAAATACTTTTTATAGACAAATGCAAATTAGTCTAATTAATATGGTTTCAAATTCTTAGGCAGTCACTTGGGATAACGAACTTAAATCTTGGTTCATGTTAAGTTTGTTGAGTTACCTGTCTAAATGACTCTTGGATTACAACAGTTGCAATAATGGGCATTGTGGGGCAGGATAATCCCATAAATATGAAACAAATGCGAAACTTTATATATTCATTTGAATGAAACATCATTCCTCTGCCTTTATCCTAATTATCATTTGGGGTCAACACTGCATGTCTTCTTCCACACGTTCCTATCTGACGTCATCTCGCAAGTCACTCTCTTTGCAGCCATATCATCTTTAACACTTGGAGTGGGTGGAGGGTCTTGCCGGTTCTTCTCCATAAGAATGACATTTTGGAACCGCGCAACTAGAGTCAGTAACGTTTTGAAAGTGCCTGAAAAGGCCTACTCGAAATAAAAATCTTTTGATTTTGATTTTGACACAATTCATCCACTTAATATTTTTACTTATACAAATCTTATAGTATGTATCTCTGGTTTCCAGGACGTGAAGGGCTCGATGACGGCGGCGGAGATATCAGAACAGTTGGACCTGACGTCCATCAAGCAGCACCCGTGGCACATACAGGCCTGCTGCGCGCTCACCGGCGAAGGGTACGGTCAAGTATTTTGAGATACATCTTATTTTTAAAGGACAATTGGCTTTACCTACTCCAAAAGTTTGCGTAAACTTGGGTTTTTTTTAAACAATTGCTAAAGTATTTCGATTTCAAAATAAGTTTCGGCCGAAACCTTAGGAACGCGTTTTAAATGATTCGAGTTCGAGCGCGGTTTCTTAATTTTTTTAAACTTGATCGCGTTTTCCGTGATATTAAAATTTGTGTTGCGTTTTAATAAAGAGTAATTTTTTTTTTCGATCGTAACCGCGCGTGATTTATATCTATAGAGCTTAACGAACGCGGTTGATAGCAATGACAATGGCTAGACTATAAAAATGTATTTAGCAGACTTCTGTTATCGTCGCAGACTAATAGCTAGTTGAAAACCTTTTTTATGTCTTTCAATAATATGAATACATCATTTCGGTCCCATAATTATTTTCCATTCCACAAACATAAAATTATAAAAATAATAGTAATGGCATTATCGGACATAACTTTACAACTTCCTACAATTTTTGTCTCGCATTTACGTAGATGCATATAAATTGTATTTTAAGCACTAGTTTCATCTAAATTTATACTTATTATACCCAGTTAACACCCCTATTATCGCGTCACCCGCGAATGTCAGATGCGCGCGACGTCCATTGTACGGAATAGTATCTTGAAACAGAGCCTTCGTATTAGTACTTAGCTACTGAAGACCATTATCAATGTCAAGTAATTTGTAAGTTACACGTAATATAATAAGGTGTTTAGCTAAAACACGTGGGCCTTTCAGGACCTTGAAAAAGCAGTAGGGTAGAGCTAGGTCGGAATTATCTGCAGTTAATATCGTGTCTATTTATTATGAGATTTATCATAATTTAGTGGATTAGATTTAGATACGTGATTCTATATTCCTCCTCAGAAAATATTTTACTTTTTGTCGCGTTTTCTATTTTTCGGTATCCAAAATTAATACTAATTGGCACAATCATGATTGAAAATTTCCTTGAACTCGGTCACATTTGCTTTCCTAATTCAAACCGTTATTCTAAGTCTCTAATTACAAGATACACAATATGATATAACAATCGATAAAAAATGTTATAAATTATAGCGTTTTGCGTGACACCAGCATCGGGTATCGCCCTGTATCGGGTTTCCGCGTTAACGTCGGAAAATATCAGATCAAAATTCATCTTACACAGTAGACAGATGTTTACGATAAAGAAGTTCAGAATAACATTCTCTTTTACAGTTGTAAATAAGACTAATTCAAATATTTTATTAGAACATGAGACTGCGTTTAAAATCAAAACATATACGTTACAAAAATCTAGGTAAAAAAAAATTAGCATAAAGTTCAAAAGTGTAATAGACATTTAATTTCAAGCGCGATCTCAAAGAATAGTCAAATAAAAGTTTTATAAACACTTACCTAGAGCTAAATATGCTTAGGTAGACGGGACATTAATAAATCTATAACAAGTTAGTTTAGAAACCGGAATGTGGACACAATCCTACCTCCTTATTAGGACGCACCTAGCCTTTTTCGAAAGAGATTAGTTTTAAATTTCAAGGTCGATTTATGTTGTGTTAAAACTCTAGCTACCGTATTAACTATGAAATCGACGCGTTTTTGTCGTGCAAATACTTTTTTAATTCATTAAATATGTATCGAGCAAAGTATAAAGTAGTATTTGAGTCACTTTTATACGTATGAAAGTGACATCAATGCCGCAATCGTTTTGCAAATTAGATAATAGCCCGGTCGTTCTGTCAGCTGTCCCACGATCATCATTTTTGTATTTGTAAGGAGTCAGTAAGAGAGTAATGTAAGATGAATGAAGGTAATCCGCGTGTTTTTCTTCTAATCGTGTTATGTTTACCGTTTTCTTTCACTTTCTGATTAGCCAGTCGATACGACAGCGAAAGTTCTAACTAGTCTAGATTCACTTCGAACAGGTTTCACGTAAATGTAACCCCTTATTGCAATAAGTAGTTACTTTTCTTTAACTCTCGAGTTACTTTAGACATGGTTTTTAAATCTTTTACTTACTAAATCGAAACTATAAAGCGGCTTTTTAAACTACGAAATTGTTTTACGCGCGCTCTATTTATGCGATTTTTTAGTGCTAATAATTTAGTTTTCGGTAATTTAAGAATAGACAAAAATTTACTACGTTATTACTTTAACTGCCGTATTGCAAATCGAAACTAACGTTTGCTCGTAACATCCTTTCGACCTTTCTTATTGACACTGTCAAGTGTCACTTGCTTTTAAATACGGCCATTATTATTATTCCATATATTTAACTTCTAATTATTCCAAATTATTATTTCTTAAGACTGTGATAAATTAACGCTATCAAGCGGTCTAGTTTCGATAAATATTTGCAGTCACTGACTCGTTACGTATCTCCGTTTATCAGGCGTCATAAATTAAATTGATAATTATGTCATTAACTATGTAATACGTACTGCTTATTGTTATAATATCGATAGTACCGGGCTCAGAGGCATGGCCGCCATTTTGCAGTACAAGAATATTCCATTATTAATCTGTGTATGCTTTCCAAATTTCATTTTCGACTTCATTCTTTTTTGCAGAAAATATATTTAATAAGTATTTTTAGGCTTTTGGCACCTACTAATAAACTTGTACTTTCAGTTATTTGTGTTTTCTGTAAAATTAAGTTTTGATGCTAAAATTCTTTGATCCTGAGGTATCGATATTATTGCAAGTTATTGGCGCTTCGATTCGAAAATGTACAATTTAATGAACTGTACATTTACGATTTGATATAAGTCGTCTATCTTCTGAAGGTCTAAGACACGGCCTGTATGTGTGATTAGTAAATAGTTGATCGTTATAGTTTTGTGTTGAGCAACTTTATGTTTTTAGTTACACAAAAATATTTGTTTAGAAGTACCAGTTGATTGTTTTATTTAGAAGTATTAGTACTGCGATGAGTGTTGTCTGTCTGAATGAAGCTTGTATTAATGTATTGCTGCGTAGTTGCTTTTTAAATATTCATTTCAGCCTCTCTCCGCGATCAGTTTATTTTTGAGTAAAATTTGTGAGGTGTCTACACCTTTGGCAATCCTAAGTAAGTATGTTTTTATTTTACTGTCAGCGTTCTTGAGGCATTGTTTTTTATTTTTAAATATATTTTTAGTAATCAATATTATTAGATGTGAAATGATATTATTTCGGCTTATTTGTGAAGTGTCGAGCTGTCACGGCTCCACTGTGTGTGTGTTAATGTTCAAACTAAGTAGCTGTAGATGTACACCGGAACGATTATGTTTAAGTATTATGTATTGTATAGCAATAACACTAAATTCTATACAATTTATTTAATCTATAAATTGTATAGGGTCTAAGAAAACCCCGGCGCTTGTTCATAACAGTTTTCTTCATCATTTCACTTCACTTCACAGCACTAAACATTAATTTTGTGTTTCAGATGACACCGTTGCTTGGAAACCTTGATGTGGGAAGGTTGCAGTTTGCCCAATGATGTACCTGAACGTCGAGAAACGTCGAGAACAGAACCATACAGACTTTAAATGGTACCTGTAAACCGCCAGCCAACATCTACGTGACACCAGATATTAATTATTTTTCTCTTTCAATGACCATTTTTAGTCAAATTACTTTTGTATTAATATTGGTAGAAATATTTCAACAGGAAAATTTCATTCCTAGCTAATTTTGTATCATACAGTTAACTATGTATGTACATACAGTTATTTAATTACTAAGAACAAAAAAAATAACTAATTTTTGATGCGATCCAGGATTTATAATCCTTAATTTACTTAAGAAGAAATCGCATAAGACTCGTATAAACGAATAAACTCAAAAAATGGGTTTAGATTTAAGCCAATAACGAATTATGTTTCTAAACAGACTGAAGACGTTTGTAATAGGTTGACCAAAATACTAACAACCAAACAAAACGCATGTGAAACATTTCGCACGAATCTATTTTAGTTTGGAAAACATATTGTTAACTTAAACTGTGAATCAAAAGTAGTGAAAAGTGTAATATGCGAGCTAATTAAAGGGCGCTGTTGACAACAGCTGACCGTTACCACGATCAAAGGTCTGTAACTATAAAACAAGGGGTAAAAAGCTGAGACTGATTATAGAAAAGTGGTTTAAATTACACACTTGATCAAAGAGACACCGACGACAGGTCTCAAATTAACTAGGAATTGATCCTTAGCACTTGTTAACACTTATGGTAACTACACGACATTGTATGATTAGTAGGTGCAGGAGTATTAGTTATATACTCGATAAAAAGGGGTGAGAAATTACAGGGGCGAGTAGAAATAATGTAGAAGGTATCGGGATAGCGCGGGCATTGCATTTTACATGAAAAAGTCGTCTTCATTACTTTTATTAAAGATCACGATAATTTATTTTGTGAAAACACGGGTAGATGTTTACAAAAACAGAGGTATTTTTGTTATATAGGATGGTAATATAAAATCAGACCCGTAAATGGTTTGGCTGCAATTGGCCTCCATTATTTTTTTTACAGAAAAGCGAGTATTTATACAATTAAGACTCCTTTATCAATTTATTAGTTTCATAAAGCATGCAAACTTGAAAAATTGTATTGCTATTCACCACGATTATCGTTTTTAAGAAATTATTTATTCCATTTTAAGGTATTTTCTTGAAAAAACTTACAAAACATTAAGCTAACGATATTGTAAACTGAAATTCATATAGAATATTCCATCTATCGCAATGTAGTCATCAGAGAAATAGTCGGTAACTCTATTAAACTTATTGCAGTGTATTCCCTAGCGTGCAAAGGTTTTCCTACCAAAGTAATTACTGGTGTCGTAATCACAAACCAATCCATCGTGTTGGTACCGCAGAGATAGCTTCGTATTACATTAATTTTACTTTAAATATAAACCTACTTGAGTACTCAAATAGATTAGAAAGTAAAACATAATAAGAGTATGTAAAATGTATTTTTTAGCATCATAAACAGATTTTGTTATCCCACCACTGAGCTAGTGGGTTTGAAACTTCTCTAATTGTATGCTATACTCCATTTGTTTAAGTAATTAACTCAATGTAAACAATTTTAGTATATCTTTTACACAAAATGTGATATTGTAAAATGTAAAATACGTTTTACAACTTGAAATACATTCAGATTATCTAAAACTATAGATATTTGTTTTGTGAGTACTAATATCCGTATTATAAATTATTTTTTTGCATAAAAAGTAACGTCAAGATTGATAACATTTAGTTAACTAACTGAACAAATGGAGTATAGTCTTATTCATTCACTTACGAATCGGAACTTGTATTATATCATCCATCTATACTAAATTTATTTAGGTACTCAATTATGGTCAACGATCTTGATGTGACTATTTCATATATTTGCTTAAAAATCAATTTAAAAGTAAAAAGCAACTAAAGAAGGTAAATTTTAATATGAGTATTGTTACATAGACATTATATAATTGGTTTACCTTTAGTTAAGTACCTACTTAACCAAATAGAGTACCAAATAGTTTTCTGGCTCTAATTTCCTTACAAATTAATTACAGACTAACAATTTGTATAAAATTTTACTAATTATTCCTGTTTTATAAGCAAAATGTAAATAACTTTAATTATTGTAACTTTTAAGTACTAAAATGTATTGTAAAATATAGTAAAACTAACAAAAACCTTAGTTTTTATTTACCCAGATTTTAAACTCCCGCGTATGTCATTCACCTGTTGACGTTTCTATCGAATGCTCTTATTGGTGAGTTAGTGCGTTTCCGTTTCCATCTAGACCTACCTGTTGAAGTATTTGCTCGCGTATGCACTAGATGGCACTAGGATGCGCCGCCGTACTCTCTCGGGCAATAAATCACGCTGTCAAAGTTTACATTCAAAACTTTTGAACTGTTGATCGACGTTGAACCGCCGATACAAGATTGATCTATATTATTATTTCTGTTCGTCGTTTTAAGTGTTTTATCAATTGTGTTGTTTGAAAGTGTTTTATAAATTGAAAATGTATAGATTTGTGTTTATATTTTGTGTACTTTAGTATATTAACTCTCGGTTTTAGAGTGTTTGATTTTAGTCCTGCGTTGAATGTTTTGGTCTCGTCTGTGGTTCAAAGTTTTGAAACTAATCACTCGAGACGTGATTAGTTGTTTTTGAGAGTTTCAGCCTTAATTCATTGAATTCGTGATGTAATATTATGATTGCTTTTGAGTTTATTGAAATAATTAATTTGTTGTATTTGTATAACACTAATGTTAATATTTAAGTTGTCTATTCTGAATTAGTGTTAACCATTAGTGCAATGTGTTTTCAATTGCCTAGATATTAGGTGAAAAATAAATAATAAGGGATATACCAGAAATAAATAAGAACATTTTTGGAATTTTAATAATTTATTTTATTTTCTTTCACAGATTACATTTAGGCTTAGAGTGGATTGCGAGTAGAATAAAGAAGAAATGACAGGACGCTCAGTGTTGCCGAGTAATTTTATAAATAGGTACATACTATTGTTAAAGTTACATAAAATTCTAATTCTTGAATAACTTACGTTTGCGTAAATTTAACTATATTCTAAAAAGAGACCTATCAGGATCTATGTCCGTTGTTTTGCATGAATGGGATATATTATAATAAACATGTTCTTGTATATTTTATGATTTTTATTTCAACTACTGAGATTTCGAACAAAATTGTACACACCATTATTATAGCTAGTGATTAACTATGATTATATTACGACAAGTACAACCGAATACAACAATGACGCGATATATTAGTACCTACGTGATACAGGATAACTGAGGTGAACTGTGCGAACTTTTCATGTCGGGTTATCTTCTAATTTCATTGACTAAACAATATCGATGGTAATGATTCTAAATTAAACATTATCACAATAATAAAACTAACATAAAAATAAAAGATGTAGTGCATATTTTTATTAAATAAATAAATATTTCAAAAATATACATCAAGTCAAGTAAATAAAACTAAATTATTTTAAAATGCACTAAATTAAATGTATAAGTGGCAAAAATCATCTTCACTCTGTAGACAAAGAATATACACAAATGGAAATTATAATAAACAACCACTAGTAGTTAGAGACGCGAGTCGTTTACATTATACAAACTTAAAAAAGTAATGTTTGGTCCTTGAAATGCATAGAAAGGATAAAAAGCCTTAGTTAATAAATCCTATACAGATCTTACATAATTAATCGGAACAATTTATTTAATTTCTTTTACAGTACCTTTGTTCTTTTAGAACTGCATATTTTTTATTAATAAGGCATAACTAAGGTAAGGGCGAGAAAATCGTCAAAATATATGTAGACTGTTAACACCCTACCAATTTATTTATAATTCACACTTAGCGTACGGATTAAATTATAACTTATTATATTAAATGTAACTCAAATATCACTTTTTAAACTTAAAGTTAAATCATTTCAAAAAATAAGAAACAACCTTTGTTACAAACACACAGAATGTACTAACAGCTTGCCAGACATCGATTACATAAAAAAAAAACATTTCCGCCAATAACGTCAACTAAACAATACATTTTGAGATTAATTTTACAATATCGGCAACTAAAATATAAACCATCATAAAAATAATTTTAGTTATGTCATGAACGTATCACAGCAACCTATTATGATTGTAACAAATAATATTATGACTGAAACTTGGAATACACGCGAAGAGCAACAGCCGCAACTTAAACGTTACGATGTATTGTAAATAATATTTATACAAAAGAATGGTTAAAGAATAATAATTTATGAATATAATCAAATAGACTATAATTAATTGAACTATTATAATTAATCATTTTTATAGAATCAATAGATGAACAAGTATAACATTTGGTCCTGAGGTAGATTTAACTAGTAGTCGAGATTTGCACTAAACTTAAACAGTTACTTAATCAGGTCGACGAGAATAAATTATTTTAACAGGATATCAAGGTTTAACAGGGCAAACTACTATGAATCAATGTGAGTGCGTATTGTGTGAACATCGTAAATGATTCCAGTAATACATAATGATATAGTGACGCGGTCGGTTAGATGCGATTATTCTAGAATAACATCAATCTTGCACCTTCTACTTACTTCACTTAAATATCATAAGCTTTGCCGAAGCGTGTTCTGGCAAGTAAGTTCACTAGAAGTTTGTAAATTACTATAAAATTACAAATGTGTTACACCTATTTACTACTAACAGTCTTTAAAACCTGATCTTGAATGTTTTTACTTCCATCGGGTCCAACTCGATGTCGCTCAGGCCGGTGAGCGCGCGGAACGACTTGAGGCCGGTCAGGCTCACCGCGGTGATATTGTGTATGTTGAGCCCGTTGAACCTGGTCTTGGACGAGAACTTGGCGGACTTCTTGCGCGGCTTCTCTCCGACGGCGCAGTTGTAGCCGGGTCTGTGCAGCACCATGTAGCTCTCGGAGCTCGGGAACAGCTCCAGCACGTCGTCGGTGATAGTGCGCAGCGTCAGCAGGTGTATCCCAGCGGGGAAGTTTTGCAGGAACGACTGAGTCGACTTCACTTCGATGTCTCCGACTTCGCTAGTGTCCAGCACGAAAACGTTGATGGGGTAGTTAAACGACCTGCTCAAGTATTCGGCAGTCTGGGATGGTAGTTGATAAGCGCTTTCCTTTTGGTCAGGGCTAAAGCGGCGTTCGTTTACAAACTTGAATCCTTTCTCGCTCGTATCTCTCTTATTCCGCGTAACGCCGGGCATGGACTCGAGTAGCAGCCAGTTTTGGAATGTAGTCGGCTTGTTATCGACGACTCCTTCGCCGATGCCTCTGAAGTCATCGTACAGAGTGCGGCGGTCGAGCATCACTTCCAAGCGGCCGGGTTCGAAGGCGGCCGCGCCTTGGGCGTGGTTGGTGATCAGAGTCAGTCGCGTCTCTTCATCTTGGAGCCATGCCATAGTTGTTATCGGATAGTAGTTTCCTTCGATGCCCAGTTTGTCAACTTTCACACGTTTCTGATATTGGAATCCGTTCTGATCACTGTAAAATTCCGGAGGCTCACCGTTTTGTATATCAGTCTGCAGTCGCATAAACAATTCTGTTTCCCTATTTTTCGGTGGACTTTCGAAATCAACAACGTTTTCTATGAGAATCGCGCGAGACAGCACTGGATCTTCGACGTTGTAAATTCGCACGGTGTGCACTAAAAATGGCAAGTACATCGTTGTTATTTCAGTAGATATTGGCCCGGATACAATGATAATGTTGTCATCTTGCATCGAATTTGAGCTAGAATACGGATGAAGTACATTTTTCTCAGGAGAGTCGTAGTCTGGCATGAAAAGATAGGCGCCCGAGTGTCTTTGGGCACTTTGATATGCTCCAAATTGAACATCTACGACTGTCTTCTTCCTTATATCCTTTCTGTATACCTGTCGCAAAAATCCAGTGTTTCTATTGACAAGAAGCTTCATCACTGTGTTTTCCAGTTGTATGTCACCAGGCATCATTTTCTTAGTGGTGAATACTTCCGATTTCGGTGTCTCATCACAGTTGTTGCAGAATATGACGCAATGATGGGATGTATTAGTGTGCTCTTCCAGATTGAATGTTATCGATGTTAGCGGCGGAATGGTAGCCACGAACATCACGTCGAAGTTGATATCGCTTACAACTCGCTTGCCATTGTCTTGCACATCGATGCTTGGCGTTATCTGGTACATTACGCGTTGTTTCTTGCGCGTGTCATAAACTCGAATGTTTGACGAGTTTGCGCGCACCGTTACAATTTCAGTTCGTACCTCCGCCAACGGGTTAAATAAAACTATTTTTTTCTTATCGATGTGGGATACTTTAAGCTTCCTTACTGGCTTTCCGTATGTTTCCCACTCAACTTCGCTTTGTAGAATACTTTGCGAGTGCAGAGAGTGATCGGGAATCATAATAGTGGTGAGAGCAGCTTCTTGCAAGCGGAGGCAGTGGTACAAGCTGGTGAACAACTTGGTTCCATAATCGTACATAACGCTGGCCTTAGATGTGCCTGTTATGGCGTCGTGATGTTGGAACAGTCCCAAATTCCTTCTCGCGTAGATAAGTTGTTCGTATGATTTCTCTAACTTCTTTTCGGAAGCTATAAGTTGTCTACCAACCTGTTTAATATAGTTTGAGACGAGTGTGAACAATATTTCCGACGTCCGAAGTTGATGTTCAAATTGACGCGCGAGAATTTTCAGATAGGGCCTAGTCGTATAGTAGCCGGACCAATAAGCAGGTTTGCCCTCACTGAAGATATCCGAATATACGAAGAAATCGCCTTTCAATGTCGGTATATTTTGATGTCTCTCTTTCATAGCATTAAAATAGTCCAATGGCGTTCCGAACTGTACTTCTGCATTAAACACATCTTTGTGGGCATTTATGTAATTAAACATTTTCATGTAATTGATATATTGGGCGTCGAACTCAATGCCATATTCATATCGGAAGTCGTCTCCCAGGGGCACCAGCACCACATTGTGCGGGGTCAGGGAACCGATGCGGTCGTACTCCTCCACTAATGTTTTCGACTTGCTGTGTAAGTTGAGCGCAGTGATATCTTCGTGTTTAGCAGTGTACTCGGAATACTCGCCGGGAATCTTGCGGAAATCGAAACTCAGGCAGATGGAGGGGTGCGGACCACAGGTGCTTTTGATCGAATAAATATCAAAGGGTTGGTTGTGTACGATCATTGACGGTTTCTTGGTCGCCCATCCTGACATCCAGTAGAACTCTTCGATCTGTCGTTCGGCCAACCATTGTTTCCAGGCATAATGGATTCGTTGAATAATGGTTCCCTCCAGGCCACTTTGGTCCAGTAAGTAAGGTACCGTGGGTCCGTGACCGAAAGGATCGATCGACCAACCTGTTTTCGGGATTACGCCGAGGTTCGTTTTTACCCAGTGATGACCTATGAAGAAAAAAGAAAATTCAAAGAGAATTCTATAGCTGGAGATTGGGAGATTTTGGAAAAATATTACCTTCAATGAACTGGTCGATTAACGCGTAGATGTGAGTGCAAGCTTCGTCAGGCATCACCCATCCGCCGGTGGTGATCTCAAGTCGTCCTTCCCTAATCAGCTTCTTCAATGCCTGTACGAAACAAAACTTTTTACCAACTCGTTCCCCTATACGTGCACGGTAACTTTGGTAAAATCTATATATATAAAACTCTTCCGTTACTGACTGACTGACTGACTGACTGACTGACTGACTGACTGACTGACAGACAACGCACAGCCGAAACTACTGGTCGTAGAAAGCTGAAATTTGGCATGTAGGTTCCTTGAAATATGTAGGGGTGCACTAAGAAAGGATTTTTGGAAATTCAACCCCTAAGGGGGTAAAAAGGGGTCATAACGTTTCTATGAAAAATCTTATTCCTTGGGTTTATAAATTTGAAACTTAGCACAAACACGTATATGGTCAAGTAAATAAGTTTGGCATTATAATTTTTTCCAATCTACCCTCCAATAGTGATTTAGGGGGTTGCGATTGGGTGACTGATTGACTTTCGCGCAGCCATAACCGCTAGGTGTAGGAGTCTAATATTTTGAACAAAGCTTCCTTTACTGACGGGAGTGAGCATTACAAAAAGATTTTTTGGAAATTCAACCCCTAAGGGGGTAAAAAGGGGTCATAACGTTTCTATAAAAAATCTTATTCCTTGGGTTTATAAACTTGAAACTTAGCACAAACACGTATATGGTCAAGTAAATAAGTTTGGCATTATAATTTTTTCCAAACTAACCTCCAATAGTGATTTAGGGGGTTGCGATTTGGTGACTGATTGATTAACGCACAGCCGAAACCTCTCGGTATAGAAATCTGATATTTTGAACAAGGCTTCCTTTAGTAACACAATTGACCACTAAGAAGGGATTTTTGGAGTAGCAAACCCTTAGGTAGCGGGTGGGGGGAAGGGGGAGGGGGGAGGAGATCAACTGATACTTTTAATTTTTCTAGACGATGTTTTTGTCTCGCTTTACTTTTTGTTACATAACGTAATCGACAAACTCCAAAACTACTTATCGTTTTCAAATATTCACCATTAGAAAGCTACATCATCCCTGAGTAACTCAAGCTGTATAATATAATTCAAATTGTAACAATTTTTTAGCCTATGAAAGAAAGTCCTGTCGAGATTATTAAAAAACGCCACAATCCTAAATTACACGTGGGCGAAGCCGCGAGCGGAAAACTAGTGAGGTATAAAATGCTTGTGTGAAAATAAACGGGTGAGAATTTAATCTCTCCGCTGGGTGAGCAGATTAATCATCGCAGCATTATGTAATTAGCGCACAAGTGACTTTGCTGCTCACTGTCCTGGCATGAATCCTTTGTACACCATTTGACGGACGGGACGGGGATTGAAGGGTGCGATAATGTACTTTATATACATGTCGCTGATGTTACTAATTAATGTATGGCTAATTTGTATATGTATTATAACTATACCGTCAAGTGTTTGGAGAAACCATGAAGTCTGCTATTGAACTATTGTATCATACCTGGATTATCAGTAATTAGTAATGTCGACCTCTTTGAAGTACCTATCTATTATGCGCCTACACAGAACTCATTAATTAATACAAATACGACTGATTCGTTCGGAATCTATTTTTCATTGAATATTGAATCGCCACGAGACTATTGTGCATCTAAAATTAATTGACTTTTCGTTGAACAATGTTTTCCTACCTTTTGTTTGACGGGATGCGACCTCTCCCACCAAGCGTTCAGGAACGATATCTCTGTCCAGATGAAGGTCATGTTCGGGTACTGATGCAGTTTGTGAACGATGTTGTTGATGATGTTCTTTGTCTTCCACTCGAAGTACTGCTCGAAGGTCTTCAGCCATCCGGGGTCGTTGTGGGAGTGCGGTACCACAATTACCTGTGACCGGACATGTCAGATAACTTCGCAAAAATCTGATATTCGCGTGGCATTACATAAACAATGTAAATAAATATGATTGTGTATGTACGTATGTAAGTATACGGTGAGACAAAGTACTCACCTTCAATCTAGGCCGGCGCGTATCGTTGTGTATCTTTTCATATCGTTCCTCAAAGGACTTGTCCCAAAATTCCTTTGTACGCAACCAGCTCGGCTGAAATTAAAAATATTTTTAATTAATCGTCCTTTTATTGCGATGTTTACCTGCTGTAATGAATATTGGATACAGGTAATCAAACTGCTAATGTAAGTATGAAATTAGTAAGAAATGTTCAAGTTGTAAAGTTTAATGTTACTACAATTTTATGGCGCTGTTTAGAGTTTAAAAGGGGTATTAATTATTGCATCGATGTACCGCACTGTAATTAAAAGTGCGTTGAAGCGGTGTACGGGCGTCGCGACCGCAAACTAGTCACTTTCATTGGTATACATTACAGAAAACGAATGTGAAACTCCGCTGCTCACTGCACGTCACCGATGGCGAGTACTCGAGGACTTTGTATTTACCCGCGAGTTATATTGACACACGAGACCGACGACGAGAGTACCTACACGCTCGTTAACAACGTATCGGAAAATATCAACTTATTGCTACAACAAATCAAACATTGTTTATTTTTCTCTTCGTAAAGTACTTGGCTAAATTATACAAATGGTTAGAAATTTAAAAACTTTGTAACTCATATTTGTAGGACGGTAAGGAAATTTAATTTATCAAATGATTTGCCATGAAACCAGTACGATTTACGCGACACTGTATAATAGCTACAATCAATAGTGGACTAACTACCATAATATTAATCAGTGTGGGACCGTGGGTGTTGTATAACCTGCTGTTGTACAGAAATACATCAACGCTGATTAGCATTAAAATCGTTGTATCGCATGTTTTGTTCGGAAGCCACGTTTCCAAGACATACATAATTGATTTATCCCTTCAATTCATTTAAGGAGGCCCAATCAAAGAAACGTACCCATCCATCATCGTACACGGAACGTAGAGGACACTGTATTGCAGGAGTCCGCAGGGAAATATAAGTAAACATCGGCAGCGCTTCGTATAAAGGGAAAGTATTTCACTTTGCAAAGAAGTACGTGTGTTTGTTCAGTAATACGAGATCCTTTCACGACTGCGCGCTGTGCACAAGTTTTTAGGCTATCGGATAGTCGCGGACGCGCTCAAAAGCCGACAACTTGTACAGAAACTAATAGACACCTTGATGCACTCGGCTATTCAGCCCCTTTATGTGCATGCATTCCAATCGGGAGCCAAACGAAGCAAAATGTTTTTTTTTTGTGAATTGATATACAATGTTTGATCAAGATTATAAAAATCCTCAAGGTAAAAAACTATTTCTAAACGGATTTTATCTCGGATTAATATAAAAAATGTAGTTTTTTATATTTCAGTACCTCTCGCGTCATAAAGTTAGCTTAATATAGTGTAAAATGCAGTGATATGTTTACGAGACGTCTTTGGAGTAAAATATGTTTTAGCATTTGAAAAATCGTCGCAAGTTTCCATATTTGCAGACGTACGTTTAAAGAAGATCTCAACACTTGTTAGTGCTTTTAAATTTGAATATATAGAGCCTCTGCTTCTGCAGACGCAAACTGCATTTAAACTTACTTTAGGTAGCACTAAACTCTTAAAATCATAAATTGATGAAACTGCGTTCAGTCCGCATATGAAAATAAATAACAGTATAAATTATTATCAATGCAAATATTTTTGCAATTAACACAAAGCAAATATCCCCTAGCGTTGAGTTGCGGTGGTTTTATTTGTTGAATCGCGTTTAGCACCTCGTCGCAACAGTTTCGAGTGACGCGTGTCGGCCAGCGATCCGTTTGAGCGTATCAAACTGTGCGCAGGTAAAAACTCAAAGTCAGCATCGAATCTGCAGCGCGGGCGGACTATTGTTACCGTAAAGTCTCGCGTCCGTGTGAGCCGAACGAATACTCGATTCACTGCATCCTGTACGAATTAACGAAGTATCACGCGTAACTCTTGAATTCGCATCAGTTCAGCTGAACCGTTTTGTGGAGAACTGCACGCTCGACTTGATAAAAAATGCATTTAGTTCAATTCAATCATTGTGCGTTTTGTGTAAACTGTCCCGATGTATTTATTGTGTCAAAAACGCTTTGTTTGGTCACAAATGTTGCGTGTACGAATCCCAGTAGCAAACATGTCGCTTGTATCAGTAAACGTCTCGCAGAGATAATCAGTTTTCATTACTTTCTCGTTCAGTTATGTATTTTGATTTAATATTTACGAAAAGTTTACATAGCCATGCAAATTATTTTCTTTTAAGTTTGTTAAAACCCAATTATTATACTCGTGTTATTAAAAACATTTCTAATGATAGAGCAAAAAGTTAAAAAAAAAATGTATAAATTAGTTCAGTTAAATATTTGCAAACAAAACACAACGCAAAGTACAAAGTGAGTAATCAATTTTAATGGACACAATAAGCCTCATTCATGCACGGCTCATATTTTGCCCGCCTCGGGCACAAAATCTATAGTTCCGTCGATAGTTCAAATAGTGAGGGATTAACAACTCATTATCTCGCACCCTTTTTCGAAGGGCTAGCGTTCAGAGAGGGCGTCCAGGGCCTGTACTATGAACACTTAAACACTATTGCCGTTGTTGGAGCGTGATGCCACTACGCATAAGTGTAATGCTCCATCTTGCTTCCACAATACAACAGTCCTACTTTGAGAGCTAATAGCAAACGCGAGTTCAAGTGGACTATTAACCGAAGAGGTTTATTAACTCTTTACAATAACATTTTCGATTGACGATAAAATAGTAGGCACTTATTAGCTAATATAATACATACAACTTTGCCACAATTATAACTGTAGAAAGTTGAAAATTTAGGCATAATATCCACGATAACAAACTGAATAAGTAATAAGTTCAAAAAGCTAATATTTTATCAAAAATACCGAAATTAAAGTTAGTTGTTCTTAGAATAAGCGTTCTTTGTTTTAATGTTAACGGAACCTAGTAGAATTTAAGATTATTTTTTTATTAAGTTATGGTTTAAATGAAGAAAGGATGCCTTGTAATTGTATTGTTTGCTTAAAAAGTAGTGAGCGCAGCGCTGCAGCAGCGGTATGCGCTGTAACATTGACCTCGGACGTGAAATAGAAAACTCCTCAATCATCTTTAGGATATTTCTAGTTTTTTAACTTCTCGTGACAAAAAAAAATAATAAATTTCAGCTTGCAGTGATTTCGCATGCAAATAAAACATGTACAGACACATTAGCTAGTTTTTAACTGTGGACATTGTTTCGACAGGACACCGTTCATATGAATTAGGAGTTTTACAAATTCCGAAAAGTTTTGTTCAGAGTAAAAGTTTTTTCGGAATGTTCATATTGTGACGCTACATCATATTAGCGAACTCTAATTAAATCTCAAAAACCTTTTAAGGTCCGCTTGCAGATTACTACATAGGCCTCAGTTCTACCCTTTCCACAATGGAAAATAGTTTAAAGTGGCTGATATGTCGCGGACATTTATGCTTGCAACATAAATATAGCGACTGTCACTCAATGTCGGAATGAGCGGTACTTATGTCATTGCGAGTGACATTGGCGACAACCTATACTTTGAAGCGGCTTAGGCATTCAGATATTTGTAAATGTTGATTACGTTGGAATATGAGCACTGAAATCGGTACACTTGTCTGTTTTGTGCCGCAGAAATCTCGGTCCAATTTCAAATAAATGACGACCTTCCATTCATTAGTCTATTCTTATTAAAACACATTAAAACATCTGATTTCAGTAAAAAAAGTCTTTTAAAATCTCGCTTTTCCGCAGCCATAAGTATGGACATTTACGGGTTACAATTAAAAGCAAGAAACAGAAAGAAATCCGCGTTGTTATTAGCGTCGTCAGGTAATTGTGCGGACTGATGATCGCCCACTGCGGCCGCGGGCACCAGTTGCCTTATAAGCACAATAGCTACTTAATATGTACCAAAAGAGGCCAGTTCTTATCGACTGGAATTATATAACGTTCAAACTATTATAGAATAGAGGTTTTTGCTTGCTTGCTAGATTTGTTTTTATTCTAATGGATGTTCTTTCTAGACAAGTAGCGTTTAGAAAAATTGCGTATGAGCAAGCAGGTTGTCGTAGAATGTCTTGCTTTTATGTTGTTTGAAGAATATCATATAGTTATCAATGAAGCGGCTTTACTAGATTTGAGAAATTTAAATATCACGAAGAAGCAGAGGCTTTCGGAAACCTATGGCGTTGATAAAAGAACACAACATTTAATAATGGCACTTGTTTACGGGAAACTAAAACTGACATGAAAGCGATCTTGGCATATAATTAAAAGCATCAAAGTAGGACAGGAGTACAAATAGATTTTAAATTGACAGACAACATGGAATGCAAAGGAATTAATAATTGAGATTATGATGGTTGAAAAGTGAAATGATCATAGAACCCATTTTGAAAAAAAAAAAATAAAAAAGGCTAAATCAAAGAATTTAGTATTCAATATAAATACGATTATTTAGATTGATAAGGTATCGTTATGGAATCACGGTGACAACGTATAAACCTTGACATGTGTAAATAATAAACTGGCCGATCGATAAGCAAATTATTGTCCATAAAGAACCGACGAAGGCACTCAAAGAAAATTGTACGCTGTCTGTTTGTGAATGATGTATGCTTGACAGTCATTATAACCGTCAATTTTCCACAAACTAGACTGAATATTTAAACTGCAACGACCTTGGCTCGATACAGTGATATGTATTTCCCTTGTTAAGTTTAAAATGAATATTGTGTTTTTAACTGCGCCTATGTCGTGGTAGTTTTGCATAGGACCATAATCTTGGACCTTGGTGCAGCTTCTCTTTTTGGAATCAGTGGAACCTGATTTTTATGGTTTTACTTATTACATTGATGAAAACTTCCAAAACTGTGTTTTTTTTTCATTTGGTGGTCGTTGATATGTATAGGGTGTAATTTTAAACTAATTTCTAATCATATTTGATGAATCCCAATCCTTTGATGAAACTTTTTATAAATATACACTATATACAGATAAAAAAAAACTGTTTTTAGCTGGGAAAAAGCTATCCCAAAAAGATAAAGGATAACAGGATAACAAATAATACCTAAATAAATGATGTATTATTTTTCTAAATCCAATTTATCAAAATTAAATACATGTACGTAATTTATGCTGGGATTTAGGTATTTTTAGTTGGAGTGGTGTTAGCCTGTTAGGCACTAGGGGTTGGTGACCTTCTCGTGTCGATGGCTTAATCGCGCAGCCCCCGCGTCAGCCCAACTAACCTGTTTCGGCAGTTTTGAACTTGATATTCGATGAGTATACAGGAATAATAGGTTTTAACAAGGAGAGTTCTGTAGTATTTGCTAACAGATAGGAATTTGAGGCTATAAATTATATGCTACTTATCTAATAAAATTCAAAGCTTTGATAGAAAATTAAGTAAATAAAAAAACGTTGTTGTTTATATTGTAGTCCAAAAATATCAGACTCAGATTTCTCAATTTTATCTACAAACCCCAACGCATTAAGCTACTAACAATCCTAACAGATCGTAGCATATCCAGTTAACCGAAAAATAAAGAAAACTCCATTATTCCTTATCCAGTTTAAATGCAAGCGTACGATAAATACATTAGGTATCGTATTACAGAGATAGTGGCAGAAAAGTTAGCGGCTATGGAAGGGAGAAATGAAGAGATGGTTTGTGGGAAGGAGGTCTAATCACATTTCCGGACACCGAGAAACGGGCCCGCGCTGTGAACTTGGAACTTGCAATAAGTATCGCGACACTACTGCACAGAGATATTCGATTGATATAACGCTGTTTATTCTTTGAATTTTTCTTATACTGTAATTTGATGAAATACCGAAAACAAAGAAAACTGATTTAAAAAAAATATGTGGTGGGCTATTTCAAAAAATAATCCCTGAAAAGATATAATATGTCGAGTAGATAGATATATGTAGATAACTGGTGATGGAAAATTTTAATTAAATTAAAACGAATAAAAGAGCAGCCTTCATGGAAAACGGTTAACGAAACCTCTGTAAAAAAATCTGTATGCACAGCCTATAGCTGTCCACTGTTGGACATCGGCCATTTCCAAGTTTCGCGACCACACCTGTAAAAGCAATTTCCACTCGCGAGAGAGCTAACGCTATCAAAAATCTTTTTGATTTTTTCGGGGAAAGACTGCCGCCAATCAACCAACAAATATTAACGCATGGCTATATAAAATACAGTTTTTTAACACTTGTATTTTGTCAACGTAAACAGCAGGTGGTTACTTTGTTTATCTAATGTACTGCAAAATCTATTTTCCAAGACTAGTAACGAAATTACCCTACCTGAGACCAATAACAAGCTTAATATTAAGTAAATTTCATAATTTATAGGTAGATAGGTAGTTCCGCGATCGTGTAACTAACTACCTAGTTAAGGAAATTTGACTAACTTTTGAGCTTCATATCGTTATAATAGATTAGAATAAGATGCCAAACTTTACTGGGGATTGGGTAAAGTTGGGAAAACCGAGCTCTCGTTATAACGGCTTAAAACACTGCGCTATCCTAAAGCCAACCTATTGATTTTATAGGATAATAGTATAGTAGTAGGTAATAAGCATTTTGAAAAATATTTCCCTCCGAGAAATGAGTATTCGTTCGAGTTTCTAGCGCGGGTTTGTCATCGCTGCATTCGTAAATGACATTTATAATTCAAACCTTTAATAACTGGTAGAGGCAAAGCAAGCAACATAATAACAGTAATGTCGTAAAATTGACTTAACAATGTCGGTTCTGGAATAATTTGTGCATTTTATATGCGAGTATGAAATTTTAAAGGAAATTACATAATGACTTTCGATTTGTGGAGGGTTGGCTGAATACTTTCAATTTCCCGCGCGTTTGATTGGATGAAACATGGCTTACAAGGTTATTAGCAAAGCAAATATAGAGCTTAACATGAGTTTAGGCAATAGATTATTTTATGTGTTAATTAGGGAACTCGATCTGTATAATAGTTGGCAATCAAGAGGTGAACAATGGATACAATAAGGGACTGCACACAACCTACCGCTGAGCAGTCGACGCCGCCTGCCCACCGGCCTGCTCAATTACGTACAATAATGCTCTTACATTGATCACTGATTAGCGACTACTCGAGTAGCCCACTTCGAATATCTATACCATTATTATACTACACCTAATTTGAAGTAGACATTGTAATACATAATCGGCAAATATAATTATATCTACCTATTAATACTGTTACACTACAGAAAAGGAGAGATTAACAATTCGAGTGAAGTTTTTGTTACTTAATAACTTTTTACTGGATGTACCGATTTTAATTTGAGCGAGATCTGACGTAGTTTTTGTAAGGGCACTTATAACATGTTAAAAGTAAGTAGGTAATAGACCAATCATACGTAGAACTTTAAATCATAATACGATTCTATATGTATTTTCTCTTTAAACGAGTATCTTAGAACTAATAATATTACTAGCGAAGAAGTCGTATGAGTATGTGCTCGCCTACTTAGGTTTCTTTCATTCGACACCACCACGTGAACTATTTCTTCATAGTTAGATTGCATGAACTACTTCACTTACACTTCTTGATATGTAATTAGTAACTAAGGTAGTTGTAAGTTCAATAACTATAACAAAAATTATTAATGAAAAAGAAAAATTAAAATAAAGAGAATTTACATTAGGCAATACATCTGAAACCCATAGTGAGTTATTTAAATATAGATTTAAAACAATAGGTACGCAATACGTATTCAAAATTACAGCCTGGAAAAAACCCCTTGCGAAAAAATGCGGGTGACGAAAGAGTTCCGAAACTTATTCTCACGTGGCTTTTTTGTTTGGAAAATGACTTTATAAGCTTTCATTTCCCAACAATACGTAAAAGTCAAGGTTAAAGCTGACATTGCAGAGCTAGCGATCCGTCGCTGGGCGCGATAGAATTAATTAACGCTAAACACTTACATACTAAATATATATTTCCCGGCAAGAGTCTGTAGATCAAGTTCAAGATTTGAAGTATAGTAGAGTTATTTCGTGAAACGGTTGTCAAATAAAGTGATAATTGTTCACAAAAATAATGTGAATAAGTACCATATTTCTTTCTATTAAGCACGCATTTGAAGGGATTAACAAGCGGCAATTTAGAGACCGGTAAGGTTATTTGTGGTTGTATTACGTTACATAAGAGTGCATTTTCACAGGTATTTACATCCAGTAACCATCGCATAAATTGTCCTCTGCTATGAATAATAAGTCAAATCACTTCCTAGTAAAGTGGAAAGGAAAATGTTATTTCCAACTGCGATATGAAGATAACTCGCCGAATGTAGTCTTGCAGCAACAATAAAATCTAAACACAAAAGCCCACTACAATGTTTCCAGTAAGTTGGAGTCCAGTCAAATTCCTCCGTGAAAACACGCGCTTTATAGAGATACACGAAAATAAATCCTTCAACGAATGTAAATATAATGTACTAGTCTATTTTATTCATGTAATACAAACGTTTCCTTGTTTCGACATCTTAATATAATGGTGTGGGAAGCCCTAGTTGCTATCAGTGTTCGATTAATAATTCAGATATTAATATTCCGCGGTCAAATGTCACGTTGAGCCGGTTGAGCGTAACAACTGAATGTTTCAAACTAATGTGATTTAGAAATTGGTAGGTTGTAAGGTATAATCGATTATAAACGCTGCGGTTGGCCTGTAGATGGGTGAGACCATATGCAACATGAATTGAAAAAGCACTTAAAAAATTCGTCTCGACTTGAAACATTGATCTTCAACTGTTTGAAGCCACTCACATAGGATACTATGGAATCCTATAAAATAGGTCGCAGAGATCAGATATGATTCTATAATAGACAGTACTAAACTCAATCCGGTAAGAGTGGAAGCCGACCACAACCTAGTTTAGTAGAAGGCTTTGCTAGCATAAATATCAAAACGCATTATTAGGTAATTACAAACCTCATTACAGTACAGTGGTGTAAAATTAGTAATGCGTGAGATTAGAGCGTGTAGGGCGCGTACTTACGAAGCATGAAACTCGACGGGCGTGCCTCTACGCTACGACGAATGTATTGACGCGCCGACAATCCTAAACTCCCGAACGTGTAATTTTACTCGTATTTTAAGTTATTCTAACAAATTCCAATAAATCTAACATTCGTGATTTCCGTTGGCTAATAAACGCGAGCGCTTTTATTATTGAATGTTTGATACACATGTTATTTTTTGAAAGGGGTTTCATAAAAGGTTTTTGTACACAGAAAGGGGTTTAAGGTCATTCACTCATTTCAGATCTATTCAATCTATATTCATGGCCGGCTGATGACTTGATGGTTTTTATTTTTTGAGTAAAGAGAGCTGTTTTGTTCAATACTTTTGTGTTAATATGTAATGATGTAATAAGGGTGTTTGGTACACGTACCTGGAATTCGAACGATGGATATATGGCGACCGTGTCGATGTCGGCGACGCTCTCCTTCAGCGCTGGGCATTGGTCCGGGGTGGGCTGGTAAACAAAATAAAAGATATTTAGGCCCGGTGTTCAGGCAGAAAGGAGAGGAGATGTGTTTTGAATAACCAATCAGATGTCGTTATTTCCATATTTCCTCTCCGCTTAACTCCGACGGATTGAATCTAATTTGTTCAACTCCTCTTGTCACCGTTTACCCGTGATAACTTAAGAAAATCAATGATTCAGTCTGAGACCGTTAAACCATCACAAGTTACCAAGATATAATCAAAAATATCTGTAATCACACGGAAAGTTTGAGAGCTAACATGTCAATGAAATACTCTTCTAACCTACGAGTATAACCACTCCTTTTTTGTGGGGTTAAAAAAGCACTAAATGCTGCCATCAAACACCTATGTCATCCATTTATTGCTCGACTACACACAAACATTACTGACATGTCACTAACGGTATTCATGTCCATTCCAAAACACGGTTTGTGATAAGCAATCCGAAAAATCCGAGTCCATTTTTCAATGCATTTTTTAAATATCGTTTTAGGATTTATGAACTGCGATTTCTGAAATATCTCGAATATTTGGATTTAACGTCCGGAAAGTTTTGTGCTATGCAGGAGATGTGCCGTGTATTACTCGATTCTCCGCATATTCTACGATTTTTCCATTTTTCACACTTGGACGACTAACCCGGTATTTGTTACGAGGTGTAGTGAAGTTAGAGGGCCTATTTAAAATGGAACTTACATATTTTGAATTGGAAATCTTGAAAATATTAAATGTGTTAAAAGTGAATATTATTCCATATTTTTGAGTCGTATGATTTTTTTAACTATCACGTATCATCCACTGAATCAAGTTATACTGTTACTGTACTTACTAGTGCTTGATTCGATAAAAGCAAATACCCAATAATCGTTAATGTTTGATTACTCGAAAAATGATACACATGTCATCTTAGTTTGTACCTGTTTATACCAGGTACAGAGTGTAGGATCTCGAAAGTTTTCTATAAATGGGAACTATTTTACTTATTAAGATTTCTAAAAGTTCATTAGGATTTAATATTGAGGACAAAACATTTCATTAAATTCAGATATTAATCTTAACTTTGTATTACATACTTTTCACAAATTAATTTTAGTTGTAATGTAATGAACAGAAATATTATATAGGTGTCCATCAATTTATTAATCTAAATTATTTTAGTCGAGCTTCATAATACTTTGTCATAAACTTTGATTTACCCTATTAAACTTTGTTTATTTCAGTTAGTAACCAAATACCAAGTTTTATTCGTCTACGATATTTAAATAAGGAAAATCCATTTGAGCTTTCCCTTTAACATGAGAAATTAATCGTCACTCGCTTTAAAGGTCTCCAATTATTTATGTATACTGTGATAAAATATGGCTGCAATTTTGTCTGGCAAAGTGATCTTAGCAGAAAATACGGACAGGTTGAAGAAACAATATCTCTATCTGCAATATTAATACAAGATACAATGCTGAGAAGTAATTCTGGAATACAATATACGATATCTGCAATAAGCGGGGCTACCCCGTGCCCCCGCAGCATTCCGAGCAATCAATCTGGTTTGCGTATTCAATATAGCGAAAGGAAATGTTACTCCTATTTTATTGAATGTTCTATCATTTTGCAATTTACCTACTTCAGGTTGAGTATCATTCACTTAGGGCTTCTGAACGATGCAATTAACTGGTATTAGCAGGAATAGATTTCGCAGTAAATATATTTACTGGGAAATTCTTTTTTATGAGGGAATGTGCAAATAGCTCTTCGTGGTGCTCAAAGGGCTGTACATCGGCCATGAAACAGTAAATATTGAATACAATATTTACTGTGTTACTTATAACGCACGGTATTTGAACACGTATGACAGTATTTGTCGCGGTACTCACGTCGTCATGTCGAAGCAGTTCATGGAAAAACGGCGGCGATTTCAAGTTGAGCTCCTCGGAGCTGCCGATGAGGCTGTTCCCTGTAACAAAACAAAATAAATGCTTAATGGATGTTATCTCAAGGAGTTCCAATGTCACAGGTACTATAATATTAAGAAGCAGTTGATTTAAATAAAGACTACTCCGAAGTAGGGAATTGGTTTCATAATGTACCTATCCTACATTATTCTCCAACACAAATATAGTTAGTGTTACTGTCCAGTATCAGTTCTAACTCTAACGGGTTTAGGATAAGGCGCTAGCTTTGGTGTAATAAATCAATTAATGGCAAGAGACAGGAGTATGGCATAAACAAAGGGAAGCCTAGGACCACAAGTGGGTTATTCAGGCCTGATGATGATGAAATTCATTCACATAGGTACATAAATTAACAATTTACTTCAATAAGAAAACGATACTCTCATTTTTAATCGGTCACGTCGTATAAAAATCTGTCCATAAAATGTCTTTCAGGTTAGTATAACACGATTCATGCCGAGCGCTCAAATACTCATAGAATGTGCAGCTATTTCATAATTCCCCTGTAGTTTATGTATGTAGATATGAGCGCAATAAATTGTTATCAACGTTGTGTATGATCACGAATAGCAACTAGTAGTTGTCTAGTTTCCTGCACGAACGGAGAAAAATAGGAAATGAACGCGCGTCCGGTCGGGCATCGCACCGATCGCAAACAATGTTTAAAAATGCAAAACATGAATACAAAATATATTAATTGAATACTAGTAAGTAGGGATAGCTACAGATACACACTCACTTGTAGCTATGGATGTAGCTCTCCGTCATGCTCAATTGGGTGAACAATTCTGAAGCTCGAAACTATTTGGGCATCACACATTGCACGTTCAGTTTCTGGTTTATTTGATTGATTTGCGGTTTGTTAATAGAGTTTGAGTCGGTAACGTTGCCAGTTTGTGTTTGACGCGTTGTGTTAAATTGACGAACATTGAATTATAGTGACATGTAACGTTCCCTGACAATTCTATCCGATATCCAATATTAACTGTCCATCTGTATTAACCAATGAAAATGCAATCCAGGTTTATTGGTATTAAGGTCATTTTTATCGGTAACTGTATGGATCACAATAAGAGCTATCATCGCGTTTTTTAGTGTTAAATACAAGACATGCAATCATCTTGACTCTACAATAGAAAACGTTTCGAAACATCATCACCCAACATTACACTTTACTAACTAGTGAGGAAGTACTCGCTTAATTATTTATCAGTGCTCAAAACATCTATTAAAACAATATTACGAAAGTGTTAAAGCAATTGAAGGCGATAAAAAAGGAGTACGCAAACCTTAAGTAGTATTGACAACATCAATAAACGCTGTAATAGCGGCATATTTTTATTGCGTTTTAAATGCAGAGTATTTGCGCTTTGCCGCCTACCGTGTAATCTTCGATCTATTTCAAACTAGTTGAAAGCCGCGGTATTAAAGGGCTCTTCTGTTCCACGTCTATCGTAAAACTTCCAACAAACGATTGAAAAAATATTGCAAAAAGTATTTAACTTGCCTCTCGGATTTTATTGCGGGATGTTTTGTACCGTATTGCTCCTTATATGGTATTCACGATACTTTTCAACTTCTTATATTTGCGCTTTAGGCAAATATAACGTATCGTATCAACTTACAACTTTTATTATAATATTGGGTTTGTGTTTTTGTATTTATTCTAACTAGCTATTTAAGTTGTTGAGTTAAAAAAATGTGGTTGTTACAGTTGCGTACCGAATTCATCATTTTTTTTAATTTCTAATAAGTTGCTATGATTTGCGTATTAATTACCGCATAGGCTCTGAATGTCCTCTAACTGACTTGTTTCCATTGATTAATATGCCGATTCCATTCGTCGGACATTTGGCTGAAATGCGTCAGTCATGCATATGATATTCGGCGTTTATGCTAAGTATGTTGCAGTAAATATAGTTGGTGTCGTAGTGTTTTAATATAATTAAAGTCAGACATTCGGACGGAACATGCGGAACTTTTTATTTAATCTGGTGTCAAGTCGGAAGTTTATGTAACTTAACGAAATGAGTGCATTAATTTAATTAATGCACGTTGTTTTCGGGGTTTCTTACCTCCAAACGAAAAAATGGAATCCCTATAAAAGCACGTTAGTTTCCGTTTTTCTGTCATAACAAAGGGACAAAGGATCTTTAAAAATGCGGAAGTATGTTACGATAAGTTTACGATACCAAGAAGCGAATCAAAGTTCTAGTTGCAATCTTCGTATAAATAGAAACAGAATCCTAAAAATAATGCATACTTCGACATTCTCCAGGATATCATCGAACCTATACTATATGACACTTCCGTAGATATTGAAATATGAAATTCTATGAAAAAAGAAAACAAATTACTTATTTGCTATCTTAAAAAATATAGTGGTCGAAAATCTCAGAAAAAAAGTGCACAATTCGGTTCGTGAACGATTTACCAATAAAGCAAGTACGGAACCCTTGATATTCCCAACTCATACTTGTCCAGCTTTGTTGGTCCTACGAGAAGTCCATTAGAACAAATAAAAATATTGCTATACAAAATCTGTCAGTAATTTAACAGTTGTAATTGTTACGCTTGTATTTGGGTAGAGCCATGAATAGCGTCGCTCACAAGACATTACGTAGGTGTCCCGCCGGAGTACAAAAGGGATTATCGCATGACACAAGACAGCAGTATTTAGTTACCGAGGTGGGTAGCAGGTAAAAGTTAAATGACGTCACAATACGATACTGCTTTTACTTAGTTTTAAACGTATTTGAAGCGTATACGGGGTCATAAAGTAGCTGTAACAATGACAGCTTAAAGAAATATCGATACGTCTGCTATAATAATATTGTTCTATAACGTAAATTATCTGATAATAAAACCCATTAAAGGAGATCGCCAGTATTGGGCTAAACTATGCACAGGAACGAAATGTATATAAAAAAAACTAGATTTTTTTGCTGATTATAAATAACTTATAACAATAATAACTTTCTACCGTAATGAGCTAAAAATACAATTTGAAATATATTTTTAATTTACAAGGAATTCTAAAACCAGCTCCGTAAACGAGCTGTCCCATCATTTTAAGTTCGTCCTAAAACTAGTAGTTTTAAGGGAATTATTTTAAAAAAATATCGTAATCTTGTTTTAACATTTCTCGTGAACCTTATAATAATTTATAAAAGGAAAAAGGGTGTTGAATGAAATTGTTGTTGTTTTAGTAAATAAAAGTTATTTATTTATTTAAAAATGACATCGTTCAGATTGTTTTGGGTGATTATTTCAAAACGAAAATGTGTCAGTGCTGATAAACGTCAATGTCACGTCATTCTGGTGATCTCTTCATTCGTTTTCGTTCTTGTGCGCTTACGGATGTACTTACACTATATCTGCTATTTTTCTGACGACTTTGACTTACATATACTATATATATATACATAACTTATATATATATGTGTTTAAACAGTTACATCAATGTATCTATCTGGTTATGGTATTTAAAATACATTTTCCTTAATAATTAAAATACAATTCTTACTATCTGCCGCATAACCTAACTTAGTCACCCAAAAACTTACTTTCTCCCTAATTCCCATAGAATTTTGAAAAAAAAACTTTCTGATATTAATATGTGTGTGAGTTATCTATTAAATAACACATAAATGATTACTGTACAACATTTGGCCCAACGATGTATGGATTTCTGGCGATCTCCTTTATATTGGATTACTTCCAAACTTTATTTTTTATAAAATATATTAAATCACTGTTATTAATTCTGTTACAAAAAAGACCAACCCTTAAGTCGCCACACCACACAACAATATTGTTTAAGTAATGTAAACTTCAATTATACAACTATGTAGTAAGTCCTTAAATGTGTAATAAGTTTCAACGGTGTCCATACTCCAACACGGCTTATAGTATAGCTTGGTTACGGTCAGCTTCTTATGTAGCTTGATGGCGTAACCAAACAAAATCATACGTCAATCGCCCTTTGATGGTTCACAACACTCGGCTTTACTCAAACACAGACGATAAACTCGTCTGTGAGAACATCTTAAGTTCGCATTAAATACAGCCGCGTTCAAACTAACTAGCGTACAACGTGCATGTTAATAAACGTCCTTTGAACGTCGTTTACTTTAAATTCCGCTAATATTAGGGTATATTTTAAGTTAGAACGAGAACCCCTCCACGGCGTAACGCTTCCAGCTGCAACAAACTCATTTCAAAGTTCACCGGAGCAAAGCTCTTTGGTTTCAAACGTATGCACTGTGCGCTTATAATTACAAAATGACTGCGAGATTCAGCTAAGCGGTCTCTCTCACCTGTGTAATACGCTATGCATGACTTGTTATTAAATCATTAACTTTGATATCAGGTGTGGTGTGCCGTGTGCGTGTGCACTAGGCTTGTAATTCGCACCGAAGGTGACATCATTAACACAATTATATATTGATATGGAAAAAATAATAGAGATACATCACACCGGCTATTATCTTTAAACGAATATTCAGTAAAGAGTTAATGAGAATATGATATGATGATATAATTTCGTCAACGATTAAACAGTTACGGCCCATTATTATTTTAATTATCACTATTTACAAAATTCGTATGGTATATTGGTTTAGGGAAACCTATGTCCAGCAGTGGACTGTGATTGGCTGATGATGATGATGGTATATTATTTTGAAAATATTATAGTTTTATAATATAAATATTAACGTTTGACTTTATCCGTGTATTATATATTTCTTGTTGCGGTTTTGTTAAGATAATGGTCACAGTATACCGTTTACCTACGAATACGAATAAACAATTAAGGAATAAAATGGAGAAAAAAAGACGTGACATCCAATAAAAGTAGAACTTTGTAGGCTTTCTATAGTTTTCGAGCAAGCATTTAGGATAAAGTCCCTATATTACATTTTTCCTGACTAAGAGACCTTTTCAACGACACCTAAACGATTAGAGCCGGCACCAAAATTCCGATCCTCTTTTGTTTTACAATTGGAGCGCGTTTCTGTGAATCATTAGGCCTTGTTATCTTAATTGTTTGGTTATTTTACTTACCGTATGTGTGAACACCGCAAAACACCTTTATAATGAGTAAGATCTACATAAGCTTGGTGTAATGAACAAGGCGGTAAGTATTTTTTGTGATTCTGTGAGTTTGATATAATAATGTGGTTTCTATTAGCGTATTCATGCTCTCTCAGTTACATATTGAAGTTGCAAGAGCTGTTGAGTTGGAAACTTGGTCCCTGCAACGGACGATGCGTTGTGTGGAGTTTCTGTGGTGTGGTCACAGCTCAATATGTATCTACTGACTTTCGAAACTGATTTGAATCATACTATTCAAACAGTACACTGTAAATATCATATTAATCATTAATAAATAACTTTAGTTATGTAAATATTGTTGTTTCCTTTAGCATTTAACATTTTTTTTTTATGAATTGATTCATCAATTAATTTAAAAACATACAGTTATACTGAATATACACCAAAGCAAACAAGATACAAAATAAATACAGCAGATTAAAAAAGTTCAATAATTAAATTGTACGAACGTTAAAACTGATGGAGTGAATGAATATGAAGTTATCGATATTATCTCAATTAACAATTAACATCATAAAATGAATAACAGAATCATCAAAATAATACTCTCGCATCAAATAAAGTGAAATCTGCTTGCAATATTTTATTAATTAATTAATCGCGTCGGGAATAAAGTGGGGTTAAATAATTATAAAGAGGATCAGAAACAGAGCTTGTAGTCTGCCCGCTTACCGTCGCGAGCAAGAAGTTTGTTTTCACGTAGGTAACATGAAATAAACTATGTTATGTAATGTAAATAAACCTTGTTTAGGTATATACATTTAGAGATTAGGCTCGGTTCAAACTCAGTACATTACATAACACTCGGTTTCCAGGATTGTATGCTCTGCAGTACTTTACAGCCGCGGTAGCCTAAAGGGGATTACATTAGAGACTGACCAAGCCTCATTATCCTTATTGCGCTCCACGATTGGCTGATCCCAATTATCAATACATCAGTGAAACTTTGTGAAGTCTAGCAATTACAGGAACCGTGAAGTGACTAGTGAACTAAAATGGATTGGACTTAGGTTGGTAGTTTGTGAGGGATTGTTGGAACGAGCATGATTTTCATGGGCAACGATTTTGTGAGCGCGACAGTGCACAAACTTAAAATAAATCCTTTACATAAAGATTTTTTTAAGTTTGTTCAGACATTTTCCTCTAATAAAAGTATTTTATTGTTAGAGAAAAAATCCATCCTATTATAACCTGTAACGACCAGATTAATGAAACCATTATAGTTTTAATGTTTAGCGAGATAAGTTCAGATAGAGTTATCAATAGCAAAATTCGAAGAAGTGTCATAAGTAGAAAATGTGACTTATGGGATTTAAATTAATTCAGTTTTTGCCGATTCCTGACCAAGTGGGGCGTATAACGGGTCAGCAATGATATACGGTGACCGGAATAATAATAGATTATGATAATCATTCAACAATACATTCAATCAATGACGCTACTATTTTCAAAAAATACGTTCGAAGAAATGTTTCTAACTTTTAATTTAAATGGCTTAAATGGTTGCTCATCGTCTCGTGGATAAATGTTGTGTTACCTGTAAATGGGTTCTTAGAATTTAAATACCGTTTTAGTTGTGTTATTGTACGTAAGTTCCTTTTGTTGGTCCGTAGCCCGTGGAGCAGATTAGCTAGAGTACGTCGTAATCGGTAATCGTTGTTTGACCGCATTAAAAACTTTTTGGACCGATGAGCTCCACCGCGTAGGATTCGTGCGGTTAATATTGTATTACTTCACAACATAAATGTTTCGCTCTAAGCTACGTTCCACTTCTATGTTCATTTTAAAATATATTTAGGTTAATTTCGATATAAAACAAAACTGGATCAATTGTTGAATTTCTTAATAGACAATAATGGAATTTTGTTAATCAACCGAATATCTCTGGTATTGCTGTAATAAACTTATTAAATATATTGCGTCAAAACTAATTGAAAATGATGTATTAAAATTAATCATTTAATTATAATTGTAAGTAGAGCCTTTTAAATTAAATTAATTTTTCGATGTTGGTCTGTTAATGACGATGCGGTTGTTTTAATTACTAAGTGCATGCATTTGCGCGCGTGTGAAATCGGTGACAATATTTTGTCGAATGCGTTAATTTAATTAGCGTTGGTGTTAATAAAATTAGGTGACATTTTAGACTGGTAAACTAATACCATTCACTATTGCATACTAAAATATGAATGTTTATATGTTTGTGTATAGGTAATTGTTGAACGTTGAGTACAAAAAGACCACTAGACAGGACAGACATGTGTTTATTGTTTCGCTGTGATAGATTCTAATGGACCCTCGATACTTCAGTTGGCGTCTTCCGCTCCCTAATAGAGCTCGCGGTAGGTTCGCTACGCAGGGGTCGACGCACCCATTCAGCTGTACAAACAAGTCATAGCTCGCGGCACTTGTCAGACTCAACGTAAACATGTTCGGATAGCACGCACTTTTCTAAACTTTCCGCAACTAGTATTTAATTTACCATTCAAGTTGATATGGGAGTTACACATCGTTTAATAGCTCTTTGCCGTGGAGTACTGATTGCTATGACCAACTACTTACATACTTGTATACGTAAGGGCAAAACTACAAACACAAAGTTTCACAACTCCTGTTTAAAATTTCACGAATACATCGTATCATGCACGCTTAGACCGTCTGATTTCCGAAGGAATAGAATGACTTTTGCTACGACCTACTTGAGCCACACAGACTCCACTTTAAATATAAATGTGCACGGACTTGAATGGAATATGGAATAATATTTATTTTGTGCGGTCGTTATCAGCTGTAACCGTAGTTGGAAACTTTTTAATTGTTTCCTTTTAATTGTTAGGTCAAGTCTTGTATTCAAAAGAAGAGTCTCGTTAACGTAGAAAGCAGTATTATTTTCCGGAGATGGAATGTTTATAAGTGAGTGGAAGTAAGCTGAAAGCTCTTCGTGTTTGGAGGCAGGTTTTTTTGCCCTTCAACATCATCCCGGTTAAAACGCCCGCGAGCACTAAGTGCATAGCACACTTAACACTAAGCCGAGAAAAAAACCAACTTCACAGTGGATTTAAAAATGTTCGAGTAATTTTGTTTGATATTTTCTCTGTTACCTTTCGTCGCCTGGCCTCGCTAATATTAATTCTACGTTCCGGCGTAGCGCTAACGTGTTCGGAACATTATTTGACATTCATTTGCCTGTGTTCGATTTGTGTTTTGATAGGAAAATGGAAATTGTAATAAAATGAACAACAATTGAATTCATTGTGGCTTAATCATATACAAGTGTAGTTTTAAATCATTTTTATGTCGATTTACTGTATTGTTTACGGTTAGTGTTTACTACTCTGATAGAACTGTTGGTTTTTTTTGGCGCTCAATATTAAGCCTCTTGATCCTCAACGCTAAAAGCTTTACAGGGGTTTTAATAAAATCCTTTGTTTGTATGCTAATGGATTGATTGTAATGCAGTTTTTTGCGGTGCTTTCCGACTTTGTTTGGTACTTCAAAATACTAACATTTACGTGTGGCAAAGTTATAAGATCGGTTTTTATAGAACAAGTACGATAATATATCTTCTTTCTAAAGTATTCTGAACTTTTCAGCACTTTTAGCTCAGCGTCGTTCACGAAACTCTTAAGAGTTGAATTTCCAAACAGCTTCTAAAGTAGATACTCCGGAGAAACCGTTATTGTCACTTCAACTAATAAAGAATTCAAGATAGCAGCTCTATCTATTTAACGTACCCTATACAAAATAGTGTTTACTAGGACTGTTTTTTTAACTTGCCTCTTAAGGAAATTTTCCCCTACCTTACTCAGAAGTAGATACGAAAGAAAAACACTTCAGTTGGTTGAAAACTTCTCGATCGCTCTTATACTTAGTGATATTACGATCTTAACGAATCTGAATACTCAAACAAACACAGCTTTATTTATAAAAGTCGACATCGTAATTTTTTTGATGTTTAAATTACTCCTGACAAGAACCTGAAACGCGGGCGTCCCGTCACGGGCTCGAAGTAGAAGGTACACGTTTTTACATAACCGTTTGCCGTTCTGTATGTAACATAATAAAATCTGACTACAAAGGAACGGAGATTTAACTACAAAACAGTAATCACCGCATTCGTTCTTTTGCTGAATTTTGAAAAGGATATCCTGTGGCTGTCTAATTAAAATGTTTCATCAACTGCAGTAAATTAGATGCCATTGTAAACTACGTCAGAGATTATGCAATCTAAAATACCATTATACACCAGGCTTTTGTGGTAAAACTATTTGACGTAAAGTAAAAAGGCTAGCGGAGGCTTGTGTTCTGCTAAATTAAGAAGGACACCTAGGGAAAGCGCTAAGAAGAGGAAGAATGGTTTAGGTATTAATGACTAACATTGCTCATTGTAGCAAATACAATGTGGCATAAAAATGTAAAATCTAGATAGTGCGCAGAAATACGATGTTTCTTCTGCATACAATTTTTAGACGAGGACATCGCCACCGCTGAAAAGCTTTTCAGTTTCGTAATGCTCGCATTGTTACGTCGAAAGCACGAATTCTCGAAAATATTGTGTAACGTTACGTGGTATATTTTCTTTTGAATTTTACCCAGATGTTGGCAACAAGCTAGCAATAAAGCATTAGAGTATTATTGACCGACTCTTAAACTTTACTACGATCGAAGTTTAAACGGGAACGTTCAATACTCTGGTTTCATTTCCGTGAGTTTCTGCCAAGCAAGTGGATGTGAACTTAAATGTTTTAGACTAGTTGGTCGAAGTTAGATGAGGCTGCATGTTAACAATCATATAATTATTTGCTTCGCTGGGAAGTTAGCGCACGTTTCCTACATACACACAGCTAGTGTCGGTACGTTCGGAACGTGTTCCGTCGTCCCCACTGAGTTTGCGAGCCACATTGCGGCGGTGTGGCTACAACGCCTACATATTACATATTCCCTTTACCTATCCGACTCTGGTTGCAAATTGATTATCAATCACTAGAACTTCATTATCCAATGATTAAATTACCTGACGTCTATTACATACCATGTAATTAGAACAATTACAATGAAAGTGAAACGTCGGGCGTGGAAACTTGAGCAAGCATTGTTACTGACTACTTGTTACTGTGATTGTGTTTAGTTTCACTTACATTATGTTTATATTTTTATAATTTATTGTTTTCTACTAAGTACTTTTATAACATAACGTTAAACAAGAAATTTTAAGGAAATATTTTCTTATAGCACTATTATGTCAAAGGTAAAATACCTCCTAATGTTTAATTTGGCAATACCAAGAGATCGTGTTATATCTAATAGTTACAATCCAACCCGCAAACACAATTTCTCCAAGTTCTGTTTATTTGTATACGACGAAAAAGTAATCCGATATCTGACCTATCGAAATGAGCTCGGTCAGGTTTTTAAACGAATATTATTTCTATAAGACTACGTAAATACCGGCAAGTATGATTGTTATTAGAATAATAAATGATTACCTTGCAGTAATCCACACATAAGCACCGACTTATGTTTTATCTTCATTAGCATCAAGCATTGTCTAATTAATTTTTAATTTCATTTTATTTTATATCATTAAACTTGCAGAATTTTATTGCAAGCAAAACCATATCTAACGACAAAAATGAACTAAAATGTTTTCAAACAAATTTAAGAACGTGTCTCATTAAAAGTAACCTGTATTCCTGGATCTACAGCTATAACTTAAGCGTACATCATTCAATGTGTAAATGTTTAGTAAAGTTATTTTTGTTTTATCCTCTGGGTTCGCACCGCTGCAACAACGCCAGCCCATAAGCACACAATTGCAACACAGAATCCGGGACTCGTTTCCAGAAATAATTAATGGCAACACGTATTTTAATTCGCGCCGCATTATTTACATACATAACATTCCCGCCAAGACCAGGACAGTGCAAAGCTTGGATATTCCTTTAAGTTTCCTCTTTACTTAAGGTACCGTATACCTGCTTCGGGCAGGATATTAAAATTGTATTTGGTTAACTCGAGGCAGTATTACAATAGCGCGCATCCTACCCGCTCTTTGCGTCCTGCGACTTTATCAAAAAGATTTATCGTACTTTATTCATGCGGAGTTACTTTTAATACAGTATTAACTGATCACGATTTGTAAGGATTCCTCTTTACTCCGAGTTTAAAAGCAGTCTGAATGGAAATTAAAGTTCTGTAGAGTTCGACTCTCGATAAAAGTGAAAGAATCTTGAATAGGTGGCTTATTGAAGGAATTTTAGTTTCTAGGATTATAAAACATTCACGTAATAGCTTTAATAATAACATATTTTTTAGTATTGATCTAAAAAATAGGCTCTTATTTCGACTTATAGCAATTATGACGATGCGGAAGTCATAATGCATTTTGTAAATATGGAAAGAATGGAATTGCCAACATTTTTAATACTCGAAGTGTAAATAAATAAATTATAATATTACTGAATTACTGATATTTCGTTACTATTTATTGACGAATTCTTCTTAAAAATCGTCTAATTCTTCTAAAACAATTTGACGGAATAAGTCAAGTCTGGATGTATGAATTCAATATTGCAGCGTAAAACTTTGAATAACAAGTAAGCTGAAATCGCTTTCATAACGATGTCGGTGAAGTTAAGTGAAACATTTACAAAAACAGCCCCGCGCGCCGCGACCGACGTTATTCTGAATTCAGTTCCAATTGAACTGTATATTTATTTCATTTCACTGCACATCTGAAACTCACGGATCCTCTCGCATAATAAGTTCGCCTTACTTTCTAGTTCATATTGTTTTTAATTTTCTTGCGTAATAGGAAATGAACCATCTTTCCGGCTTCTATGGGGCACGTACTGCGTAACCCAGTTAAGTAGTTTGTGGAAGTCGGCTAGGCTAGTTAGATGTCACATGGAATAATTGAGCCTGGGCTAACTTAAAGCCGTCTAACATGGTTAGTGCAAAGGGACATGTCGAATAGGATATATGTTAGTTTATAGATCGGACAACGCAACACTATTGTAGCCTTGAAATGTTCAATTCAGAAACGTTTTTTAGGCCATCTTAGAGGTCACACAAGTTCAGAGAACGCATAACAAAATTACGAGCAGAGGTCAACACTAAGACGGGTCGTCATCCCCTTGATGGGGCGTAGCCTCCCCTCCCCCGCCGCCCCCTGGATAAAGATACGGCACAATGTTTGTGAACAGACTCATTGGTGGTCTGTGATTGCATAAAACGTGCTGTATTGGGGCCACGGAATAAATTAAAAGCTGTGCTTACTCCGTACACAGAAGGGGCGGATTAACTATAAGCTAAAAATATGGAAAACTGTACTGTCTCCGGAAACGCGGGGTTTGTATTGTGGGCGCTGTATTATATATAACGAGAAATAATCCTCTTAGTCGTACACGTGTTTAGCTTATACACCTACTTGTAATGTGGATATAGTCCCATGTATAAAGTCTTATTGTATTTTTAGTTCTATTCAGTAGATATAAATACTTGTTTATTCCCTTATTATCCTATTTTTAACATTTTTGTCTCTTCTAAAGTTCGAACTAAGTACTAATCCTTAATAGTATTAGTGACAAAGCTAACAAAAATATATATGTGATATTTTCCCTACTTTCATATAAAGACAGATATTATTTGCGCGTTTACCAAAACTTTAAGACACAATTTCAAACTATAGAATTTCAATTACGAAAACTACTGTCTAACTCATCTTGTGTTGATTCCGAACAGTACCGCATTTAGCTAGATATAGGATTACACTCAGAAACTATTTAACTAGCCTTTCAATCCTTTTGGCAGAACAACACAATATTCCAAACTGCATTATGGAATTGATGGAGTGTCTGTCTGCGTGCTACCCGAGTCCCGGTCGGAGGGTGTGTTTACAAATGGTAACCAATCTGAAACCGACCGAGACGTCTTCGGGGCACGCCGTATTATCGGTCACATCGCACAGCTTACACTTACTCCAGAGCTCCACAATTTCAATAGATGATATCTTTAATTAACCTTCCAGCTCGGTGGACTCAAGTTGCAATGTGATGAATGAAATCCGAAGATAGATTGTGGAATCTAGACTGCTGCATATGTTACTGTAGGTATATTAAATTAGGGACAGACCGATTAATTACGTGTGATTATGTATATTATTATATTGTTTGCAAAAATAAAGTTTTGCGTTTTAAAATAAAACGTAGTTTTCACCCGATTCTTGTGAGTATACGGTAAAGAATATGTGGCTTAATTTTTTGTGGCACAACGTAATCGCTCTCTTTAAGTAAGCCAGCGTGGTGACTACTTCACTGCATGAAAGAGACCTTTGCATTGCAGTTTCTGAATCATTTTGATAGACATGTATAAAATGACGTCACAACTCTTATAACACAAATACGCTAATGTGAGAACAGTTACCGGTACTCAGAGTACCTAGTTATCATACAGTTATTTCGATCGGGAACATGTCTTTATTCTTTACAATTCTTTTTAAATATCTTCCATTTTTTTCGTAATAACTCGGATTGCGCATATCTTTATTAAAGATAAAAATATTTGTATTTATATTTAACATACCGCACCAAGATTTGTTGGGAAGTATCCAATATTTGAGATAACCGGCAGATACGTAATATTTCATCACGCAATAAAAATAATTGGTTTTGAGGTGGAATGAGCAATAACTCGCAATTTGGCCGAATCGCAATGAAGACAGTTAACGAACTACCTTCGAATTGTGGCTTTGGCGTATTTTGTGAATGCATCCAATCAGTGGACAGGAATATCAGATATCCAATAAATAAATTCCAAGTTTCGAAGTAATTTCAGTTAGTCTGTACAAATAATGTCGATTTCGACCGCGAAAATTTATAATTGAACTGCCAAATCTGAATAGGAGAAACAAAATACACAAATACTTATTTACCGTTAATAAATAAGTACTACAATATTTTAAGAATGGAATACTGACAACGAAGTGAAGACAACGAATGAAATACTTTTAAAATCTCTAATACACTTGAAACTAATTTGTTTATCACTAACAATACAAACTAAATATGTAGGTATAACTAGCAAGCTTAACTGAATCACCTAAAAATATTCGCACATTTTTTCATAAATGTACATTATGTCAAGATCTTTATAAAATGTATAAAAGTACATTTATTATTTTCCTACTGCTATTCAGTTGTCTACTAAGTCTTTGAAATTAAAAGAATAAAATGAGAGTTATGTTCTACATGTTCTCCTACATTTTCCTAATCCGATTATAGTTCATATGAACATATTTTTCTCGTGCGCTCCTGTCAAGTGTTGTTCAACGTAGGAGGCTCCGTTACCAGGAATTTTCTTACACTATTTATGAAAGGAATATAACATTTCATTTTATTGCACGATACTAGGAGATCTAGAATTCTTAGAATTCAAGCAATGTTTTGTATCGTTATCTTTCGATGAAAACAATTCTTCAATTTATACTTTTAAGCTCTACATTAAGAGAAAATTGTTTATTTTATACATTTTGTAGGATAAAAATCAACGTATTATCAGAATAAACTTTGTAGCAATATAAAAACAGAGCTGAGTGCTAAAGGACACAATTCCCAAACCGTTTAAAAAGTTAACACTAAAAAGTTTGCACAGGCAAATAACTTTCCCATAATGACCGAATGTGTACATGAAAATAGATTTCCATTTAGTTTATTTCGCTAGGGAAACTAACAGATGTTTAGGTTATTTACTCTCTATTTGTGGGCAAATTATTCAAGCAATGTTTTCATATATGAGTAGATGGAACTATGGAAACTAATTAATGCGTCATCAATGATGATAACGGGCGCATTTCATTTCGCGGATTTACGTGGTCGTACTCGTAATGAATGCGCGAATGTGACCCAAGGTATTTAACCATTATAATACACCTATTATAAAGTTATTGATATTACGCGGTTTTATTAATTAGAAACAGAATAGATTTAAATTGTGGTAAATTAGAGGAAATTTTGCGGCGATAGGTATCTATTTTAGGAATGTTATCTCATTGTATCAAATATTTAATCAATAGATGGTACGTGATAGCTATTCGTCTGCGGCATTTAGAAGCGGTGTTTACAAAGATATTAATGCGTAACTAATTAAATGGACCTTTATTAATAAGCTTATTTTTATTTGCCCTACTTCATCGAATCAATCTCTGTTCCAAGAACTCTCATTGAACGTTAAATAAAGTTATTCAGACTACCTTCTAAAAGCTTTTAATTATTAATTACATTTAAGTATATTTTTAGACGATAGCTGGCTAGTTCGGGAATAATCAATAAATCAAACTTTGTTTCATATTTGTACGAAGTTGAAATATAAGCAAAATAACTGACGTCATAAGTAAATCCCTCAAAGAAAAACAAAAGGAATATAAGGCTATTATAAAAGCTTTTGACAATACAGACTGACCAATGAACAGGACAATAACAATCTATTAAAAGTCTCTCAAAATGTTATCGTATCTAACAACCAGTAACCTGATATCGCCATTATTTTTAATGTCACAAAGTACTGCATTTATTTATAGAAAACATAATTAAGCTTTGAGAAATTGAGTTACCTACGCTTAATTTATCTGTCTGAGTTCATAAGTCTCAGTGGGAGTAAAAAATCAAGTCCCTTTGCTATGGTTTGATCAGCGTAGGACAAATAATAACGTTAGCAATTTCAAAGCAATGAGAATATGAGTACTTAATTAATCTAATGATACTTTTGTTGCGAGTCTTTTTAGTATTTTTTGAATTCATTATTTGCGTACACGAATGACTGTGGGAGGTAGTAAATGTGAATGTGAAGTTTGAATATCTATATATCACGAGTGGTTTCGTCGGCCTCGTGAAATTAGTCACAATAGTTGGACACAGAATCAAATTTCCCAATAATTACAATCAACACCTCGCTGCGCCCCTCAATGGATGACTAAATACATGTTACCAGCGGTAATTGTTGGAAGTTTCAGCCAGTTGCATGTCATGTTTGAACTCGATCACCCATTAAATTGGCTACGTTTAAAAAACTTTTTTGTCCTACCATTGTTGTCAGCAGGTTGATACATACAACAGGCATATATGGTTATCTGTACAAATAACCTAATTCTAAGTTGGTAACACTGCTATACTACTATAAATTTTAAGAGTTCATTTAATTATGTGCTTCGAATTGTAATATACCGTTATAATACTTTATTGCAAGTAGGCCCTTCGCGGGTATACTTGCACCGACCATCAAAATTTGAGCCCTTTATAACAAGCAAATCGATCTTGCGACACGTATTCCAAAGCTTTTCGTCTCAGTGTGTTCCAACGGAATCAGAATCAATCTCGAGGAAGCATTACTATTTGTGCCGTAAAGCTAAGTATCAACGTCCGCCTCTGTGACAAATACCAGAAAAATATTGTTAGGATAGCTAGGTAGCTAGGTACTAGGTAGATAGTAGCGCGTCAATCCATTCTGTTTGTACTCGTATAGACAGAACAAGGATATTAGAGTGTGTGTCGAAGTGACAGCAGGAGGCAGCGGCGGCGCGGTGCGCGCGTATCCCCGACACCCGTCGCTGCCAAAGCGTTAATTAACTTTGTAGCCGGAGCTCGGCCATCGTTCATTGCATCGCACCTCGCGTTATTTCCTACGACTATGAAAATACGCGCGGACTGCTCTGCATGCAATTTGGCAACAAGTAACTGTTTTATTTGAGTTAAAAATGAGGAATGATAATTATACTCGTAGTGAATATGTTTTATGAGGTATGTTAAGTTTGCTTTGACTCACTGGGAGATGGTTTGCACAAATACAACCACAAATTCACTGGTGTTTCGGAAGGTATCTATCTACTCGTGTGTTCATAATTCATCCGATATTGTTTGGCTTAAAGCGCAGACTGTTGCTTTGCGGATGAAATTTCGGTTTCCCTTCCACCTTATTTATTAAATATCAAATATAAGGACACCGGGACAAGTTTGTATATTTAAACCTATTCCGGTTTCATCAGTGTGTCTTTTAAACTGGAACATTAGTAGTCTTAACTTTTACAAATAATTGAATAAGATATCTATAGATTTCACTCCACAGAAAAACTAAGCTATTAATAACGAGCGTACACAAAGGTTTTGAAACAATACCTTAATTTCATTAGTCATTCCGTGCTATATTTTTGTCGCTGACGCAATTAAGTTTTGCATGGTTAATGGCTGATCCTAATCCTATAGCTACCCTCCGGACATTCAATTTAACACTTCACCCAAACCGTGCACAATTTCCAAAGCACACACAAATACTGCGGCGCCATGCGGCGATTTGATAAATAAACAGGTACGATGGATGAATGCTTTTCATTTTACACTCAAATATTTGTATTATAAAACTAGTTTTAAATAGTAAAATCAAAAAATCGAGTTCCATTCAAAATAAGCCGTCGAAAAATTGAACGTTTTACATAATACAAGAAATGCAACAGTCGGTGAATAGACGTGTAACTCAAGGAGCTTAAAAAGTTTTCTAATTTAAACCTCAATGAAATTTCAATGCTGAACGTTAACGTATAGTCGTCATGTAGGCAAAATCCTGAAATTTGTAAGCCGGATTATGACCACACATTTTTTAAATCCTTCAGAAATGGTGCGGCGGGTACGAAAAAAGTTGCTGGAAAAGTGCAATCCTTCTTTGAATGCAAAATGAAATACACGATATCACGAGCAAACATCCACCAAAATACAGCAGGGCTTATAACACCCGCCCTCCGTGCTCCACCGTCTGCGGTAAGTCAAATACACGAATTTGGGAAACATTTGATAGGTGAGTAACACAAATCAAAATGTGCTTCTATTTTAGCCAAACTATATTATTTTAACCAAGCTTGTATTTAACCTTTATGAATTTGTGTACTTGCATATTATGTTGCCAGTCGATTGAATCCTTGTTTTAGTTACGATTCATACTGTTTCTTCAGCAACTTTTTGTAAATCTATTGCTGGGTAAAGAGTGTCACCCAAGCTTAGCTGCTCTGCATTTAACACTAAGCAAATTCATCAAATTATTGTAGCTAGAAATTACTCCAGCAATTTACAGGATACATTGGCGTTAAAGTGATCGCTATGTGTTATGTAGTAGCTAACAACGGTAGTTCTATTGAAGCAGACGCTTAGAGCTCCGCCACTAATATGAAACTTACATAGGTACAGGTCGTAGAAACAATGCCTTTACATGCAAGCATAGTTTTTAGTGCAGTTCAGTTGTTTTTTAATTAGGTATTGAATTTCTTGCGTGTTCTTGTTCTTACGTTTGATTAATTTGCCTTACAAAGGCATGAGGTTGCCCGGGGGCCTACAAGTACATAGTAAGAAGGTTTTTGCCGCGGCGGGGCCGAGACGGCGCACTACACTACACGGCTTCTATCTTCTACAATAACAACAGTCTTACTTTAAGATGCAGCCTCTTGTGTTAGCCATACCCAGCTGATCAAATCTAAATCCTTCTCTACGTGGAAAGCCTTTGCCCAGCAGAGAGCCCCTTACAGACAGGTATAACAATATTAATACTATCACTAAGCCAGGGAACAAAGCGGTATTTATATGGCGCTTACAATATAATCTTGTTCAAGCGAAACAGAACGCCAGATTGCAGATACTGCATAACTTTGTGAAAGTATTCATACAGATATCTGCGGTAAGTAAAGATAAACTGGACATACTGATTCACTGGAGTTCTTTATATCGGTAAAACAATTCAGAGAGTACGCGCAAGAGTGTTAGCTGAGAATTAATAAAGGAGTCAATTCATCTCTGTATTACAAATATTGGTCGGGTTTAACGATAAATTATGTATGTCTGCTTTTCCATTGTAGACGAAACCTGTCAAAAGTTTTGCTCCTCCACCCAATTATGAGGCGTGGGCGGACAAGTTTTACTGGCACACATGTAATATCAAAATACCCACATACATATTTAATGGTTCTTAGAACACATGTGAATTGTCTGAGAGCATTTAATTTTCTAACATATAAGCTAGGCTGGTTTTATCAATATCATTTTTTAAAGAAGGTTAAACTGTCAAGATCCAATCTGTCGAAAACTCGTACGATCCCTTTTATTGACAATTACGAGACAATATAAAAGCAATGTCAATTCCCCGGTTGCAGGCGCCGCTGTGATCTAATTAAGTCCAGCATTATTTTCTCACTATGTTATTATTAGAGCCTATAACGTACTATCATATTTGTATTCGTACTTATATGGATACAAGATGGTATGTTGTAGAAAAGACAATACGTTAAAACTTTCCCCTACTCTTATATCGACTAACAGTCTTGAAATAAATATCAATCCAAAGGGCTTTGTAAGGTGATCATCTTTTACTAAGGACCTACTCTTTAAAATAAAATTACGTTTTAATTAAAACATCCTCTAACTGTTACATGGATCTCCAGACTTGAAACGTATCTCTATCAAAAAAGCTTCGTGATATAACCAATTCTAACTATAAAAGTTACTCTCTAAAGTGTGGGATATTACGAGAAAATCATATTAAAATATAAGGGCTTTTTCTCATATTTTTTTAAATATTTTGTATCGCAAGTGATTTTCAATGTGGGCGTCGCACAACATTTAATGTACATAATTATATCCATGTAACGCAACGTAATACAGTCTCTGATATGGTTATTTTTAGTTTTAAAATGAATAAGATGAACGAAATAAAATCAAGTTTTAATTTAATTTTATTCCTAAACCCCATAGATTTTCCAGAGTGGGTGTATCCAATCTGTTGGAGTAGGGGGACGGGTCCTACACAAAATTGGTCATTGTCCTCTTGGTCCTTTATACACGAAGCGGTTACCTTGTGTGAGCGCCTTGTGTCTAGGCACAACACATATTCCGCATCAGATCCTCTATACAGCATCCTCTATGTAAAGCTAGCCTCAAAATTAACCGCCTTTGAATATCAAGGTACACGGCATATACTCGTTTGTATCTACATAGCTTTTGCCATAACCATTATATCGGTTTAATGTTTAGAAGAGCATAACGCCACTACATAAACTATCCATCCTACAATATCAATCCAATACTGGACGAGATTTAATGTACAGACAGACTATAATTAAATTCTACATTCATCAACGTAATAATTGTGACGTCATTTAAAAAATAACTGTTTCTGAGCCATAAGCAATACATGGGAGAACCTCTAAATGTATCTTTGCCTACTTAATTATTATAATTATGTTACCAAAAAAAGAATTTTAGGTTTTCATTTTTCTAAAATCTGACCGTAAAGTTATCGGCATGATTTCGAGTAATTCCGCGTCAATCAGGTTTTATCTCACGGGTCAAAACCAATCCATAAGTACCTACCTACTTAAAAACGTTCATTTATCGGGGCGCCGTTGTCCACATTTTCAATTAAGGCACATTGTATCCCAGATCATTACAATCTATTGGCTCCACAAAATTTTCCGAAAACGAATTTTCGGCCGGTTATAACAGGAGGCCAACACCAAAAGGTAGGTATGCGAAACTAATTAAAACAGAGCACCTATCGAGTGTTAGGTACATTACACCTCAGTCAGACTTAGCCCTCGCGGCTCGTCTCGCTGCAATCGGTTCGACTCAAGATACAAAATCAAGACGAGCATTCATGCGAACAACGATTCATTCGCGTCTCGAGGTTTATCTCTCAGCTATAGTATCATCTAAGTATTAGGCGATAAGGCATCGAAACACGAGGGTAATATCTGTTCTGAAGACCAGACTCCACATGCAGGACGACGACAAAGGCAGGATTAATACGCCGTTCTGCAATATTAATACGGCGTGCAGACATGAGACTAAATATGATTATTAGCTCTCTTCAAAACCTTTTAATCACACTAGCGAAAATGAACCTTATTGAGATGACTAGAGCACAGTATTTTAATTTTAATGGGACGTTAATACCCGTAACGCAATAATCCCACAAAATAATATTACACTCCATTTTCAGCCCGATTAGCTCCCGCTAATGGCCAATATAGGGTGCTTAAAATATGTTGAAAAAGTTACCGAGGAAACAAGAATAACATTGAAAAAAAATTATTTATAAAATATCTGACGAATTATAATCAATCAATTGCAAAAATATACAATTTATCATTGATACGCGGCATCAAAAGCCCACGTAACAACCTAGAGTATAATGTAGCCAGCAATATGTAGTGGAACACGAGTGGCTTAGTGTTGTTCCCAGACGAGGTCACGATTTACTCAAGATCACGTTATCAAAGAATTGATAACCTCACGAGCGAGGACCGCGACATTGTCTTACTGTTACTCATATCAAAGCTATCTATACTGTTACAGCACTGCAGTTCAATTATTACGTATTTGGGAATAACCGTGAGTGATTGTATATTTTGGATATTTAAAGTGGGAGTTTTTGACAACGTCGGGTTTTTTTAAGAGAAAGTTTTTTGAGAAAAGACCGAGATTTTACGTTCTTTAAAAAAACTACGTTATTATATTATTTAGGCAAAAGAAATTGCTAATACGAAAAAAGTCTTATGTAATTTAAAAAAATCACATTAAAATTTGTCACACCGTAAAAATCTTATACACAGAAATCTATTTGAACACCAATAATAACCTATAACCCAGCCAGCTTCGTCAGCTACTTGACATTCCAAACAGCTGTTAATAAACTTGATAGATTGACAAAACTATGTGATGAACTCGTACGGAGCCTGCAACAAGTCATTACCGAGTACGTGCGACACGCTGACGTACCGTAGTGTAATTACACTACACACTGCACTAACATCTTTAGCAAACTCTCACAGGCTAACATTGAAGGTTTAATAACATTCTTGGGGCATTTTACGCGGACTTATACTGTATGAGATTGTTAGATTTTCATAGACCAAAGATGGAAGTTAGCTTCTGTTTACCTATACTCTTTTAATTCACGGGATAACTACAAGGGAAGAAACCCGGTCCTTTTTAAAGACTTACACGGGGACACAGGTCCAACATGTAGAGGCCTTGTTGAGAACTTTAATCTCAAATGTGATCTACGTATACTTATTATTGATGTGTGTGGTATCGTAAGAATCCTTAAATCAATGCGATGTACAGTACCTTTCTTTGCGAAAGAGAATACACCTGTTATATGAAGCCATTTTAAATTACTTAGGAAACGAAGTCGTGTTTTTAATTACAGAATAATCTGCTTGTTATAACTTAATAACTAATGTAAGTATGCTAGTCAGTAAGCGATAGCGATAAGAACAACATAGTAGCCTTTCACTGCTATGTATTGTTTTAAACCGTAATTATATTATCATTGTGTACAATAAAGAATAGTATTTTCTATCCTATAGCCAAACAACGAAATGTCAATTATGTTAAGTCGTGGATAAGCTGCAGTTTAATTCTGTGATTATTAAGGATGGAGTTTAAAAACATTTTAGATTTACGGGGTCAGTATTTGAGGGTCTATTATCTATAACTCTGGAAACTATAAAATCAAAGTATTTCTACTACATAAAACCACGTTCCTAGTTAAATTAGTTGCCATCTAAAAAATAACTTAAGGCAAGTTAACCGTCGCTACTTATTATCTTAATGGCATAAGCGTGCCTACGAGTCTCAAACATATTAAAGTCCTCGATTTACTTTTCAGAGTGGGCACTTGATTCGCTAAACGTACTTGAAAAATATTAACATATTCGTACACATAAGGGAATCAGAAAATAAAACATTGTTCAGTTAATTTGCCATGACCATTTTAACGTTTGCTTGCCTTAACTGTAGCTTAAACTCCATTGATCAATTTTAAATTAAGTAAAATTTTAATAATTCTTCGGAAATAATTTTATCTTTGTTTTCGCGAAATCCTTTTAAGGTTATATCAGCGGTGTTTCTATGTTTCGCTATCTGATTACGGCAGCCGACCAGCGAATATTATCGACTATTTATTTGAGTTATAATAAAGCTGGTTCAAGTGTCCTTACAACTTATTAAATACAAAGTACTTAAATCAACAAGGTTATCTTCGTTTCGTTGCTGTGGAGAACAATCTGAATAACTCTGTCAGACGGTACTTTGATATTGATAAGTATTAGGTTGCGATGGGCAGCGACGGCCGATATAGGTATCCAGTTTATTTGTACATCAATAAGACGTCTCGTGATTGACATACTATGAATGCTTTCACTTGCCTGTCTAAACCAAAACCTCAGACAACTATCTGGTTACCTAGCCTGAAACAAAGCCTTAATATAATAGAGCCATGCATATACTACTTCATAATAACAAGACGGTACATAGGTAAAGCAAATTCCAGGAGTAGGTTCGTCTCCAACCCCTGTCGTAATACTTATGACGTCATGAAACATTTCAAATTAATAAATCGTCTTATTACTTTGTATTAAGTAAAATAGAAGTGACATTTCCATAAAACAGTTTAAAACAATAATCCTATTGCAGAGCTTCTTGAAACAACAAAACGTAGTTCTAGGAAACTGATTTACAAACACTCTAACCTAAAACATTGAATTTTAATAAGTTGGCATAAACTTTGACGTTAGAGAGCCAACGCTACGACGAATTAATTCCGTTTCAATTATTTTTGATAAATGTTCTAGGCTTTTCCACGAATAGTATTGGAGTATTTATTAATATAATTTAGTAGATATGTCATCCTCTATACTCATGTATTCAATATTGTGGTCCACAGTTGGGTTAAATGGCACGTGTAAATTCCACGTGCATTATACTAATTGCAATACCGTTAAAATAAATTTCAAAATAATGTTTTGCCATTGTGGAATCCCTCATTGTGCTGTATAAATAGATCTCGTATTTACAGTGCACTATAGGTTTCAGTTAATAGTTTAATTAAAATTGAAAATGTTTTTGTTATTATACTAGGAATTTTTATTTTTTTTAAATAATTGCTTTGTTTTTCCATTTAACAATCAATTTGCTCTCGCACACTCTTTCAACGCACACTACCGCATGTTCGATCCCACACTGAAAGCTTATTTAGAGTAGTTTGGTGACAGCGGTTTGTGAACAAAGAGCCTTTTTAACAAGCTCCCATTTTTGTGGTTTGGCGGAATAACGTTTTCAATCAATTTGAAAAGCTTTAAACCGAACAGTGGTTTAAAGCTCTTTTAATGACTCATAATAACACCACTGAAATGTATTGGCAATTCAATCAGTTTTAATAGTGTTTTGACTATATCAATGTATGTATGATACTCTACATAGATAATACACATGACCGGGCTTCATAGATATGCATACCTAATTGTATTGCTAACCGCTCTGTAAATTGTATGTATTTAATTCTTGCAATTCCCCTTCCAACAGTAATTATGAATGATTTTAATCTAAAAGTGGAAACAGAACCAACATAACGACATCGTGCATGTGCTCTCATCGCGTTTAATCATTGCTCACAAGCTGGAACAGGGAGTTTAGATGAACCTCGTATTGAAAGGAAAACTACCTCGTACATGAGAATTAATCTCGCGAAATATTCCGTTTGAGTCTTGCATTCACATACGCGGAGCGTACCTTAATCTGTCTATTACAAACAGCTACGTTCATGGCTTGTGAGATATTAATGTGATAATTACACGAAATGCCACACAAATCCAACTCGAACTAAAGTTTGAGTTCACACACGGGACTCCAGATCGATTCTAGCCCAATTACACACACTCCGCTTGCGTTTTAATAGTTTTGTACAAACATAGATTGGATATTCGTTCGTCGATGGGAATTATAAAACCTCCATTGTAAAAGGTATTTGAAATGGACAGGATTTCCACTTTAAGAGCGCGTGCTTTTCATAGACACGTAGAGTTCGGGCCGAATGGAAAGCGGATCACCCGATATTCAGGCGGGTAGAGAGCACTCCTCGCTAAATTCCAACCATTTGATAGATCACGAACGCTCTTCATTCACGCTATCGACGATAAAAATATGGTAATCCCACGAACAAGAACCGGCATAACCTAAAACTTAATTACTAAGTGCTTTAGAACTAATAGCCATTTTTATTTTGGACGTGACAAACTAGAAGAATAATATTAGTACCAAAAGTATTGAGATTGATATTTATATTCTTTTACAGAAATCAGATTTCAATTTCAGACGAACTTTTATTACGTTTCACCTCTAGCTTTAAATTATAAAATTGGATGGTAAACCGGCAAAATTCATGTGCATGATGGATTATTATGTACATATAGGTATAGTAGATCAATGCAATAAGCCTGGTAAAATACTTTCTACGCAACATTCGAATAATGAAATTTTTCCATTTCCATTCCTAACAAAACAATAAAAAAAAAACATAAATCGCATTGCAAATGGCCGACGATACTATAGAAGCTGTACCGTCAAGTACAAGAAAACATTCGCGTAGAACATAAGAAATACAACAATGAACAATATATGGCGCATGAGACACAGCAGTTATGTAATTTACAAGAGACACTAAATGCGTTCCATTGCATAAAAATATTTATGTAACTACGCTTTGTCCAAAAGCAACAAGCGTAATGTATGTGGGCATATTGTAGCCAAGTATCTTTATCATTTGAAATTCATAGTACTATCGGTATCACATTTACTAACTGAAGTGGAGAAAAACATGGTTTTCACAAACGCACAGCGATAAGAAAACTCCCTAAATAACATATGAATATATATTTAAATAAGACACAACAAGGCAAATTATTGTCACTCGATAATGGCAGCAACGTTAGAATGAGTGCAAAAAGAAGATTAAACGCGCAATTAGCATAGTGAGCTCTTTGCGATGGCAATCAACAAATAGTACGAGTTCAATTGTATTCGGCCTCAATTCGAACTATTTACATAGAGTATTTGTTAAGCACAAGCCCTGAAGCTTTACCAAATAAAACAGTCGAATGTTAAACTGATTTTTTAGAGTTTCGCTGTAATTTATGCTAACTACGTTAATTATTTTTGCACACAAAAAATGCACGATTTATGCCCATCCGACTCAACTAAAAAGTTAGCACGAAGCTATTTAGGAGTCGATGACTCGGTCAGATGTTAATAGCGATCTATATAAAAATAAATCTAGCAGAGGTATGCAACGGAATACTCTTTTAATATTAATCTGTCACCGGTCAGAGATTTAAATAAAAACAAGATAAAACATTGAACAAGAACTAACGCAGTCCGTCCGTTTAACTCTCGAAATTGTTAGTAACTTTTGAACCGTGTTTTACCACCAAGACACTTTTGTGCGATAAGTGTCGGCAGAAAATGCTGTTTAGTTTAATTGAGCAAATTTAGAAAAATGATTGGGAATATTTGGATAAAATTAACACCACAGCATATTTTTGGACGTGTAGGCGGTTGTGTTATTCTGGCTATTGAAAATTCCTTTCAGAGAGCGTTTAATTATGAAGTCAGCTTCGTTAAATTCAATTTGCATTTCCGGCTGTCCACCGGCCGTCAATTCATGTATGGTCCTCCCTACCTGGCCTGCACAGTTCATCTTCATATTTTGCGCACAAAAATTATTTTTCCAATATTGCCCTGTCGATAAAGTTTTGTGTAAACGTCTTCACTTTAAGAAGAAATATTTTTTCGTTATATAACGCAGACAAAGTGGGAGCGTTTCCTAATAATGAATCCGTCCTTCGAATGGAAAATAAACTTAATATATATGCGAGGAACACATTTTTTATAAAATTTCATGTAATTACATCAATGGACAACAACATTTTCGAGAAAAGTTTTAACCCATCTAAAAATTTGTCCCATTTAAATCTTTGGTTTACCGTGACAAATACACAAAACCACTCACAAACATTCACTTCTGTAACATTAGTATGATGACTTTTCAGTCCTTCACATTGCGATATCTGAGGAATACCGAAACGTGACCCGTAGAAAAAAATGCATGATCTCAACTTTGATTTCTACGCAAGGGAAGCGTCAGTTATTTACCACTGTGCGATGTGGGGGGTATAAATACCCGCAAATCTTGCGAACACCACGCGCAACGCTTGCGGCAAACCGCCGCGACTGTGTTGCCGCGCAAGTAGCCGCTCTCGTGAGTATAGAAATAAAATCGCAGTTCCACAACCACGGTGAGCGCGGGAGACAAAGCGCCTTTAGTTCTTAGTCCTACGCTGTGCATCGCTGGCTGCTGCGATCACCCGCCAACCGAGGCAGCCGCGGGCGGCCACGCGCGTTAGCCGCTAGCAACCGCGCCCGCCGCGGGCGTAAATCACATTGTGAGATTTGCATTAGTTTTCACGGATATATCTGCATTCTACAGAAGCTGCGGGCTTACAACCGCGGTCGCCGCGAGAGAAAATCGCTCCCTGAGTTCTTAGCGTTAATTATTGGTTCAGCGCACAAATGCAGGACCAGCTTAGAAAATTTAAACTAACCAATTAGCCTTGCAGTTGACGTATTTACAATATCAGACGCGGCTATTTCAGTATCGCGAAATTCTGTGAGTAAATATTGTGCCAACTGCGTGCAACGCGAACATTCTGCGGCTTTCATTATGTTTTGGATAGCTCAATTCTATTTATCATTAAGTGTTTTTAGAAGTATTATTAGTATTGAAGCAATCGTAATATACCTCAGTTGTGATAACATAAACTCGAGACTATTAATAGACATTTAATTCCCATTTTGTCCGTCGATAGCAGAGTCGTGTTTCCAAGCGGGTAAACTTTGTTCTGCAGTAATCACACTACGGATATTCGATAGCAACTAAGTAGATTCAAAGACTGAACACATTAGTGATACGATGGTGTTTATAACTTTTATACAACTAAATCAAACTCATTAGCAAATGGTGTTTGCGGTAAATATGTGGTAGCTCTAATCAATAAATAAACATCAAACGTGGTCGAAGCACGAACGTATGTATTCTTTTAGCGTCGGGCAAATAGTGTCGTTTGTAAATTGGTTTCGGTATAATCTGGCTAGCCGTGCCATAATCCCACTATAATAACAAAGCATAAATTCATGAGCGCGATCTGTCATCTCCACAGCGTATAACCATTTCCAATCGCGATAGAGTAATAACTATTGGTAGTATTGGTACACGTATGTTCACGATAAAAAAGCAATTAACTAAGACTATTAACAAATTGTTACGTTAAAGAAATTGATATACTTCTACATGTGTTGCCAACTGATTGTGGTAACTGTTTTTACTAACAATTTATTTAAATTGTAATTTAATTAGCGAATTTATTGGCTACTGAAGCAGGGGATTTTAACAAGTATCCTGATTTCTAAAGCCTGTGAAGAGGATAGCTATTAAATGAACCATTTATTTACACAGAAACAAAAGCATACAACAACGGGAGTACTCTCAGTCAACTGAGTTAAAATAAAATACAGCCGGGTTCGGAGCGCCCGCAAAAAGCCGATTTCCACGAGGAATGCTTACCTTGTCACCTTCTTTTTATATATCTACTACATTTTATAACAGCGTCCAGTCTTTAACTACGTATAAATTATTTCTAAAATGAAAATATTCCTCTATTATGAGAACACTATCCATTATGGCTGATTGATATGACGTGATTAAGCGTTTTGTAATATGCATATTTTAATATAACTGCCGTGGTGGACATCAAGAATTTTCTATTTTTATCTCTTTACTCCTACATAATGTACACTTTGCTTCTGTCTTAGCCCTGAAGTAGATCGATCACCATATTAAGTTTAATTGGCTACAGTGAGATCTGAGACGTTTTCCGACCGCAACGCCTCGTTTTATAACTTTTATGTCGTAAAATGAACGATACGCTAATTAGCTTGCTGAAATAGAAGATTAACTTCTGCTCATTGATTACTCATTGAACTATCACAATGTCCTGAATTAATTCGAGCTATACACGCCGAGATATAGTATCAATCGAGTAAGGTATCCTATCAAATCAATTCATTTCAACTCAAAACTAAATAATTATCAACTAGACATAAAGTCAATAAAACAATATTTTTGTTAATTTATACAAGTCAGATTAGTCCTCGAAACAAACAGCTCTCGTAACGTAAAAGAATCATTCAATCTCGGTCCTACACCCGTGTTATGACAAAACAAGTTATTACGGAGGGTCTTCACCGCTGTATGGCATCACTAGCTATGACAATATTATACAATAGCCGTGCATTTTGCATGCCGGTGTCGGTCGCCCCGCTCCGGGCGGACGTAGCGTAGGGGAACCGCGACACTTTCATGTAAAATTGATCTAGTCTGCAATGGTATGCACTATCGCCCAGCACGAAACTATTACCGATATGTATGTAACAAATATAAACTCTCCCCGTCCATTCTTTGTGATTTCAACCTCGTTGCGGTATACTTCAATTAAATTATTTTGCTGAAGCGTACATTTCTTACAGAATACCGTTTAAAAGTAAAGAAAGGAAAAAATGCGTTTATTGCGATCCTGCACATTCTTAAAACTACATGGAATCGGGTGCGCATTTGTTGGGCCTTTGTTGAATCGGACAAACTATTTGAGAGCATAGCGCCAATAGCGTGCAACGACCGCTATTTCTACTAATTGCATTGTGTTCCTTTATAATGTATTTGTAAAATGTGTATTATCACCATTGTTCCCTCGCAAGACTCGGCTCACTAACTTTAAAGGCTTTCAACTGCCGCTTTCAGCCGAGGTTTAGACGGATTTAATTAATTATTTCGGCGTATATTATATTCTACAAGAGAATTTCTGACAACCTCTTGACTCTTGTTTATGGCATTTCCGTTAAAACAAGAATATCAATATTATTTTGCAATTTGACGACAAAACGAAGGTTGTTTCAGTTTCCTGAATTTATTAAACACAAAAATGCATGATACAATGCGTAAGTAGTGTCTAACACAATATGATGATTGTTTGTAAGTAATATTAAAAAGATTATAAATTAATAATGTTTAATTTATGTAATATTTTGTGTTATGTGTAATTAAATAGATTGCGATTGTATAATCTCGATTGTTGAAAATTTTATGGAATTATCTGAAATAACACTTTTGTATGTGTATGACACTGTAATATTTATTTTTATTTATGTCAATGTAGTATGTACCAGTGTCTACTCGAAATTTGCATACCGATTGAGCGGTGAGATATGCATGTACGTTATGTAATTTACCAAAACACCTGTACCTAATACCGTGTCTCTGCAAATAAAGATTCTTATTCTTATTCTTATTCTTCTTATCGTAAGGTATTAACAGGCACGTAATTAAGAATTTTATCGCGAAAGTGCACGTAAAGAGGATAAAAATAATAATTAAAATAGTGCTGATAGTAATGGATATAAATAAGGAGGTAATATGTGTGATGTGTAACGAATGCATCAAATAATTCATATATTTCATTCTCTATTAATATCGGATTAACGAAGATTGAAAAATGGAAAACCTTTTTAAAAATAAATACGCACAATTACAATTATTAACATAAAATTAATTACACTGTTAAAGGATTACTGCCGCAAACATTAAGTACTTAAACGTAACGATTTACACAGTAAGAGCACTGGGTATGTTTTAACAATTGAATAAACCTTAACGGTAATAAATTATGTACTTTTCTTCTTGTTTTGCTATTATTTTTAATAAGACAAACAAGTATCTACAAAATTTTAAACATAAATGAAGGTTTGATTTTTAATGAAATTTGCATCATAATTAACGTAGAACTTACACATGTATATAATAGGATAAAAGAGACAACTTGAGAAGATACTCTTAAGACATTTCAGTATTCTAACGACTTTATACGAACAGTGTAACACTCACTACCAAAGTACTTGCGGTCATTAACGGTACCAGTCATTAATACATTTCCCTTCCTCATTGTATGTTTTCTAGATGGGACAACTTTCTAGACATTCGCCCGAAGCTACATTTATTTAACATTTAACCGTATTACTCACAGCGCAAGTTCACATAAAAGGTAGTCAGCCACTTGGTACTTTCCAAATACTTCGCTTCAATAGATTTCAGTACAGAAATGCTTAGCTGAAGCGACTTCCAGCTCTGTATTGTTTGCTTTCCAAGTTTATAAACTCGCGGGCACTTTTAAGCGTTCAAACTCCATCAACTTGTAATACGTGGTGGCACAGAAGTTAAAAAGTGGCAATTCTACGAACGAAAGTTTGTTTCGATCTCAAAAGTTATTTTATTCATATCACATTGTTCATTTGTCCTCTTGTCTCCATTGTAGAGAGTACAATAAGTACACTGGTAAAGTATCATCCTTCAAATTAATTTGGTTCTGAAAAAATTATGTAATTGGAAAATTTCAAGCCTTTTCGAGTATTGAAACTTGCATCTCTTTGTAAAGGTTGGTGGTCTATTGAAATATTGTCCCTGATCGATGTAATCACAGTCATTGTTCGTTGTGTAAAATCTCTTTTCCCATTGTGCTCTTTAGTAGCTATTTACAAATCGAAAATCCCACTGCCTGCACTCTGGCCGACCGCGGGATTAATCCCGGGACTTTTAGCTCTACAACCTCGTTGCCGTAAATCGAAAACAACTAAGGATTTTAACATTACGTATGTATGTGTTTTCGTAACTTCCAACCACAATGTCAGTTTTGCTAATGGGGATTTTGAATAGTCTTTACGTGCTTTACACACCCAGTATGTTCACGTAACAAGCTGATAATTAAGTTAAAACACAGCTATCCTCTGCCTTTCTTTTATCTTTATGTAGCCCGAGTAAATAACAACAATCAGTAAAATGTCAGTTGGAAATATTAAATTGATTTAAACGTTCAAAAAATATTCAGATGTCTTCTGTAAATAGGTTGTTTCATTTATTCCAGTTCATTAGAATGAAATGTTTAAATTAATTAAATTCTTAATTATCTGCCTAATCGTTTCGGAGACTCCGTAATGCGAGTCATTTGAAGCTAGAAAGACGGCGGCTCTCTCAAAACCGATTCAACGTTTGCTGAAATTAACTTTTAAGTGAATATTAGTTTAGCACTCAATTTAAATGTATTGGCAAATTTAGCATTTTTCCTCTGAAAACGCTATTCGCATTCATTTTTAGTCAGCTCCAAGTGCTTTAATTTAAATAAAGTGATTTACGTTCAAAGAAAACTGAGTACCTAATACTAAGCGTAGCCGTAAAACTATTTAGTGAGAGAGCTGTAAAAGAAAATAATTTCAGTAGTAGAAGTAAGGCACCGTGAACGGGCTTTCAGTCACGTGCCGAACAGGTACACCTGCACTCCATTGATTTAAAACTTGAATTAAAAGTTGAGCCAGGGTACACAAACTGTTACTATCGCAAAACTCGTTAGTGACACAATTTTCCATTCCCGCGCTGTATACGGCGTGGCGCGTTGTGTTGTGGGGCGGGGTACCTAGATATTACATGCACGAGGCTTATCGATGAATTGGCACGATGAGCACTAACAACTAATACTCCTATCACTGCACAAACAAGGGATACTGCTACTTCGACGCGGATACACAACATGCCTAATCCGCTGAACTGGGTATAAGTTCGTTACCCACCGGCTGTGCAGCTCACTGAAAGACTTGGCGTTAAGTAGAGAGGATTAGTTGCAGATTTCAGTAATCTATTGAAGGCGAAATTCGTTACCATCTGATCAATAGAAGCAGCATGTCTGTACACCTATATTTTTGTATAAGATCTTTGGTATAGTAAAGTGTCTGCTGAGTAGATTTAAAACTACCTTCTATCCCAAATTCAATTCTAAAATCCTTGCACATTCAGAACGCGCGAACTTATATATTCCGAGGCGTAAAGGCACTCAAACACTCAATCGATACGTTGTTTGATGCATTCCCAGCGATGTATCCAAAATTCAATAGTGTTAGTCAACGTTCGGTAGTATTCTAATATTGGCTTTGACGTTTAAAGTTCCACCTTAGACTGCGTATTGGCTGAATGTACGGCTGTACACATCGCGGTTCCTCAGTAAACAGACATCACCGATGTTGGTTTACTTACATTTGGTTTGAATAGAATTAGATGCTACGTCTGAAAGGGGTTCCAACCAGACTTCAATTAAGTAAATAGGTTATTTAAAATACAGCTAGAAACTCTTAGTTACTTCCACAGACGCGCAGTCATTGCGACATTCCGATTGAGCAAACTTCTATCGAGAACATTTCGACCTCCCTAGAAACAGTTGTAATTAGTACAAATAGTGCGCTAACTAACCTAAGCAAAGTTTGCACAATACCTAAGCTTCTTCGACGCGGCGAGTAATTAACGACGCTTCAATACAAGCCCTTGCATTAACCGCTCACTGCCGCCGAACATAAACTCAGTTAACGCATCTATAATGCGATAGCAGTTCACTATAATTACCTGGAGGTAGTGAGCTTCACGCCAATTATTTATCATAATAAAATAATTGGTAAACGCCAAACATTACTGTGACGTAATTAATGAAAAAAGTAATATATTATTTTAAATAACCGATATTTATCGAAATGCAGTTTGTATGAAAGTATATTTCTAGTTTAGTTAAAGTTATTATGGCAAGAGGGATCACAATGGCATACTGCACTGCATTAAACACAAATTAATTGAATTTTATTTAGCGCCAAAACCATTTATCGGGGCGGGTGAAACAGCGGACAAAAGCTTTTAGATTTTAGGTGGCTACGGATGTTTGGCGTATCCACAGTTGCATTATTAACTACAGTCCCATATTAGACATGTGCATATTTAATATTAACAGCAATACGAACACTCGAGGAAACTATAAACTATAAGTAACGGGGCCGGCTACTGGACATGTATTATGAAAGAGTGTCATATTTTATTTATAAATCGCAAGCTCTGTCTGTTTACGCGATTTATAAATAATGTTAATGTCCGATCTAATGTAACACATAGCCTTAGCAACAGAGTTCAATCACATGGCATCAGTCTGAAACACGTCCGCAATAAAATGTAATTTAGTGAACAGCTCACTAGATATTTTAAAGTTTTCTTTCTAAATAGTTTTATGATAACACTGATAATGAAATTGCTAGCTGGTCAGCAAAAATGCATTTTTTTAAATAAGATCAAAAGAGATATCACTCTAGAAAAAAATATTATTATTTTAAATATTACCTATAACAAAATTTACAATTGTATACCCAGAATTGCAATTTATTTTTCAGGCTTCCTAACCCTGTGAGTATATCAAATACATGAGCATGGTATAGGAAAATTGCTCTGCGGAAATTGACGATCTGTGTCGATATCAATACTTGTGGCCGCTGTAAGGCCGGGTTCATATGATACGGGTATATGAACTTCAATTCTAACATAACGAAAAGGTTTACATCAAGGCTAAGTTTTGGACCAAGTGCTACAATATAGAGTGCGTTTAGTATACTGACCTAGAAATCGTAGCAGTCCTGGGTTCCCTGCAGTCAAGAAAAAAACGCGATTTTAGTTCAGGGTTTAGTAACTACTTTAGGGAAGGAAGGGAAGGCATGTCTTCATTCTGGATAGGACTTGGACCAACATTCATATATACTGCCAATGTACTTTGATTTTGATTGTACATTGTCTGAAAGATAGGTATTTCATGCAATTAACCATCAATCAAGCAATCTCTGTCTAATTAGCTCACAAATGCATACTCCCGAATTTATTAGTAGGTCCATAACACACATGCATTATAGTATGCGATGGGAATTCGACCACATATTCGAGAGCGGCGCAGTGTCCGCGGTCAGTTGGTAGCAGAAGCCGCACGAGCCACAATCAACGTGTATTGTACCGGCAATATTCACATGACTAGGAAATTCACTCAACAATAAAAAAATAATTACTTTAAACCCCTGTTATTTATGTTAAAAAACTTGGTGGAAGGTGGTCTCAGGACTTTCAAGCTACTCATGTTGCCCAGTTATATAGATCGTGGTATATTTTAATACTACTGATAATTACTATACATTACCTTGCACAATTAAAATAATTACTAATAAATAAATAGGATTCAATTTACATTGAAAGCAAAAAACTCAGAATAGTAGGTAATTGGAGTGCATCACTCTGAAGTATTCATGTTTTAAGTGCTAAAGTGACTGGACTGCATTGAGCTTTAATGAGTTTCAAGCCTACACCTCAGGGGAAGCCGTGTCGTTTTGGTCACCGTGAAACATAAATAAATCAGCAATTAATAGACTCGGTTGATTGTGGTTCATTGAACATAATAATGTCGTGTTTCCAAGCCGAACCTATAATTAGTCTCTATGGGACCCGACTTGTATGCACAATAACACAAACATGCATAATTACATATGACCAAATTCAACGGCGACTGTTTCGCTGGAAGTTAGGAGGCATGTTGATATATGGATATAAACACTTATTAATGAAGACTCTGAAGTCTAAAAACATATTTGTTTACTTAATTATTGAAGCATGAAATTTAGTCACAAGAAAACGTGATTATTTTTTTTTTTTTCACTTGTCTTTTTTTTTGTAACCTTCGGATAGTTTCAGAATAATACCTCTGTAGGTAGATTTACAACAGTTCGTTTTCGTTACTTTGTTTTCAGCCTGATGCACCATTTAATTTCATAAAAAGTATTCGCTCTCTCGATTTTAACGCTTGTGAAATTTGTATGAAAGACTTGCCGTTCTATTGTCTGGATGCCAGAAACAAAATCGTCGTTTAATTTGTTTTTCACTGTATGCGTTTATTAAATTTGTATTGCCATAAACGTTGTAGGGGATTACTTGATTGCAATTTAAATGGAAACCATGATTTTGGTGCCACATTTTGCCGGTGCCGGATTTTAAATCTACTAAATTGACGTGTGAGTTAATTGTTTCTCTTATTTAAGTTTAAATAGTTGTTTTTTTTTTGAGAATTCAGTTCAGTTCAGTTCAATCAGTTTTACATTAGACAATGTAAAACTGACCGAACTTCTAAAAACTAAGGCGGAGTCGCGGCAGTAATAAAGAATTGAATAATACGTTAAACGCTGAAATACAATAAGGTTGATAAAGTATAAAAATACACAGATCAGAATTCTTTCCGACAATTTGTATCAACAGCAACTATCAGAAAAGGATTTCTTTTTCGATAGTGTAGTGTTCTTTTGTTTTATAAATAAAAACTCTTTGTTCATTTTTCCATTGAAACCAGAGTGAATTTTAATATTTTTTAAGTAGAAACCACTCTGCTCCAGCACCAACGTTATTGTATTTCGTACAAAAAAAGGAATTACATAAATGCTTTTTTATTTCAAGCACAACAGTGAAATCGTATTTTTCACCATCAACCGACTCTCTGGTTGGTTTAATAAAGAGTAGTTTCATACTTAATTACAGTATTAAAATGATATTTTTTGCAAAGACTTTTATGTAATTCTTTCGATTCTGACAGTTTTAAGTTTTTTATAGTTTCTATGATTTTTGATTGTACATTATCGTCTATCATATACGGTATAACGACTACTAATCATTGTAAAAACGCCCGCTGCATTTCCTAACTTTGCTTCATCCAAGTACCTACCATCTTAACTGCATAAAGAAATCAAACTTTATAACTAGAAAACGAACTTTCAACTGCACAATACCAATTTCCTAAACCGCGTTAAAGCATTAGAGAAAAAGCGAATAAGACAAAAGCGCTTTAGCAGGAGTTTAATAAATAGCGCGTCCAAAACACTCCGCTGAGTTGACTGGAGCTCTCCTACTTCAACTAAGGTTAGAACAATCCCAACAAGTTCATTCAAAACATTTGATAACGACTACATTGGAAAAGGGGTGTTTTCCGAATAATTACTGGCAGAATTGTAGCAGTAAACAATGTTGCACATAGAATTGTAACCGTTTTTTTTAGAAACACGTTTTTATCTTGGTGGACTGAATACAGTAGAATTTTAAGACATAACAGCAGGGATACGGGAAACACACGCAAAAGAATTAAGTATAGCGAAACTCGCCGTACCTGTGACTTTGTCCACGTGGAATTTAACAAAAAAATTTTTTTTTTTCCTGAGGTAAAATATTTTTTCTAAAATAAAAGTATCCTAAATTACTCTGTACTATATCAGCTATCTACCAATACAAGTTTCGCTACATTCAGTCTAGCCATTTTAGAAATTAGCGGGCACAAACAGATACACAGACAGACCGGCAAAAATTGGAAAATAAATGTTTTGGTTTTAAGTATTTTTTAATAAAAATCCTTTAATTGTTTCATAAACCCACCAAACTATTAAGACAGTTTGACGGCGGGAATATACATACATGTAGTAAAAAACGATAATTTCAATATTAGAAACAGGCAGTCCAATTTCTTTTACATGTATAGCTAACACATAGGTGTGTGTGCCTTTGTGTGATGTGGTGTCGCCGTGAATGATATCAGAGTCCTCAGCGCGCCTGTCATGGCTCTCGGAAACAAAGCTTTGTGTGTTATATCGACACTGCATCGCCATACTCCGACACTATAAAATAAAGGCTAGGATTCAATACTAACGTTACAAAAGCCTATTGTTTTTTTATTGAGAACGCTGTAATACGTTTGCGCGAATTTGAAAACCGAGTCATAGAATTCACTACACAGTGTACAGTATACAAGTATCTAGGACTAATAGTGTACTCGTGGTTTCGCCCGTGACTCGTGCAACGCAAACACGAGGTAATGCGATTTACAATGCAAAACCCAGCATTAACACATTAACTAGACTGCCTCGAAAGCTTTCAAGGATCAAGGGAAATTTTGACTTCAAATAAACATTAACAGGAAAACATTGGACTCTAATAAAATCGGAATATGTAACGACGTTCTTTTACCGACTAAATAAATTAAATTACCGTGTTACAGAATACGAATGTATCTACTGCTTTTTATTTTATATTAGCTTCCTCTCACGGTTTCGTTTACAGGGATTTTATAGAGGCAAAAAATAGTCATATTTAGGTTTCAGCTAACCCCATATAGCGAAAGCTAACTGCCTTGTTTAAATTGGAAAATTTGAGTACAATTACGAGGAAAGTGTACGGAAATGTTGGTATAAAGTTAGAAGTTGAATTGGTATTCAGTGGAACTTCCGCAGCCCCATGTTAACGGGGCTGTAGGCGTACGGCACATATCAAAGGTAGCGTTAAAAAACGCGGCAAAAATATCTGAGGGCTCCCTCAGATTTATTATCTCATATCTCAGCGTGTGGCGTACTACTTTTCATTAAACTTTATCTTGTTCAACCCACATTTTATATGGGTTTGGATTAAACGGAACTTTGTTTACGAACATTTAAATCGTCGAACAGTATAATATTAGAACTCAATTGTACAGTTAGTTTGTTTCGGTTTTCTAAATGCATTGAACAAAACGTTTTATTTCACAATACATCTCTAAATCCTAAAAAGTCTAGTTCGCTTTGTGTCAAGATATACGAGTTCGATACAGCATAGCAGTGTTAGACACCCGCTCAGAATCAGACACGACAAATAAAAAGGAACCGCACAATGGAAAATTTCCAATATGTCTCCGATAACTTAAAAATACATCGCTTGTGATCTCTCAAAGAACACTTCGCTGCTTCCTTCTTTAAAATATCAACGTTCACGATGGGCAAAAGTTTTCCTTGCAGCGGTTTCAATGAATTATTATTCCCGTCGAAGAACTGAAATAAAGTCTATAGTTGGGAGAATTTGTTTATTATTAATTAGTTGCTCGTAAATTTTAGTCCTTGCGACGAAAATTAAATTTAAAAGACGTTTACAACCTGAGTAGCGCTAAAGAAAGAAGAGAATGGAATTATGAAGCACTTCCTTTGAAGAAACTTTTAAGCCCACTCGCTTTTCTAAAGTAGTTTTATGAAATTACTTTAGATAAGGGAAGTGAAAGAGAGATATGTGCACAAATAGACTATAAAAGCTCGTATGAAGGCTGTGTATGCACAAAGCGAGTTAAAACCAACACGGTACACCGAAACATAGCTTTTAACAGCATCAATAAACCTTTTATTGGCACTTTTTAACTTTACTCGTACCATAAAAAGCACTTTGTGTTGACATGAAGATATATAAAATAGCATAGGATGTGCAAAAGCAATCAAGTAACCGGGACGTACGATAAAACGTGTCTTAAATTCAAACCTAAACACTGACCGACGTCTATTGTCTAGCTGTTATTTAATGGAGCATCTCTCAATGCAGCGAGATTAGACAATGCCGGAGAGCTCGTTTCCAGGAATACCCAGATATCATTTGGAATACGTACAGGGTTGCAAGTTGCAACTCAACGTCGGCTGTCGGCGTTACGTCCGACGGTTAACTTAGTTATAAAGTTGTTTTGTACCGACTTGTATAACATTTATGTAGCGATAACAACAATTATTGCGACTATGTACTGTTAACGTAATGTTTTGTTTTTTTCCACGATGTCTTGATTTGATTTACGTTTCTTACACTAATTGCGTCGCGGTTACATAAAAAGTAGTCAATAAAATTCCGACTTTGTAGCTTGTACAAATTGGATAATTAGTTCTGAAGAAAACCTTCAACGATTTATGAATAAACTCGGTAAATGTAGCTCTACCCTTGGGAAATTCTATTATCTTGGTAAAATTGTAGTAGCTCTATGGAAACTTTGAGTCCGCACTTGAGACTGCGCAAGTCTCTGTTCCCGCTGGGCCTAAACTAAATGGTGAACTATTTTTACCTACATATTAACCAGACTACATGATAACTTGGCTGATGAAACATGATGACTACATGACTACATGCAATTTAAAATGATGTACAACATATCGAACACAATGCGTTTAAAGTATCTGCAGTAGACGCAATCCATCATTTTCCTTGTTTACCAATCGCAATCTATAATTATAATTAAATGAATTGCTGTTTCTTAGTCACGATAAGACTCGAGAACATCTAGACTGATTTTCTCATTTTTAAAGGTGAGTTAATATAAAATATTATGAAAGCCACAATTTCGCTTTCATGTATAATGCAGGATATTGTATGATGTGATAGTGAATAATGCAGTAGATTTCAGTTAGCCTGCAGCAATAGAAGAATTCAAGCGGGAACGCCATCGTATTCAGAGTGCTTCAAAATTCTAGATAACACAGACAACTTCACTATTTACCACTAAATGCGTGTGAACTGTCCTAATCTTGATTAATTTTAATGGGACCTTATATTTTTAAAATTACAAATTGTTACTTTTGTTTTTATTGATTTTAAGGCAGCACAAAGTTTGCTAAGTCACCTAATTAGTAATAACTAATTATAGGAACATGCCGCAAATCATTTTCATAACGAAAAAAAAACGATTTAAATAAACACCAAGAAATGTTTTTTCGGCTATTCTTTCCTAAGATAAATAAAGAGTGACAGTAGCCAATACTTATATTACGCAATTGAAAAGCGTTTCAGCGGTGGAAACTCGACGTTCAGCGACGCCTCACAATGGCCCGACCCGAGAACTCGATTCACGATTTTTAATAGGCAACGCATTTCTACCGCGTTTGAAGACGATTCAAAGTGTACTCCTTTAAGTATTTTTCAATCTTTGATAGCTATTAGACCGCTCAAAGAAGTAGTGTTTGAAAAAAGAAATGCATTATGAATAATTGTCACTCAGTTTTATATTAGACCGCTCAAAGGAGTAAAACGTTCGAAAAAAGAAATGCATTTCAATAATTGTCACTTGGTTTATGTGAAAGCTACAAACTGGGTTAACTCAGTAGAATTGAAGTAGTAAACTTCTAGAGGCGTCTCTAGAAGAACGAAGGAAAGAAAATACAAGTGACAGAAAAAGAACTACAAATGCACAAACTTTTAGTAAAGAAAGTGTTACAGCCTTACAAAATCACGATTACATTTAAGATTTTAATATAAATTTTTGGTTAACGAATAAAAAATAAATATACAAAATAACTTGTCCTATTAAAAATGTATTTCATATGTTAATAACGTTTTCCTGCCCATGTACTGTTGATATTTAAGTAAGAAGGTGGAAGTCGCTTGATCTCCGCGACACGTACAGTATAGATATATTCAAGTATTAATAATGTTGATTTCCTCAACCGAATGACTAATCCTAATTACACACGGCCTAGTACGCACGTGACTCTCCAGCTTATACTGTCCACACAAATGTCAAATGATGTTTGTTCCAGTTGTACAGTTCCGTACAATTAATCCCTGTTTAATGGACCTTCATGTACCATGTAGGTATATATGTGGATTGATTGGTTTCTGGAGGCAAGATCAACAATTACTTCCTTTTGATATGACCAATAGTTCTTCGAAGTGACAGTCATGAAATGAACTCTAGAATATTATTTCCAGACAGTGTCTCAAAAGGATAGAAAGAAAAAGCGTCGCCAAACAAAACTCGATCAAAAATTTCAATGAAATTAAACTTTAATCACTTTTATCTCAACCAAACTTATCGTGTTAAGAAATCTTGGGATTGAAAGAAACTTTTTAAGCTGTCTAAAAACTTACTGCAAGTTTATTGATCACAGGACCCCATCGAATGAAAGGCGATGGCGACAGTCTTTTTTTAATCGAATGCTTCCGAGAATTGTGGAACTTGCGCATCTGGGATTAACTCGCGCTCCCTCAGCTATTAGATCAAGTGTTTGATGCCGCAATCCTCGCGTCCTCGACTGTTTTCAGTTCACTCTTTCTTTAATCATTAGTGTTGCAAATAGTCTTAAGCCGAGACAAGGTTTAATGGTTTGCAGTTTGTGTTGATATTACGGTCGTATTTTTAATTATAACTGTTTGTTGATGTTTTATTTAATTGTTACTTTTTTCATTATCTACGCAAGCACAGACGCTAGTAAAAGCATAACATAAAAATCACTTACTATACTCTCTACTATCTTTAGAACTTTATCTACAAGGAATGCACTTTGCTAAAAGTTTTTATTGTGCAGCGCTCATAGAGACATATTTAAAAGTTTATGTCATCGGTTAGTAAGTCGCCAGAAAGTAGTTTAACTTTATTTGTATTTCGTTTGTTATCTGTTGCTTTTTGTAGAGTTTAATAGAATGATGTGCGCGGTCGGAAAACATGTTTCTTTTTAAATTCATAACCGAGATATCTGTGCACAGATCGATGGTCTCGAAAACATGTTTCAAGTAATAAATCACGTTTTTTTTTAATGGTTTTCCTCATACACTGCATTTGATTAAAAACTAAAGGGATTTTGAATGAACAAATATTCACTAAAATTATCAAGATCAATCATTACATACCGTTTTTACGAATGCGTTATCAATTGTTACAAAGGTAATCAAATCGGACCTTCCGTAATTGAAGTTGAGGTGCAAAGAAATAAATCTCGAGCTACACGTACGATTTATTTATCGATCATAAACTTGTCAAACGAGTGTCGCGAACTCCGCCATATTAAGACCGCGAGCGCGCGAGTCGGGAACGCGAGGAAGGTCATGTCTTCATCTTATATTTTCTAGAGCGCAGGCTTCGTACCCTACGCTAAGTGAATCTAAGCACCTCCGTCCTGTCTGAATATAATTAAATATGAACAGGTATGAGGATGTGTACCGCGCCCCGAGCGCACTCGTAAACATGGCTGAATAAATTCTTGAATTTTATGCGCCTCATAAAATCACTCTTTATGTGATTGTACTTGGTATTATCATTCCTAATTTATTGCATACGAAAAATATGTTAGCAATTAAACTATAATGAGAAAAGTAAGAGTTGGATGTTGGTAACTGTGGATTGCAGATATCATCTACAAAAATGAAACGTTGGATGCATTAATTGGCAAACGTTACTCCTTTTGCAGCCGTTAAGTTAGATTGCTGCGTTTGATTACTAATTGGATTTTCCGAGTCGACGTTTTTTCAAACTTTACGGCTCACTTTTAGTAAAGGAATCGAAACCTGCGCGATGTTAAAGACGCAGACCATTAAGGGGAATTTCATAAACGCTGAGCATTGTCTAAATACCCTTTGTAATGGTCGCTTCTCATAACTGCATTCGCCGTAGTTAGTGAGGTAGAGTTTGTACTGATATTATTTATTTACTGAGCCGCTTATGTTTCCCTGCTCTGAGATTTCATCGCTATATATCACTATTAATATCGATGCGCCATTAAGAACGACGTATTTCTTATCATTTCCATTCTTTTTTATTGTTCATTATTTTTCTAGTCCACACGCAGTTATAGCGTCAGTTTTGTATTCATATTTACAGACTAACTCAAACAACTGATAGGGGTTGATTGAGCCAATTACCAAATACTACACTCGAGCTCGGAATAGGTAATTGCAGCAACGTATGGCGGTACTTTACCATTTATACCCATATCTACGTGTATGATCGACGATGAGGGTTGGACGGTGATAATAGCAGGCTGTGAGAACTAACCCATTGATTGTGGGTGAAGATCTCTAAAAGGGGGAAACCATTATAACATTATTTCTAATAAAAAATGACCAATTTAAAAAGTTTCAGAATTAAGAAAGAAGCTTCACTTGAGCAAATCATAATCAAAAACGAATGGGAGCCGAAACGAGACATAACACATAGCTAACATGAACCGCAACCGCAAAATTTCGAGAATGCAAACATCACATCGGGCCCGACAGCAATATTAGTAGGTAGGTCAGGAAAACAACCAAATATACGTATAACCAATGCAATATTGCATTGTCTAGTCTGCCCCTCCTAACATTGAATTGGAAAAAGGGCTACAACGTAGCGCGGAAAAACTATTACCTAGCGGCAAATTATAATAGTAGAGATACACTATTCTTTATTAATGTTTCTGGTTTTGCAAATAAACTGGAAAATATAAATTAATTATAGGTGTTTTCAAGAATCAGATTAAATGCTATTTATAAAAAAAGAAGTTTTTATAAACGCAGTGCTTCCGATTGCAATCGTAATCGGATTAACTCCTTTTTGCGAACTTAAATAGTTATCAAATGAAACAATAGTCCCGTAGGAAATTCTCGGAATAATTAAGATGATTGGATCGGATATTTTTATAAAAATAAAACAAAAGAGAGTTTATACCAATGCAAACGTTTCTAAAAATAGTAAATACGCTCCCAAATTCGAGGTACGAATATCGTTACCAGGTATTGCATTTTACAAACCCCCGTAAAATGTAAAAGCAAGAAGGCAAATATATATCTAGTGTAACTTCCCCGAAAACCTTTTAAGAATTGAAAGATAGGAAGCGTTCGAAGCGATCACCAACATTGAAGGTAATTTGAATACAAGTATTATCCATTACGCCTTCAGCTGTAGCTTTGATCAACAGTCCTTTCGTTCGGCTGGTCGAAGTCATAGATTGCGCGGCACGGTTGCGGTCCCCTATCATGGCGCCGGCAAATACCTCCATATGTCTCGATTCTGATCGAAATGTAATATTTAATCACACAGGTTATCTACGTCCCTAGAAAGATACATTGCTTTGTGTACAACACAAAAATATTTTTAGTTACTGCAAGTCTATCATGTTTTTCAATGATTTTTCAAGCAACCTTAAAAGTGACGAATTGTGTGACCAACGTCAAAGGCAAAATCAAGTTACAATTTTTTTAGGTCTCGAAAATACTATTAAAACTAGGGTCATATGTTACAATCACACCTATTCGGTCAATTTGTTTCATTAGGAAGTTGGTAATACGAGTAGCGGTAATGTAAAATCATTTTGTGTTAACTACTTTACGCACTGTCGATAACAATTATAGGCATTTAATCCGCGAAGATAACAGATCATAAATCGCATTTGTAATTTTATTAGCTTGAAAATCCGCACATTTTTAATGTCGTAGCTGCAGTTGCGATTGTAGCTTGTGTGTTACAACTGTATAGAGATTAGTGGCGTTAAAGCCGTATAAAACGTAATCTAACGAGATCATGGTTCTAATGAGGTTTATGCCCACATTCATACCCTTTCACAAATATCTTATATGATCAGTTTTATGAAACTTAAATAGAACAACTTTAAATATAGTCAAAAACTGGACTTAGGTTTAAAACAAATCGGAATGCTAAAGTTCAGTTTATCCGGATTCTCAGGAGTCAGGACTACGCTCCAACAGTTTAGTGTCTATAAAGAGATAAGAATGGCTTCGTTTAATAACTTTCAAACGTACGCGCTGTTTAACAGGTAAACAGTTGATGCATGTATTTTTTAATGATCACGATGTACACTAAGTTCTCAAAAGCTTGTGGCCGTTCATTTATCCTGTGCGACGGGAAATAAACAAATGTTGATACAATATTCCTACGTTCGTTTTGAACGCTCCTTTCGTGCGTGCAAAAAAATGTAGTTGTTTACCTCTTATTAACGTTTGCCGTTTGCAATCGACGTTGTATGTGATTTTATGGGACATATGAGATGCCTTATTTGTGCTTACTTTGGCAGGAAAAGGGAGAACTAACTTATAACATGGTTTCAACGAGCCAATGCGTATTTCCTCGATAAATATTGCTAATTGGGAGGCAGGATCTCGGTGCTCAAATCGGATATTGCATCAATCAACATGTGCGCTACGGGTTGTTAAAATTTCATCATTGGCCTTTTCACATTTCGGAGGGTTTAACATCAATTATATTTCTGTAGACAACATAATGAATATACGTTCGCATTTAAAAACAGCACTCCATTACAAATTAAAGGATTTTTTTTAATTCATATTAACATTTAAGTTTCAACTCCACGTCCCTGTAATATATTTGAAATGGACGGAGTTTTTATTAAATTGAGAAAGTCGCTACAACTTTTTTCTCTGTTTTTATCGCGCCTGCAATGTTTGCAGCGTCATCCCTTTGCCCGCTGCGTGTGGACACAACAAACTTTTCTAACTTTTTTTATTTCATGTGTCAATATTTTCGCAGGATTTTAATAAAGAGTTTTGAGTGCGAAAGGATTATTGTAGGGCTCTAGATTTACTCTTTTAGATACAAGCTGTTGTTCATTAGCTTTTGCATGTTATTCGTTTTGTTTTATTGTTTTAGCACGATTTTTTTTTTAAACAGTATCAACTATTTTTTTTTATATATAAACTATACCATTTGGCTGGGTTAAATTAATAAGCATTAAAAAGGGTTTGATATCTTCCCAGCCGATTTCGGCAATAATGGTGCCTACTTTCAATTATAATTATTTACAGAGGAGCTGAGGTGATCAGCCTATGCGCCTTTTAATGGCTGCAGTACCCTATTTTACACGTAATCGCGAGCGAGCATTGGCTGCACGTTTGATACTAAAAACTACCAAATCGTGTATCAATAAATACTTTGAAAGACCCGACGAGATTTTCTAATTCTTCCTAGTACCGTTTCATTTTAAGAAGAAATGCGATGCTTGAATACCTTTTACGAGTTATTTAATAGATTATATCGCAAACTGAGCTAGGTGCAAACCGGACTAGGTGCGCGACCTTCCTGTAATTCATAGTAAGTATCTTTATAAATGCCTAATTAACGACTGACTCATCGCTTGGCAGTGAGGACACTGTTATGTTCTAGGTTTTAGCGTATTGTAATATGGTATATCATTTGATGTATGTAATAGAGAATAATGTAATGCGGGGCGCTCGTAGCTAGAAAATGCTAAAGATAGAAAGGTTTGGGAGAAAATGTGGGAGATGTTTGCCCAGCAGTGGGATCTCAGGCAGGCTTCATAAAAAAATAGAGAATTTTATCTAGACAAGTATTATAAAAAGGTAAACGTAGTCACGTTGTAAGATCTACAGAACCGATTTTGTTTTAATAACCGATATAACCACGTTATTTTTTAGTGTTTTAGGCTATATTAGCCCGTAATAAACGCGACGAAGCGGCTACAGTAAAGCGGCTGAGGTAAAGCGTCCGACTGGAAGGTATTTACGTACAAATGAAGAAAACAACGATAATAATCGGATTTGACCTGCAATGGGTCAAAATTGCAAATAAAAACTCATTACGTTGATAAGTGAGAATGTACGTAAATAAAATAGACAAGCTGAGAATCAAATTTTTTTAAATAAGTTGTGAAGGTCGAATCTAAGCAAATAACAAAAAATAACTAGAATGCTCAAGGTTACGAATCTACTCATGTCTTGTGTTTAATCTTTGTTTATATAAGACATGTAGGTATATAGTACATTTTGGAAATTTTGGAATTATGCTTGAAAATTGTTTTTTTTTTAATGATCATGTCAAGATATCTTCTTTGAAAAAGGCTGCAGTTGTAGTAACTACTACAGAAGATAATTTTCAGATGGCCTATAAGCTATATTCAAGATATTACCTAAATATGTAAAGTATAGAAATTTAACTCCTATGAAGTAATCTAGATTTATATGTAGCTTCCTTTATTGCTGAAAGTCAAAAGAGTATGTAGGTACTAAGAAGTTTTTAATTCAGCTTCACCTGTTAAAGAAAAGAAAAAAACAAAACAAAAAAGTTAAAAGTAAATTAAACTGAAAATAAATAAAATGCTAAGGTAAAACATAAATAAATTAATATTAAAATGTCACTAACTTGGCTTGGTGTAGTCTTGAGGGGATGTATTATAGAAGTAGCAGTAGACCCCAAATGCCAGGACAAACAGCATCAACACCAGGATACGGGTGGAGAAGGGCCGGCAACGAAGGACTCTGGTCCTCATTGTGATTTCTGCAAAAAATAAAAATATTAGTATACATTTTTACAAACATATACTTAAGCCTAAACAAAATTATTCAAAAGTAAAGACATTTTCCTCAAACCGCCTTAAAAAATTAATTATCAGAGTTTTGTTATTTTTTTTAATTATGATAATAGTTTCTCTGATATTCAAGTTCTTAAAAAAATAACGAACTTTTTAAAATTGTCTTTGAGTATCGAAAACAATTAAACTAAATAAATCTGTCTCTTGAAAACATTTTTCTCTGATATTTCAATGATTTCATGAGATTTTTTTAATAATATATTTTTTAAATCATAAATATCCTAATCTACTTCATAATGCATAGGAAATCTCGTAATATACCTAGCAACTTTCATTAAAAAAAAACTACAATAAATAAATCTTTTTTTTTCCCAAGCTTCAAAAGTTACATAAACTTATTTGTGGAGCTTTTAAAATTAATATGCATAGCATTATTTACCAGTATTAAGAAATTCCCTAAGAACTTATTTCAAACCATACCAAATATTCGTAATACCTCAACAAAACAAGATTAAGAAAACTCAAGACGTTTACTTTAAAGTACTAGAGAGACACCCTAAAACATTAATTTGAATTCTAGTAACTCATAAAGTTACCTAAAATCATATAAACTTAAATTTAGAAGCGACGATCAAAAGTTTATGCACGAAAAAGTCACAGAATAAAAAAAAAATATTGGCTCTTCTTCAATCGACTTTGCGTAAACAGTAAACAGAAAAGATGCGGCAAACACTTCGAAGTAGTTTAAATAATTTTACTTACATTTTATTAGTCACTATTTTATAATAGACGATGTTTTACATTTTATGTCACTTGGAACCAAACTCGATTATTTATTTCTCTGCAGTATAAGTTAGAATCTCACGTTAACACGCTACCAAGCAGCAGCCAGACGCCACTGCGTGCTCTAGCCAATCCTCGGGTGGAATACCGATTGGCAAGTGGCAACTCGCCGTAATGTTGCCCGCACTCAGAGCGCGAGCTACCACTCCCTGATTGGAAAAAGATACCTTAATTGTAGTTGTGCTTAGGATTTAACAGTAATAATCATAACGCGTTTTAAATGATTTATGCTGGACCCAACAGCAATTACACACCTCTTCCACATTTCTTCCTTTTCCCCACACCAATTTTTATAACTTGGCAACTCGCAAGTGTCGTTCAGAAGCTTGAAAATTTCAAATATTTATTTGATTCAATGAAAAAAAAAAACAAATTCATTAAAAATATGTTTTGAATGTGGATAAAATAAGTGATTAAATATCTCGTAAAAAGTTATTTAATAGTGATTTAGAAAGCAGGTGGCAGTGGCGCCACCCCAAACCATTACGCGTGACAGGCATTTGACATATCATTCGTTTTCAAGTTTAGTAAATACGTATGTTTCAAACGCATCTATGTTTGACATTTACTTTGGGGCTTGTTTGAAAGAATCTTGATGCATAAATTAATAATTTATTCAACTGGAAAGGTTTTCTAGGTACATTTGTTACAAGTGTGTTTGGTTATGTTATTAAAGCAATTGCAATTATTTACCTATAATATTACCCTTTTCGCTAGAAGTGAACTTCTCAGATATTAAATTGTTAACTTGTTTGTTACTGACTTAGGTAATTATTTATTGAAAGATAGTAATTTATCATACTATATTTGTTTAAGTAAGTCTTAACGTCTAAAACTTAGGGTAGGATAAACGCAATTAGTCGGTTCGAAAAGCAATTGCACAGATAAACAAAAAAATAACCTATAAAAACGTTTCGAAAACAAAACAATTACACGTAGCTTATCATTATTCTACTGTTCTCGCGGCTCACTAGTCTTGTTATTAGCTGAAAGGACAGCGTATCGTGTTACTGATTACTCATAATTTTCATTACAAATATGAGGTATAATGAATTTGGCACTACAGGCATTAAAACATCGCATATTAGTATTGGAGGAGCTGCATTCAGTAACATTTACGGGTAGGTATTGCTCTTTTTTATAATTCGTTTTGTTATTGCTGTGTTATCATTTTTAGCAGGAATATTTTGATCAAAGAGATTTTTCACTGATATTTTTGGTACCGGTTGTAGGTTTTTCCTCAACGGGCATTGTTGATGTTGACGACGTTTTTCTAACTGGGTTTTTTATTATATTTACGGCATATCATTATTTCATACTTTTTGTAGGTTCAAGGTTAATTGATATAGTTTATTGGCATTGATTACGCCTATGACGTCATACCTCCAGTGGATGGACGTACATAGTTTGGAACATTAACGCCTTGCTCATTGCAGCTATACTTACGCCGCCGCGTCGGCCGCTTTTTATGACTTAATGTCGGCAATACCCACTGTTTCGTGATGACAAACAATGAACTTTAGTAATCTTATCTTCTCGTAAGAATAATGTTTACTTTAAAACAGTTTAAATAGGTTATTGAAGTAGAAACTCCTTAAGAATTATCTCTTTTTTTTGTAAGTGCAAAATACACTTAACTACTTTTTGGCAGATAAATAATAGAGACGTATTTCTGAAATTAATTTTATAGTCGTATCAACCTTACGTTATCCGTTTTATTGAGTCCAATAAACTACCAAAGCGATAGTTATAGGCGTATAGCCAAGAGACAAATAAATTTGATACGAGTGCATCGCAATAAATAATTCCATTAAGTCACCCTTTCTTTTCATGCATCTTTACTTGGGTTTTACTACTTTCGGTGGTTCGTAATAAGAGTCATAATCGTGTAGCAAATCGTAGCTGCCGTAACCGAGGGTAAATAAAATGCGTTAGAAATGCTTTAAAAAAACGTCCCTTCGTACTATAGTTGTTCGAACGTTTTATTGAAAGGGATACTTAGGTCAAAATAACAAGGAAATTTGTCCCGACGAATGAATGGTGAAACGCAGAGAAAAATATTTGTTGCTTCTTTAAATGTATTCATTACCATACCAAGCAAATAAATATTTTTTCGGAAACACTAAGCACACATAATATTTTTCATTTAGTTGGTTTGAAAATACAAGCAACAATAATAATTATCAATATTCACGTACGACAACATGAGTTATGGACTACTATGTATTGTTTTGTCATGCACAAAGTGTTGTTACGCTCCCAAAACAAGAATAAAATTCCCACATCAGCATGATCTAAAACTAATGTGTGATGGATTCAAGATTTTACTTTTCGACAACCTTTAGTTCTTGTTACGATGGTTTTACTTCAAAAACAGCTGACAGTCGGAGCAACTGATTAAAATAAAACTTATTCTTGACATGAAAGTAAAAGAATAATTAATCTACTTTTGGGTTTCCAGAAAACAGATCTACATCTCTTCGAAGAAGCGTCAAAAGAGATGAACTTTGTTCTTGCCAGTTGCGGAAAGATTTTTAATCTTACTGCGTAATGCAGATAAACTTTCGTCTTGCGAGTCTTTCAGAAGCAAAACATTTTCCATGAGAGGTACTAAAACTACGGGAAATGCTTCATTGCAGATCCGTTCTCAAACAGATAAACAGTTAATGGGATTTTGGTAGATAGTTTGTGACTACTTGCGTATTGCTCGACTAGTCTAGGAACCATCCGATATATGCGCGGCATTATACCGTTTTCAATCAATCATGTAAGATCCATTCACAGCTGCATACACGCCGATCTATAGACACTAATATTAATATCCACTGGGCAATAATTAACTGTATTCACGTACAGATACTGTGGTTCTCCGTCGAAATTACCTACGCTCGGGTATTGTCTGAAAACGGACAATCTCCTTGTCAAATTGTCGCCAGCCTGTTATCAATTATGCATCGAACGTGTCTATGTATGTGTATGTTCCTTTAGAATATCTGCTAATAGACCCACGGTTGATAAGGAACCAATCTTGTGTATAAAAGTAATTAATAAACGCATATAATTATAATGGGATAGGTAATTTCTTTTCACAAAATATGAAGATATAGAAAGCGCATTGATTATCACGATAGGCGATTTCGGATTCTATATTTTCCCAGATTTTTTTTCTGTACATGGAGCTAACGAATCGGACAGAGCTTTGTTCCCTATTTGTTATATTATAATTAATATTATTAAAACGAGAATGACAGTAAAACCTCAGAGAAAATGTAACATCTATGCAATAGAAAAAAGGTCTCATAGATTTGTATCGATACCATTTAGCAACCTAAAAATCCAGGTATCGAATTGTCACCTGATATACGCTCAATAAAATGATGGCTTTGCTCTCCCATCTCGTTTTAGATTACACAGCTGCCGGCGGTGCGTTCGCATCCAGTTGCAAATCTCACACAAACGTTTTAGTACGTATTTTTCATTTAGTAACGCGCGGTATTTGCTGTATCGTAGCTTCGGGCTATTGGGTTTATCAATTAATTTTTATCAGGATACCTGAAACTTTGTTTTTGTTTTGCATTTTTGTAGGCATGCTGTAAAAACGAATCCAATATTGTTATCGATTTGCAACCGTGTTTTATGTACTATAAAATGAAGAGGAAAAGAAGAGATGTCGCTCTTAAGTGACTTAATATTGAAATATTGTTTCTTGTTCTAGAGCATTCGATGAAGAAAGAGGTTTAAATTTAATAAGAGAAGCCTTCAAATGCGGAGTGAATTACATAGAGACCGGGCCTTGGTACGGCCAGGGGAGCTCCGAGCGAACAGTCGGGAAGGTAAATGGTTTAAATCGCTTTTATTTATTTCTGGACTGGGCCTAACAAAACATACGTATAGGTACTGTCTCCCGGAGTTTTCTTTATCTTGGTTGATATAACAGTCGCTCACAAACAACGAGACCCAAAACAAATATCTGTAGGCAACTAGGCAAGATAAATATTTTTGTCCAGAATTAACCGATGACCCTGAGCGCAGATGGCGGCCGCTCACTACTATAATTTACATCGTAAAATGATGATTGAAATGTGATTTATGGGCATTGTTTTATTCCTTAGAGATAACCTATGCTTGAAAACAAATTGTGAATACTTATAAATAGGCAGGTAAGTATTATACGTCGCAATTTTGATTTAGAATAAAACTGTAAATGCGTAAAACTTTTAATTAACGAAATATGCATTTTTCGCTCACAACATTTCTGGTACTTTGACTTTACAGTAAGTGTGAACGCTTCGTTGATTTCGGTAGCGTCTACTCTGTACGTTAATGTGTTCGCCGAAATTTCCGACGGAGTCTGAAAAGCCCACATTTTGCCACCTTTGTTACCTAGGTACTTAGGTACTTAGTTAGAGCATGCTTGCTTTGTCCTGTTTTGTTTAGAATGTTCTAATTACTGGTGTCCTAAGAGTACTTTATCACCGGACGCCTGTCCGTACTCTGTGGGACACTCTCCACTCTATAAAATCCGTGTAGTGTTTGCTACAGTTGACTCACGTGTTATTTAAACTCCTTAATTGATTTGTTTACATAAATTATGCGAGTATTTTTAAGAATGCGTCATTAATCAACTTATCGTGTGTACGTATGTGTAATGTTCAATATTTTAAAACATGAAGTCGCATTACTTGTTATTATTATGTTAGTTTCTGAGTAATTCCACTGTTTCAGGTGTAATATTACAAAACGAATTAAATGCGGCCGTAACATTTGTTTAATATTTTTTCATAACCTATTGTTTCTTCCACATTTTATACCCGATGTTCTAATTTTCTCCTTCTTACTTATAAATAGTACCTGTTATTACATAAATTAACAATTTCCTAATATATCAAAATAAATCTACTTAGGCCCGAGTCGTGGCATGGCGGTGCATCCAATTTCCTTTCTAAAATTCACTTACTTAGTAGGTATAAAGGGAGTCTGTCCTGTGGAGTGTGGTGTCTAGAAATACTCAGACAGTATTTAAAGTTAAGAGTTTCATACATTTATACATATCGCTACTTTACACTTTGAAGTAAAAGAGACAGAAATCAGAATGATGCTTAATAACGACTCGAGACGATTTACATTTCGAGGATACGTTTTTCTAATTATTGATACTTTATATACAGGGTGTCCAAGAAAAGGTTAACTATCGGTTCGTTTCATAACTCGAAAACAACAAAAAAGTTGCTTCGGGTACATTTAAGTGTCTTGGATAACCGATAGTCAACCTTTCCTAGGACGCCTTGTATATAGGCAATTGATTCCGTTTAATTAAGCAATCAGTAGGTATTCAGTACAACAAGACATACTCCTAGAAATGTACATACATACCTAGCGTATTTAATTAGCCTGGAGCTAGACTATACGACATTGTATTGTGTATTGAAACTGTTTCATTCCCCCAACGTTCCCGGTGCTGTTAAAAGGTATTTGGAAGCTCGTAGTTATTAAATTCTTGTTCATTATTCATAAAGAGACTACCAAAAGTAGAAATTTCTACACTATATTAAAATAGCAGGCATTTAACAAAGAAGCATCAAAAGAACGTCGGGTCCGTTAATTATTCAGAAATTCCTAGTTGTATAAATTCAATAAAGATAAGTACATAGTTGATAGCAACTAACCTTCTCGTAACTAGCTCTTTAAATAAATGTGCGAAGTTCAATCTGTCGGGCAGACGCTCATTAAATTTTCCAGACATTATTTTAATGAATATTCATTAAGTACTACGAAGCGTTGTATTTCAATACCTGTCTGTTTATGCTTACATTAGGCCCTGGTTGGAGTCCCGAGGGAATCGTACTTCATTGGAAGCAAAGTCGGGAGATATGAACTGGTGACGGAGAGAATGTTCGATTTCTCGGCGGAGAAGACAGCGGCCGGAGTGGACAGCACCCTGGCCCGCCTCGGGCTGGATTATGTCGACATAATACAGGTCAGTTTGACCGGCTTATGGAACAAAGCTTAAACATCGAGAGATCACAAAGAAAAACCTCACAGATCCGTGAATAGAATATAATACATACAATAACGTCGAAATCCCTCCGTGTTTCAAAATAAACATAAGCTATGTTATTATCCCATTCTCTAGAATTCTATTTCTAAGAGTCTTTATCCCCATATAAAGGTCCTGACTCTTTTTAACACTGTGTATTGTGTAATAAACCTTACACGTTTAAAAATATTAGTTACTAACACACCAGTTCAAAAGTGTCTGGATACAAATCTCAAACAGTTTGGGAAGAGACTAGGCAGGCGAGTGATGCGGGCGCGCCAGTTTAGACTAACACCTTCCGGCCATCAGTCACGGCGCGCGAGGGGACACAGACGTGTCTAGAAGTGCATCATCGTGATCATGACCTTCACTCCCATTGATGTAAATCGTAGCTCTTGTTACTTTTATTGCATCTACTACGCTACTTCAATAGGCAGGCAAACACTTTAAAAGGTAGATAGAGTAGTTTATAATCCATACTAGAACGATGGTACTTTGACGGCTAAACTACTTAACTCATTTAAATAAAATTTTGGCATAGCTTTAACCTCAAGAAAAGATTCAAATTACCGGCAAAATTTTGCCGCAACGAGCGTTATGCCGGAGGGCGAAGCCGCGTGCAAACGTTAGTGTCGTATGAAGCAACAGGTTAATTAAACGCTGATCAGTCGATCGTTGATCGATGGAAAGCTTCGCTGTGTCAGCCTTTTTATTTCATTGCAGAAAAATATCGGTGCATACCGGTGAACGTTGGTCCATACAACTTCACACAAGTGTTAAGGTTTAGAAGGGTAATTAATTAATGTAACACTTTACTAAGCGAGCACGCGTGCAGTGTAAGTGGGAACAAGCGTGTTCATACTCGATGCCACGTACTGAATAATGTACGTGAATTAACCGTTTAGTGATAGACTTCGTCTAAATAAAAATACAAATTTACAGGAGAGGTTATGAAGAGCACGTAGACAACATTCTTTTGATGCTACTTTTATTTAATAAACCCTAAAAATTCCTACGGATAAAGCAACAGACGCTTTATAAAATGAACGGAATATTTTGCTTCTAATAAAAAGACAAGACTTTAAGAATAGAATGAACCTGCATTACGAATTTAAATTAAATTAATGTTATTTTGAGAATTTTAGCATGAAAGCAAGATATCTGATATCCTTACAATTAGACAATATTCTGAAAGGAGTTTATGCAACTGAATAATTTGAATGTAGGCACTTTGGACTTGAGTTTATTTGAATTATTTCGTCTAGCGTATGTTTAGTTTGAATTCGCAGAACATACTCGAGGTTTGCTATGATTGCTAGAAAGTTTATGCCTGAAACTGGAGCCAGACATAACGTGAATCTATCCTTCTAGTGTTTGTCTTGAAAGCAATGTATCAGCTCCGAATACGTATTACCTGGAAGATAACTTCATCAATTCTGCAACATGGTTGTTTCGATAAATGTATTTATTTTGTAATGGATATTTCCCCTTTTTTTCGTGAGAAATCTGCAGCGTCAGCGGGAGGGCGTGTTAGACTTTTACTGACTAAAATCCATTATGTTCCGCCTGGAGCCCTTTGGGTGCCAAAGTCGCGGTAACTCTTATGGATTTTTACCCTACTGCATAATTGGTACGTATACGATGTACGTAAATATAATTAAAGAGAATGATGAACTATGAATTGTTAAAAAAAAATATGTTTTGTTTTATTTATTGATAATAAATAACAAGTATATTTTAAAACCTAAAGCCACAGCATATCCGGTTGTTGACTTCCACTCCACCGAGCAATAGCTGAAAATAACGGTATAATAGTCTGGATGGGGGAATAAATACAAATTCGGGAAGGGAACTTTAGCCTTAATGGATGTGGGAAGCTTATTTAAGTAGGTTTACTACTAATGGCTATTATTGGAACCTCAGCTTCCCATTTCCTCGTGTTCCTAATAACTAAATTATAATTACCGTTAAACACACCACGTTTGAAGGTGTTGCTACAGATAAGTATAAAATCTACACACAGCATCATCTACATCTGGGCTGAAAATGAGTTTTCGTATAGAACAGAAGAAAATAGAATACGCATATTATATTATACGCCTGCCAATGGCACGTGTGCCACTTATGGTACGTAGCAAGATACCTTGGTCACGTCATTGATCAGCTAATTTATTATTACACAAATGTGCAAAATATTACGCATTATTCTTTAGTGCATTAGTGTTAATACTTTACGCCCTGTAAAAGCTTTTTAACCGACTTCAAAAAGAAGGATATTTCTCATATATGCGCTTTTTAGGATTCCGTACCCAAAGGGTAAAACGGTACCCGATTACTAAGCCTCCGCTGTCTGTCTGTCTCCAGGCTGTATCTCATAAACCGTAATAGCTAGAAAGCTGAAATTTTCACAAATTGTATATCCTTTAAATAAAAAAAATATAAAAAAATGATAAGGGGTCCAAGAGCAATAAACGTGTTTTTTCGTATTTTTTGCTCAATATTAAAAACGGTAACAGGTAGACGTTTAAAATTTTCGCTGTGTGTAGATGATAGTACGGAACCCTTCGTGCGCGAGTCAAACTCGCACTTGGCCGGTTTTTTATTAGATACTCCTCTATGACTTTATTCAATATTTCTTGAGTAAAATAGCTCATTGTTACATAAAGTTTAGACCGGTACAGATTGCAGCGTCCAGTAATTGCACAGTTACTAAAATACACATTACATTACTATTACGCTCTATATTCTAAAAATGTCTGGCATCGTTCCCCCTTGTCTAATCCAGTTTGTCGTAAGTGTTGAACATTCCAGACATATTGGAATCATACCGTTCGTTGTTCGAACTAGTAGTATTTGTATTGCAGAACTAATTTCCAATTTAGTTCACGCAAATAATGTAGTAAGCAATGTAAATGGTAATGTATTAGAAGTTTGTTCTTCTATACTAGTTTGTTTTCAATTACACAGAACGCTGAACACTGTTATTTCAAAAAATATATGTGAACTATTGTTAGTTAGTTGATTTAACGTGGCCGTTATATGAAATGATCCAGTAGATACCAGGTTAATTAAAAGCTTACCGCAGCTGTTTAAAGCAAGACTTTCAGTTGCGGAAGACTAATGCCACTCTACCCCGAGTTGTGTTCCAACTGCAAGTCTTGATTTAAACGTAGTTGTGGTAAAAAGCCTAACTACCTAGCTTTTAAAGACTTTCAGTTAGTTGTGGCTGGACTACAGACCACTGCGCAGTGAAGTCAAACCCCTTGACCGGGGGATAGTCCATAAAGATTCCCGAATACTAGAGCAAGAAAATATCAAAATTATTGTACTAATTCGAATAATTTTCCCCTAATATATTACATAGGTGATAAGGAATATTATAATAAAGTCACAATTATTTCCAGGTCCACGACTTCACCTTCGCCCCAGACCTCTCCGTTGTTTACAAGGAGACATTGCCAACACTTCAGAGGGCCGTCGATGATGGCAAGGCCAGGTTCATTGGCCTCGCCGACTACGACATAGATCTTATAGCAGAAGTGGTGGAAGAGTCCGAGGTGAAGATATCTTCCGTCCTCTCTTACGCCAAGTCCACGCTGATCGATAACCGCCTGCAGAATTATACGAAGTATTTTAAGGTAAGTGTATTTGGCTAATGATAGTTCAGAAACTATAATAAACAAAAATCTACATTTATACTAGAATACCAGCGTCAGGTATTCTACCTGACACATGCTGAGCTGGACTCCCATTCGGTGCAAACTAAAACATACTAAATCGCGCCGCGATATTTGTTTCTTTTCACTCTTTCTTTGTGTTCTTTCTACCGTCTTATTTGTAATTTTATAATATCATTTTTTTTGTTTGTCTTTAATGTGTCTTTCTTTGTGTGTTCTTTGATTGTACTAAATAAATGTTTTATTTATCTAGTCAAAAATTTGTCGACATCTCCGTCAATGGCGGGGAACGTGCCCAGGAGACTGGCGGCATTATCACGTTGAATGGCAATGCCAATTCTTTGCGCAAATGATTAATTTGAATGTTTATCAGGAGACTAGATATTCATTGTTATTTAAAGCAAAAATCCGGTATTATTAATATGTATCGTATACCTACATACAGTAAATTGTGTGATATTATTCACGTTCGATTCCAGCTAAATGCTAGTCATCATTTATTCCGTGTCCGGTTTATTTTTAAATCTTCTTTTCCCCATTAATAGCATTTCTTTCCACCTTTCTTTTCTTATAACCGTCATCTCTGTCATTTGTTTCTTTCTTAGCTCTATAAACTAAAAAAGTACGTGTAGACTAGGTATGTAGTTATAAAACATTACGTCTGCCTGAATGGGTTAATCTGACATATACAATACGGTTTACACGTGAAACAAAATTGCTGCGGCATTGCCTGTCCTGCTATTATTTACAATAGAACGATTTACCGCACTTTATTTGTCTATCACCGCTGTCACGTAACCGCGTGTATGAATATTGCAGTTTGAATGAACGTGGGAACACGCGGCTACAATTCATTGTTACTCAAAGGTCTATAGGGTTTAACCGTGTTTCATAATTTGTTACGATAACATTTACGTTTCAGTAATGAATATCAGCAGACTATTCCAATCCTTTAATAGGAAACACGCATCTTTTCTCTATGTGTCTGAAAATCTTTGCACAAAACACACAAATTATCTCATACCCGCTTCATATTGGATATTTAAAAAACTAATTAGTCCGTCAGATAGATTTTCAAAAATATTGGACACGTTTTCTTTATCACGTAAATTAGAAATGGGAATGTTACAGTAAGTTGAAATCTCGTGCGCCATCATGTCTCAATGCAATTTTTACACGATTCTCCATCTTTGATTAGTTATATCTTCGTTATTTTTTTATTATTGGTTTGATCTGTTTGACATACCTCGCCCGAACGCTGCTCGTAATTTTTAAGGTTCCATACCCAAAGGGTAAAACGGAACCCTATTACTGAGCCTCCGCTGTCTTTCTATCTGTCTGTCTCCAGGCTGTATCTCAAAAACCTTGTTAGCTAGAAAGCTGAAATTTTCACAAATGATGTATTCCCGTTGCCGCTATAATAACAAATGCTAAAATTGTCGCGAGTCCGACTCGCACTTAGCTGATTTTTTACTATTTGCGAGAGTGTCACTGGCGTACACCTACTCAATTTGTGTCGTAAAGCCTCGTGCTATGAGTGCACTGAAAATTTGCTGTCCCATCGCCATCGAGTGCATTTCTGTTTTGATAGGTCCATTAGTTGGACACACATTAGCGACGGCTAAATCCTCTAAAGTGCAGGTGTCAAACATTCGGAAATATATTTTTGTGTGAAATGAGGACGTGCGGGGTTTTCACAGCATTTTTAGTATTAAGAGCGACTGTTTGGAAAGAGTCATTTTATCAGCTTTTTAAAGTTTATGTAGAGTTTCGTTTTGAACAGAAATTAAACAAAAAATACCTACACTTAAAACTAAACTTAAAACACTATAAAATAACGTACCTATTTACGTATGTAGTGTTTATATTTTTTGGCTTATTTTTGTCTAGATACTGTGGATTATTACCAGTCTTAAAAAAATTTGGTATTGGAACTACTCTTTGACATTCGATTAAGACAAAATATTGCAGTGTTTTGTTTTATAAATTTATATTAATTCAGCATATCTTTACTCATACGATTAACGTTTGCCACTATCGAATTTATAGAGTCACTATGAAACCACAACACAATTGATATAATTAATACCTTTAATTACTAATTAGTCCCTATTATCCTTTGACATTATATCGGTATGTCATACCTAATCACATTAAATCCTATCACATATACTTTAAGGTATTCTAACAAGAATTCCAAACAAATTAACCAAATCCAATCAGTGGTTTACCACGAGAGTTATTTTTCGATTTCATAATTTAGAATATCATGTGTAAAGCAGAGATAAAATACGTTAGTTCCAATGACGCGCAACGCTGCCGCTTTTACAACACAGCTTAGTAAATTATGCAATGTACTTATTAAAATGGTGTTCTAATTCTCGCACATTTTTATTATATTTACCTCCTCGAATCATCAGCACGTTACAGTCCACTGCTGGACATAGGCCTCTCTCTATTAACTTAGTTGTTTTATTTTTATTTTTTCTTTGTATTAATCGGCATATCTTAACCAGAGTATTAACATATTTAATTTAATGTGATTAGGTATGCCATACCTACTTTGTGTACATAATATCTCTTTAGGTACATATTTTTAAATTCAGACTCCAATTAGGTACTATCGCATAAATCGTCTGTGCACTGAAATAATATGCAATATGATCGAGTGGATATTATCCTCTTGTGACATCATATTATAATGCACTGCATTACAGGAGTCACCGACATTTTACATTAATGTCATTTTTCATTAAATACTAATTGATCGATTTGTAACGAGGTGTTTCGTGTTGAGGTAGAATCTATCGGTTATTTTCATAATAATTCGTCAATAAATAATATGATCGCAGAATAATGTTAAGTTTTTAGAAAGTTATTAAAACCAGTGTTGTTGTTTTATTAAATGTAGTCGAAACCTATCTTTTGAGGCTCCAATTTGTCTCTATCAATCCTTGCATTGTTAATTATTTCGATTAAAATAAGTTATTACAAGTAAACTAGGAAGTTATCAAAATTCACAAACATCTACATGTCATCAAATGTGAAAGGTTCGCTTATACTTTAATTTGTTTAAAAATATAAAAAAACAAAATTCACAAAACTAAAATATCCCGCTGGTATCATCAACCTACAAACAACAAAGGTGTCCTTTTCTCAACAAACTTTTCCTAAAAACTTTTACCTTTTCTTAAAAACTTAAATATCCAAACAAATAGAACTCTAACGTAAATGTTTGTTACAACTGGCATGCGGTCGACCACAAATGCAGCATTAATTGAATTTATTATCTTGGCCAGACACTCACACATTAGTCGTTGTGATTACGGAATTTAGAGCCACATACACGGCCACTCTATTGTATCTAACTTCGCTACCTCTAATTAACGTCGACTAGGATCAACTTGTCGCAGCTAATACCGCTGCAACCACAATTCTGGAATACAATTGAATATTAATAACGTGCAATTTCCCTTTTATAACACGTGGCAGACAGTTGAGGCGGTAAGGCCGTGTTCAAATATATGACTTTATCTCTACGTGCCCGTTATGCCGCATGGCGCGCACAAACAAATGAAAACGAATCGTTAATCGTCGTCTGACCGCTTACTGAATGCAGTGAATTGTATTCCCAAATATTCATTTCGTCGATCACACTAACTGACAACGTTATTATTACCAAGGTAAAATAAATACAGCAGTAGGCCTCGGTCGTTTATGAAGAAAGAAAAATTCTTACAACCCTTTGTTTTTTTTTGTTTTTCGTGGTGAAAACGCGAATGACTTCAACCCACGCCGAGGGCACGGCATGGCGATATGTCGGACTCCCACCGACCAAAAACACCCCGGACCCCTTCTACTACCTAAGACAGCGTCACGGGATCGCTCGCGCATTCTCTGCGTGACCCTGGCTGATGCTTATAACCCTGTGGCACGTAAAGGCGATAGGGCTGCCTACCTACAGCATTTCAATTACATCAACAATACTATTCGTCATTGCGACACGCTCGCGACTGTAGGGTGCTGAACGGTTACCACGATCCGAAAGCGTTAGCATGACTCGCGTTGCGCCTCTTTATACGAAGACTTCATATATGACTACTAGCTGTTGCCCGCGACATCGTTCGCGAAAAACAAATAGGTATGAAAAATAGATGTTGGCCGATTCTCAGACCTACTGAATACATATACAAAATTTCAAGAGAATCGGTCCAGCCGTTTCGGAGGAGTAAGGCAACGGAAACTGTGACACGAGAATTTTATATATTAGACTAGCTGCTGCCCGCGACTTCGTCCGCGAAAAAAAAAGAAAAAAGGAGGGATGAAAAATAGATGTTGGCCGATTCTCAGACCTACTGAATGCATATACAAAATTTCAAGAGAATCGGTCAAGCCGTTTCGAAGGAGTATGGCAACGAAAACTGTGACACGAGAATTTTATATATTAGATATTGCGTTGATGCTGTCAAAACACCATCGTCACTGGGGATCTGGAGACAAAAGGTACGCTAACCAGTGGCTCTCATATTCGATGGTTGACTAGAAGTTCAGTTTGAACTTGACCTAATATACGTACTGGGACACATTCCAGTCGCGTTGTAGTCGGCATTTGATTCTTACAAAAGAGAAAGAACGTCTTTCCCTCAAAGGAAATCCTCTTGGACTTCCTTCACTGTGGTAGGCCGGACTCCCGGGCCAAACTACCGGAGGGTTTCTGTCTTCTAGACATAGGTAACAACCGACTACTAGAATCTACTGACAGATGTATACTAAACAAAATAAATTTAAATTCAAGACTTTAAAAGGAATTCTTTATTAGGATAACAACTTCAAACGAACAAGATTGTAATTGTAATAATACGATTTCTTCAGTGATTCACGAATAATTAAAAATAAATTGCAGGTTATTTATAAGTTCTATAAAAGGCGAATAAATAGTTTTTAACTAATAATATAAGAAAGAATACGACTGAGAATTACTGTTTTGCCTCCTCATTTAAAAGGGTTAGATTAATTGTTCGTTTAAGAGCTCAGAAGTCACTTTATTATATTTATGTATAGCAATTATTTTTAGTCAAACTTAGCTAAACAATACGTAACATGATACCAATTAAGGCACAATATAAAACGGTCTTACAACTTAATAAAGTTTGTATGAAAACTATAATTGGTGTTCTGTTTCTTTATTTTGGTTCGCCGCCCTTGGGCGTAGGGCCCACTACCTTCCAAAGTACTATAAGAGGTGTGGAAGAGAGACAGCACTACACTACGTAGAGTGCTGTTTCTTTTACACAGCGGGCAGTCTACTATAAGTGGTGATAGTAGGTCCATTGTTGAGAAAACGAAGCAAGTATTATGGACTTCGAAAAGTATTGTTCGCTTTTTATCGACGTAAAGTAGATCCAATTAATGATCGTTATTTTTATACGAATAGTTTAACCGTTTTCATTGAATGAGACTCCTAACAAGTATCAACGAAATCCACTATGCCCTTACAATTAATCAAATTAACTACCTAACTCCTACCTAAAGACATGATTTTAATTCATGTCTAATAATCAATATCGTAATCGACAGTGATAATAACAATGTAATCTAAATATACGTACATAATATAAGGGTAGATACGTCACTACACGTGATAAGTAAACAGCAAAAATGTACTAGTCCAACAAAAATATCTATTAGTATAGCCAACGAATATTGAAAAAACCTCCGACGGTTTGATAGAATCCTATAGCGGCTATAGCTGTTCGTCAAAAACGAAACATGGGACTCACATGAATTGCATCAAACGTTTCCTTTTATACGTTTTTGTAGAGTCTGTGAAGGAAGGGTTATTGAATAATCGATTCAGACAGGCCAGAAGCACTGGCCTGTATTATAAGGCTTTAAACTATTTCAAGCGTCCCCGTGGGGTGCCAGTAGAGTAATTAATTTGACCGAGAAGGGACGGCGTATGTTGTCGAACACATTAGTTACATGAATGCTCTACAGACCAGACTGTATGCACTGCTCTTTGAATGCTTAAAACCTCAATGCGGTATTTGGGAGGTTGGTTTAGGAAATTGCAACCTGCAACCTCTAGCGTATTATAATAGAAGCCACCGGATAAAAGAGATTGAATACGGCAGCGCCATTGAAAACAAACTCGCTCGACCGCCGCGCCGCGCCGCCTCTCAAACTAAGTTAACGTATATGGCACGTGACTGCTGAGTGTCCGGGAGTACGTCTGTACCCCCACAGACATGATACATACTATTGGACAGCTTCTATTACAATTTATCTCTAAATTTACCTTTCCTGTATATATTGATATACAGGAAAGGTAAACTTAGAATACTTTGTAATCTAGAGTAGTTTCAATTTAATACACATTTGCGGATACTTACCTGACAAATAAACATATTGGTATAAATTAGATAGTTACTTAGTATTTACTGTTGGTGTCATTAAAGAAATTGTGAATGTAACACGCATAAATGTACCTAAAATACATAAAACCTTTGAGAGAGCAAAGTATTTTCAGTAAAATGGTTTCATTCTAATTACATAGAAAAGAACGAAAATAAAGAAATAGCTAATACCATTATCTAATTAAAGTCACTCTTCGTCCTACCAGCTTCTTAAACAAAAGAATATTGTAGCTGTAAAAGAGAGTCGCCCGCTATATGTATACCGTGTAGTGCGCCGACACGCTTCCAAAACTGCAATATTCTTACTTTTAGAATTGTTTTAGTACATTAGAACCTATTTAAACTATCATGTCATAATTTCGGCATTAATCTTTGGCTAATGTTAACGTTATGTCTAAGCTTATTCAGGCTTAGATAATTGTATAAGACTTCTGGAAGAAGTGTAAAGAAAATTTATACATATAAATTCGATACTAGTATCCGCTTATATGTATGTATGTATTCCTATAGTTTATTTCACTATTGGGTATTATACGTTTAGCTACACTTATCACCCTAATTACTGATGAGTAACGACTACCGTCCAATACCACCACCACCGCGGTAGATGAAGGCAAGAGTACCGTTCAACCCGCGGTTCAGCCGGCATCTTATTATGCATCAGCAGATTTCTACCACACCAATCGATCGAAGGTAGAAAGGATTGGTCGACGTAGATCGATACGTCGTCAAATGACCGATGCCATCGACCGGCAATCGATTGATTGGTTAGTCGACCGATATCTTTCGATCATTTTAAGCTACCACACCAATCGATCGATAGTCGATCAATTGATTGGTGTGGTAACACCGTTGTAGACCAATGCGACGGGAAGCCGCGACAACAGCGGCGGTGCGCGATGACGTCTGCTAATCCTCTTAAATGTCAAACAGCCCCTAGCACTGTTAAGTAGAATGTAGAAACAAATAGAACTTTAATAACGTCACTGAATTGTTCTTTGTGTAGAGAGCTGTCAAATACAAAGGTACTCGTAATACTTAATTCCACTTAGACAATGAGTAAAGCTTTTATTTTTATTTTTTGCTACAAATAATATCGCATTTTCTCGAGAAGACAATAATACACCTTAGTGGAGCGTTGCTTTTATTTTGTTCAAAAGAATATCTGGTACGGTCAGCAACGGAAGTTAATGAGCAACATTTTACGTTAAAACATCCTTAATATAAGTGTTCAAGAAATTTCAGAAGACTCTTTTTCTTTAAACTTTATGCTTTCGTGTCCCAATACTAAGTTTGTATTGCATTGCATTCTGGAGCGTTATAAAGCTGAGAGTGTTCAATTGTTTTTTTTTTTGCTGACTGTACGATGTCTGTAGGCGGTTCTTAAAACTGTTGTACGCTGTTTGAAGTGCACTCAAGCTACCTCCGAGCTCTTTATAGACTTGTTTCTACTGTTCCAATTTGATTGGCTTCAAAAATGCTTCTGTACCAGTCGAATAGTGAAACGTCAATTTTAAGACACCGTTAAGCTTTATGTTAGTATATCAATTCCGAAATAATGTTTAAGAAAACTTACGGCGACTTCATCAAATGAAAACTCTACTTCATATTCCGGAAAGCATTGAAAACTACAATCTAGTGACGAGAGTGCACGTGTCGGTGACTGATCGCTAAATACAACTGAAAGTTTTTCATTTGACTTAAGCTATCAAAAACTTGTCATTCGGAAGGGAATATTGGTATTCCAAAGTAACATGCTTCATCTAGAGCTTTTCGCATGCGGTTTTAAATGCCAGAAATCTTTTAAGATTAATAAGCTGAGAAATTTAATATCGTTCACGATGTTCTGCCGTCAAGCATGTCCATATTTAAGATATCTATGGATTAGCTGTTGTCCATGAGTTCACTTGCGTGGATATCGATTGTAAATGAACAGTTACCTCCTCTTATGCAGTAGGTCAAAATAAAGTAGGATATGGATTAATCTAGGGTGTCAACTAGCCGTTGCCAGATATTTATTTATTCCTTTAATTCAGTCAACTAGGGCCCATAAAAAATACAATACTTATATAACATAACAATATCTATAAACTAATACATTCAATCATAAAACTAAAACGAATGCACACGAAGTGTCGGCATCGTGTTACGCTGCGTGGTGTCGCGTAACTTTCCTCTGAATTTTCGATAGACGACACCATTCGGCCAAGAATTTATTTAAAGTCACATCATAATCTTGAACAGAATGGTGATATTTAGCTCTACCTGTTTATTTATTTGTATGTTTTTGTTAAATTTAGTAATTGGTAATTAATCGACACCCTACCTGACTGGGTCAAACGTATGATTATTATAAAATGTACTCTAGATACGCGACGCCAGTGCCGCCATGTGACGGTTGTAGGTTCAAATCCCGTCACAGCCCCCGCATATTTTACATCGAATCCAACCTTTTTGACATTTTGAATCTATTTTTTTATAATTTTTGTTATTTTACAAATTAGGTTATAGAAATCCACAGGATTTATTTTATACAACATTCACAGTATATTTTTCAGGAAACAGTACTAACATATCTTTAGGGCATTCTTATGAGAGCGACATCTATATGGCCAAGTGAGAAACATAAGACGCTGAAACCCCAGAATACAGTCAGTCTCACTACAGGACGGTACGTACGGCAAGTGACGGCAACTGTGCCTCTGCTTGTTGAACCTCTGATATCGCCTAAGTCTCTAAGATGGATATTTTAATAAAAAATTGCTGTTAAAGGCAACTTTGATCGACATCAAACGTAAACATAACATGTTTAATATACCTACTTGTTAAGAAAGGAATCATACTGTATTACACGCAATAGTGTTTCTGTATATTTGTAAAGGACTAAAACGGTTTCTATAGGTTAGCCCCAAGGCACGTTTATAGGTATGCTATGGTATTTTGTGTTCTGACTTTAATCGTTTTTTTTAGATACAATTCTGTAGAATCTTTAAATCAGCGTTTGCGATTTTAGCGCATAAAATATGTTGCAACATGATTTCAGGAGTCTTATTACATTAGGGCTTTCTGAACTGCAATATGAATGCATTACGCTTATTAAACTTCATTTATTCGTAACTTAACATTATAAACCTTTATCTTAAAATATTCTAGCTTTAAAAATCTAAGCATATATGAGGAGGGATAGACGCGAGCAGTGATTTTTCTTGTGCTATGTATTAAAGATTATAATATTCAGAAGGACTGATTTCTATTGCCATTTACAACTTATTTTTGCAGTCGAATAGGCAGTAGACACCTAAATGTATTAAACTAATCGACCACGCGAATACATACTTAAATTAAATTAATACACAGCCTTTAGCTTGAATTTCTTCTTCTAAATTAAGTTACTATTTCCAGTAGCATAGATTAATTTAATTCATGAGAGACTAACACTAAACTGTGGAGGAGTTTTAATCGATTCCCAGCAGCTAGCTCGTTTTGTCTGTTAATCTCCGGTCCGTCGCGAGTACATAACATGGTACATGTAGATATATATGTCGGGGAGGTGGTATAACCTTTCGCACCTCCGTGGTGTCATGCCGATGACAGCGGCAATATAAGATTGTTTTATAAAACGTCAAGTAAGACAGCGGGCACTGGATTACTTGGATGGTGGTGCTTGGCCGAAATTCATTCTTGGAAGGTGAACAAAGATTGCGAACGGATGAAAGTACAGAACTCGCCACGTTTCACAAAGTAATCTGTTTTCATCTTACACGTGTTATTACAGTTTGGTTAATTAGTAACGTTTTCGGAATAAAGAATAATCAAGCGACGTAACGAAGATTTTATTTCGACAAGATATTTAAAATGGGTGATGAAGACCATCTGAACTCTACACCTATACCTATCCCGTCCGTTTCGCCGTCATATAGTAAGCTTATATAACTCTTGAATAGTTGATCGACTAAAATCAATCTAAAATACTTGAATCCCAAACTGATAAACTCGCATTTCAGACGGCCCGGACGATATTACCACAGTATAAATATATTATTGTCATACAGTCGTCCGACGAAGGCGTCTGAACAGGGCAATCGTGCGGGGTGCGAGCGGTGGGACGCGGGAGGGCCGAGCCCGAACTGCGAACAAAATAATGTTAGCAATTCGGACACGTCGTTCAGGGCTTACGCGTGTTTGTTTTCGTAATTATAAAATGGTGCATACGAGGTGTGCTGTGAGAGATTGCAAGTCTTCATCTCGTATTAATAAGTATCTGCGGTTTCATCAGCTTCCACGAACAGAAGAAAGGTAAATAAATAATGTTTTGTTATTGTAGAGTGAATACGTAAATTTAATAATAAAAATATTTGTCATGCCCGTCAAAGTTGACAACGCCAACAAAATGGCCGAATGGTGGACGGAAAGAAGTATGAATAGGTAGGTAGGCTAGGTACCTGAAGGAAACACGGCTGTCAATTTCTAGGCTAACTGGGGTGCTTGTTATGAAAATGCCATCTTTTTTGAAATCCAAGACGGTGGACGTCATTTTTTTTTTTTTTTTTTTAATTTTAATAGTATATTTAAGTTCAACAATAGAAATTTCAAATCTATTGAATCTAGAAACCGAAAATATTTGTCAGTTACCCATTTATAATTAAATTATTGATTTATTTAATATTATTTATTGTCATAGTTTTTCAATTGGTTCTCAGCAAGTTATAATAATATTAGGTTACACTTTTTTTAATGATTATCATGTTAACGATGTTGATCTGCAATAAATAAATAATTTTATTAATATTTTTAATTTTGACAACCCTTGCCATCGCGATACTGTCAAGACGTTGTCGGTATTTTCCACAAGATCAAAGGCGTCGGACGACTGTATGATATTTAGACTGTGATATTACACTGCATTAGCGTACTTATACATCATCATCATTCCCCTGCCCTTATCTCAATTACTTCTTCTAACCACGTGTTCTTATCAGACGTCATGTCGCAAGTAACTTTTTGCAGCCATATCATCTTTCACACAATTCACCCATCGCTTTTTTGGTCGTCCTCTTCCCCTAAATCCATATAAATTCATGTCCAGCATTAGCGGTGTCATAAATCAGTATCATAATTTTAGGATAGGCCGTAAGACGTTAACGTTGTCCACAGCTGGACATAGGCATCCTCCAAAGATTTTTAGAAAGACCGGTTGAATGCAGCCTGCTTCCAGTGTTTTCCAACGACTTTTCTAATGTCGTCTGACCGCTTAGTAGTAGTCATAAATATAGAATAGAATAATAAAACTATAGATTGTTATGGGAACAAAATTATTTTTAGTGTTGGTATACCTTGAAATGTCACTTTAATACATTGTTTAATACAATGAGCGAGAACGTTTGGAGAAATGTTGTCTGCAGGTCGAGATATGAAATAAACAAGTATCTAAAACAAAAAGAAACAATTGAAAATCAATTCGAAGTTAAGCTCGCCTGTTTACATTCAATTTAGTTTGTTGTATTTCTTCATCACGTTTGATGCGTAAAGCATTATCTTATTGTTTCATCTTACGATACCAAATTCGCGCATCCAATAATAGGGATGATAACAACGTTTTTTTTTAAATGCCCGTACGTATTTTTTTGTTTTGCGCCGCAAACAAAAATTGACCAAACTAAAGTCAATGAAACTTACGCGTGACGGCATTTTTCGTATATTTTTTTCGAATATATTACGTCACAAGCCCCTTCTTCTAAACTTTAAAGCAACTTAACTTTAACAATACACACAACACGAAAAATTCATTTTGTGTGTATTCACTCAATATTCTAGTTTTAATAAAAGAATAACATACGAGTGTTAAAAAAAAAATAAAGTTGTCAACTGCAAAACAATTTTTGCTCGAAGTGAGGTCGCCAAAAAATCAATTTTGCCATAGCATGCATTGTACAGGCCTTAACAAAGTTATTGAACTGCTGCGTTGATTGATAGGTAACTAACCTGTATGGCTCCCCGTAGCGAACCGTTTTTAAAAATCTCCCACACACAACCACTCGCCACACAGCACATACGGCCTGGAAAGGGGGAACGAAGGTTTTTTTTCCATTTGCTGAAAATATCAAAGGTCAAAAGGAAAGGATTTCATACTCGATGTTTATTAAAAGAGCAAATTAACTTTGACAGTTTGATTAAAGTTTTAATTCTGACTATCGACGCGCCCCGACGCGCGATGATCAATGTTATTGTTCGATAAAAGTTAAGATGTAAGTAAAACCATAGCTGTGGAGCCTGTTAATATTGAAATTAAAACTAACTATAACTAAATTCGGACAAATTGATATCCTCAACCTTTTTTCAATTGATTAGAAATAGCTTTTTAAGTTTTTTACTTAACTGTCACCGAATATATTCAAGCAGAAAGAACTACAAATTAAATTATTTTTTTAAGCTTTTGTGTATATAATATCTCTATATATATTTTAATTTTAGTTATTTATTGTACTTCACGTAGAGTTAAGATTGTAAATCTATTAATTTCAATAAAAACATTCGCAAATAACAAATAAATATACAAATTAAACAAAAAGAAAATAATTAAAAAAAACAAAAGCGTCAAGGATTTACCTCATGGAGTCGCCGAGTTTCGATCCCGGGTCCTTTCGCTTGCTAGGCGAACGCTCTACCAACTGAGCTACGACTCCGCTGAAAGTATGGGCGAATTTCAGGTTCCTATGAAGTTGACTGGCTATTTTCGAAGTGGTTAACTTTGCAATTAAGTGCAATTAGGATATTGTTTATCACTTTTATATGTCAGTATTTATTAAATAAATACTGACATATAAAACCGCCGCGCGGAACTTAGTTATAGCCGTAAAAATATACAATATATATACAAAAACTTAACAAATTATATTCTAAAAACACTATAAATTGGTTAAAAACCATAAAAATTGGTGCAGTAGTTTTAGACTTTATCGAAAACAGACAGACAGATAGAAACGGCGGTGGACTTTGTTTTATAATATGTAGTGATTAGCAAAAATATAATGTAATAATATAGTGCAGCACATTGCATTGCTCTTACAATCAAGTTTAGCTCATTTAAGGACCCATTTTTTCATACAGCCATCTTAATATTATGTTAATAAAAAAAAGCAACGGTGCTGCAGTATGGAATCGAAAATTCATTTCCTCCTCTAGGCAGACTCTTACGAACTCTTAACTCTTACGAACATCCCGCAGCATCTCAGCACACCTTCAAGGGTGTTTTAGACCAAGTCAGAATCGTACCGGCGATTTATATTTCAACACTAGCTTTAACATCAACCATATGAAAAACGAAGGTGCCGATGTATGAATAGACTGAAGCACTGAAGCTAATATCTACATAATACTAACTAATGATATATCATTCCTCTGCCCTTATCCCAATTTTTACTTGGGGTCGACGCAACACGTCTTCTAGACATGTTGCTTAAAGTTTTGGCTATGGTTTTATAGTCGGCCGCCTGCCTGACACTAACCCTCTTTGGGAATGCGATTGTTGGTTGTTTACCCGCCACCATTCGGGTGACCCAAGGTGCTTGGTACAGTGCACCGGGTCTTAAGGTCCATTAGTCGCCTTTTACGACACCCAGTGGAGGATATGGGGTGGTGCTATTCTTTATATCCGGACACCACACGGACATATACTAACTAATGCAATACTAACTAATGATATAATTGCAGAGTAAAGGTGTAGGCGTCGCCAACGCAGCGGCCACCGGTATGGGCCTGCTGTGTAACCACGGCCCGCAGTCCTGGCACCCCGCCAGCGACGATATCAAAGCTATATGCAAGAAAGCTTCCGACTATTGTAAGGTGAGTTCCTCTTGTACTTTATTAATTCTTCGGAACAGTAAGAGACGCGTTGTGATTATAATGGTTCCTTTTCTCTTTTAGAGGGTCGAAGAATCAAAATTTACATTTTGTTATGTTACTTGGCTCTTCATTTTTACCGCCAAGATGTTATTCTTTACATGGATTACAGAATTAAACAGTGCAATCAACGCTAAAAGCCCCGACATAGATCTCTTCAATAAAAATAGCAAAGAAGAACATGATATTTGAACACTCTTTCATTCATCAATCAAACATTGGTAGCAACAGTTCTATTGTTCTGTTAGGAACATGCTCTGAAAACTATGTAGATTGATCGTTCGGATGAAAGGCGTTGATTCAGTTCGCTTGCAAAAAATATTGCAATGTTTTTTACAGGCAGGTTCAATATCTGTGTGTCTGGACGATACAATAAATATTTCACCATTGCATTTTTGTACAACACAACATTCAATTCACGAAGTGGACGGGCGCAAGTTAGATAAAACAAAGAATACATCAAACATGTACGCAGATACTAAGTGCTTTTAAACCCTCAAGGAATGTCCTTTCCCATAAATCAGAAGTTGCGGCTTTTTTACGATGCGTACGCTGAGTAAGGTAACCTCAAAGCGTTCGCAGTCTTATAAGTCAGGAGCTATTCCGCATTCCCCACCCATACAACTAAAAGACATTTCAAAGGAACTAGGAATATTAAACCCTTTGGCCTACATCAGTAGGTCCTACTCGCATTGAATTAAACCAATTAAGACGGCGGCTATTAAAAGTCGATGGCTTCTAGCCTGCGCTAGTTTTTGCTACGCATCAAGTGCCGACTAAAGATCATTTTAATCCCATTCTAGGAACAAAACGTCGAGTTAGCTCGCTTAGCGACCTGGTTCACACTTAATCAGCCCGGCATTGACACAAATGTATGCGGTTTCTTCAACGTTGACCAACTTAAAGATACTGTCGACTTGCTGGACAAAGGACTGACCGACCACGAGCAGAGAGTGCTCGATGAGGTCCAAATAAGGTACGCAACAGAAGAAAAACATTATTGGGTATTTGACAAAAAAAAATACTAATAAGGGCGTCAGATAGATTCCCAAAAAATATTGGACACGCATGTTTTCTTTCATCGCATAAATAAAAAAAAAGAACGAAGACGATGTATTGAATTGAAATCTCGTAATATCACTACATCTCATTGCACTATTATTACTGATAAGTGACGTTACTAGTCCTCACTTCTATGACGACTCACCATCTTGATGCGTTATATCAAGAAATAAGATTTTTTGGAAACCTATCTTACGGGTTAATTAGACTTTTTAATTAAATATCCAATACAAAAAATAAATGACAAATCTAACTTGTAGGTACTCTTAAGTGTACTTTTCCATCATCAAACGAATATATGTTTGAATTAATCGGTTTGATCATCTCGATGATAGACTAGGTATGCCAGATGAGAATGTTTTATTAAACAAATCAACTTTCCAAACTGCTCATGGTAACCCTCACATACTTTAAAAAAGATCTATTCTGATTGTTCTATTCTGCTTACCTCGTCTAAGCGTACAAGCTTTTTGATATCAAACTACAACCGCGTGCAACTAAGTAAACACGATCCAAACATCTAGTAACAGAGTACGCCATCTATTAGTCTTAACTCGTACCAAAATGTTAGTTCTACATAAACGTACTAGATGGCACTGTTCAAACCCTAGGAAACAACCCTTCCGACTGGAAGTACAATTATTACAAATATGACGTACTAGAGGGCATGAATAACACTGTCCAACGAGCATGCCTACGAAATACTACGAACACAAAATGTGTTAAGAAATACAAAATGAATTCTCGTATTTGGACAAATTCAACTCTTTTTTATCTACTATAATCTAATCAGATATCTACTCTATGGTAGGGGAGCCCAAGCAGAGATTTCGGGAGTTACTAAAGCTTGAGGGTCACGCTTGATGCTCAAATGGGCGATTTTTTTGTTATAATAAATGAATTAATGAATAAAAGATTAATAAAATGAGATCTACTTTTTGGTGTTCTTAACACTCTTTTAGAAAATCTGACGCGCTCGACAATTTCCATGCAACAGTATTTTCTTGCATCTATAAAAATCTATTGCCGCTTCCCCACTGATGAAAAGGTATATTCTTTCTTATCATGTAAGCTCTGCAACCCAACAGGTCTATAACATCCCCATTTAGCATCGATCGAGGGCTTCCATACCACTAGGAGATATTGTTAAGCCTTATGCCAGTAAAATTAAATGAAATTTTGATAGAAAATACAATGTTGATCTTCTTACAGGTTCTTCGACAACGTCACATTACATTGGGATAACGTAGAGCTACCGAAATACAAAACTCAATTGAAGGAAGTGACACACAAATAACTTTTTTGGTAATTTTTACGTTTTACTATAGCACAAATTATCATTTTCATATTATAACCATGTATTCCATCATTTTTTTATACAAAGGTGAAAAATAAAACAAATGCGATCACTTTAATGTTTTTATTTCTTTTAAGATTCTTAAACTGGACACAAACATGGTGCCCGACGGCGTATGGTACAAATGATAACAAACTGTTGTATAATGTTAACCGTAAAGTAATTTAATTCTATTATCGGACTAGTCGCAATATGCTGTACAATGACGGATATTTTTGAAAAACCTTCAATTTGAGCACAACCTAAGACTAAACAACAAATGATAATACAACCAAACATTTGAGTGTCTTTTATAAAATTTGTTCAATTTAACGATTTATAAATTTAATGAAACAACTTGTTTCTAGCTACAACTGCCCCTTAGAGAAGAGGTATTTCTACAAACGTTACTGATGCAATCACAATAAGGTTATACGTAACTCTCAATTACGTAACTACAATGTTTTAAATACTTCAACCATCATTAACGTTTGTAACAATACTCCTTATCAAGGTATCCACAGGGCATAAACCTACCTCTGCATTTTAAATACCAATGCAGTAAAAAACAACATTTTAATTTCCAATAACATAAACTAATTAAATCTTGAAATGTCTTTTATATCAATAAAATCAATTGTATAACTTTTACAGAACCCCGAAAGTGTCCATTCACATAATTACATTAAAATCTAGAATAATAATTACAATTAAATTAACGCAACAAATAAAACGTATTATTGATGATGAGTATCTTGATGCAATAAAATCACAATGAATTCAATAATAATTAGAATATGCAAATGTCAACTAAACACTAAAAGCTGAAACGCGTGTTAATATAGTGTCAAATATCATGCTGAGATTCAACTCATAATAACTATTTACAGAATATAATAAAGAATAATTAAAACAAAACTTAAGCTGAACAATGTAACGCTTACTGAAATATCAAAAACTCGATAACAATGAAAATTGTAAATAACTTTCATGTAGTAGGTAGCCAAATATAGCCAATAATGCTATGCCATTGTGTTACGTATTTTGAAGTTAAACTAATGTGACAGATTAAAAACATACTCCTTTGTAACCAGTCATTCGATTGTGCACCTACATACAATTTACCTTTATTCTTGTTTAAATAATAATAAATATGTAAGCATTACATTATGTTGCGGTTCTAAAGTATGAATTGACTTCAAGAACAGTAATAACTTCGCTTAACAAATAAAATATTCTTACAATACATAGTGTACTTTTTAGCTATTTCTTACTATGAGACGGTGAAGAGATTTTTACACAGATTAAAATAACTTCTAATAAAAGTGCCTTCTACGTTTTGTATATCAGAGGCCTTATAATGTGTTATGCCCATTACTATTCAATCACCAGAGCCCTAGAGCCCAAAACTCCAAAATGAAAAATAGTCTTAACTTCCTCAAAACTTGTATGTAAGATCTAATGCTTTTTAAGAGGAATTTATTCATGTCCATACATAAATGTGTCAATAGTTTTCATTCTAAAGCCGTACACTAAATCTTCATACATTTTCCACACAGAACAATGGATTTAACACATCACAAGGCCTCTGTACCGAGATTCATACTCATCTTAATTTAAGTAGTTTATTGCAAGTGGACGCCGTTATAATGATTTAAGTATATGTTACATAAATGCTTATAAGTAAAACATTAGTCAATAGCAAGGCAACGCTTCATCAATCACAATCAATGAATAAGTCACTGTAGTATAGTATACCAAACTCCAGTGGTTACACAAAAAGTACATTTATTACAAAGCCATAAGGTTCATTTTAAGTATTGCGTCACCACTGATGTTTGTTACAGAATACACAACTAGCAATTATTATAGTTTTGTCACATAAAAGTATTATTCACTTAATGCTATTTTTTAGTAAGATTAAAAGAAAGTAAGTTATAAGATAGAATCAGAGCTTAACACTTGAAGACCTAAACACAAAGTGGTTAATATGTATTTGCAGCTATTTTACAACTAATGCAGACTTAAACATAGACAGAGTTGTATTTCAAGAATCAATGAACTATTTTCTGTAGTTTTCAGCACTAAGACCACTTTAAAAATAATCTAATTATAAGAAAAGAATACATTTTCTTTGCAATCAGAGAGATTAAAGCACTTTATTCAAAAAACTAAGTAAATTTAAGAATTTATGAAAAAGCTATTTGAACGAACGTATTAGTTTTTGGTATAAAAAGCATTACTACACGCCTAACCTAGTAAAACTAAAGTATGTTCTTATTCAGTCACTTAAAATACATTGACAACTTATTTTAAAGTTAGTTGAAACGAAAACTAGATTTAAAATAAATTAATGTAGACTAAGAGTAATGTTATTGATAAGCCAAGTGCAGAGAGATGAATAGAAGTATTAAAGCCTTTGTCTCCGGGCCTACACCACCTCTTAACACAAACTGTTGCTATTCTGGATGCGAGCATACACATATACGGCATCTTTTGACTGGTCTGTTGGTCTAGTAATTAGTGACCCTGACTGCTATACAGGAGGTCGTAGGTTCGATTCCCACCCAAGACAAATGTTTGTGTGATAAGCACGATCATTTGTTCTGTGTCTGAGTGTAATTTATCTATAATATGTGTGTATTTAGAACTATAAAGTATGTTTATCGGTTATCAAGTACTCAAAACACAAGCTATATAATACGCTTAACTTGAGACTAGACGGCGTTGTTTAAATGTTGAGGAATATTTATCTCTCTTCCATAATTACAACAGTCTTACGTCAAAGAGGTGTAGTTAAGCCCTTTGATCTATTACTATGGAATAATAAAGCATATGTGACATATACAGGGTGACTTCGAAGTCGTGGGCAATATTTTAATCTAAGACTCTATTAATGACACTAATTACGTTAGGGCTATTTTTACGTAAAAAAAATAATAATGTAGGTTATTACCTTTTCTAAGTTCCGCGCGGCCGTGGATGAAGCGACGGCCGCGTTTAAATATTTTGATACTTTATCATTCATTGATCATTGGCATTATCTGATTAGCTTTTTTTTTTCAAAAGTAATTTATTACGGTAGTATGTTACTTATTATTTAAGTATACATTACATTTTTAATAACTAGGTAACAATTTTTTTTTGTTTAAAATTATCCCTAACGCAATTAGTGTCATTTATAGTGTCTTAGTTTAAAATATTGCCCACGACTTCGAAGTCACCCTGTATAGTAGTTAGTCAATCTTTCGTACAGTTAATGAGGTAGTGAATGCAAACGTGAGCTTGTTACATGTAACTAGATTATAAATGTAAATATTAACCCTAGTTTAGTTTTCAGATAGGTAAGCTTTGGCATTAGTTGTGATTTGGACCTTACTGCTTAACTGAAAACCTATATTCAAGTGCAGTGCAATTAATAACCAACATGTTTCTATTTTTTTTGTACTTACATAAGTTTTTAACGATTTTTTAATTAAGTTCGTAAGACAGTGTTAAGATTCCTTTCAAATTAGGTCAGTTAATGAATGAATTATTAAATAATAAATAATATTAATATAAAGCGGTCATACTACACAAGGTATGAGAATAAGACGAACCGTATTTGATAGTATTTGTTTAAGTTATTTTTTTTACGTTTAACAATAAAGTAATGAAACTCAGTATATTAATAAGGCATCATTAAGAATCTGTAGTTGTTTTTACTTATATGTAACCCGGCCGAACTATAAACTATAGATTTTATAAGTTATATGTTTGTTCTAAGTCAATCTGGCGTCTTAATTTGTTAAAAGTACAAATATTGTTCAATGTTTAAGTATAATGTTTTAATTCATGGTATATCTTCAAGGGAAGATACTCGGTCCTTTTTAAAGCATACATGGAGACAAAAGCCCAACATGCAGAGGCCTTGTTGAGAACTTCAATCTTAAATATAATGGGACATATACCAAGTGCCATCCAATGCTCTATGAAAGAACCGAAATGGAGGCCCAAGGTAGCTGCAAGACTAATGTATTTGTATTATATTGTGTGAACATGTCACTGATTTGGGCAGATACTTATATTTAGCGCTTTTTTTTACTGCTGTACTAGTATATACTATGTCGATAAGTCCATTTGAATTTATCTTATTAACATATACAAAGGTACCTACATAATTTGTTGCGCGTTCGAATAAATTTTAAATTAATTACTATTTAGTTTTGTAGTTTTTTAGTCTCTTTGTCGATATTCTTAATGAGGATGACAATTATAATTATAATGTGTTAGGGCATCACAATAAAGTCGAGGCCTATACATGTTAGGCTATAACAGTCGAGATTTTGGCGTTATTTTTATATTAACTATAGTATTACTCTGATAGATTTATAATTTTCTATTCAAATTTTAAAGTACCTAATCTGCTATGAGGTACAGTCAAACGGGGTGAATAGACACAAATCTTGTACGTATTACACAGTTGAAAGTTATGATAATCTACAGATTTATTTCATCACGAAATCGTGTAAAACTCTTACAAAGTTTGTAACTATTCGCTCGTGGGTTTCATCCACAAAAACGCCAAATTCTGTGCTATCAAGTCTTATGAACGGTACAATCAATAACGTTTAACAATGTAAAGTATATTTATCAGATACATTATTAAAGGAATAATCTCATATCTATTGAGACTCTGGCTTCCTAAAGATTCTTTATGAATAACAATACAAATGTTTTATGTAAACTTTTCTATACTTGTAATGGCAATGTATGTTAAAATCGTTGTATTTCCATTGACGGTAATACGCGAATAATTAGTACTTTCTAAACACAATCCAATCTAGACCTCTAGTACGTTTTAATAGTAAGGTATTAATACCTTCGCTGTGTAAAATTTTAAGATAAATTATATCACCGCCTTTGCAAATTTACAATACGTATGTATCTAGATAAGGACTTAGATTTGACAATAAATTGTTTACTTTTAAAACATTTAAGTAAGTTTTTGATGCTAACTCAATATCAGTCAACCTTAAATTTTATGTATAACCCGCTAAATATACAATGTATGTGCGTTTTTCCTTCACTAATATTTAACTGCCTGCCTTTTTAGAATTCATATCGTGTCAAATAAACGTTTATACAGCTATATCTTTGATTATATAGCCCGATTAGTTTCGGACCCAACCAGAGTTCTTCATCCATATCTTTTGAATCTATTTCTGTGATAACTTTACACGGCCCAATAAACCAACCAGTCGTTATTATCTTATTTGTGTAGTACTTAGTATCCCTGTTTAAGGCATACATATTTTTTTATGAGATTCTGGATTTTAAGAATTTGTGGTAAATATAGAAGTGTTCCAATTTCTAAATGTTTTGTTACAACATAATTTGATTCTATTATCCAATTATGTGTACAATTGGTTTTTAAGATAGATCATAGAAACAATTATTTTACTTTAATAAACACAACACCCTAATGTTTAGCCCGAACATCTTTATACATTTTATCAGAATAAAAATAATATAATTAATTTACATACAATGTTATAAAATTTAATTCGTCTATGACCAAAAAATAAGGTTATTTAAAAATCAACGCACAGCGTTTTCATTTTACAATACACAAATAATATAAATGCTTCCTTTAAGTTCGCTATAAGCATGACCAGAATTAGATTAAATTTTAGTAAATTAAGATTAAATTACATTACATTTCGCAATTTCTTAGTCTTATCTTTTAATTTTACTGCATATACCAAATGCCCGTATTTAAGACCGGTGCCATGATAAAAGTCACGCTATTATATTTACTGAGTTTTGACATGGAGTTTCTTGCCGGTTCTTCTCCAAAAGACTGACGTTTTTGGAACCGCGCAACTAGAGTCAGTAATGTTTTGAAATTGCCTGAGAAGGCCTGTTCGAAATAAAAACTTTGTTTTTGATTTTTTGATCTTGACCGCGACTCATAGTGTAACTTTTATCATGGTACTGTTTTTAAATATGGCCGTCAATATCCGAAAAGATCCTCCGTATTCATATTATGCGTTCTCTTAAAAGTAAAACCTCTCTATTAAGAATTTTGTTATTTGCCACAGTCTATCTAGCCTGCTATCTTCGAAATGAATTTAGATCACATTGCTTTATATTGTAAACCTATGATTCTCAGTTGGCGGTGTAAAATGAATCCAAACGATTTCTTACTATATACACGTTAAATTACAATATAATTATATTTAATATCGACAGTATTGTCTTATACAACTAGTGTAGTGTAACTGGGATTATGTGAGATAAAACTATTTAAGATAAAATTAAGTAATTATCTTGCGAACAACAGCATTAGTATGTCTGTGTGTCGGCTTAAAGCCTCCGCAGATTACAAACGTTTATTTTGCCAATGGTTCAATTTGAAGACCATCAAACTTATTCTTCGGCCGAAAGTGGGAACATAAATGGCCCAATCAAATTCCAGACCTAGTTTACTTGTAGTAAGGACAACATATCCAGGTCCACAAATAATTATAATGAGTGTAATCGCCCTGAAGATAATATCACACAAACTGTCCATGAAATATAGTATATCTTCTTACATCTGACGAAAATACCATCTCATGAACGTTACAATTTTGTAGTAAATTCTGGGCCTATGAATTCAAGTCTTAATCGACTAAGCAATAAAAAACTGTATTCTGCGGAACTCTTAGACTTGAATTAAATTCCTAGCTATATAGACTTTGATCGTTTTGTCATCTTAAATATGAGCCTATTTTTTAAGATTGCTTGTCCAATAGGTGCCATTAACAGAATTGAGATTATAGACGATACTGTCTTCGAAATGTATCTGCTAAATTTCCATTGGCATTGTATATTGACCTCGGATTGGAATCAAATATTTAATTCACAAGTAAACCTACTAGTATGCCGTCGTTTTTAATAATATTGAAATAATATTTTGTCAAAAGTACAAATGTCAACTAAGATAAAATAATAAATAAGAATTGCACAAACCTACTATATGTTAAAATGTAAAATTATGTTAAAAAGATTACACGGAAAGAAAACTTGCCATATTGAGATTGAGAATGTCGTATGTTTTAATAAACGAATTAAAATCGTGTAACATCTTTCGCTTGCCCTAAATATTAATAATTTATTAATGTCTATCTAAGATCACACTGGATTATAATCCTATACTAAATTTAGATATTAAACGTCACTAATTATCACTCTTTATAGGTATTCAGCTAATAATAATGAATTATACGACGTTACATATCTCAACCTTTGCAAGAATGGTTGAACCTGCTTTAATATCATAAATCTCACTCAAATAAAATAAGAAATTGCCGCATTTCTCGGTTTTCTTTATCATAGAAACCATATTGGTGTCTGGTAGAAATTAAGAGGCAATCGATAGATGCAGATGTACCACAAGTAGCAAACTGACTCAAAGAGATTCGCAGGTACTCGTGTTGAACTAAAGTCATTGTACATCAGACAATCATCGCCTTGTATGCAAAGGAACTAAGTAATAACACTGGTCATCTAAAATAACATTGATCATATCGTTCGTTCGGTCATTTTCGCATTGTTCGCGGCAAAAGCACTATGCTAACGTACCTACATATTAAGTGCCGGTATTAAGCAGTAATTAAATATTACGACCCGGTTTATAAAAATGAAAGCATAAGCTGATCACATAGTTTCTGTAAGAGATTCTTTTGACTAAAGAGATTTTATAACACAACCAATTGTGCTTGACTTTCGAAGTTATGTAGTTTGGTCTTTTTACGTACTTACTACTTGGAGAAAGCTGTGTTTATGCGGGCTTTTGAGTACCTATAGCAGACCACCAATAGCTTCATATTGCTTACGATTCCTTATAATATACGGCTTGGTGCCGGTGCTACTATTGAGATTCGCCATTCCTAAATTAGAGGTTTCCTTAAGTAGATTAATGAAACTTTCGTACTTGTGGGAGTTTTCGAATTTCTGGAGGTTGATCTTTAGGGATGGTTTCTTGTACTTAGCAGTTTTGGTATGCCAGACGAGGACTTTGGAGCAGTTTGCCGCGAGGGGTTCGATTTCGTCGAGTTTTAAGCCGAGGCTGACTAGGAACCTGTCTTCCTCGTGGCCGGCGATGTACGGCATGGATGCAGAGGGTTTCAGGAACTCGATGTTGATCGCGAAGCCGGCCATGTCCACTGGGAAGGTGCGGGAACCGGGCCAGGAGTCGAAGAACGCTACCACCTGGAAGTTACAACGGTTTGCTTTAACAACGGCTTTCGAATATATCTCGTATCTCTTCTTCTCAGCGTATCAAATGTAGAAGAATCCGATTTCGACCAGTATTATACAGCCATGAAGATGCATTGACGGAGATATTTTACAGGTGCTGGGCATGTGTGCAGATGTCTTGATAGCTCAGCAGATGATATACTCCATTCGCCTGGCTCGGGTGAAGAATTTTACGTTTTCGTACGTTGTTATTCTTCGCCGATTGCCAGTGTTTTCTTAGAATAATTAAAAAATTACACAAAAATGTCAATAGATTATGACACCGACGTATTGATGTGTTTATTATAATTATACTACTGATTTACTTCAATAAGACGGTATAGATTATAAATATCTATTTATTATAATATAATAATATCTTAGTATTCTATTGTTTAGTGACACTCGCATAGAAAAGATCTCTATAAGCTTGTTTAATGATTCATTGAAAAACAAACGTGTTTACGTTTATGTCGATTGTATATTGTAATTTCATTAGAATGCCTCCTTTTTTTTCTTACCTCACCTTTGGAATTATTTCGAGCCGACTGAAAGCCTTTTTGTTCTTGCGTCAACTTACGTACAGTCACGAGCAAAAACATGTATACACGACCAAACAGTTGCAGTAGATTTCTTATGCGAATATAGCTGTTATGGAATATTCCTGATATTGTAAGCTAAACATAAAATGGTTAATTTGAAAAAAAAAATCACGATTTCATGAATCATTTGACTAGAACTTAAACTTGAATTGTTTGGTCGTGTATATATATATTTACTCGCAAGATTTTTTGTTATATATACTATGCGAAGTAAACCATGTTCGGTATGTCTTGTTATTAATACAAGTGCTCAGCAATGAATAGGGGGCTATGTTTGCAGGTTATCATTTTGATAAAACTTTACTGTTGGTGACTGACAATTGTCAACGGTAAAACTAATTAAAAACGAACGCACAGCGACATTCATTCATCAAGTATTCTGTCTGTATAGGTTTTGTGTGTGACCGAATAAAGTAGAATGACTTCAAAAGATATATTTCCCTTATCAATAAAGGTGTCTTTCTCGTCTAGGCTAATTGTAAAATATACATAATTAAGCGATTTAATATTATCACCTATACTCAGTATATAATAGTAGTTATTAGAATTTTAAGTTAGTAGATGCTGATAAGTTTCTTAATTTAAGTAATTAGTATTTAATTGAATTAACCTATTTTATACAAGTCACTTGTCTATTGCATTAGGTTAAGTAACCTGTAAGGATAGATTTAAGTTTTTAGTAAATAAATATTATAATCACTTGTGCGGACAATAAAGCTAGACATATAGGTTACAGTATACCTCACAGTATTGACTTTGCAGGCAAATTAATGCGTATTTATTCCTGCGAAACTGCAGAATTCTCCCAGGTGCCTTCGTACTAACTCTGGTCCAAGCAAAATCGTGACGTAGGCATAGCTTTGTTCTGGGTCTGGGTATAATTTATCTATAATATGCATGTATTTAGAAATATAAAAGTATGTTTATCAGTTGCCTAGTACTCAAATACAAGCTCTGCGTAGTCTGAGACTAGATGGCGTTGTGTAAAAGTCAAAAAATTTAAGACTTCTAAAAATGAGGTATCATACCTTCCCATCCTTCACAATAGGCGTGGACACGCCATAATCGCCGATCAAACCAACGGGAAACATGGAAACCTTCTTCGTATTCCTGATCTCGTCGAACAGTTGAAGGTCCACGGTATTGTCGTCGTCACCGAAGTACAGTATACCGTCTTGTACGTTCTCTCGCAGCCAGGATAGTGCTGCGCGCCTGTTGGCGACGCCCCGAGGGAAGTTGGTCCCCTTGTAGACGAACGGCTTTGGACTGGAGATGTGAGTGTATGGGAGACCGGTACGCCTGGAATTATATTCAGGGAGGTTAAAAAGAGAATGTAACGATTACTTTTCCTTTGTTTACTTTACTGAGATTTGATTTCAGACATCAGGAATAGATCATAGGCTCCTAAAATAAACACTACTGGGCCTACCTCTACCAATTTTTCACCACAACCATTCCGCATTAAACACAAAAAGTACCACGTAAACAGGTTCAGAAATTTAGCGAAATCGGTGACAAATACATACTTGAAAAAAAATATCCCGGCCGAATTGATAACCCTCCACATTTTATAAATAGTACCGACTTTTAAAAAGAATGAGGGTGATAAGTAACCGTACTTAAGTTATCTTGGACTAAATAATAATTTCAGACGAATAAATTAGAAAATAAGATAGTTCTGTAATAAATATTAACATAATAGATAAACACTTTTCTGAGTCACGGAAATATACATTGAAGTCTATTCCTTTCTACTTAACAATGATAATACCTCTTTTACTGTAACTCTTTATTATTGTTCGTCTATTGAAAACCTGAGTAGAATTGATCACAATTCTGTTGACAACTACTTCTGTTTGTTTTCACTAAAACCGTACTGGACCTGACCAATTATAATTATCTGCGAGAGTAGTAACAATCTAAATTGCTTCCGTTTTGAGGTAATTGCACTAATGACACCCAACTGTCCTGATAAAAAACGAATACAAAATATGTCACGCTTACTCAACTCATACAAAATATTTGTTGCCCAAACTATCTGAACTAAAACTTCTGTCCATTTTCTTGTATGCAATCTAATAACTAAATTAATTCCGTAATGGATAAACTGTAACTTTTACGAGAACCTTTCTTGAGCTCTTGATCTAATTAGAGTTGAAACTTCTTATATGACTACTCTAAGAAGTAATATCGAAACAAACTGAGGAGTCTTACGGCCGTATTCAAAAACTATCCCACAGTACGAGAACTATACTGAGCAAAAACTCGTTTCTAGGCATCGTGCTTTATTTACTAACAAATGAAAAGACAATTCAGAACGTATCACTTCGGAAAGTATCGTTCTCACGAGTTCGGTCGTGGGTGTCTTTAAAAATGTAGAACAAGTTGCCAGTATTCCCTAGTGTCTCCACTATATTAGGCCTGGCGAGTGCGCGGAGAATACGAAGCGAACCCCGTACCCCCGGCCATAGGCAGATGAGGAAGCTCTAGTGGTTTTAGGCGGCAAAAGTCCAGCACACCCCCTCGTCAACCCCCTGACGAGGGCAGTTCATGAGGACTTCCAGTAAGTTACAAAGAAATTATCTGCAATAAGTTCAAAACTTTCCGCTTTGCTAATTAAAAAAAACTACACACTCACTTTAACAAATTGACCACAGTATCAGAGCAATGTTGCTGGTCATCAGCTACGATCCAGTGTACCCTCGGCACGTGCATCAGCGTGTGTGCCAGCCGCGTCAGCTCCGGCACTTGCTCCGGCCGCGGGTACGTGGGAGTCACGTAATAAATCATCTTCAAGTCAGACGTCTTGTTCACGTGACTCCTCTCGTCGTTTAAGTTCACGTAGCATAGTTTGTTCTTCACGTTTAGTGGGATGCCTTTGGACCCTAGCATTGAGCTGACGCCTTCGATACTGGAACAAAAAAAAGCAGACTTATAAGGCAGAGCAGCACGCAATATTCTTATAAATTTAGTTAGTAGAATGTAAATAAAAACGACTAAAGAAAATTCACACAGATCATCGAATTCATCGAACGAGGACATATTCATCAGAGCTTAATCATAAAATTAAATCAATGATACTTCGGTTTGTCGTTATAACTCAATTATTACTAAATTTAATAACAATTATGATATTCAGTTTTCGATGCGGACACGCGACATAAAAGCATACAATGTATATGCGCTTTTAAGTAGGCTATTTAAAGGTTCTGAATCACTGCAAAGCGACAAAATTAAGGAAACATCAATGTTTTTAGCGCATTATCCCTAAAACTTAGGATATTGCATTTATTTAAATGCAAAACTAACATCACCGAGTGACTAGGAAGGTTCGTAAAGGCTGTAAATTACTTCTAAATATATCGCGGCATTACTGTCGTGCCGCGGTGACGTCCTAATGCTCTACAGATCAATACATTTGACGTCTGACTCAGGTATTAGTTGGTATCAAATTACTTTGTCAATATGCACTACGTTACATATTTGCCGAGGATGTATTACAAAACACGTTACCTTTAGGTTTCATATTAACAATAAATTCACTGGAACATGCTTTAACGATAACTTTGATAGTCTTTATAAAAAGTGAAGAAGTTTATTACCCCACTGAGTCAGAAAAAGGGAAATATTGTTTTATTGTTGAAGACTCTAAGAATACTGAGCCTAGAAAACTGTGTAATAGCTAATTGCCTTCCAAATTTAACTATAGTAGACCACAGTGAAAAACATAATATAGTGTTACAAATGAAATTAGTTTTAAGAACACAACTAAGTCTAAAGGTGCTGAAGTAAAGTAGTATGTAAAACACAATTACTTAACCGCCTACATGCGATAATTTTCAAGCATGTTTTTTATGACCTATACGACCTCCTCATTAGCCACGAGGCAAGCGTTAAACAACATAAAATAAAGATAATTCCGTTATTTATACCTAGTATTTTATTGCCCTAACACGGCCTACGCACTTAACGTCGATAATACCTAAACTACGCTAATATTAAAAATGAAAAAGTTTTGATGGATGTTTGTAGTTCAGTCACGTCCGAAGAGAACAAGTTTGGTACAAGTATACTTTATATAACTTTAGAACTAAGAATAAGTAGTTATTCATAGTGTGGTAGAAAGCAAAAATATCGATATACAGAAACGGAAGATGGCCTAGCTTATATGTAAATTAGAAGCGACACCTACGAATTATTACTGCAGGACGGTTCCAATTGCGGAAGCAAGACGCAACAACTGCAACAGTGGTAATCAAGAACAAACCAAAATAAACTATAGCCCTTTTATTCGTTTAGACTGGGGAATCCTTATAGACACCCACTCCCTCGGGGTGAAGGGAAAGCGGGTATTTAGTATGGTTATTCCAACTCTTACTAACTAAACCTGAACTCTATTCTATGGAATCCACGTTTTTGGTATCGATGCATGGCATTGTGTAGTAATTTTTCATGCACCGACTTAAAGTCCTTTTGTGTCATGACTGTTTCATAAACCTATTTGTCTATTGCCTATTTGTCTCACGTTGCGCGATTGCTAAACCCTGCTGCGACAACAACCAGCACTTTACGGCCCGTGTATGCAGTGCAGTGTGGTTGTTAGAATACTGCTGGCCTTTCTCCTGGTTACCCGACACGGGTAGCACGACCGGTTAACATTAGTTTGAGGTGGTAGGTAAGATACCATACCTCCTTTCTACCCATGGTTGGAGGTATGAGCGGATCGCCCCGCCGTACAATGGCGATACGAGGGATCGGAGCGCGGTGCAAATGTGAGGGTTTGCTAGCACCATCTCAACCAGATCCTAGGGAGAAAATCTGCCAACACACGGGCCACCTCCTTCTGCCCGACAGTGTGGTACGTTCGAAAGATCTTGATGGCGAACCCGCTCACGACGCACGTCGCACGATCGGTCGGTTATCGGCATTTATGGTATTTAAGTGCTCTCGGAAGCTTAACCACCCGTCGACTACCAACTCAAGTGTGTCTGACACTGGTTAGTCCGGTTTCGCCAAGCTGGATGCCGTAGGTTGCACGCGGGGTGCATTACCGAGGGTGACTACCCCAAATCAAAAGCCGAGTTCTTCTCGCTTTAAAAATCTATACTAATATTATAAAGCTGAAGAGTTTGTTTGTTTGTTTGTTTGAACGCGCTAATCTCAGGAACTACTGGGTCGAATCGGAAAATTCTTTTTGTGTTGAATAGACCATTTATCGAGGAAGGCTTTAGGCTATATAACATCACGTTGCAACTATTAGGAGCGAAGAAATAATGGAAAATGTGAAAAAAAAACGGGGAAAAATATTCATCCTTGAGGGCTTCCGTTGCGTGCGCTCCGAAAACGGTTCAAGATACCAAAAATATATGTATAAAAGAATTATTCCTATTGAAATGATCTAAAAAAATTTCCAGGACAGTATATATCTACCTTTTAAGATTAACTCACTAGAACCGTTTTTATGGTAATCAAATTCGGTCGAAATTAATGCATTTGTTAAGAGTTGTATCAACGTATCAGGTTGTGGAGAAAATCAATATGTACTTCTGCAACAAGAAAATAAAACTAAAAATATAATTTACGCAGAAGTAGGTACTTTAAAATAATTATGTTCTTTTAAAAATTTTAAAACTAAATTGTCTAAAATAATAACAGAAAATGACGACGACAAAGTCGTGGGTAACAGCTATAATTTATAAAGCTAAGAAGGGTTGTTCGCAAAAATAAATGATGCCCAAAATAATTATTCCACGCGGACGAAGTCGCGGGCACAGCTAGTGTATAATAAATGTTAAACATTCTCATTGCTTTGGTTTACAAAATGCTTTCGCGCCTACTTAAGAGCTTTAGAGAAAGAAAACAAATAAACGATCGCATTCTAAGATAGTCAGGAAAAAAAGTGTCGTTAAATATCACCCGATATCATTTAATTACTTTAGCTTTCTCTACAGATTAAGACGATTGCGTCCAGCCTTGAAAATATTAATCGCGGCTCGCCTTTCATGAAAAGCTTAGTTTACTTAACTATTGCATCCTGAGAACGACAGTTACATTTAACTTTTTACTTTATTTTTAACTCGAATAATCTCCTTTCTAGCAGATAAATTTAATATCTTGACTTGAATAGATTAATTGAAGAGCTTCTCTGCCACCGACGATCTATACATTAATTTTATTACTGATCGGAGACGAACCAACTAAGGCAAATTAAACAATCATCCACTTAAATCAATTTGGATACAAGAAATTAATACCGTATTACAATTTTGTTTGTGTACTGTAGATATATTTACACGTAATTAAAAATACTTTAAAATAGGAAAAAGCTTTTCAATTATAATCCCTTCCACGTGTGTAAAAGGTAATTGACCTATTGATTCGCGAGAGCGAAGCTATCTGAAGGTAATATATATAGGTATGTAATAAATTACGTATCTAACACCTATCACATATATTGTATAGTTCATGATCTCGTTACAAGATTGTACACAATTCCAATGCCGAACTCGACATAGCCTTCCTTGTATTTGTTCAACAAGCAATCGTTTTATTGACACACATAAAATGTTCCAACAGATTTCATATGTTACAATTTAAGTTTTCAATTTATATAATCTGTGAGAGACGAAGCGCATATTACTACGCGGAAAACGAAATTGAAAACTACATGGAAATAGGTTTCTGAATGATGTCTTTTAGAGGCAGAGTGCAGGAAGTATGCCGACCGTGTACTATGTGTGCATACCTCGCGGACGCAAAGTGCTTCCGTTCAGCGGAATAAGACCTTTTGGTTGGTTGCATATAATTACGTTCCTGTATCTGGGGCTGTAAAGCGAGCGACAATATAGTTGTGTAACACTACGTCATCGTAGGTGAGCTTTGGGAATATAGGTCGAAAGGTAGACGCGCATGCGTTCGGCGCGAGGTCGCAGGACTCTGGTCGGACATGCGCGTGCATCCCACACGGCGGCCGCCTCGAGCGACAGTGAGTGCAAGTAATCTGACCTTTTGAATTGCTGGTAGTAAACTAGTATTGTTTACTTTAAAAAATACAGAGTACTTCTAAACGTGTTTTTTTTTTTAACATTCGTGCAGTTTTCTACGAGTCGGCTGTTCAAGAATGAAGCTGCCGAAAACGCATAGCAGAAATTTGGATATGCAGCGATCTTTGTTTACAAACTTTAAGTATTGTATTTATAATCGGCAAAATCTCGATAAACAACAAATCTTACTGATTCGCTAATATTCAAATTCATGAAAAGCGTAATATATTCAATTTTATATGTTTTCGATTCTTGGAAATATTTTACCTTAGATAAATGTGTAAGCAATTTGTAAAATTTGGTGTTAGTACCACTGAATGGTCAAGAAATCAGTTGTGTTGTTGTTTATTGACAAATTAATGTGATTTAATTGCTTTCAAACTGACTATTTTGTGTGTATGATTTTTAGAACAATAATGCTGTTAGCGTGGCTGAGCACTGGTGAAAAGAAATATGACTGTCATTAATTAACACGCTAAGAAGAAGAACAACAATAATTTTGACTTAACATACTGCAGATATAGCTCTATCTCATCAATTCTTCCTTGTTAAGTGAACATTATTGGTTAATGTCCATTAATAAAGGTTGATACAGTATAAACCCATTGAGAAACATGTCTTATGTGTATTATGCATTTTATTTTCCTTTGTCTTAAATTAAATGTACATGTAAAGGTGACCTGGGGGTTTCAAGTGCTGATTTGGACATTCAGAACCTAATACAGGCAAGTACTAGAGTACTACTCGGTGTTATATGTGTGTAATACATGTATAAATAATAATCTGGAGTTGCCAAGGGGTAAGCAAGCAAGCCTTTTTCATGACAACCTTTAAGTTTAGCCTGCAAGTGAGACAGTTACAGACCAATATTCTCATAATTTGAAAGAACTTACTAATGTTTTAATGTGCATTTATATATTAACGTTTTTAATCATAGTACATATTCAAACCTTGTTTCCCCTATGTCATTGTTAGCTGTTTGTTGACATTGGTTATAATTATAGCTCCAACGATGCTGATTTGATTGAATAGTGACATTTTTATTCCACTTGTAATTTAGAGCATCAGATATGATTCAAAGTTTTATAGCAGCTGTCTCAGAATAGAAGTGGGTTTTAAGAGGCTTATCTTTGCGGCCAGCAGTGGATTATTCTAAAGAGCACAGTTTAAGTGGGTCAATGCAAGTTAAAACGGGCAAAGTGACTACTTACAAATTACTGGGGATACTACACTAAATGATTGCTTATGACTACTGAGTTATATTTATTTTTTAACATGTATTTCAATACTTTGACTTACAATCATGACATTTTTTAGTGGTATTTAGCGCTGTAAATTCAACAATCATTTCCTATAGTGATTAATATACTGAAAGGATATTAACAAAGTTCTAAAGCCAGGCCTTACAGTTACCTTGATAAATGAGTGGTATGTGTGTACCTGGTAGTTCCTTTTATCACTTCATTTTTAATAGAAATAATGAAACAGGCACAATTAGGTAGGTCAGTGATACATAATACTTTACAACAATTTATGAGTAAATATTTAGATATCTAAAAGCAGTTATTTTATTGATTTTAACACTTATTTTACTGAACACTTCACTATTATAAAGAAAATTCTGTGAGGAGGTTTGATACCTACATATTCAGAATGACAATCTCTACAATTGGTTTTGGCATTATCTTTAGTCTTTGTTCTTTTTTTTTAATAAGCACTTAGTTCCCAGCAAGGTCAAAATTATAATATAGTTGATTCAGATATAAATAGATATACTTGATGTTTCATTGCTAGAGTTTTTTAAAGTCATGATTATTTTGAGAGGTGACAAGTGGCTAAGAAGGACACCAATTTGAATAAATACAGCTGATAATTTATACTTACTTAATATAATTAGAAGGTCATTTATGGAGCCATTCTAAAATAATATTAATAATAAAGAACTAAAGGCACCTAAGGACTAAATTCTTTAGCTAAAGTGAGAGTAGTTAATTTCTGCATAATTATGATTAAGTTGAATGAAATTCATTCTGTTTTTAAAAACGTAAGTTTAAAATAGTAAATTGGTCATTGTTAATAAATGAACATCACTAGAATTTTAATGTTGATCGACATACCGCTCTTCGCCGGTAAATTTTAATAACCAATATTGATGAGGTGTTGCTGGTTAATACACAAACTTAATTTATTAATTTCAACTGAAAAGATACTTAGGAAATACATCGGCAAGGACGATTTCATTTGCGTCATGATAAATTAAATGTAATGTTTACATTCGTTAGAGTTGAAGAAGGTGTGTGAAATGAAACTTGAATTACCTTACGATCTCCATATTCGCCCAGAAAAACACAAATACTATAGCACTCAAAATAATAGCCATCACAAACGCTTTTTTAAATAAATTAAAGGATTTCATTATAACAAGTTGTACAAACGCCTCTATATGATTTTTCTTCGGATTACATTTAGTTTAATTATGATTATTGGCACTTTTCACCAACACTATTAAATAAAATCACTCTGTGAAACATCTTTCAACTTATAAAATCGTAAAACTAACAGTTGCCTTTGACAATGGTCTGATATATAAGCCCCGCACGTTGATATTGCGATGGAACCTTGTCACAATAACAGCTAAATGACGTCATCATGACGTCATCCGTCGCAAAAAAGTACAGATAGCAAAAGAAATTGTACTGACGGTGCGACGTCGACTACGTCACCAAGATGGCCGCCAGTCGCAATATCAACGTGCGGGGCTTATAAACCAGTCCGGCTGTCAGTCTCTGTCACAGACTTATAGTGCGAGGTTAGTAAAGAAGGAAATACTTAATTAGCTTACAATTCGAATAATCGAATGAAATGAAATTAATTATTCGGATTATCTATATTAAACTAAACTCGTTGGTACTAAGTACATTCGTGATCCGGCTAGCAACGTTTTGCGTAATAAACTGATATTTTATATTATTTGACATGGTGACTTGGGGAGGCCTTTGTCCGTCGGTGTACTGCGACTGGCTGAGTTGACTAAATTTGAAATTTATTACAATGATTTTGGTTCAAAAATAAAAATGATAATTTAGATCTCGTTAGTTGATTGTAATAGTCAAGTTAAAGCTTATCTATCTTCTCAAAAACAGACTATACAGAAGGTAAAAATAAATATTCTTAATAATTAGTCTCATATGATTCTTAATTAAACTCGTGTTAATTTTAATAAAAAATATGTAGTACTAGATTTTTTTTTATAGCATGATCTTTTAAGAATATTTTACGCATGAAAATGTTTGTTTTATTACCAAATTAGTGATGAGTTTGAAGTCGTAACAATCGTAACTATCTAAACCGAATAATATGGACAATGCACACGCAAATATTTAAAATATCATTACCTAATTAGTTATCCGATTTTAGTTTTATTCGATTATATTACTACGCTGAACATCACTAAATTCTGTACTTTTGCCTGCGGTTCTTATCACGGATTAACTCTAATGTCAAGAAATATGTTTATGCAATTTTAACTTATAAATTTATTTGAACAGCTCTTTCTTGATCGTACTCGTGTCATATAGATTTTATTTGAACTCTTTTAATAATTGAAAGTCACATTTATGACCGGATATGAATTGTTAACTATGTTTTCGAATGACATGGCCGTGACATTTGACAGACGTTCTTGTCCATGCTTTGACCACGAAGGTATTTCTAATTTGACATTACTGACGTCACGAGTTAGAATCATGATTGCAGTATAAAAAAATACTTATTTAATTTGCACGGTCTATATTTATTTATTTTGTCAAGTTACGCAAAATAATTGAGTTGTACGCAAAATGAAGTTAGTTGAGATGATTCTATTCTTCTTATTATCAACAGCTAATTAAATGTCAACATTTACAACTTAAATGCAAAACATTTGCTTGTTACATTCTTCAATAAGTGTTCTGAACTATATAAATATTTTTAGACCTACATTTGTACCTACAACACTTAAGAGAACTAAATGATTTGATTTGACGGTATTTGAACGTTTAATATCATTTTATTATGGCATCTCTTATTCCTCGAAATAATAAATATTTCGAGGAATAAGAGGCTTTTTAAACATAATAACTTCTCACAAGTAAACATTTAGGTTGGAATAAAACTTCTGTTTAGTTTATGCGCAGTGTAATGTAAATAGGTACCTTAGTCTGATAAAGTTGAATGTTAGAAGCTCAGATGATAAACTAGGACAACTACTATTTCAGTTAACTAGTGTTCTCAAAGGATAGCATTATGAATTATGTTTTTATATAGAATTCGTTTCAGGTCACATGAATGAAAGTGATATTTACTAGTTTGTAATATAGCTAGCGAATGAACTCATGACCTTTGATATTTAACAAAAGATCGCACTTGTTGTTGCCCGTCCGTATATGGATTCTACGAAGTTTATTAAATATGAGTAGGTATATTTTAAGCCTCTTGAAACTCACTCTATTGATTGTTGCGTCGTTTATTCTAGTCTCTGATTTGACCTAGTAAAGCAATTAGTAACAGGTTTTCATGTTGTTTTATTTATTTTAGTGAAGTGCTCGGGTACTTCAAATAGATTAATTCATAAATGGTATTTTGTTTTTCAAGCTTTGTTTGAGAACGTATTTTATATTTTTGTGATAAAACTTTGAGTGTATTGGAATAAATACTGATGTATTACTATTTAAAGATGTATATTATTTAGAGATGTTTGATAACTTTTTGTTTGGATTTTCATTGAAAGACTATTTACATTTATAGAAAGATATTTTTAGAGCCGTAAGCAGTAAACAATATTTTTGATTTAATCTTCATATTATAACTTTATTTCAGCGTTTACCTATACAGTTTCGTTTGTTTTTCAATTGTAAATACAATATATTACAGATTTTTTTTTGTAAACAGTTGTTAACTGAATAAGATACCAACATTTGTTAATTATTTAATTTACAATGTTATTGTGTTTAGATGGTAGAAATTATTGTGTACTAAAATAAAGTGGGGGTATTATTGGATACCTAAATTTTTGTTGGACGCTTACCATGCGAGTGCGCATCCGAATAAAATTTTACCGAAAAATTTTGTGGTATTTTTTTAAAATTGTAAATCCTTGTTCCCAAAAATTTTCAGTGGTACGAAGTACTTCCCAAAATAATTGATTTATTTCTTTTCTTATGTTGGCTATGTGGATCGTTGTCAACAACTTCAGTGTGGTGGTCCGATAGTGATTGCGCGTAGTGTTATTGTTTTGTGGAAAAAATTGTGAAACTTAACTAAATCCTACAAATTCAGTGTGAAATTTTGGTTCAGTTTTTATCTATCTTCATCTATCTTTATTTTTTTTGTGGAACATGTTACCTTTGAGCGAGGTAAGTACAATTTTAAGCTACATCAACATAAGCGTATAGGGCGGTACGATAGTGTGGCAATTGACAGCATTTCTTGTTCTACCGCATTTTTTATCAATAAAATAGATCGTGATTCGTCGGTAAACAACATTTTATGCCTATTCCTGCTTTCATTGAGGTACGTACTATGATTTAGAAGCTATTTTCGAAGTTTTCAGATATGCATCCTCCATATTTTACTGCTACGTGCATGGTACCAACTACATAATATAAGTAGGTATAGAGGCTTTTTTAGCTTGTGTGCTCAATATTTCGATCATTTTCACTTGCATAGGTTGGGAAATGATTACGATTTGGAGTAAAAACGACGTTTTAACTATCAAGATCATATTTTTTTTTCTAAAAAATATTTTTTATGCTGTAGATCTACTTATTTGGGAATTATAAAATCATAAAGAAAATGTCTCAGATGTGTTTTGGCAATGAGGCCAATAACACTACATTTATCAAATTTACCTTGGTAAGGTCAACTATAATTTTCATTGCAGACCAAAATCATAACGATTAGTGCATAATGTAACAGAGTCAACTATCCTATCTCTGTTCTAAATAATAATCTCTTAATCAACACGAAAATTTCGAAACTAACAAAGAAATCAATAATAAAGTGAGTACTGCTAGTAGGGTACAGATAATCAATATGTTGGTTATTTTAACTAATCAATATTGCATAAGACATATACAGTTTCAGTCATCAGACCTTCCAAAATACGTTTCTTATTTATTTTGGTTCCTCCCTATCTACTTGAATAAATAATCAGGTTATGGCCACTAGATGGCGCTAGCAGTCTCTCACTAAAGGAATATTCCAACTGGCTTTCATTGTGACAAAAGAACTTACTCAAGGCTTCAATGTAGGAACATTTCATAGTACCTAAGTATAATTTTCTGTTTAGTAAGCTTGAATTTGATCCACCAAGTCATGCAATATATTTGGGACTTAGCATTGATGACAAGTGTTAGATTTCTAATACTTCAGAATTCTTATTTGAGTCAATAAAAATGAAATAGAGTAATCAGTTCAAAATATAATATCATCAAATGTATTCCATTCTACAAGTATTGTGGGACACTTAAGACCTAATTGGGATTGTATAGTGACCTGAAACATTATTATATTGCAATAATGCAATAAGTAGTTATATCCTGTTAGCTCTCATTATACTCTCTTATCATTGCTTGGGTGAGCAATGCTGAGCTTTTTATTCAATTCTTACTCTTCAAATATCCTGCCCATCACAATAAGCCTTACAGAATCTCAATCTTCTGAATTGTATCATTCTTATTTAAGAATGTCTTCTAGAAATCTCTTCACACTGTCTTGGTGTGTCAGTGATTGCGGTCAAGTACCGGTGGCTCCACATCTCAAGTGCAGCATTATTCTATTACTGCCCCACTTGCAATGTCCCCCTGCACTTAAGACCCTGCCTTGACAGCTAGTTAGATGAATCACACAAGATGTCCGGATCAACACCTCACTCGAGACAACAGCTCCATTTAACTCTGAATGTCATTTCCTACAAAGATTTCTAGTGAGGAAAAATCACAATCAGTTTCAAATATCGATTTTACGTTATTATTACGAGACTAATTATCAGTTATCCAATCCTCTAGTTTCTTTGCAATGATCAACCCATATCAAAAAAAGCCCGTATTATTTTTACATTTATCTGTAGATTATCAAGATGAACAGTATGATACACAGAAGCATTCAGTGCATAAAAGAGCATTTTTAGTTTTAAACCCTAGCTACTAGATGTAAATCTATAAAACACAAAAAATGGTGATAATTCTGATTGTCTATCACAAATGTATTGACACGGAGGTGATTGAACTGACCTCTCACTTATTACATGAAAAGGCAACAGTCAGAAGTGTTACAACCCCTTGTGTCATTAGTACGAAAAAATATAAAATTCGTTACTTGATTGCTCATAAAACAGAAAAGAAAGCAATTTAATATTTAGAAGTTAGTTATTTAATCAATTTCTGGATGGAGACATCATGCTTTATCAATCATCAAAAGATCGAAATCGCGCCTCTTGTAGTTTGAAGATATCTTATAAAAATGCTTTCATTGCCACACTATTCTACCAAGAGCTTAGGAATAGTTTATCTATACATCATTTTAACTTATTTTATATGCTATGTGAAACAGAAGGATCAAAGTAACATGAACCTATATTGAAATGTTTAACTTTTTTCCCGGTATGACATCGGTAATATCGTGTAATAGTGTTAGCGGTCGCAAGCGACTTAGGAGTTTTGGGAAACTTCATTCGAAAAGGTTTTTAGGGAATAATGTTTGTATGGCAGTTTTACGAAGAAAAATGAGCAAGTGTCGTCAATATACATTTACGTACGGCGCAATTATTTTTCGAACCTTAACGCTATATAAATTTAAAATGTACGTTTTAGGACGGACTGTTAGTCTGTCGCTAATGCACTCAAAAATTACATGAACATACGTGATGTATAGGATCACTTAAAACGATTGAAATTTCAGTTTCTTAGACTAAATTGGGAGACATATCATTCGAAATTCGGCTTGAAATAAATCGATATGGTTATATTAGACCGAGAGTATTAGTGTAAGACCATAAATGAAATAACTAATTCATTAAATTTTAAAAGACACGAATAGTGTGTTTTGTAACTTTCGTACTGTGTCAACGGATTATCGAAATAAATTGCTAGCTAGGCTTGTTAAAATTTTTAGTAGGTAGCTTAGTATGCATTTTAAATATATTTAAAACAATGCATTTTAAGTTCGGTAAAATGATACTTTATTTCTCGTACACGTGTCTTTAAATCATTCTAACAAGTTTCATGTGGTGTGTTTAAGTTAGGTTATTTTATTGTCACCTTGTTAAATGAACCTTGAGCCATGTTTTCGTCTACGATTTAGAGGATTCAAAGAGATGATCACTCGGCGATTTGATACCAAGTGTTATGAATTCGTTATTCATATGACCGTTTTGTCTGGCTGTTTATACAGTAATCTGCTGTTTTTATAATGGGGACATTTGGCCTTCGAACATGATATCAATGAAAAAACTGCTCAGACTGTGGGAAAGGGTTACATTTTATCGTCTTATTGTGTTTTATTTGAAAGCAAGGGAATTAAAAACTTGACACCTGCTGTCATAGTGTTGAGTGTATAGTATCTTAATGAAATTATTCCCTTAGAATTTCTTACAAGTATTTAAATTATTCTGTCAGTAATAGGTAACTTGCTTGATAGCGTCAGTTGAGATTACCGTACCATATCAAAAGTGGACTTAATTTAGTTAGTATTGTTTTGTGAGTTTCATTACCGTATTTATTAAACAATAATCAAGTATCGCACGAAAATATAATTTTTCTTAGGTTATTGAACTTATATCGATCGGATTAGGACACGGCACTGGTTTAAAATAAACAAACATTCGTCTTTTGTCTATAAACTGTTTGTATGGATAGGTCAAGTAGGTACCTAGCGGCAAGTCTGCCAATGGTGGCCAAGACAAGACAAATTAGTCGGTCGTTTGAATAGCTGGCGACATTAAAGTCACGATAGATTCTCTACGAGCGTAGTTTAAAATGAGAACTAAACTGTTTAAGTTGAAGAAAAAGTTACCAAGCAGTCGACGCAAAGAACTGAAAAAGTAAATGTCAGGCAAATATTATTACTGATTTATATCTATCTGAGTAAGGTCTATCTGACCAAGTATCTTTATCCGTTTTAAGGTAAGCTTCACAGGCCTTAAATTTTTTTGTCAATACAGATCTCCACTACTTCATCATGGACTTAGTCTATAAGATTTCCATTCCATGCGAGTATCTAAGATATTATGTCGGTAGACACTTAGAGATCTGTCTCCATTAGGGTGTCACGCTGACCCCACTCCTACAAACGTCTTCATTGCCCAGCAATGCCCCATGCGCCCCATCTTTTCCTAAAATTTAAGACGCAAGATAGTGAACTATAACAATGTCTTTTTGTGCCAAAGATCATTGGTAATTAATAGTAATAGGCTGTTTCAAGTGACCCGTGTGTCTTCGATAAAAGTACGATAAAGTTACAGTAATAGACACCCTAGTGACCGTTGCTCGCGCCTATAAATAAACTTAACCACGTCTATTCTGTTTCTTTTGCCGGCGAATTATATTAATCAAATGCACTGGAGATATTATTAAGAACATGCATGATGTAAATATTGTTTATAAGACAATTCGGTAATAAACAATTTTAGCGATAAGAGCGCCCATTGTAACTAAATAATTCCATTTAAGTAATGTTGTATTCATGTGGTGTGCTGCGTGCTATAAACGATATTCTATCTTTTGATACTATACTTGCAGCAGAAAAAGAAAAGGTTTTGTAAAATCATAGTGTTACTCAAATATTTTATTAGGTAACTCTGTAAGGAAATTGCAAGAAAGACAAATTATAAACAAAGTGAGGTGTACCCGAAGTTTGGTAGTTCATACTTGATACCTTTACCTGCGCACGGCGCGCATGCATACTAAAACCAAAAAATAACACGTTCATAAACGAATTGGAGGGAATTTTTCGTCAATATTTTTGCTACATGCCATGTGCCCGGGGATAATTACATTATTTTGTTACGTCCCCGCTCGTACCATACATTAAAGTCGACGATATGAAGTGTTTACGTTGTTTATACGAATACAACATCGAAATAGTTTAGTACCGTAATGAAACGAGATACAGGCAACCAATTAGGAACTAATATAACTCTTTTAAAACAGTGACAACCTTGTTTAGTTTTTAAAGCGTTTCTATAAAAACCTTGCTTAGTTTTTAGCTTATAGGGTGAGAGTGCTCGTTCGAAGGCTATCTGACTGTCGATCATCTTCAGACGAAGTTTAGATATTATCAACTCGACGAGAGCCAAGCTTCCATCAGTTTTATTTTTCATGTAACTTCAAGCATTAGCGTGAAGTGGGACACTCAAGTCGTGGACGTAGAATTATTAGACTTGGCTGTAGTTAAAAATTATTTTCATATTTGCAAAATAGCATTACTTAAGTATTTTGATTCGGTATGAGTGTGTGCACCAGCTAGTACACCATAAGGCAGGGTCACGCAGTGCATGCGCAAGCGATCCCGTGACGCTGGCTTAGGTAGTAGTAGAGGCCCGGGGTGTTTTTAGTCCGTGGGAATCCGACATATCCCCACGCCGTGCCCTCGACGTGGGTTGAAGTCATTAGTGTTTCGCCACGGAAAAAAAAATTTCACCATTCTAGATCCTCTGTTTAATTGTTAATTTACTTAAAAGCTTGTTACGTGGAGGCAACTAATAAAAATACCAATGTGAGCAGTGATGATTTATGCAGTTATATTGATATAAAAGCTGAAAGTTTTATGAAACCATTTGTTAGTGTTGTTATATTGTAATAGGACGATGTCACTGTAAATCCGAAGCGCAGGTGCAACTGGCTATCATATTTTACCAACTTTTCCGGGTGACCGCAATTAGGCTGGCCTTGTTGCTTATATAACTTTTGTGTGATTTATCGGGGCTTAAAAATTCTGTATCACTGAGCTTAATTACGATTGTGTTCTACAAAATTGTCTATGTGAAATACTGAAGTACTATGGCAATTAGGTATTACATATTTAGTCGACCCAGAATAGCGTTGTCAGTTGCCTTCATACTTTACCGTGGACACCCATTCATGCAGCCACAATCACATGAGAATGTCGTAATGAAATTGTATTCGTATGACAAGTTAATTCAGCTAGTTAGCCCATTTGTTGAACTAGACTGCAAACATAATTATGTACCTAGGTAATTGTAGGTATTATGGTTTGATATTAAGTCTAAAACATAGTGTTCCGGTGTTCAAATTCCCATAAGCTCATTTCACTAGAGCGTTATAGATGGATTCAATTTACGGAGGTATTAATTCACCATTAGATTAATTTTTAAACATTGCGTACATATGAAATGTCTTTTAGTATCTTCTCTAAAATAAAACAAACTAATAGAATTAAATCGAAGGTACGATGGGCGCACAGCAGCACGGCTACCTAAACGCGGTTGATGATATAAGCGTGACGGTAGTGTTATGAAATAAAGTCGCGAGGTCAATAAAAACTTACATAATGATCGTTTGCATACGGAGTAGGGCCGAGTGGACACGTTGCTTGTAACCTCCTTAACTTTGAAGATAGCCCTTTGAATAAACAGCCGTGTTTTTACAGTACGCCGAAAATAATAGGGATTTATAGAATAAAGTAAGAGAGAATATATTATACACCCTTGACGAACGAATCTCTAAAAAAGAAGAAATAAAATCGCATTGCTGTCCTATTTTCAAAGTGACGTTAATTGTTTGAAACTTGACCAGCTTGTTTCGTTGTTAATACTTTGTTATCCAGGCTTTTAATTTCCATAGCTCATTCAATTCTAAAGTTTGTACTTTTTCGAGCTTCGCGCTTTCAAATTTTGTTAGTTGTGATTGAAACAACAGTTACCTATAATTAGCATAACGTTGGTGTACCTTAACAAGTATCATGGACTTAATGTGATTTTCATGTAATTTTTAAACCTGCAGTTAAAATTAGGTTTGTGTCGCCACTCGCCACGGGTACACCTAACTGGTTTAACCATATTAACTCTATTAGCTCATGGCTGGCGTTAGCTACTTTTTTTAAATTCATGGTGTAATTTTATGAGATGGCCCCTGGGTAAATTATCGGCTTACACGTGTGTAAAATCAACTTGTATATACCGTGTTGGAAACTAAAATCAATAATGTATAATTATAATCTACGTGGGATGATCCAATAATGCTCTATGGGAGAAAATACTAAAATAGAATTTAACAGACCAAAGTAGATAGCTTTTAGTATCTATGGCTATTACGGATTACCATTTTTGCTTCTCGGTATGAAACTGAAATGTAAAACAATTATAGACGATAGCATCGTGACTAGGTATGATATAAGCTGCAAGATCGAGTGAAATTTCACACAATCCTTCTAGTATCAAAATCAAGGCGAAAGTTTGTAAGTATGAATGGATGGGTTTTTGTTAGGTAGGTACTCTTTCACGCTTAAACGGATAACCTAATTTAGCTGATATTTTATATGGAGTTAACTAATACCGTGGATACCTTAACTAGCCATACTTTACTAAAAGAAGGTTAATATTTTGCGGATTTCGCTCTAAAAAGCTTAAAATATAAATCACTAGATTTATGCAGATTTATATTTTAAGTCTAAGCCCGTGTATGCAGATATAAATTTAAAAGTGCTTAAGTTACAACCATAATTTTAAAATATGTAAGGACAATTGTAAATACTTCTGTAAATCATTGCTTTCAGAAATTTTCATAATTTTATTATTTTCAATTTTGCGGTCGCTGCACTTTATTGTTACTGCTCGATTCAAAGCATCTTTTATTACTTAGCAATGCGTTGCAAGCCAGATTATTGATTACTTGAATTCATATTACGATACATGGAAGCTAACTTGTTTTAAGTAGTACATCAATTGTAAATCACGCAAGATTTTTGATATTAAAAAGAGGACAGCAAATAAAACAGTAGTTAATGTAATTGTAGGGCGTTATTTTTTTACAATTTTCTTGTTCATGACCGAATTTAAGATGATGTTAGAATGCATATTTAAGTAAATATAACATAGCAAGTAGGTTAGTGTTAGACTTATGGACACTGTCAAGTCAACACTAAATAGACAACGGCATCTATTGCACAAAGGTGCAATTAATACGGTTGCCTGTGAAGATAACATAGCCCTACCCTTTTGTCAATATATTCTATACCTAGACTAGAATTTAGACCACCCCTTGGTCCAATGGATCTGCAATCTGAAACAAATCTAAGATTCATTCAGGTCAAGAGTATTATGTGACGAGGCTTTAATGAGATTATTACAATTCCCTTAATTTAGTCTATGAATTCAGAGGCCAAAATGTGATGACAATAGTTTCACTGATTGATTATAATTGACTTAAGAATCATAAGTTAAGCGAAGTGTAGCAAAATAAAAAAATCAAAATCAAAAGGTTTTTATTTCGAGTAGGCCTTCTCAGGCACTTTCAAAACGTTACTGACTCTAGTTGCGCGGTTCCAAAATGTCATTCTTATGGAGAAGAACCGGCAAGAAACTCCATAAGTTTAGCTTAAGCTTAAGTAAGTAAGTTAGCCTTAGTTTTTTTTAAATATGAGCGTGTCGTGAATGCATTATCAAAACTGTAATTTTTAATCTATTTTTATTACCGAACTAATATGATGTATGTGAAATGAGGTGACAAAATCAGTGAATTTAGAACTTAGAATTACATCCGGCACATATTGTTCAGCGATTCTCTCTTAAATTCGCTATTCTTTTTTGATAAGCGTGAAAAAACTACTCATATGAGAACTTTTAACTTCCGTATTCAAATAATCTATTAAAACTAAATTATTATATTAAAAGTTATTCGATTGGTGAACAAATAAAGTTGAGTAGGCATTTAAATCCTAAGGGTTGAAACTTTTTTATGTGTCCTTCTGTCTTCGTATTACATAACAGAAATGGGCACTTATCCATAGATCAAACTTAAAAGACAATTATTAATCAATAAAATTATGTATAATGTTTAAAATAATGTAAGAAAGACAAGTGTTTTACTGTTTTAAAGTAATTAAGTGATCATCATGGCGTGATGTCTAGAATTATATCATTGTTTACTTGACAATATTGAAGTACCGATATTTTGGAAAATCTATTGATTTTTATTCCATAAAACAATCGGATTATCACGTCCAGATTCCTGTTAGAACTACCTTTATACAAGATAACATTCTGGAGAGGGATAGTAGAATATGTATGCCCCGGTTTATACTGTCCCAGTGAAAGGTACTAACAAGCTTCCGTTGTTGTAAAATGACGTTTACTCGCTCAATATTCTCTGACTGCCAATTCGATATCTCATACGAAATTCAATTGGTGCCTGGCTTCAGTGACATAATGTCGGCCAACGCGATTCACAACGTTTCCCACAGGCTTACCTGTTGAGTTGCATACTTAAAATATAAATTCAGCTGGAGTTCTACCGGCTCCTGAGTGTTGGTGGTCATAAACCCAGCTGGTGACTGTGTCTTCTTCAGATAATACAGTAAGTGTTAATTCTTCTCAAACCAGACTATAATACACATACAAAATGCTCTATCGATTTTAATAATGAATGATTTTGTAACGTTGTAATTATTTACAATGTAATCTTTAAAAAGTATCATACTTGCCTTGCGGTTGATAAAAAATAAAACATGAAAATAACTAAAATTATGCCATAACGTTAAATTAAAAATGAACGGGAACTGTTCGTAAGAGACTTTAATGCATATTACAACTTGTTCCAAAAGTCTACAAAATTCAATGACCACTGTTTTTTTTTAAATTCTTACTAATAAACTAATTAAATTATTTATTTGGTTACTACACTAAATTCTGTTCACGATAACGCGGCATATCCTAGTAATCGTCATCCCGGCCCATCTTATACTAATATAGAAGTGGACGCTTTTGAACAGGTTTATGGTTTAAGGCATATTGTCGATTCTGAACTTAACATACTTCTTCAATTCTGGTTTTCTAGTTTATTTTGCGACAGGCCATTATATCAACATGAATTACCGAGATAATAGTATCTTTTTAAAAGTAGTCACATTTTTACTCTATAAGGGTCTAAAAACTCACCGTGGTAATACCTAGTTTTATTTAAATCTGGCTATTTATTTATATTATGGATTATGGATAGCAACAGCTTCCAACTCAACTAAGTAGGGACTTAATAGACTGAGTAGACAATAATTAAGTTATCCATGGTAGATAAATTTTAAAGAAAAAAAGAACTAATAAAATTCAAACTGATTGGCAGACTTTGAAAAAAAAAAGAATTATTGTATAAGGAAGCTGTGAGGGAGCTAAAAGTCAACGCAACGGACATCACACAACGGGCGTTAGGACGGCAAATTAGAGAAAGTATCTTTAGAAGCAAATTAGCAAATTATTATTAAGGAATTTGAATCATCAGAAGTTTTTAAATGCAATGATACAGTTTACAAAACAATACTAATGGTTAAGTAGTAGGAAATAAATTTTGCTTTTCAAGTCGATTCTTTGTTCGAGTTCTTGAGACCAAAATGTTACCAACTGCGGCGTCAGGGGCAAGCACTAGGTTGTGTCTATAACATTTAGAAAGTGTGTAAGTGTATTCTTTATAGAACGAGTGTTTTTTCAATACAATATTAAAATCAACAAGATTATAATTACTGTCTGTAAATTAAAGCAGAGATGCTCCCAAATACCCGTTAAACGCATATTTCATTTTTGTCTTCAATAATGCAATGGTAAGAAACCATTTGAATAATGATACAACGACGGTTGTTTGAGAAACCTACCCCAACAAAATTTGTATTAACCGGCTTACGGTAACGTTATACGTGTTACATGTCGAAAGGGTGTAATTAAGTCATATATATAGTACATTCATTTGTGGAACAACGTATGGTATAACCCATGCATAGTTCATTTTTAATGTATTGAATACTAAATTGTAAAATGACGGGAATCGATATTCGATATTACAAAGTGAATAGTGAATAGAGTCTTCATAATGGTTTTGTATGATTTATAGAACAATGACATCAAGTACTTGGACCTACAACTGTTTTATAAACTAGACAAAGAAAAACCAGGTGGTTTTCATGCAAAAAAGCGTATGCAGTAGGTATTAACAAGACAAGAAAGCAGACAATAAGAATTCTTTTTACAAAATTGTATCTAAGCACCACATGACGTCTCTGATCATTCCTTTCTACTGTATTTGATTTAGCTACGTATTTTTCTGTTATTCACATTTATAAAAGACACCAACAGATTTCGATTCCCCTTTGTCGTCGCGAAAATGTGTCATGACTTCATGAGTGGCGTCGACCCCAATGTGAACCCGATGAATGGCAATAGGCAATTATTTTACATAGGATTTACACAGAGCGACTGATCTGGGTGTGTAGTGTAAAGGCTTATTTACACGATGCGGGAATGATCGTGCGTATTAAAACGTATTGCGGAGCCGTGCAGCTCCAGGTTTCGAATGTATTATCATCGCCGGTGATGTGTAATTATAATAATAAAAATAGTTTATTTCTCCTCACACACTACCCTTCGAACATTAATTGATTTCTAATTAAGCTATACAGTCCAGTATTTGTGAGGAGCTGGTGTCTGTAGTATGTTGAACCCTGTATCATACACACGAGATACAGATAGTATCACAGATCACGAGGTTCCTAGTTGACTCCCCACCCCACAGATTCATAGGTTTACAATTTTGTTTACTGTAACGTAAATTGCAGTCAGAGATAAAAATCGCTATTTAAACAATAATTTTGCAGTCATCAAATCAGCTATAGGCTCAATTTGTGGTCCTAGCATTAGTGTCGTGGTAGCATTCATTGTTTGAAATGACTTTAATAGCCGCTAATAGATCCGAGCCGAGCTTAAGTCCCCGCGGACGTTTAAAGAAAGTATCAGATGCTTGCATAATTGTGAAGGAAAATGTCTTGTCAATTTAAATGTTCTTTTATATTATTTTTTGAACCACTTAGGGACCAGGCCCTAGTTCTGATGAAATGTATGATTCCTTTCTCGTAGTTTTAGTTTTTGTTTATATTTAATAGACAGAATGTATACTAAACAAAAATATCTATATTTTAAACTAAACTTATATGTATAACGATAAAATAACATTTATAAAGCGTCGAAAAATATGTCATCATCTACGTCAATGGCGGGAAACGTGCCCGTGACGTTTTTCTTTTGTTCGCAACTTGGCGATGGCGCAACTTCAAAAATGTGGCATTTTCTAAAAACATGCTTCCTTTAACAAGCCGCGTGACGTATAAAATTTATTTTGTCAACTTGCAACTTGTCTGGTTTCAATTATTTTATTGCAAATAATATGAGGAATTCAAGTATTTTTTGCTTAGGGGTTTTTTTGACAGTTGCTACTGATTTCATTTCTTGTAGAAATCAAAGTAAAGGTAAACGTAAAGAGAATTTTAAGTATTTATAATTAATTTTAACAAAATAACTGACTTCAAAATCAACTACACTAAAAACTTAAAACTGACAGATATTGTCATAACAGCTAGATTCTGAATGAAGTCAGTGCCTAACTCACTGCCTTTGTAGTGTTTTCAAATACTTTATGAAAAAACGCACTAGTCGCCCCTACATTTCTGTAAGTTGCTCTCGATATCTTTAGTCTTATTTTAACATCAAACCTGACTTCCATATCATGAGACCACCTGGGAAGTACGCCCTATCATATAAAAAAGGATTTTGCATATAGGTCCAGGCGTCTTTGAGTAAGGTAACCGGCGACCTTTGAGTAGGCGAACATACAAAAAAAAAGTTGACGGCGAAGAGAACCCTCTTATATTTGTAGCCTTTAGCTGATTTCAATAGGCAGCAGGAAGGGAACATCAGTGCAAGCGACTTGGGGTGTCGTAAGTCGAGTTGTGACACCAAATTCACCATCGCAGGTCTCAGACCCAAGTGGGTTTTCTCTTTAGACCTTTTACCCCCGAGCATGTAGCTGTAGTGACCTCACTCTAGGCCAAGGAAAGCTGGAGGTCCTCATAAAGTGATTTCCTGGCGCACTTAAGCTCGTTGTGCGGCCCCTCACAAACAGCTCGCCATAAGCTGCCCTCCATGTATGCTCTTACATAGATCTTCAGATACCTTTTTTATTTCTATCTCTGTAGGTTTGAATAAATAATAAATTTGTCCTCACGTTATTCACATTTTTAGGTGAACTCGCTACGACGACTGTCATTATTGTTATTATAATAGTACTGATATGCGATAATAGAAACCTGGCAGCAAAGTAACCGGGCCACCCGAAACTTCTTCTCATTGCAATACCCTTTTTAAGTTGACGTGAGGTTGAGGAATACGAGAATAAATACTGAAAAACATTTTTTAAATTTGTGTTTTCGTTTTATCTTTTCTTACAAATAATACGACTGAAAACGACACGTTTGTATGAAATTATAAATCAACTTTGACGAATTATCATTAATTGTCATCGTCATGAAATGCCCTTTTTTACGGTATAACTTCGATAGCTGTAGATTTTATACTTTTTGAGTAAATAGAATCACAGATTCAAAGTAGCGGATAGCCCGGTATATTTGCCATTTAGTGTAGTTGGTGTAGTGGTAACGTTGAATGTCTTGAGGTTTAATTAATATCTCCAAATGCTAGCTAGCAAGGCAATAAGCTATGGTATGCAAATATTACTCAATGCGTTTTGGAACTCAATAAACTAATATTAATTTTGCATGAAACAGCCTTGCAAATGTCATAAAACAGAGACGTGATTTAACTAAACCAAAAAATACATTTGTATGAATGAATGTATCTAGCAGCCAGCTCAGACATTAGGTAATACTTATAAATGATAATAATTGTTTTATGAATAAATTATCACTCTAATACATAAACAAATTCTATTTATTATATAGAATTTGTCTTCGTAGAATGTTCTTAAGTTGATGTTACAATTAATAGGTCGTTTTTCCTCTGAAAAAGTATCTGTATTTTGTTATTATGTTTCACATGAAAAATATTTCATTATATTAATTTTTGAGGTGAAATCTAGAATTTTTTTTTTTCTAGTGTTATGTCTTAACAGGTTTTTAATCCCGGTGTTAATGATACTACGAAAGCACTTGTCATTCTTAGTCCGTGTTGACATTCTGAAAATATAGGCATTAGTATAATCTGCAATATCGTATTCATCTAACTAGATCTCAAAATCATCATCGTTAAATGTTAAAAAAAACTGGAAACGAATAGGAAATGTTTGTGGCCAGTATTGTGCCTGTCATTAATTCCCTGCTCTTATCCCAATTATTATTTGGGGTCGGCGCAGCATGTCTTCTTCTTCCACACGTTTCTATCTGATGCCATCTTGAACGTAACTGTACCATTTAATTATACAGCAAACAGCTAAATATAATTTGTGTTTTTAGTGACATAGGCAACTTTGTAACAAGTTATAATGAAACGAGAGACAATTGTGCTAATACCATAGCATGTCTGTAAACAATCGTAGGTAGTATGTTATGACTGACTACTCGCATTGTTTACCATCGCATTACCTAAATTATCGTTTGAATGTCATTTATCATTCTTAGTTCTTTATCTTCTCATAATTGGACTTCATGTGATCAACATTGTTATGGTCTTGGCTATTCTACTGTTATGTGTATTAGGTAAATTGAAAGAGGAAGTGATAGACAGACCCACTAAAAGTGCGTTCCGGAAAACAAAAACTCAATTCAAAACCAATTGACACCTACTAGTTGCATCGTATTGATATCTGAGGAGTCAGCTTTTCTCAGGTTAGGTATCCTTAAAGTAATTGATTTGAATGCGTAGATGTAAGCCCCCAGACAACCGCGATATTTCTAAACGCGCGATCTTTTTATATCTAATTCCGGAACCCTTTAAAAATAATACATCAGCCGGCCCTTCTAAAACTAGCTTAACTTATGAATTAACTATAAGCGCCTATGTAAGAGTGTGCTTATTACAATTTGTACAGAAACAGTGTGCGTAATGAAAACAGTTATCTTTTACCTAAGTCGTTGTTCAATCACTAAACAAGCTTGATAAATAAATGTGTAGGTGTTGCTGATCCTCTCAAAATAGTTACCTTTTCATGTCTTAAAAATAACAGTTTTCTTTGAGGATAAGTTCATACGAAGCGGATCCGTTTATAAATTTACTTAAATGTGACACAATCGTCTAAAAATATTGGTATTTGAATATTTTAGTGGCGCGGTAAGAGGATGCTCTCATTTCACGTAAAATATTCAGTCATACTTAGTCAGGCTCGACGTCGTCCTAAATACAACTCAAGTAAACATACGAAATTGCATTATTATAATAGTCTGACCGCTGACCACTATACCTATTATATGTTCCCTCTTTGTAGAAGATATGTTCCTTCCGTGTTTTTTTTACAGTAAATAAATTTGTTTAGTTACACTGTCAGCGTTGTAAGCTTTTCGGATCTCGCATAAATTGATTGCCGTCGGATCGCGAACGATTGTCGCGCGGCGCTAGGACTATTACCGGTTTGAAATAAAATACGAAGGGGTTCATAACTAATCGTTTGATTTATAACATGACAAATAGGTAGATACTACACACGAATTGAATTAATTTAAACAACTTTTGGTGTCGACAACTTTATGTAAGTTTTATTAAGTAGGTACTATACTATTTATGTTTACGAAAGCTGAAATGTACGTTTTCGTTCTTACGAGAATTGTCTTATTTAGATTTTGTGTAGGCGCGTAACAATTAGTTTTACCTTTTGTAATGTAAATATTTAATATACCTACCTATCAAAATAATCATCTTGTTTACTATGAATTACTAATACCATGCGTAAAGTATTTTCTTTCAAAGATATTCGAATCCTAAAAACAATACTTAATATGTTTTGTTATTTTCTATCAAAGTAATTCTCGGAAAAAAATCGTCGAAATGAATACAAAGATCAAGATTCCTTGAACAATTCAGAGGCTCGTTATAATTTTCCATTAATAAGAAAAATAAATATTGTTATTGCTATGTGAGAAAATAGACTACTCCCACTTACACATATCAATTGATTGTTTATTATTACAGGAAATACTAATTTGTCTGTTGATAACACAAAACTCTTGACGCACTGGTTCAATTGAGGACTCACGCAGTTTCTTCAATTGTAACTTACAATGTTAAAACGTTTATTTTACGACTCAATATGAATAAAATTAAATAATCATATTTATACAAAATTAATGAAGTCATATTCGATGCATTTACTCGGAAAAAAACTTATTCGTAACTTTTCCACCGCGTACACATACACAAAATAACAGTCATATATATAAGTAGTTTACTCTTTGCCTTCTTATTCCACATACACAAAATCCTCTTTATTTCTCAAAAAACAAGAAATATCATATTAAGAAGTCTCATAAGAATTTACCTCAGAAAACATGTGTCTCGGAATATGTCTTAACAGTTTTCAGTTTCCTCTTTAATCTAAATATATTAGTTTGTTTTGTTTCAAGAGTTCCAAATTGTCTTTTGATGATATTACATTCTTAACAGACAACTATGCTGTTTTCGCAATAACAAGCACGGAACTCATTTGTTTATTGTATCTATGCTCTTTTTGTTTTTAAGGACATTTTCTTTCATTATTTCGAACGCATCGGACCACGTAACAGAGCGATTGTATTATACGTATAAGAAGTTTTAATAACTTTGTCGATCTGACTCTAATTCTTATAGATTTTTGATAGCTTTTCTCATTTACATACGCATCGCATAAATACGCGTCCCGTCTTGTACAGCTACTAGAAACTATTGGCTAAGATTCCGGTGACAAGAGTTTCCAGTTGGTTAATTATCTTAAACTTGCCTAACTTATCATCTATCAGTTTAGCGCTCAATATTCTAACATCAAGTATTTTGATCACTTGCATCCTAAACATGTTTCGTCGACATCTTCTAAACAATGTAGTTTACGAAGTCATAAACTCCACGATATTCTAAATGCTTAACGAAGTAACTATTCTGTTAATAATGCATCAATAAAGCCATAAAATGCCTTGTGCTTTGTTCTTGCTTTGTAATTTTGTAAAATATTCTCTGTGCGATTGATTTTAATACAAAAAAACTATAGTAGACTTTATTTACTAGAAAACAGTCTAACTAGTAAGCTTATACGTGAAATATCGTACTTTTAAAATATTATTTCTTATGTAAATGATGTTAAAATGTTTTTATAGTCCAAAAACTGTTAAATCAAATATCCCTTCAGTTATTCGTAGCCTATCGACTAGTATTTACCGTTGTAGACTTATTTCCCTGTAGTTAATTATCAATATATCATACAATAGTTTGTAACATGTCGCAATATCTCAGTTCTTCGTGTTGTGTTTCATCAGAAACAATAGTTTGTAACTAGGCTAGGCTCGAGCTTCTCTTCGTTACTCGTTAACTTGTACTAGAGAAAATATTAATTTGACAGTAATGAAATATTACCTTAAAAGATAGGAAATATAGTTTATAATTTTCCCCTGACGATAGTCTATTAAAAATATATTTTTATTATCAAACAAATTTGTTGTTAATTTTACATTTGTTATTTATTAGACATGCAGTTAATGCCATGTCATAAGTATAGTTTTAAAATTGTTATATGATCTGTAAAAAGTCATTGATTGATATGTAGAGCAGAATAAATTTAAATGCAAATAAATTATTCTATATAGGACGCTACGTAACATAACGGTGAACTATATAAAATAATAAATCTAGGTACAATGTTTTGTGTAATAGTGTGCAACAGGTATGCATCAGTGTGAGTTGTTGCACACAGCGGCGTTATTAACTGGTGGGGTAAAGGGGAGGTGCCTGTATAGTCGTGGCCAGATCTTCAAGTTAAGACAATTTCTAGGAAGGGAGCCACCCCATCCCCCGACCGCGGCGTGATTGCGCCTACTTTCCTTCGGTGATATTTATTATGGTTGTTATTTCAGGTGAAATTAAGTGCAATGAGCCTCGGGCTCCCTCAAGCTGGCTGTGACTACAAGTACACGCTGTGAAATAATTCGAATCGTTGTTTGCGTATTGGCCACAGCGACGAGAAGGCGCCACGTGTGGGCCTGCGTACAACCGGGGGCGGGCGCTTCGCGCCGCCCCACAACTGCATACGTAAGTGCACAGCTTGTATACAAACGCGCGCACTCACACGCGCATGCCTGTCGCTATGGTGATTGAGTTCTCCCAACCCTTACCTGCCATTGCGATCGCCATTATTCACGTCGCGGCTGAGCTCGACTCCGGACGTCTGAGCTCGCCAGTGAAAATGTTAACCCGTTACTGGTCGCTTCTGATCATCGCGTTGGCTTTTACTGTGAATCTGTTCTGTATTTCTTTTCTTATTTTCTTTGTTACTGATTTAAATCATTTGAAAAATGGCGCGGGCAAAACCATCGTAGCCAGTCAGTAATTTGTTTTAACTTTTCTTTTCTTTTTTTTTTCTTTTTTATTTTAATTTAATATTTTTGTGATGTGGTGAAAGGACACTAAAAGACACTAAAATGTGCATAATCGATAGATCCTCTGTCATCGACAGATCCTCTGTCTTCGACAGATCCTCTGTCTTCAACAGATCCTCTGTCTACAACAGAGAAAGGTAAATGTTTTCATTATTTATTTCTGCAAAAATGTACTTCCTCATTTCTTTACCTGTTGCTTGATCTGTGTTTTTCCTCCTCAAAAATACACTTTTCGAAAAGTGATTAAGATAATGCGACTGTCCTTTTCCTGTGAGTGTCATTGATTTACTTTTTAGATGTTTATTTTATTACCCTCTTTATTTTATTTTTATTCTAATTTTGCTTGCGCGCTGTGCCTTAAAAATAAAATATGATTTATCTGTTCGTGGATGTTATTATATTATTTTATGTCGTAGATATTTTTTTTTATAAATTAGGAAACCAGTTCCTCCTGCTCATTAAAAATTGTAGTAGCTGAATTAGTTCGTTTATTTTGATGTAGGCTAGAAAATCGTAGTAGCGGAAGTTTATGTGTCGTCAATTAGTGCGTCTCTTGATAGCGGGGAAATAGGTCAAGCCTGGGAGCTCGGTTATCTCGGGGTGTCTGTGTGCTACCTCCCCACACCACGGTCCCGCATCGCTGTATTCTAAGTGCACTTGCACTCCACAATTTTTTTTATTACCATTTACAGACTTAAAATAATTGCGGTAATTAGACTAAACGAAATCTGACCATCCGGTTTGAAATAAGACTGAAAATTATTATTTTCTTAGACAAACCCCTACAAAATTGCAAAAAATGCTCAAAAATGTTTTTTTTATTATTAATCTGTAATTCATAGTCACGAAAAATATGTGTTGCAAATAAAAGCAACTTATGAGCCTTTTTATCGACGCAAAAGTTCTTTCCAAAAAACTTTTTAAATTCGGGTCCGGAATTAGGAGATTAAATTTGCGGCAAAATTTTAATCTGAGCAAAAATTAAGTTAAATGTCGGTAATTAATACCTTCATAATATAAATTGCATATTTTCAGTTAGGTAAAACAGTTAAAAAAATCACCTAAGGGCTAAATTTAAAAGATCGCGTCGTTCTTGCCATTCCCGTAAAAATCATACGAAAAAATCACATTTTTCGTAGACGGCGTTAAATTTTCCTATATTAAAATGCAAGGAAGACTCATATCACTGACCAATGTCTTCTTCCGGTTTACGAAAAAGTACACGTAAAACGTAAAAACCCTTTCCTGTAACCACTGAGCTATTGCGAACCTCGTGGGTAACCTTGGCTCAGTGATATCAACGCTAGGGACTGCGGATTCGATGCCTAGATGCTCTTTTACTTTGCGCCCGCTTTCTGAGCTTTACGGGTTTACTAGGACAGAAATCAGTTTATGTCCATTACTAGGGATTTATTTTAGTAAAAAGGAAGAGATAGATAAGTTTAGAAAACACCATCCTAAATTAATAACATGACGACAGGAAAATCATTAGTAAATTTACATACGCATTGCTTACTTGAGCATTGGGCGACAGATCACATGTTTTTTGTCATACCTTTATGTTTAGAGCAGCTTAAGCGATGTCTGCGCATGCCATACAAACTCTACAAGGCAGTTAGCGAAATCTGAAGATTCCCTTATTTTTTGTATTATTTTACTTTTATGTTTTAAACAGAGTTTTCATTATTTTACATGTCCAATGGAAACTCATTCTTTGCTTATTGCTATAATGATAAAACGATGTAAGGTTTTTACTCAGAACTACTCCAACTAGACATGCGAAGTAATGACACTTTGTTCTTTATCCAACCTAGCGCGCGCCTCAACTAAATCGTCTGAATGTAATATTTATGAGGTTTTTTCTTAGCAACACTGTATGTCTCCCGAGACAATTCAAATTTGCAGCTTTCGAATTCTAATACACAATGTCCGTGCGAGGTCGCACTGTTCATTTTTATTGGTGTATTGTTATTTATCTGTTGTTACTTTTTCCTAGATTCTCGCCTGGTTCCCACCCGGGAAACACTAGGTATGATATAGACTACTACCTGCACCAACGCCTCAATGCGAAAGGTGACTACGACGACGAAGAGGAAGACGCATACTTTGATGTCTTTTCTCAGCGGACGTACTATGTAGACGGGTAAGTGCTAGCGATAGTTTTAACAATTCTCTTACAAATATAGCGAGAGGAAGAGTAACATAGTAAGTAATAAATTGTAGCCCGGTATCACATTGTCTTTCTTACTTAGAAAATAATTTTACAGCTAGCAGATCTGCGCTGAGAGGTGACCAGTCTCCTATGATTGAGTATTAAGGGTAAATAAAGACAGGTTTCAATGTTAAAAATTAAATAAAACGCTGCAAAGTTTCATCATTTCTACAAAAGAAACGTAATAAAATTATGCTTGAGGGGAACGTAATTTAGGTAATATCGGCATTTTGAATATTTGTGCCGTGACACAAGTTATTCCGATCGAGAGCATACAGATCTCACTTACTGAAGACGTAATAAAATAAAATCACCGTCAAATAATTGTAAAACACATGTAGAAACAGTGTCCCACAAACACAAAAGTACCAGCAAACTATTGGTAACTATTGCCAAAAAAAATACTATTTCAGCCAAAAAAAAAGTCGTTAAAGTGGACACCTAAACATAAAAAAAAATGATTTTCACTCACTATAAGAGTTTTGAAAAGTATCACAATATTACATCGTAAGTTCGTAACTACCCGTCGCGCGTCGAAGGGATTCGAGAGATTTACTTTACATTTCGGCATTCCAATTTTTAATATACAGAAAGAAAATGACATGCAGATGAGCTGTAATTGCCGTTACACTTAAAAAATATTAGTTCTTTACTTAATATTCAATATACATGATTCTTGACGCCTTGATTCTTCATTCAAACAAAGAAAACTTACTTATAATTATCAAGAAATGGTTTCGAAATCACCATCTTGTAATAAAAACGATCGTAGCTTAAATACAGGACAACGGTTGTATAATCCGAAATCTTAATACTTTAATGTATCAGTATTAAATTCGTAAAGTCAAATTGCAAGGTTATTTGCATTAGTCCCCCCTAACTGCTAACAATGACACGCAGTTTGCACGCATGTCGAGGCTGTAACTGAGTGTAGTAGACACATCCGCCAATCATCAATTGCTGAGAAGCGCAGGCCGAAGCCATGCACATGAATTATATAAACTACAAACTTCAACTACTAACCGACTTCTTGTCTGATCAGCTTAAAGAACTTGCGACACAAAAAAAATTATGCAGTTTTCGACAAGTTCACACAACTTTCCCGAGTGTAACATTTTCCGCAATTCGCATATTTTTTTGTCTTTTTTTTATCTTTTTGGGTTCCCGGTCCTGAATTTCATTTTTTAATATCGTTGTTTACGCACTGCGACTATTAAGCTCCTCACGACGAATCAGCTTCGTATCACCAGGAATCTATTCTATTACCTTTGTTCTAGCGTTTTTTTTTTTGAAAATCATTTGTTCTATCTCCGATTAGATTTAAAAACTGCGTTTGCGCTGACATGTTTAGCCAATCAGCGATTATTAGGTTTCCGTAAACTTTCTGCGTTTAAGATATGTGTTGGTCCTTATTTTTGTGAGGCGCACTTACAGCCAATAACCATGGTTACACCCTTTGCGGAACACTGACTTATTGGACATTTGTATTTTTTATATTTACTTTTGTAGGCCGGATTCATACTTATATGATACAAAAGTTTAGTCAAATTTATCGGGATCACCCGTTTGGTTTTGGAGCCGACGGGATTCCTTAATCATAAGGGGACGCGGCGAATGTTCTTATAGTAACCGTCGTTTTTATAGTATGATCAAATAAAGCTTATAATTGTATAGCAGGTGCAAAAAAACTTTAGCGAGGCATTTAGTGAAGGCGTGGTTTAATCCGTAACAGTAATAATAATGTCCGGACCGATTTCGACCACGGCGGCTAGTGTTACTATGACACCAGCCAGCTACGTGGGACATGTTATAGTGCAGAAGAACTCTCTAGTCCTTATAGCCCGATAGGACGGCAATCCGACAAGACCGGAGAAAGATCAGGCGCAGAACCCACATTTTTACGTGCCTTCCGAAACACGGAAGCTGGGATATTTATTTCTAAACCGCATATAGCATTCGAAAAGTCGGTGCGCGCCGTGGGGATCGAACTCGAAACCTTTGACTTAGCAGTCCTATGATCTTACTACTGGACTATCACAGCTTCAAAAATACAGTAACTTCGTAATGGGTCCGCGAGACGATCAAGTGCGCTTGACAAGTCTACGTGCTTGAAATGAATATTGATCGTTTACAGCGTTGACTTGACAAGTCCCGTCAAGTATCTACGGGCTGGACCATAATTGTCAAGTTGCGTCAAGTCGCTTGATGCGACTTGACAAGTTTTATTCATTTGCGACCGGAACATCAAAGATGGCGGACGACGGACCGGACCGAGACGTTCTTTTCTCTTTTTCTGTGATAGATACCGCTAGAGTTATAGCAAGGAATGCCTTGTCTGCGTTGGAAACCATTATTAATTTTTGCGACGACCACTTTCCTGAGCACAGGCCGGTGAACGACTGCGGCATGTGGACTTGACGGCACCTTCAAGTCGCGTCAAGTCCCTGGTCAAGTGAAATCGTCGTAGACTTGTCAAGCGCACTTGATCGTCTCGCGGACCCATTATAGTGTTTTAAATACTACGTACCTATATTTAAAATAAATATATCCACATGTCCTATTCTTGACATAAATAGAAAAAAGGAACTGAAAAATGTCAAGTGTGGACTCTAAAGGTGGCGGAAACTATTTTGCAAGCTAACAAAAGAATATACATAAATTTTATACTGTTCGTCGTTAGCATATACAAAATATTGCGCCAATTATAACAAAATGGCAATAACTTTTTTAAATCACATGTCTTTCTAAAGAGTCTCTTTTTGAATTTGGGCTTACGACTAATAGAAGTTTTCTATATTTATACATCCTTTAGTTTTTATATTTAATGAGTTGTATACTAATATCAATTTTACAAAATTTACATCTTTTTGAAAAAATCTTATATCTATAGAGAGCCTCTTTACTAGTAAGTATCATAATTATAGCTATCAACTACATAATTATCAACATGAGATACCCGGCACGGGTTAGTTACGAGAATAATTGTGTAAAAAAGTGATTAAAAAAAGGATTCCTATTATTATTATTTTAATATATCCGTTCAAAATGTGACCCGAACACGAGGCACGGAGTCAGGAGTTACGTGCTGGTAAAAAACAGCCTTAACAAAAACCACTTTAACACTATTAACTTTTGTTTAATATCAGATTAGCTCGCATGCGCCGTGCACAATGCGAAAGCGTCATATAGACCTTCCGGTCAGCACTTTACTTGTCAACTAGCATATTATGCTGTTAATAGCAAACCGTTTTGTAACAGGATGTAAATTACGTGGATTTGAATATAATTTGTTTAATGAATAGTACACAAAGAAGATACTTACATCCTTATTAAAAAATGCATTCAGGTCGTCCGCGTTACTGACGTCTGTGAGATTTTACTCCTGTCGTCATTTTACTCTTTGTCGTCACGCAAAAGTTACAAAGAAATGCTATAACTGTAACTTCAGATCCTAAACGGTTTTGTTAAGCTTATTGAACTTTACTTATTTTACCTATTTTTGCCGACCAACAAGGAAACAGTTCTAGATTATTGTAATTTTTTTATTAATTGATAAAGTTTATTTAGCAACTTAGATTAACAAGTATTTTTTGCAAAGCAAACATAATCTCAGTATGAAGCGAGAATTCGAACAATGAATGAACGATTCCGTTTAGGTGTTCACAAGCTATGAGGGTATAAAGAAACTCACTAGTATGAAACCTGAAAGTTACACTTAGAGTAAAGGCAGTCATATGCCAAGTCTACAGGCACCATTACACTCTTTTTAGGGTTCCGTACTCAAAGAGTAAAACGGAACCCTATTACTAAGCCTCCGCTGTCTGTCTGTCTCCAGGCTGTATCTCATAAACCGTGATAGCTAGAATGCTGAAATTTTTACAAATGACCTATTTCCGTTACCGCTATAACAACAAACTAAAAATAAAAAAGAAAGAAATATTAAGGGGTCCGCATACAATAAACGTATTTTTTTACTCGATCTTAATAAACGGGTAGAAACTTGAATATTTGATTATAAAAAAAATAAAATAATAAATAAGTATACCTACAACAAGCGTGATTTTCCATTATAGTACGGAACCCTTCGTGCGCAAGTCCGACTCGCACTTGGCTGGTTTTTCTCGTTAGTGCTGTAAGCTACAGCTTACAGGAAAAGCGTCGAGGATTCTTACGTTCTTACACTTGCGTGTGGTGTAGGTCTCTAGCGGTTGCATTTTGATGAAATATTGTCGTTGCGTGTAGTATAATTGGTTACTAAAAGCCAACAACATTTAACTAAAGCCCTGTTCGTTTTTGCACCAAAAATATGAAGTTAATAATAACACGCGCTGCTTCGACGTTGGTTCTGGTTCTGATGACGTAGCTTTTAAAAAAATATATAATTAGGCGTAATAATAACTAATTAAATTTAATTAATTGAAAATAAAAATACTAAACAAATTATCGACAAAATACAGCCAGGTTTATGCTTGAAAGGTTTGGTCTTCGAGAAAAAGTTTTTACGATACTTAATAGCTTTTAAACTTTTGAGGGCCTATTTACATAACTGCTAGTTAGCTGGCCGAGCAATAATATAATTACTTGCGCGCCCCGTTTGTTTCAAAATCTAACACATCGGACATATTCCGCCAAATATTCTATATCCTTCGTGGTCTACCACGTCTCTGATTCGATGCTAGATCAATCCTTGTGACATCGTATTAAAATAGAAATTTGACTTTAACATCAATTTTTGACAATTAACAAGACTACGGTGGACTTCATTGCAGCGATTTAGTTACAAAGACTACATGCTTACAGTTTTATCCTCTTAAGCCAAGTCAACATTCTGTTTTGTAGCGCAATAAACAAATCGTTTATGACCGTCTTTTAAAAACGTGATTTTAAAATAAGTTTTTTTTTTTCCGTTAAGAATAACTGTATCTATCGAAACATTATGCATGAAAGCAACATAATCAAATTCAAATCTGAGTGATTATACCTATGATATTAATATAAAATACCATACAAACTATTTCTGCGGTTGAAAAATATTCCAGCCAAAAAGTTAATATGGAATCAGTAACGCATTTGTTATCCGTCACTTAGCATTTAATTTAACCTATCATAAAGAAACCTCTTAGTTTGAACAGAGTACTATAACGAATTTCAAATCGCAATCCTATACCATACAAATCATAGTTTCTATAAAAAAGCTTTCAGTGCGACAAAACCATAATTTCTTGCTCAAAATTACAAAGACCCATAATTTCGTAAAAATCAAATAACTTAATTATTTCAAATATTTAGATACGTATGCAGGTGTTTTACTCACAGAATGTAATCCTTACATATTTATTTAATTTTATTGTAAAAGCCGATTTAATTCCTGGTAGGTTTCAGCCGCAGCTCGTGTTGCTTCATACGTTTAACCCAGTTTCTCACGCTAGGGGCCCGAGTGTGGCACTCGATTATACACGTTAAAGGATGCTTAAATCATGAACGTGGATGAAACGATACTTTGACAAACAGAGAGCACTTAAACCATTACAAGCTTTGATGAGTTCAACCAGGTTTTGTACTAGCTCAGCAGCTAAAAGCGGCGTTTGATCGACACTTTTCTAGTCTCTACTTATAAGCTGAGATCTTGCCTGCTAAACCTGTGGGATATCTAGCAAGATGAATATGTAAAATTAAATTTTTATAACTTCTAACAATTGCTAGAATTACGTATTTGTTTAAAAAATCACTAACTAGTCCGTTTGATATATTTCCAAAAACCATTGAGCTCGTATTTTATCTTTTATCGAATCAATAATAAGAAAAAGGTATAATGCATCAAAAAGGTGAATCGTATGGAAGTAGAGGGCTAGTAACGCCACCTGTCAGTGGAAAGGTACTGAGACGTCTTAATTTTTATTTACGTGAATAAAGAAAATACAGTCCAATATTTTTTTTATCTATTTGACTAACTAATTAGTTTTTTTTAAAGTCAAATACTCAATTGTTTTCTGGCATCATACTTTCTATCTAGTCTAAAGGAAAGCCAAGACAAATCATGCGATTTTATAGTTTTGTAAGAACTAACAATTTTGAATCGCGCTGCTGGTGTAACAGTGGGGTTTGCTACGCCTTAAATCATTTTATGCCAAAGAGTTTGCAAACATTAAAATGAAATATACACGAAAGTGAAGAAGAAATGGCTACGGGCATTGTATATTTTATTGAATATCTTAAGTATTTGTAGAGATTTTCCTGGAAGTTTATTTCAAGGTTTTTAACAAAAGTAAAAGATTTTTAAGAAAGTTAATAGTTTATAGAAAGAAAGGAAATTTTTTGACAAACGAATTCATATCTAGATTGGAAGTATAACAATCGAAAACAAAAGAAAGTCACGAAATATTTTTGTTTATTGGGGCTCCGCACTTGAAAAGGAAAACACCTTATAAGATTCACGATTTTCGTCCCTCTAACTGATTGTCTGATTATTGACACATTTTTTTTAGAAATACGTAAAGGAATTAAGCTTGTATTTCTATTAAATACTCTGGCCGACTGTCCCTTGTAGTGGTGAAAGAAATCAAAGTTTTAAGCTAACGCAGTCAGAAGATCGAGCGTGATACAGCTTTTTATGCCGAAAGTTTTCGCTAGGGTATCAAAACCTATCTTCTGGTAAACAAGTGCGCGTGCGACTCGCACGGTAGTAGTTTGACAGCTGCCGTAGCGAACGGACGTGCGAAATTATTACTGAGTGTTTCATTAATACCTAGAACTACATTACTTCCAGCGAACTCAAAATTTTGAACTTGGGGCGAAATTACATCTAAAAGCACATATAAGCAGAACCGTAAATTTTTTAATTGTTCACAAGTAAAAAATATTTGCAATTTTCGTTTTCTTTAGCTTATTTGAAAAAAAAAACCGCCAGTGTCGCGAGACTGATTCGTACTTGCAACGGTTTTTACAAAAAACCTTAAAACAACCTCGCAATCTTATACTAAACACTACTTATACTACCAGAATATTCGATTTTTTAGATATTCGATAAAATATAATCCTGGACTTGACATTCCAATGCCTTGGGCATGAATACATTAAAATCAATAATACCGACCTATAATATGCCCCATAGCTGGGTACGGGCCTTTTCTGATATAGGGATTTCGTGCGGATCACCACGTTTGCTTTTTTCTACCGGTTGATGATTTCAGATTTCAGTATTTTGAATCCAGGTATCGTCACAATGTTGTCGTTCATTTTTCGTTAACCTTTTTTGAAATAGTGAGGAAAGTGTATATAACTTTGAAAAAGTTATATTGCTGCCTGCCTGCGTTCGGATCGAACCTGCACCTCGTGCATGCTAAGTTATAACCACAAGGCCACTACGACATTATTGTCATTTACACACGGACATATATATAACATTGTCTGGTTACGTGATTTATTTTCTATGACGTTTTCACGTCACTGCCTGACGCGGAGTTACGCTAAACCAAAGCTAAATCAACTTTTTCAACCGTGGTAATTATTTTGGATACAAATCGTTAGTAACTATGAATTAAAAATTTAAAAGACCTTTGACTCGACGAACGAAAAAAGCGACCATTCTTTGGCCCCGGAATGTAGAATCTTTTACATACTCAGGCATTACTGATTTGATTTTGAATCTTGTTCTGGAAGATTTTTCAGTTGATTTATTGCATTAAAATGATTTTAGTCATAATAAATTATTGGTTGATTTTGTTATTATGAACCAAACTGTTAGTCGTGGTGGCGCGTGCCGACATTTTACGGTCACTGCTACAATTTTTTCGCGATGTTATCCTTGTTATTTTTATACCAATTAGTTATTTGCAAATAATTACATTCACAATCTTTATCGAAAGCCCCTTAACTGATGTCATACAAGTCATGACGATTTTGTAAAAGCTTTCGACTGTCTCAACAAGCATTCAACTCTGATACGCTTCTAGTTTTGCTGAAACATGTTTAAATTGATTTGACATCGATTTTTTTTATAAAATATTGCTTGTTTGGTTATTATAAACCCCGCGCTCTCATTAAGGCTTGAGGGTGCGTGCAGACATTTTTATGACACTGATTCACTTATCTTCCGACTTATCTCTTAGTTTTTCGTTTACCCATTATTCTTTAATATCTATAAATTTCATTTTAACGTAAATTTCAAGAATTTAATTTGGTTACTCGTAAATAAAATTGAATCATAAGGGTTTTTATTGATGTCATACGATACAAAACGATTTTGTAAAATCATTAGACTACATTATTGGCCACCAGTGAAACACAGCTGGGATTATAATTTGAACTTTTGAATATTGTAATGTGACGTAGATAATATTGTAATTATAAAATATATTAAAGTATTGTACAATACTAGATTAAGATAGTCAAAATTAAACTAGAATAAATTTATTCGATCATAGATAAATAAAAGAAATAACCGTAATCGTAACTTTCATATTTGTCACCTTCTAAGAGAACTGTCGAAAGGTTTGTAGTTTATTAGAAGAACTATAATACTTTGAACATAAAGTATAATAATAGTCAATAAATTGGTTTTAGACACGCATTAATTTAGTTTTGAACTGTAACTGTAATTTTCGTTACCTTTTATGATAATTATCGAGATATTTAACTTAAGAGTGTACAGAGAACAGATCTATGCCTTTAATAATTTCGATAACATATTGCAAGTCGTTAAATATTCACATTCATATACAACGATAATGCTGAATTAAAAACAGACTAATCCCCAAGGGGTTGAATGGTAAATGGAATAATTAATAATTAAAAAAAAAAAACAAAAATTGACAAATATGAATTGAAGACCAACCATATTTAATTTTTTATGTTAATTGTTAGAAAAATACTAAATAACTCGCACTGTTAACAAAGTTATATGTCATAAAGAGCCAAGGTTCTAACTCTCTATGCTTTAACTACCGAGTAAAACGGGTGACTAGAGATTCCAGAGATAATTAGAAATAAGTGTCGCATGCTTAGTTTACAGGAACACTACTTCCGATGCCTTAGTAAAAAAAATAAGAATCAGGAATAAAATATTTTGGAAAACGTAAAAAGAAACGTGTTTACATCCATCCTTAAAATGACATTCAATTTTATTAACCTCGTTTTACCTTGCATTATAGGTACTATATTTAAATTGTCTTTTTCCTTTCTTTACCACGACGACGATAATAAAAAAGTGAAGAATAGAAAGATTCTTCTTACGCCCATTTGACAGTATCTCAAAAGCTAAGCGTCGAACAGCGAGAGGCGTATAGTTTGTAAAATTAGGACTAGAAGAGTTAGAGAGTTTTTACTAATAATATTATGTACGCATAAATTGTGATAGCCGAGTGGTAAGACCGCAGAACTGCTAAGTCAATGGTCTCGAGTTTGCACCCCACGGCGTTCACCTTTTCATATGTTGTGTGCGTTTTAGAAATAGACTTAACTTCGCTATTTTATACTAGCTGAAAACTTCTCTGTTTATGTCTCCGATACAGCTTAGTAACGATCCGCGAATATTGTTTCGGTTTTGGTGGCAGTGGTGGCGAAATAACAGATACTAACGGTGCATACAATAGTACCTTAAATTTGTAATAGTCAGAAAGTCTTTTTTATATTAACTTTACAAATCGCGTTTTCCTATACCGTTGAGGGTTACTACCTCCTGCCGAACGCCCCTAGACTGTGATAAATTATAGTTATATTTTCGTTATAGTACACATGATGAATTCTATATATGTTACTGCCGTTACTGAGGGACCTATAAAAACAGTTCTCTCAACGACCGCACAAGTTTAATGGTTTTTACATATCACCGGACTTACCTAAAGTCTACTGTAGGGTGCGCGCGAGAGGTAGCAACTGTTGTCGTTTCTAGGGATTGTTTATTATGTATTGAACAATTATGGTACAACCAACATCTAATAATAATAATCCCATTTTTTTATATTTATCATACATTTTAAATGTTATTAATAGTTTGTTAGTGAGTTTGGCTTAGATTAAGTTTGTATCTGAATCGTGACTGAAATATAGACCCCCTGTCTCCCGCGACTTCTTACGCGTTATCCCGCATAAAAAATGGGGATAATAAGATATTCGGGCCGATTCTCACACTTAATAAATATGCACACAAAATTTCATAAAAATTGGTTAAGCCATTTCTGAGCTCTGCTTAATTAAACATCACTGTAACTGTATGGATCAAAAAACGGAGTACATAATAAGAAAAGAATATTCTAAAGTTTTTGTACGTGAATTTTTTTACTAATTATTCAGTTTCTAATTGCTTAAATTGAGTTTTAACTCTGTTGCCATTGAGATAGCCCTGGGAAATTAATATGTAGACAACTAAATAGGCAAGTTCTTAAAGCAATACTAAGATGACATACATAGGGGCTACAAATATGTAAACAAACCCTCAAAAGTTAAGAAGCTTTAGAAAAATAATCATAAGTTTCAGTTTAATCAAGCATTACATTATTTTTACTACAGAAATGTTACGTAATTAGGAGTTAAGGCAATCACAAAAACAATTCATAATTTGGAAACCACAAAATAAAACAACTATTCTTAAAAATTTTAGTAGGTATACAGTTATAAGCTATTGACAATACACATCCTGCTAGTCAGTAAATAAAATGTCTGTACCTACTCTGGGATTTCTAATACATACAGCAAACGATTTATTAGAGCTTTTTTATAACATTGTGCGATACTGGAGGCCTTTTTTTTTGTCTTATAGATTTTCTTTATTATTTTAATGATATCACAATTTTGATACAGTGTTAACCCTTGAACCTTAATTTCTACCAATACGAAATACGAGCAAATTATATACAAGAATGGATAGACTTTATTTGCCTCGTTATTATGGCATCGCTCTGTAATCTGCCCGTTTAGCTAAGAAATCCCTAAGGTATCCGGATACATCTCACAAACAGCTTGCTTCGCGCTTATAAGCTGTCTTACGAATTTCTTACATACTAACTCTAGGTAACTAGTCTATCCTCAGTTTTCGGCTTACCGTTGATTTCTGGGTAACCCTGTGTATATTAATTCTAAATATTATTTTAATTTATGCCCCAGCTATAGCGTTATTCTTATGGTGAGATAACAAATCTCCCCGAAGAGTTCATTATTATTGATAACTCTTAAAGTGCGTCCTCTCTTTCAACATTATCCCTTTACTGTGCGAGAACTCGTCTCAGTACCGTTTACGTGGACATTTTTTGATATGCGAACATTTGTTACAAGCTGCAGTTACACTTTACTCCATTCGGAACACTGGAAGAGACTGACTAAGGCAGGACAGTGTTATGGAGTCTCGATCTACCAGCTGGGTCTAATGTTATCGATGGTCTGTGTAAATTTGTGTGTTACTATTTGCGTGTTGATTTTTTTTCAAAGGATTTTAAAATTACCGCTTTTCTAGTAGACGACCACACGTATATTTTTGATGCGTTTTAAAATTCGCCTGATCAAATGACACAGGATACAGATACGGGTCACGTCGTGAACTCGTAACATGAATTAGCACTCCCCCCACCCGCACTTCACCATTTCGCAGCTTCTTCAAGCAACGTACGCGTAGACGAAAACATTGTTTTAATCTCCTCTTTGTTTTCATATATGTTGTAAAGGCATAGAATGAAGAAAATTACAGAAAGGCCACTCACGTCGTTTTTGAAAATAGATACCTATTCTTGACGGACTCAGTAGGGTAGGTTGCTTTTGTATTGATTCCGAAATGAAAAAAAAAAGAGTAGGTAGATAGAGTAAGTTGACAGACACACATATTATTACATCGATTCAACCATAAAAAAACTGTGCCCGGTTGTCAAACAGGCACAGTATTTTTGTGGTTTTAAACAACCAAATATACTGCAACTGAAGTTATATCGTCAATTAATTTGATTGAAAATACTGAAAATAAGATCTGTATTTAGACAGATTAAAATAGTTGGCTGAGTAAAACATATTAAAAGAAATAAAAGTATACTTAATGTGAGAAGCGCTTGGCTCTCCGTGAGCCGCCCCTCAGCGCGTCAACAAATGCCTTAATTTTCTAAATTGTTGTGTGACAATCAATGTGTGTCGTTGATACCGAATGTTTTCATATTAAAAGGTGCAAGCACACAAAATTAGAACAGTAATTACAACATTTCTTATATGCATGCCTATTATAGGTACACAGAGCATTCACAACACAAGTGTACTAAAGATCGTGTGTACTTGCTTACTTAAAATATTTAGAAACGATATTGACAATTTTGAAATTCTATCCAAATTTTGTTTTAATCAGGACAAACCCGGCAAGATCAAAACGTTCAAATTCACCACTGTCCATACCATTTACTGCCACTAACTACAGGCAAAACTGATTCTTTGTGCGAGCGAGTAGAAATTTTAATAAGCTGTGTTCAGATAAGCTTTACTACTTTGATCCTTTCACAACAAGTGTGTCATCGGCGAGAAGATGTTTGAGCCTTTTTTCTTTATGTCTGAATGATGTCAGGTTCTATCTATTATTTCACTGAGCTGTATCTATCGGGTAACGGAGTATAATGTTCACAGTGTTTTTTTAACTAGTCTGTTCTCTATATGTAAGGACTTGTAATTGGCTGTCAGTTTACCATACAATTTCTAAATTTGTTCTCTTAGCTGTAAGTCTTCCAGAGTTAATAAATAAATTAATAAAATATTTACAAAGTATCTAAAAATATCGGAAACAATCTAAGGTGTCACTAGAAGAGTTATTATTAAAATAAAAATAATATTTTAACTCGATTTTAATAAACAGGTAGTAATAAACCTTTTTAAAACGATTGATTTTATATCGGATTTAAATCTATTACCAGGTAGAACAGGTATGGATTTTATTTTTATTTTATTGGTTTGTCTACAATTGTTACACATACATTTACATATTGGGTTTACAAGCATAGATTGTAATAAATAGCCTTTGTGTACAATATTAATTGACAAACGCAGCATTCACAAAATACATGGATGACAAGTTACTCTTAATCCTAATTATTATTAATCATTATTTCCTAACAATGAGTTTTTCCTGTTTAACTTTTACTATTCTGTACTGATCCTACGGACTTGGCTGTATTTATTTATTCCTGCATTTATTTAGGGAAACATCAAATATATCCAATTTATGATCAAATTTATTATAGAGCCCACACAATCTAGGAACTGGGGAGTTATTGCCTAAAACTGTTTTTCGACGGGGTGGATAAAATAACTTAAAAGGTTTCCGCGGGTATTTGTGGGGTATATTAAAATTAAATTGTGAAACAAGTTGTGTACAGTCGATTAGATTATTTAAAATCTTGTTCAAGAAAAGGAGATCGAGAGATTCCCTACGCGATTCTAGGGGTCGGACACCAAAGAACTCCAATCGATTAGAGTAACCACGTACATTTTTGGCTACACCTTCAGAGTAAGCAGGATTCCGGCAGTTCATTATAAAAACCAGATAAAGCACTTACGGATCAAATAATCTAGGCATCTACGTTAATGTATCACTTGTACGAAGCACTTGCTTAGCTTAAATAGACTGAAGAAACCATGTATTATATTAGAAATTTAAGGTCCAAATGGATGGTAGACTAATTTTCAACCTATTTGATGAAACTTTGCAGTTGTGAGAAGTAGTTAACCCTCTAGTACTTAAAACTAGGTTTTTGGTTTAACCATCTTAAAACATAAATTATAATTATTTATTTTAAATGTTATGCCGATTATAGAACACAGTAAAAGCGTTAATGAATTTAACTTTCTTTTTCAAATGTTAATGTAACATTGCAATTGGATAACGGGCTACATATTTTATTCTTACTACGTTACAGCTCTCTCATCCGTTGTAATTCTTAGTATCCTGTGTTAGTAGTTATGTTAGTTGTTATTTCAGCTCTGGAAACGTCTACAATATGACGCCCAGCGAAGATGAACCGTTGTCTGGTTTAAATGGAAGACTCAGACCACGCCGAAGCACCAATAGTCCTCTTGCTAAACCTGCTAACAGAATAGACGTTAAGACCGCTCAGGACAAACCTAAAAGAAGTACTAGCACCCAGCCCAAAGTCTGCTTTAACAAACACGATGATCTCAATAAGTCTGATACTAACCCAACTCCACAGTTTCTGTGTCCCTATTGCGATAGAAGATTTGCTTCGAAACAAACGGTAGCAAAACATGCACGGCGCATACACTTGTCGACGTCCAGACAAGACTTTTTCATTGCTTGTCTGTTCTGTAATCATACAGAGGCCGAAGGAAATGATATTATTCGCCACATGGTGGATTGTCATCCTAATCAATACTTTGCCTGTCTTGACTGTCACGCCCGGTTTCTTTCGACTACAGATTTAGCTGAACATAAATTGACTGTTTGTGAAAAACAAAAGCCCTACCGTAGTAAACTGCGCCCGAAAACCGGATCGCAAAAGGATGATAATATTGTAAAAGATGATTTTCAGAGTGACAAGCATTACCCTGATGGATTTAATGGAGTTGTAATATCTTGTGAACTAAAACCATCTCATGTACACGATGAAGCAGATATTGAAGATAAAATAACAACAAATTTAATTTTACCACCCAGCAAGAATTTAGGTAATAGCGCAGTTATTGAGAAGAATGCTGTAATCGTTTTAGATGATATACAATGGAACAAAAGAATTCCCGCTAATTTTTCTTTTCACAACACTGACGCTGATCAAATACTTTCAAGATTAGGCGTAGTTCACCGTTCTCCAAGGACTGGTGAATCGACCAAAAAAGATTGGATCAAGAATAGTGACGACACAACGCAAAAATTCGAAAAATGCTTTGACACAAGTTTTTACTCAAAAGTAGCAAGCAATGTTCAAGAAAATTTAACCAAATGCCTAGACGGCTCATTTAACTTCAATCCTGAATTGGAACATACTATAAAGACCCGAAAATCAAAAAACAGCGTTGTTATTAATACAGCAGAAGGGTTTCCGATACTCTTGGCATTTGAACAATATTCTCGCAATATTTTTGATAGCTACATGCCGCGGAGCATTGCGCCCAAACACAAATGGAAATGGGACAGTTTAGAAAATGATAGAAGCCTCATAAATCCTGATCAACTTAAGCGTGATTCGCATACGAACAGCTGCATTATCACGCTAATATCAAGCCTGGACATATGGACTCAGTTGTGTATGCGTAAGAAATACGAAGACCGGTTTAATATTTCTCACCTAGAAAAAAAGACTGAAAAACAACATTCTATCGATAAAGAACTAAAAGAGATACTCGAAAGTAGAGAGTTACCGACAACGTCATCGCAGTTAGTAAAATACACGCATAACTCTCCTGTAAATAGAGAGGGTTTAGATTTACCAACTTATTTGGGATTAGCTCCTTCAGGACCAACATACGACTTACAACCTGCTGTGCTAAGTGGGGAGTGGGTAAGACCCAGGTGCTACGTATGTTGTGCATGCGGTGCTCAAACACGAGATTCAAGAGCATTGTCTACACATATTTCTGTTCAACATCCTAATGCTCAAGTGCAACATTACGAAATTGTTGGTGAGCCTCTTCTAAATGCTGATATATTACACCATTTGTACGTACCACCGAGTCAAATGAGTAACAGAACGAGACCACTCCGAGGAATTCGAGACTGCACAAAATGTAAAAAATCCGTAACTCTTGAAGAGTTACATCAACATATGCTGGACTGTGCGGGCGATACACCAGCAGTACGCAGAAAGTGTCGATACCGACCATTTGGTGTTCGAAGGCGTCGTCCAAGACTTCCAGATAACCTTATACGTCGAAAGATAAGGAAAGATATGCGAAACAGACACAAACAAAAGAACCTCATGCACCCCCGACAGAAGATACGCAGCGAAGTTGGTGATGGTAAGTAAAATAGTTATATTTTAAATGACCTTTATTTACCTACATAATTTTAATGATTTTTTTATGTACTTTTTAGCTGAAACAATTAGGAAAATGATCGCAGATTTACCGGCCAAACGTCACCGAGTCATGCTTAACCCTATGAATCCTACTTTACGACCTCGTCGAAAACTCGACAAACAAAGAAGCAAAATGATTCTAAAGCATCGTGCTGCTACTGATGAAACAAAAAGCCGAAAACTTCGTCCAGTAAAAGAAACGAATATTTCTTCTAACTCTGGAGATACTGAACCATCAAATAAAGAGGAGAAAACCCCGAATGATCCGGGTAACGATGACGATGATAATAAGCCTCTGAAGCCTAGAAAACGAGTTACCGAGAAAAATACTCGTCATAATGACAGTCGCAAAGCCGCGATAAACAGGGCTAGGAGAAAACTAAGAAACACGAACGATAATAATATTGATCTACCGGAGCGTAATAACGCTGGAGCAAACAATAATTCACCAACAGACCAGCTTCCTAGGAATACTGAACCTCCGGATCGAATTGACTTAAACAGTAATCAGTCCGGTGGTAGGCAACACGCCGGACGAGGTGGTAATTTTAATGGCAGAAATGATGAACCTCCACCTGGCAGAGCAGGTAGAGGAGCAAACAATCGGCGGAACGATGACATAAGAAACAATGGTCCGCCAGCGCAAAACACGCCATTAAAGCATTCTATTGCACGTCTGACGGGAGATTGTGTAACGTACGACAAAGCAGCTCAATACAACCAGCTGTATTTAGTTCAACAAGAGTGTAATAATACGAGGCGACATCTTCCGACCCGACAACAAGAATTATTTGAAAATGAAGCATCTGATTCTAGATTAGATAAACCACCTTTACCCTATTATAAAAAAGTTCCTATAGACCCTTACGCAAATCAAAAGAATAAGTCTAATAAACCGCGTAAAGGTTTGAACGATTGCATCGCAATGCTAAAAAATAAACTTGTAGAACCTAATTCAATAGATAATACATCAGATACTTGTGAAGAAACAATATCGTCTGATCCAGTTGTTAGCCCAGGTGCTGATATAACTACAAGCTCAGCTATTGTGCAGCCTGATAATGCAAGTTTAAATACGAATGCTAGCAGTTTAGTTGAAAACCCTGTTGTTAATCTGTTAGTCAGTCCAAGTGATCATCTTTCTGGACAATTGTCTGTCACTTGTGGGAATGATCTGCTCATAAATCCAGGCCCTCGGTATTACCTTCAGGGGCCACCTATTGATCATAAAATAGACCCAAAACCAGCAGAAGTATTCTCCCGATCAGTAATACCGCATGACAGAGAAATTGATATTCAGTATCAACAATTAGCTCTTGAACAGCTTACACATAGTCTCGGTTTAAGAAAAGAAAAGCGTGGCTCGAAGGATAGAGACACCGTAAGACAAAAAAAAAATACTAACAAAGGCCAAACAAGTAATAAACACAAAGATATTACCATTAAGCGCAAGTCGTCACGTTTGAGATCAAATGCTCGTCGGGATTCTCAGCCAAAACTATTTGGCCTACCTTCTCAAATCGAGATTATTCCACAGAAGACAAATACAATGCCCATTAATTCACTACATTCAATGCGTTCTAGTCATGACCAATTTTCAAAAGTTATGATTAGCCCCGGAAGTGACGGTCATAATAAAAATAAAAAAGCAATTAATTTACAAAGTGAAGTACTGCAAATTTCACCAGAAACGCGTCATGAATCTAGGTCCCCTCGTAAATCCGAATACCACCACAAGTATGAAATGTCTGGTGGTCGTCTAATTGAAAATAAATCTTATCAACAAGATGTGGGCATCGAACATAGACCTTTAATTGAACCAAGACAAATCTCTTTAGCTGACCACCGATCAGTAGCAGAACAACGAATGTTTGCTGAAAGGACTTTAACTGAGCATATGATTCGTTCTGAACAAGATTTATTAACTGAGATCAGAACACATCCTGAACAAAGATCTGATCAGCGACTGTACCCGGACCCAAGGTCATTATCAGATTATAGGACACTCGCAGATCCTAGACCGTGCGGACCAGAACCTCTTTCGCTAGCGGAACAGATCATTCTTGAACAGAGAAGTTTTGCTGAACAAAGGCCATTCCCAGATCAAAGAATTTATCCGGAGCAGAGATATCCCGAACCAAGGGCATATCAAGATCAGAGATTTTCTGATTTGCGAGCTTCCTATGAGCAGAGACCATATTCGGAGTTAAGATCTCACGCAGAACACAATGCATATGCCGACCAGAGATCACGTCCTGAACAAAGAACCTACACAGACCAAATTCCTTATCAAGAACAGATGCCATACCCTGATTTAAGATCATTACCGGATCAGAGGCAAGTTTTTGAACAGAGAGCTCTTTCAGAGCAGATGTCTTATGCTGAACAGTCGACATATGCAGATCATAGAACATACCCTGAATCACGGGCATACCCTAAACAAAGAATTTATACCGATCAGCGTTCTTATCCTGAACATAGGACGTACCAAGAGGAAAGGACATATCCAGAACAAATGACTTGTCCAGAACCCGGTGTATACTCGGAGCAGCGGCAATTCTCTGAGCAACGAATATACGCCGAACAAAGATCGCTTTCAGAACAAATTGCATACTCTGAGCAGCGTTTATTAGCCGAAAAAATATCAGACCAGCATATTATACACGAACAGATGTTGCCTCCTGAGCAGAGACCTATAACTGCTCGGAGGTCTTCTAAGGAAAAGAGATCGGTTTCAGAACGTAGAGCGTCCAATGAAGTTTGGCCTTCATACGACCAGAGACTACACAGCGAAAAATCTGTGGTTTCAGAACAAGCATCCTATCAAGAAAACAGATCTGGTGATCTAAGGTCAATAGCAGATCAAACAGAGGCCTTGGAACAAAGAAAGGCAAATGAACATAGAGTTTTAAATGAGCAGAGGTCCTCGGTTGACTGCTGCATCCCTGATGAACGGAGGTCATCTATAGAACGAAGACACTCCAATGAACTGACACTTTCAAGCGAACGTCGGCTTTCGAGCGATAGAAGAATATCTGGCGAACGTAGGCTTTCTAACGAACAGAGGCATCCTAGCGAAAGAAGAATGTCACGCGAGCTAAGTCTTTTAAACGAAAGAAGAATGTCAAGTGAATTGAGGCATTCTTGCGAACGGAGACTATCAAGTGAACTAATACAATCTAGTGAACGCAGGATGTCGAGTGAACTGAGGCACTCTATTGAACGCAGGTATTCTAATGAGCTAGCTACCACAAATGAAGAAGATTCTTGTAGCGTTCAAATTGAGACCGATAATCAAATGCCTTTTGTTGATCAAAGATCCTTAATGGAACAACGATCTTACAGAGAGCAGTTGCTATCAAATGAACAAAGCCTGCATCATCAACAGTGGCAGTCAATCGAAGTCAGTCAGCCTATGCCAGAAGATCAAAAATCAGGAAATGAGCATTCCGACACAGATTTTTGTCGACAATTACTTCAGAAAAATCTTAGTAACGGGAAAACATTAGACGATCAGTTATTACTCGGAGAACGAAGATTATCCGAACATAGGTCATCTACTGAACAGAATTGTCAGGTAATTGAAAAGGATTTACATCAAAATAAAGTATTGCGTGACGAAATAATGATTGATCAACAAACTTTTAATGACCAACAGCCGTCGGAAATGTATATGGATTCTAACGTCGATGAACATGTTCAAAATGACGTGTACCATGAGAGTTCTTCCACTTCAACCTTAATTAAAGTCCATTCTAACCACAATCTTGCCCACAAAATAACAAAAGATAATTACGTAGAAAATGAGTACAATAAAATACCTCCTGCCCATGCCAGTACAACAGTTGAATCCATGTTACCGGCTCCTTTGGATCTTTCTGGGAAATCAATGACATGTTCAGAAGATTTGTCGAAACACGATAGCTCTATAATAATAAACAGCTATGATATGTATGAAACTTTAGACTTATCAAATAAAACCACAGACAAACGAAGATTTGATAATAACATCGATTCGGACAATCTAGTTGTAGATTTGCGTATAAAAACCTCTGATTCGTCAACTTTTCACTCAAACACTATAGATCTAAGTGCAAGGCAAGCAACTACGGTTGAGTACGACAGCGTAACAGATTTGTCAATGAAAACTTGTGAGAGAGAAATTGTTCCTACGGACCTGTCAGTAAGGGGCATATTAAGAGAGGAACCAATTAGATTGGCAGATCTTGCTGAGGGCTTTTCCGTTCAGGATTTATCAAAACGCTCTGGCATAGAAGAAGAGCCAGAAGATCCTACGATTGCAATCGAAACGATTTCAGATTTGCCAACTGACTTATCTGGAAAACCATCAACAAATTTAGTTGATTTTGATGATCCTGAAGTTAAAAACATTGACATTAGCATGTCTATCGATCTAACAATGGATGACGATAAGCCTTCTGACGCTAATTTAGAAGCAAAATCAATTCTCCTCGATCGAGCACGAGACGTTAAAACTAATTTTATAAGTCAGAGTTTGCGACAGGACTCGAGTGTAAATATAGTAAAAAGAGACACCGAACCAAGACAGGTTTATGAAGTACCACATTTAAATACTTCACTTGAGGAAATGCCAGTAGATACTGCTAGCCATTCATCAAACATTGTTAATACATCAAATTCTTACCAATTGGACGCATTGAAACCTAACACTCTAAATTTAATATCCAGCACGTCATTTGTGGACCCATCTATTGATTCTCGTACCAACCAAGAAAGAAGCCTTCATGCATCGACTTCGTCCTTAAATGGCGGCTCTGTCGTTCGGTCTTTACCTGTTTATACATTACCAAATCCTGTTATTTCTACAAGTTTAAACAAACACGAGAGCACTGTACCTGTTTATACATTAGCAAATGCCTGCATTTCAGTCACTAAAATTGAAACGTCCAATACTCCAACACTAACGAATACTTTTCTTAGTATTGCGAGTACAACTATCGCGAATACAACATCGGTTTATACTTTAGCTGGTACTACTGTGGGCGCTCCGTTTAATTATGGAGGTATATCCAATAATGGATTACCTTCTCAAGTTGCACAATTTGTTGCGACTAATGATGTGGCTGTACAAATTGAAAGAAACCAAAACAAATCTTCTGAAATAGCAGTACCAGAAGAACAAGATCCTGAAACTGCAAAAAAGATCGCGATGTTGCCAAAAGAACTGGTGGAAATTTTAGGCACAATGCCTGCTGATCATAGGAACCAACTATTAAACGTATTACCTCAATACGTCTCTAACTCAACTGCCAGAACCAAAAGTAAGAATGAAGATAAATTTTCAAGTGATACACGGACATCGTCAAATTCCAACGAACCTCAAGCTTCAACTTCAAAACACATAATGGCATCTGTTTCAAATGAAAATATTAACGTTCAAAATGGGACCCTGAATTCGCATTTTTTATGCGATAACCGCTCGAGCGCGTCACAGTTTCTAAGATCGTTTAACGTGAACGTAAGCAATCCTAGTATGTCATCTTATATTTTACAACCACCGCCACCTCCACCGCCGCTGCCTCAGACGGCATATGTTTTGCGGCCTCCACCACCTCCGCCACCACCAGCTTACGAAGCTCCGCCGCCTCCGCCGCATTCACAGGAACATAATGCTCAACGGCATCTGTTAATAACACAAAAACCAGAACCATTAGAATCTCCGCCTCCACCTCCTCAACCTCCGCTACCACCCAATTCACCACCACCGCTATTCCAGCACTTACCTCCTGTTACAAAAGAAGACGTTCCCACAGAAGATGTAAAACCTCCTATTTTGGTATTTACTAAAAAAGAGGAGCAAGATTTAGACGATAATAATAGAGCAGAAGAATGTATGTCTGACTCACTAGATGACATCCAGACAAATAATAACAGAGGTAACAAAACTGAAAGTGAAGGTATGGTCATAGATTTAACTGAAGATGACACCCCGACTATAAACAATGAGTTATTGAAAATAGCAGAAGACCTTACGAAATCTATGGTAGTGCCACCAAACGTTTTAACCAGTTATTCAACTTTAGTTAAAACTAATCTTAAGGCTGTTAACGATAAAACAGCAAGTTTGAGAGCAGTTCGCATTAAAACTCCGTCAGAAAGAAATAAATCGTCAGTAGAAAATAAACCTCACGCGAATACTTCTAATGAACTAGAAGAATCTATTCCTTCAAAAACTGTCAATGAAACAGAAGCACAATTATGTTCGAAAACAAGTGCAGAAATGCAAAATTCAACCCTTTCAAAATATGTAGAAGCAGCTTTAGCCCGAACTAATCTAAATGCGAATGCTCTGCTCATCATAAAAAAAATACAATCAAGTGAAAATGATGATATTAAATCCTTGGCCTTGAAAATCTCTTTTGCTATTCAACAAGCCGAAACAAACAGTGCTCGACACAAAAGAGCCAAGGCAAGTGCATCTTCAACGGCAGACGCTTCAGTTGTACCGACGTGCTCTAAAAATGTTGCGAACCAACAATTACAAAATAAATCAATGCCGTCTGAATTGACTCTTAAAAGCAACCAGGATCATGTTCTACTAGTCAATCCGATTAGTAATATAGAAAAAGTGGAGAGTATTACTGAAACACCATCATTATCTGGACTTGATAATCAAAAGCTGCAAAATTCTACAAATGTAAGTGCCGAAGATACTCAGAATATTCCAGAATGTTCTAAAATTACTAAATCACCAAAACTCTCATCGCAATTAGCTATCATAGACCTTGCCAACACCCCTTCGTTTAATGAACCGATTGAAACTTTAAACGAACCTTTTGACGATGACTCTGATGATGATGTTTCATTAGCAATTATAGTTAAAAACCGGGAACAACAGAAAAATAATATACAAACGAGTATCCTATCAGAAATGACAACCCCTAATCAAGAGTTACTTCGAAATGAAAACCAACAAGGGTCATCGGTAAAAAGTATAGTTAAAGATCCGAATTCAGAAAATTCTAATAAATTAATGTCGTCAAGTTACGATCATATTCAAACAAAGGAAGATATAAAACAATACGTAGACCGAAATCAAGGTAAAAGTCGTCATGAAGAATCAGAAAATCTAAAAAAAGAATCATATAGACCATCTAGAAAAAGGAAAAATGGACAACATGTTTATGAAAATGAAGATATAGAGGCCAATTTAACACATGAAAAAATTAAGCGGACAAACGATATTTCTGAAAAAGAAACCTTTAAAAATAACAATGTTGTTATGAAATTAACGTCTGAAGAATTAACGGAACAAAATAATGAACCCGTTTTAGATCAAGTTTCAAAAATGAAATCGGATGTGATTATCAATCAAGATCAAATTGATACATCTCATAAGTCTTCAACGTCATATCAATCAGTTGATTCTGAAATTAAGGACGTTGCCCACGTTCATAAACATAGGCACAGAAAGAAGAAACGGCATACAAAGACTAGTAAAATTACAAAAATACAAGATCAAGTCGACATTGCAGAATATTCTCTACCTGAGGAGAGTAATTTTCCAAAAAGATCGTTGGACGAAGACGAATTCTCAGAAATTAACGATTACCAAAGCGTGATAGATACACATAGCAATAGGTACGAAAATAGCAGTTTAGAGGACTTATCAGAACATTCTAAATCTAATAAAAGGACTAAAAGATTAGATAACAATAAACCCTTGGCATTGGAATCGACTGATAGTGATTTATGTTTGGATGGAGATGAAAATCAAGACAACTTGTTACGCCGTAGTAGACGGGGTAAGTTAGTTAATGTTGACAATACATCAAATGAACAAGAAAATAACTTACCTGAGGTTTCTGAACAAATAACCCCAATAACAAAGAAGCAACTAATATTTTCGAAGATGATGCTTGATGAAGAAAATCATATTGAACCGCAAGCGCATTCAACACCTGATAAAGAATTGAACCAAGCTGACGAAATTAGCATAGCTTCTAATCAGGATAGCTCGATTACTCCTATTAGTTCAAAGAGTCCAGATCTGCATGTAAATCAGAAATATTCGTATGTGCGAGATAGTAGCTGGGAAAAGAAGTACAAGAGAACTTTGCCAACTAGACGCAATTATGGTAAAAAGCGATATTTCGACTTAGATGATGATGAAACAGAAACAGACAACACTCAAAGTATAAACAATGATCGGAGGTCAAGACTATATTCTGAGTGTTCGGTTGCTTCTGAATCTACAAATAATACATCGGAACTTATACCTGAGGGCAAAAATATGGATATTGAAAATTTTAAAGAAAATCAACATATGCACGAACATGAAAATCAGTTGGTGCAGAAACGTTTGGATCCTACATTAAGTGATTTCGGATCAGAAGAAACGAATAATGAAAGTTTATTGGACCCACTAAACATAAAGTTAACTACGTCTGCAGAAAAAAGAAAACTAAATGTTTTAGAAAACGAAGAAAGTGATCATTTTTCGAAAAGGAAGAAAATAAAATCACATTACAAAAAAGAACTAAATGTAAGGCGAAAAAATAATTTCAGAGGAAAATTATACAGACGAGGTAAAGATAAAGGCGCTCTAACCTCAGAAACGAGAACCGCTTGTTATATGCCTCCTGCAGCACGGCGCACTCGATCGAAATCAGAGTTCGTAAAATCGTCGTCTGTTTATTTTGACCCGTATGATATTGATTTAGAGAATATGACAGAAAAGGAATCCAGCAGGCGTAAAATCAAACAAAAACCAAAATTGGAATCTTCTAACAAATCTAGTTACAATAGCCACAAGGCCACCAAAAATAACAAATTTATGGGTCCTGAAGATAAAAAATCCGACATTCGTTCCGAACTCAACAGCAGTGACTCGGACGATTCTTCTAAAAGTGATGTACCGCTTAAAAAGTATATCGAAGAAAAGGAAAAGAAACACCATACCAACTCCAAAGCGTCCAACAAAACATTCAAAATTAAAGGTAAATGTAAAAAACCTTGTAGACGTACACTAAGTGTTTTTAATAATGTTGTGAAATCAAATGATGCTGACGACACTGATGAACGGCGATCTGAACAGTTTATGGAAAGTTTTGGATTCTTCTCGGAAAGAAAACCGCGAAAATCGAATTTACTAGCATCTAAGAAAATCTCAGAAACTTTTCATATTATTGCTAATGACACGGACGATAGTTGTTATGCCTCAAAGACCCGTACGCACAAACGGTCTCTTCCAACCGAAAATAAGAAATCCATCGAAGGTCGAGGTGCAAAATCGCGACGACCTATTATTAAAAAGAAAATAATTCCTAGCGTTCCAGAAGTAAAAAAACCAGTTATCGTACAACCCGTACCAACATATTGTAAGATTTGCGAAAAACAATTTCTGCGGTCTGATAATTATTTGCGCCATCAAATGTCTTTGTTTCATATATCGAAGTTGTCTGAAATTGAAATGAAAATGCAAACTAATCCCTATTACGAACAGCCCAATTACTTAGTATTTTATAAACGAGAAATTGAGAAACTTAAAAAATTAACCAAAAAATTACAACGTAAGAGAAAGAAGAATCCAAAATATTCAAAAATAAAATTACCTTCTTTGGATGAAATTGTTGTAACCGTGCAAAAACTCGTAAGAGCAGAAATATTAAAACAACCTATAGAACAGCAACAACAGTTACAACTTCAACTAGCTCAGCGGGGACTCAGCCGCGATGAGGCACTTTTCTTAGACTGTTGTCAGTTACTGAAGTCTAATAATGATATTAATATCATTAACTTAAACCTAGCTAACATAAACTTGGCTAACGTTAACCTTGCCAACGTAAACCTCGCAAACTTAAACCTTGCCAATGTTAACTTTGCCAATGTTAACCTTGCCAACTTAAACCTTCCTAACATTAACGTTGTTCCCGTTAATATTGCTCAAGCTGTCCAAATGAATGCCGCATACGTTGGTGCTGCACACGCAAATGCTGGATACGTTGGTGTCGCTCACGTGAACGGCGGTTACGTTGGCGCTGCTCAGGTGAACGCCGGTTACGTCGATGCTGCTCACGTCGAAGCCGCGAATAATAGCGTTCATCAAGCTAACGCGGCTCAAATGGCAGTTGGTCAAGCTAACGCAGATTATGTTAATGCTGGTCAAGCTAATGCTGTTCACATCGACGCTAACGACGTTGATATTGGTCCGGATGATTTCGATAGTGGAATGCACCCTTATGAGGGCCCGCCGATCGTTAAAGAATTTGATTTATTGGACAAACCTGCACGAGGTGACGGTGACGTAGATTCCATTACTGCTAGAAATATATTAGACAGTGAAGAAGTCCGTAACTTGGAAAATGATTTATTTTCAAATATTAAGGCCAACGTAAACTCCCGAAAAGCAAAAGCCACTATACAACGAAGTGTTAGTGACCTCGGTCTAGATCAAATTGATGAACCCGATGCTGATTATCCTGCATCTTGTAGTTCAAACTTAGACAAATCGAATAATGACGAAACTAAACCTTACGAAGAGCCTACTCCTGTAAAAGTTAAAGTTCCTGTAATAAAAGAAAAAATGTACCCTGATGTTATCGAAAATATCGACATTTTTGAAGATAAGTTCGATAAAATCAAAAGAAAATGTCGATCACAAGCGGCGGCTGCAAAACAAGTACAAGTTCCTGTTGATCAGCGGAGCACCAGGTATGTTAAAATTACAAGTCATACATATATCGTGTCATATCTTTGTCGATTAATGTCAACCTTTTGAGGCCATTTCCCAGCAGTGGGACACTGCACGTTAAGAAAAAAAGAATTATATGGTAGATCTAATATAATGATTGATATCATAAAAAGATAAAATATATTGTTACTATTCGTGTGTATACATTGTGTTGTCTATTTATCCAGTTATATTACAAAAACATATTCGTCAAAAAGAGAAAAAAAAATGACGACGATTTTTAATATATTTGCATCAGAGACATTTTTTTCGCTAGTAAGTGTAAAAAGTAATTCATCTATATATAAAAATCAATTGCTGTTCGTTAGTTTCGATAAAACTCGAAAACGGATTTATCTCATCTTGGTCTTGAAATGTTTGTGGAGGTCTAGGAAAGGTTTAACAGGTAAGAAAAAAACGAATAATTGCCGGGCAAACAGCCCTTTTCTTTTTCCCATGTAAACGACTTTTTGTTTGTTTTAAAATTAATTTATACAAAAGTTTAGGTTCTTTATTTATTGATTCCCCCAGTACGAAGTCTGTCGGGTCAGCTAGTAAAATATAAGAAATCTGACGACCTTGTGTTTTTTAGAAAACCATTTGCAAATTGTATTTTTGATATTTTAACAGCGTTGACGTAATGAACAAATACGGGGAACCGTAGACAAAGAATCCTATAGACACCGGGGTCAGTATGTCGGTGTAAGAGACTAATCATACTAAGGTCACTGTAGTAAAGGTAACCATGTAATAAATGATGAGCTTAGAACTGATGGCGTAAGTTATTATTTCCAATCTTTAAAATGTTTTTAGGGTTCCATAACCAAAGGGTAAACCGGGACCCTATTACTAAGCCTGCGATGTCTGTCTGTCTCCACGCTTTTTCTCATAAACCCTGATAGCTATAAAGCTGAAACAAATGATGTATTTTCGTTGCCGCTAAAACAACAATTGCAAAAAAAAGTATTTAGGGGGGTTCCTATACAATAAACGTAATTTTTCATATCTTTGCTCTATATTACCTTTTAAATTAAATAACAACAAAGTAAATATTAAATGGCTCCCATACAACAAACGTAATTTTAAAGCAATAGTTACGCGATCTTAATAAACAGGTAGAAGCTTTTACTTTTACTACAGACATAAAATTACAAAAAACGTGAAAATCTATTATATTAGAGGACCCTTTGTGCGCGAGTCCGACTCGCATTTGGCCGGTTATTTCTTCCTGAGACTGCAATAACATTACTTCCCATATCGAAGCGAAACCACTCCTAGAAAATGACTCATTTCGCTGTAGTATAGTTTTGTAAATCATCAATTAATTTTATACTGTACATAAAATAAGTAGTATACATAGTATGAAATAAGTCAATATTTTTCTTATTAAGTCGGTGCCACCAAAGATTATACGTTAGAATATTTGTATTTGTCAATTTGTGATTTTTTAACGTAGAATTATCAGCCTTGGTTTCATTATATACAATTTGTGAACACAATTGTTACTCAGTGCTTAGTATGATTAGAAACTTTGCGTTTTCCTTCCACCATCAGTTTTACACTCGTTACTTGAACACCTCACATTTTAAAATTGTTCTCGATAAAATGTATTAAGAAAAAACTGGCTTAGATATATATAAACGTCTTTTTTCTTAATTTAAAATCGACAGCTAGCTAAAAAATATCTGACGTTAGTTGTTAATGTTTGTCTAGAAAGATAAAAAAAACATGAAATCTTTAGTTTTGTTTCCTTTCTTTACATGATTTGCTCTCTTTCTTGTGCGACTGCAATGAAAAATGTTCCTTAGTCTATACAGTCTAAAGGGTTCTCTATCTACGTGGTGAACGTTTCGGTAGTCAGTGATGGGCCTGTTGGTCTAGTGGTTAGTCAGCCGGAGGTCGAGGGTTCGATTCCCACCTAGGACAAATGTTTGTGTGATGAGCACGTTCATTTGTTCTGTGTCTGAGTGCAATTTATCTATAATATGTATGTATTTAGAAATATAAAACGTTGATAAAAGCGAGAGGCATTAAATGAAACCACATATTCTGTATATCATTATAAGGCTACACAACAAAAATCAAATCAATGTAAGCAATAGTTTAGTCACAGGATATTTTTTTTGTTTTTTTTTAGTTTGAACATGCTGTATCTTCCTGATTAGGTGACTAAGTTTTATAGGCATAGTTATCTAGTTGGCTCCGGTTGGGTCCGAAACTAGTCGGGCTATCCCGATAAATACGCGTGAGTAAACCGTTATAACGTTTTAAGTATGAATCATCCTCACGAAAGTTATTATAAAAATATTGCTTACATTGATTTGATTTTTGTTGTGTAGCCTTATAATGATATACAGAATCTGTGGTTTCATTTAATGCCTCTCGCTTTTATCAACGTTGTATAAGTATGTTTATCAGCTGTCTGATTACCATAACACAAGCTCTGCTTAGCTTGGGATCAGATGGCCGTGTGTGGATATTGTCTTAAGATATTAATTAATTATTTGTTTATTTATTAATTATTTATTTATTTATTTATTATTTATTTATTATTTATTTATTATTTATTTATTATTTACTAGATTCCGCGCGCGGCTCCGCCCGCGTGGTGCGTTAACTCGCAATAAAAAGTAGCCTATGTCACTCAGTGAAGATGCGGCTTTTTAATGGTGAAAGAATTTTCAAAATCGGTTCAGTAGTTTCAGAGATTACCCATTACATACAAACTTACAAATTTTACCTCTTTATAATATTAGTATAGATTTATTATTTATTTATTATTTATTTATTATTTATTTATTATTTATTTATTATTTATTTATTATTTATTTATTATTTATTTATTATTTATTTATTATTTATTTATTTATTGATAATTATAATGGTGAAGAAATTCTAAGGCAAGGGAAATACATACATTTTATAAGAATATTAGGATAACTAATTTATTTTTTACATTAAATCGTATACGTAAAAATTCTGCATATAAAAAGTAACAACGATAACTGTTTAAGATGGTTGATGAAATAAGAAATGTCCTAAATAAAAAGATTGGGAAATATTTAAAAATACTCAATTTGATGTATCGATAAATAATGTTATTAATTACGAAAACCGTTATAATAAATAAGGGATTTCATTTCAGAACAATTTACTGAAAAAAATAGATTTTGCACTGAACGTGTACGTCTCTTTATATTTAGTTATAAACCTCGATTAGCGAATTAACATAAATTATGAAAATACCAAGAATAAAAACGAATTTTAAAGACCATATTCCTCGTAACCAACTATGAGGTTTTAAATGAATATTTGTCAACAAGTCTTAATTAACTGTGCACCACTAGATTGCAGACCATTACGACCATTAGATGTACTTATTTTACCACTAGTTACTTAATAACTTATGATCCCTCATTTGAGTTACGAAGTAATTTAGGAAATTTCAGAAGCGACAATGTTTTGGAATATTCAATTATTGAATAACAAAACGCTTTGGTAAACAGCTTCAGTTCAGGTAGTTACTAATCTACTCCCTTGATTTAAATTCTAGTAATTCATAATTAAGTGATTTTTTATTCTTTTTCTTCCAAAATGCCATTGATTTATATAAAAAATATACCTTAATCTCTTGTATTTTAAAGTCTGTCAATCTAAAAACTTATGTCAACTACATGCTGACATATTTTATGTCTATATTTTAATACACTTGTTTATTTTCAGCAAAAAAGGCCGCAAAAAGTCTGAAAAGAAAAAGACCAAAAGAAATACAAAAAAAGGGTCACAATACTCAAGTGCTCACTAAAGGTGCACTCAAAGGATTTGATGGTATCAAAGTCTCCATACCCACGTCAGAAATTAATATGTCTGGCATTGTTACACCTATAGCACAGGCCGTAACTAAAAAGAAAAAGAAAACCTCTGTCAAAAAGAAGAAATCTCGTGCACCTGCGGTAAGTGACCAGCATAACGCAACACATGAGGACGATGTTTCGATTGCTCAGAAAAAAGAAGATATTTATGAATTTAAAGACAATGAAGATGACAAAGAAGTTTGTGAATTACGACCATCAACTAAAACCTCTAATAATAAAGATGAACAACAAAAACAAGATGAAAAACAAAATGATCAACCATCCACATCTAAAACAAACACCTATAACGATGGTTCCTCAAGTTCTGGTTCCGATGTTGATGACTTCGTGTATATGTCGGATGATTACTTATGCAGTGAAGGGGAGACAAGTAGTATGTTATCGTATGCGGGCGACAAGAAAAATCTATCTCCCTCAAAAAGAAAAGATGCCCAGGAAAAAAATGCTATGATGGGCAAAATATTTAAAAATAATGCAGTCCGTAGCGATAAAAAAAGTGTTAAACTCAAAGAGCCACCTAAACCTAAGGCTGATTTTGATCAATTGTTTGACAGCCTGCTTGAAGACGAACCTAATTCTTCCACATTACAGAACGATAGTGCATCTTCCAAGAAAGATGAATTTGTCACACCAAAGACATATGATAAATCTCCTAAACCTAGTAAATCCCAACGCTCCCCTTCCAGGAAAAGTGATTATTCTTCTACGTCAAACTTAAACATTTCATCACCAAATTCGCCAAAAGAAAATTCGACGGCATTGGCAAATGAAGAAGCGATAGCGTCGCCAAAAGATAATTCAATAACATCTCCAAATGAACATTCGACAGCGTTGCCAGATGAACAATCTATGGCATCACCAAAAGAATATAACAGCACTTCAATGGCAGACTATGGACCATCTACATCAAAACAATGTGATGAAACATCTCGGTTCGTGGATTATGGACCTAGCACATCGAAGAAACAAGATGCAATAACTACAAAAGAATCCGATGCTGTTACACCAAATAAACATGAAAACAAAACTTCTAAAAAACATAATGCTCCACAATATTATAAATCTAGTAAACGTAGGGATTCCACATCACCAAAACACGAAAAAGTTTCTCATAAATCTCGCGATTCAAAGAAAGAAAAGTCGTCGAAAGAGCAATCAGCTAAATTAGATGAAGGTATCAGCACTAGTTACGATCTTGATGCTGATGTTTATGATCAAAACGAAGATACTGGTGTTGCAAGACAGAGGGCACGGCGTAAATGTACTGTCGGAAAACAGAATGTACTCGCCGAGACTTGGAGCTCGGAATCAGAGCCAGATGGACTTCCACCTAGACCCGCTAGCGCCGAGTCAGTGGTAAACACTTCTCGAAAGAAGAAAGGAAAGAAGCGAGATGGGCAACATTCAAGCTCACGACGCAACAACCGTCATATTTCATTCCGAAAGCACGATGTGGACAGTAGGATGACAAGTTCCGTCGCCGACCCGTACGCGTCGCCCACGCCCTCTACTTCGAAGGGGTACACGTCGCACGCGGGCCACAGCTCGGGCTCGTCCGGCTCCAAGCCGCGGCCGCGCTCCACCGCCTGCGGCTGGTCCTCGGGCGACGACGAGCAGCAGAAGCAGAAGGAGCGCCAGAAGCAGCTCCAGCTGCACGGCTGGATTGTTGGTGACAGTCACAAGAAACTAGTGACTATGCTTGCCCACGCTAAGGGCCGCAAGCGTAACAACGATGACAAAAGTCATCTCGACGAGTAAGGTTAGCTTATTAGATTATATTAATCTTGTATATATGTTGTAAATACTATTTCTAGTTCTTCATGGAATGTCACTTTCTTGACATTTTGACCAGAAAGATAAAATATGCTTATAATGTAAATATTGTAAATCTTAGTTGAATTTTAAATGATATAGCTAACCCGGAAACTTTTGTTAGTAAAAACAAATTAGTTAATTTGTTTATAGCGATTTGGAACTTATTTTTATCATTTCTGTTTAACTGCATCTATGAAGCATTGCTGACATGGACATTTTTAGTACATACGAGTTTACTGTCGTAGAATATTAATAATTATAATTATATTAATATTTTAGAAATTTATTAGTGTTATTCGCGCGAAGTCATCTATTTTTTTAAATTTATTTGGTAAAGTACAGAAGTCATTGCTTGTCCTTCAGTTGTATTAGGATTAACTTGAAACTTTCACATCAAAGTAAATAAAGTTAATCGTAACATGCCGTGACGCCGATCTATGAATTAATTGTGAAAACAATTCATTTAATTAAATGGTTCTTCAATATAAAAAAATAAAAATATTTTTAGTTGTTATTTATAGGAGAAAATCGCCCAATTTAAATAAATCAGTTTACAATTATATAATTTTAATTAGCCGTTTATTATTTATTATCTTTTAACGAAATAAGCAAAAACGAATTTGTTATTACAGACTATATCTTCTATGTATTTCTGTAAAAGTAAATAATAATTATCTAATATAACAATAATAGTGAATCGTAGTATTTAGATGTGCCCCTGTCCCAAGTAAAAGCCGAAGGTTTCCATAGGCTTTTTAGTCCATTTAATATTTGTAGATATATCACTTATATGGAATTTTAAACTAGAATTATACTTACACTATTTGAAATAAATATCGTTATTACAATACATGTGTGCTTAGCGAACCTTCGTTATATGGATGTTAATAATACTCAAATAATATGTACAAAATTGTATTGACTAAAAATGTCTTTGTCTCACATAAGGTGTTATTAGTCAAAATAATTGCAGTGCAATTTTATCTTTATAAAAATAACGTTCCTTTCATCAATAAAATAAATATATGTTATATAAATATAATATGTTATAATAAATATATGTTATAATAAATATGGTAGATGTATTCGTTTCCAAATTTCTGATTGTCTGGTGGACTGAGCGTGTTCGCCGCAGTAGTTGATGTGAGTAGTGTCCGTAGGGGGCTGATAACGCGGTCTGCGTGCATTGTGTCTCTTCACTTGCGTAATTAATTTGTTAACTATTTTTATACATTAGATATTTTTGAGTAGTCATGTTTTTAACATAAACGTAAAATCTCATGCATTAGTTAATGTTTTATCTAGTCCAATAAGGAAAGACTAAAAACCCCATTATCAGCCTCGAGACTATGTGATGTGTTTTCCAACATTTTTTTAAAAGATTTATAATTTTCACTTTAATAATATTACACAAGTATTGCCTTTAGCTTGTGTTTAGTAATTTAATAAATAAATAGTTTGTGTTTTAATCGATGGAAGTGAAAGTTTGAATTCTTGATATAAAGCTCAATGTTAAAATTTATTTATTTCATTGCTAAGTAGATTTAAGCAAACTTGAATGAGTTGATTGTAAATCTGATTCTGAACTGTTAAAAAACTAGCTTTGAATCATTGTCGTTAAGTAATCGTCGATAGACAAGTCAAATATAATTTGAATAGTGTTAAACATGTAGTATCGTAAAGTTTGTCTTGATGAGAGCGCGCGACGAGCGCGGGATAGGCTAATTGATTAAATAATATTATCGGCAATGCCGCATTAGTAAAGGTAATTTTTGATGATGCAAGTTCAGAATTAATGAAACTTGCCACCATTTCATTCACGTTTGAAATCAAATATAAACCTTGTATATTAATCTTTCAAGCTAAAGTGGTGTGGTAGGACAAGCTACGCGGAGTTGGGGAAATTAACATATTCTTTTCCCACGATTAGTTCTAATATAAATTAAAAGTACATTATGTAAAAATAGTTCGTTACCTGTTTCTTTTTTGATGGATATTTCTGTATAAAATGTAAGTAAAGTCGATGTAGCGCCTTGTCGTGAGTATCGACGCGTGTTAGGGCGGTGTTATGTTCTTATTGCTTGTCATCCAGTAGGCTCGACTTCGTAACCGTTTCCCATAACTGATTTTAGATGTAATTTATTGTAAGTTTTAATAATAATTAAAAATGTATGTTACTAGATCATTATCCACATCGTATAGGTTACAAGGGATGTTTGCAATGTACTAGTCATGACAGGATTTCGACTTTAAAAAAGGGAAAAGGTGGCGAATGTTACTTTCCGAACCACAATCTGTATGCCCTAAACGATACCAACATCTATTAATATCTTTATATGGAAGTATTCAGTAAGATAAGAAAAATTTGTGTTTCAATGTTGTGATTTTATTAATCATAAAATAAATATATCGCAGAAACTGTACGAATTGTATTATTTGATCACCCCGCTCACCTTTCCTCCTTGGTTCCACAAGAATTGGTAATAAACACTGTATGATGCTATGCTGCGCACATACCGAACACATACGCACACACATCTATCTAACACAATTAATTACCTATAATAACAAGACTTCATAAGGTTTACAAGGTTGAATTTTTTGCATTATTAAAATTACATTTTAATTTGGTAAATATAAATCATAGTTTAACCTGTTCAGAGATGAAACGAAATAAACTATCTCAGGATATATTGACAACAAGCTAAGGGCTGCGGGTTCGACCCCTGCACAGAACTGATGTATTGTACTGCCATAGGCGTAAAAATTTTGGCAAGCGATTCAGATTACATCTGATCTGGGTGACTAAAACCAAAACGCTAGACAATCCGATTCGAGTTCGGTATCAACCTGCATCTCTAGCAGACAAAGTACGTGCCTAGTAGACTACGCGATATTCATTTGGTCCAGCTAGGTTTCTCGCCAAGTCTGATGGTGCGACTGGCGGTTTCTGCATCTGCTGGGTGTCAGCAGCGCGTCGTGAACGCCGGTCATCTCATCGCAAAGGTGTTGCGACTGCTTCTGCTGCCAAAACACAACACGGAGACAGGTTTCCAGTACTAAGTATGCTTTAATAAAGAAATATACTTTATAGAAGTTTGGTCATGAGATATCTGAAAACTGTGGCAATTCATCAATATGGTATCTACAATGATAGACACAAAGGCCCTCAAAGTAAAAGATAGGTATACTCTAAATTTCAGGCCGTAATCAATATTTTATAACTTGTAGAAAGTGCCTAAAAAGACCGCCTACTTGAAAAAAAAACCTTACGATATGTAAAAAATAATTTAACTTGACATGCAAATGAATATCAAAGCAAGATTCAAAAAGTAGCTCGTACTATTTTCGATTATCCAGTTAATCCTAACTCCCAGTCAATTAAGTGCCTACTTTTAAATGCTACCTCTTAAAATCGGACTCAATAAAGTAGGTAACACTTATATCAGGTAAAAGAGCACTGTTTAAAAATGTAAGTTCCTCAAGACTTACTAACGAAGGCACTTTACTCTCCAATGATAAAGAATTCAATTAGGTGTCACTAGGTTTAAAACTTGGATAAAAGAACTAGAATTAAGCTACCTAATGAACTGAAACTTAAAATAGGTTCCAGAGGTTGAAGTTAGTGCAATATCTGAAGCTACCTGATTTTTTGTGGTGTCTCAATACATTAATAAACGCTTATTTGAACACGCATTTCCTTTGAGCTACAAACTAAGCAGAGCTTTATTTCATGGCTCTGGTTGACGTTACATTTCATGTTACGTACCGTTCCTATATGAAACCAAATCAAAAGGTTTTTATTTCGAGTAGGCCTTTTCAGGCATTTTCAAAAAGGTACCTACCGAGTCTAGTTGCGCGGTTTCAAAACGTAATTCTTATGAAAAGAACCAGTGAGAAACTCCATGTGACTAAACGACGTACAATATAGCTAAAATAATTAAAAGAAATAGAATATTAAGTGTACAAAATAAAAAGTATGTTTACAAACTAAATCGTAGTTTAAAAATTAAAACTAAATATCATAGGTTGAAGATGAAGTTCTACGTGTGAAAGTTACCTAGTGGCTTTTGTAGGTTTTACTTGGTTTATTGTAGGTGTTGGATAGGGAGTAGCTTGTACACCGTCTTGCTAGTTCAGAAATATTCGTCCGCCATGCAGTTTAATTGATAATGTTGGCTATTATCACGTCACATGGTACAGTATTGGAGAGGGGTGTCTAGGTTATAAAGCAGGTTAACTTTGTACTTTTTTATTGATCTGATTAAGGCAAGATACTTGTCTCAATTATTAATTATAATTTATCTGGCAGACTAATCTTACTTTTTCTATTCATAATACAGTACAATGTGTGACAGAAACTACCTATATTAAACAAAATTTCATTTTTACATTTCATACTATGTCGTCGGATCAATTAGATATTTGATGCTTTCTTTACGGTCCATAGGACTGCAAGCTCAAACAATGAGCTTCGAACAAGTATGCGATGTTATTGTTAGGGTCAGAGTTCTAGAAAGGGTGGAGACGTGTGTTTTGAACTCAAAGGTGTAAAAAAATATAAATTAAACTCCATAACCATTATAGTAAAGCATTATATTTATTTAATTTTCTAAAGGAGCGTCGTTAGACAGCAATGGTGTTCTTTCTTTCCTGCGCTTAGCTCTGATGGTCAGTCCGATTCCCGCCACGAAGACTACGCAGCACACCGCTATTAAAACTGGTATCAGTATGTCCACTAGTCTGAGATTATGGAGTAGTCTGCCTGTTAGCTCGTTCACAAACTCTTCAGGAAGGTATAGGGCCTGAAAAAAGACAAACTCTGTTACGATTCGACAAAGAATTTGGTAATTAACTTAATATTTTATTTTCGCAAAAGACAGGGAGGTTTGGAAGGAGAAAGGGGAGACCTTTGCCAAGCAGTGGTATATTATTTAGGCTACACAAAAAAAAAACATTCGTTGATATTTTTCACCTACACATTATTTGTTTTACAGTAGAAATGCAAGCTACAAAGTATATCGAAGACAAGATTTAAATTGAACCTAAACCTAATAGTAAAAGCTTTATGCAAAGGTTGAATATAATGGGAAATACCGTCTAGCAATTGCTCTCAGCGCCAGAATCAAATAGAATAGCAATGGCATTGTTTTCTTTTCCTGAGCATTGCTATGCAGTATTCATAAGGCGTTCAATTAGGCGATACGATGCCGTTGGCCTGACCTAAAGGCGAACTCTAGGGTTGTGTCTGTACTATTGGCAAATTGAAAGAGAACTCGTAAATTATCTGCGACGTAGTAAGTGTCCCACTGCTGGACAACAATATTCTCACGACCGACGGCAATGTTTTCTTGCATTGAAAATTTAAAAGTCAGTGATCACATTTATTAACATAGATAAAGTTAAGGGTTTAAACTACCACAATGTGTGTAGAAAACCACTAATCCATCACATTTTCAGCTCATAAATTACCTTTCATTTATGCAAAGATATCAACAAGTGGCTATTAGAAAGTAACAAGTGTTGGGTTGGCTGTCGGGTATTCACAGCGACTAATTGATTATAGGGTGAACCTACTGCTTTGTTAATTGAATGCTACTACTGTTTGCTATCGTGCCGTTATGATATGTTATTTGTGTGATTAGGTTATTACTGCAATAGAACTATAAAAGCACAATTCTTGCAATAAACACCGTCTATTTAGGACCCAGTGTATCTATCAGAGAGTTAGATTAAGGATTTGTTATTCATATAAATATTATAAAATGCATGGTAGTAGGTAAGTTGGTATATACTTATGTTATACTCATAGCAATGCTTGTACGTAACTTAATAAAACAGAATAAGTTTTTAAAGGGGTCTTACTAGTTTCCTTCGAAACACGTTGTATCTAAATCCTCTACTAATAAATAATGAAATATATCTGTTGTAAAACTACTTGCAAAGTATGCATTTTGTAGTGTATGTAAACAATAACTTACTTCTTCAATCCAGAGGAAAGGTACGAGTGTTGTGCGCAGATGCTGTGTCTCGGAGATTCCAGGGATGTGCCGCATGAAGACATTGAACTGAGCCCTCTTTGCACCTACGATTGGCGTCCCGGTGTTCTGAAAGGAAAAATAAAAAGTCGATAATTAAAATAAATATTAACTTATAAGCTATCAGACATTCAAAACATTACAATTCTAACTCTAACGGATACCAAATCGAAAAGACAGGCAGGCTGTCATCCTCGAAAAGCTAGTTTTTTGTAATAACTAACATTCATTTATACTTGTCTCTTTATTTTATAAATTTAAATATACTTGTAACAATAACAAAAGCTGGGAATACTTTAGTCCTATTTTCTGAAATAAACCATCACAACACCTCTTCACATTAAATGTTTCTTTTCAATAGAAAGCTACTTATTATTTTGTTTGTAAGCTTCTTACGTTATACTTTAAGTTGAAAAGAAATTGTTTCTTCTTATTTGTTAAAATAGGTGCAAATATTCAGTTTATTTTAGTACTGAAATGCGAGGAGAACTTTCAATGGGTTGTGTGGGCAAGTACCCATTCTTAAACCAATTCTAATTGGCAAAACTATATGCTGAGGTTTTATGTATAAAGAGGAATAGTTGTCAGCGGGCCACGGTCTTTAATTAAGCCTCTTGACAGTACATCATAATAATAATAATATGTCCGGACCGATTTCGGCCACGGCGGCTAGTGTAACTATGACACCAGCCAGCTATGCGGGGCATATTCTAGTGCACAAGCGCGTGCGCAAACACAGGTGCACTCTCTATTCCTTTGCTCTCATGATAGCCCGATGGGACGGTAATCCGACACGAACGGAGAGATATTAGGCGTCGGACCCACATTATATATGCCTTGCGAATCACGGAAGCTGTGAAATTTATTTCTACAACGCACACAACATTCAAAAAGTCGGTTCCATACACTTAGCACCTTGTTCCCGCGTTTCCCCTTCTCTCCCTTTCTCCATCCCAATAAGGTGAAAGCCCTTTCAGCAGTTTGACCGTGTAATTTAAAAAGGCCCAATTACAATAAAAAAATCAAATGTAAATCGTATTGCCGTTAGTTAGCCACTTAAAATTTCATGACCGTAAACGTAGTACGTAGAAAAGTTGAAGTACTCACTTGTGTCACTATTAGGAGATGACGGTCAACCTTCGTATATTGTGTGTTTTATCAGTGCCGGCGCGAGGTAGGCTCAAGGCGGGGAAAATCATTTTGACGCCAATTTAAGGACACGAATTATTACACATTTTTTTCTCAAATTAATTGTATTTAGGGCATGTACCACAGAATTCAAGAGATCTTAGCGCCCCCCCCCCTAAATAGGTGCTATGGGCCGTCGCCCTACCACCCACCAAACGCCTACACTGGATTTTAAACTAATCCCAAGATACCCTTTTTCTTTTTTTCGTTGTTTCCTCAATTTTCAAGGCAACAGTAAACGTAAACAGTACAGACAGAACCCGCAAAGACGATCAGCAAGACGTGGTCTAAGATGAAACATGAAGCCTATGACAGGTCGAGATGATAAATATATTTTAAGGCGCGAGAATCCTCCTGAATCCTCCTCGGAGAAGGAAGTGGGTAGTGTCAGACTTTTACTGAGTAAACCTGAACCGCTATGCATCCCGCGTTTGGTCCGTGCGCGGCAATGCGTTGCAGTTCATCACGCACTAACCTGGACGCGCTTCGTGACATTCAGAGGACCTAAGAAAACAAGCTGAAGCATAATTTGTTATTACTTTACTACGTATCAAACAAACGGCAAAGGACGACGAGAATCCAAAAGCGAATAAAAAGCCTCAGGATCCAGTTCCGTCATATACGGTACATCTCCCTCGACCTGTCTGTGTGACGTTCCTGAACATGCCAACCGCATCGCCAGAGAGCCAACAGGTCGGTAATCAGGCATTTACATACTGCCGCACTGAAACATTTACAGCCAATGAAGCGTACGTTTGTGACGCTTTTTGATATTTATTAGTCTTGCCATTAACACACGATTAGCGATAATATAGACTTACACGAATTTGATACAAAAATTATAGTAGAATTCTATAATTTGTGTGAATACTATTTTAAAAGTGAAGGTTATGTAAACAACTCCTCAAAAGTTTAAAAAGCTTCTTAACATTTGTGAGTCTTACTTTAACATATGATTAATTTTTAAGTAAATACTCCTACACACACTCCTGTTTTTTAAAATTTAACAAAATAGTACTGTCCTTGTACCTAAACTAACTACGGAAGACAGAAATGCTACGTCATTCGGAGATTGGTAAAATCACAAAAAGGTCTCATGAGTTATGAGACCTTTTTGTGATTTTACCAATTGACAAAGACAACAAAAAGTTGCAGAACATACATGTTACTCAGGTACCTGTCACTTTTCCTCGGACACCCTGTATAATACAACTTCAAAACCCCCTATTGTTAAACCTAATAGCTCGCACCCCACAGTACGCGCGGCTGACCCTACGACTTCGAAGGCTTCAATTCTTCATCCCTACAACAGTTGTTCTAGCGGTAGTAAATACTAACAGCAATAAACGACTAACCTTTCAGATACATATTTAATTGACCTGATATGGTTAGGCCTTAGCCTAGATATGTCGGAAACGCATCGACAACGACCCTAACCGATTTATCGATTTGGGTGACACGTATCAATGTCGATTAACGATTATTTATTTCATTCGCCCGCGGTTACTGTTACCCGTCATGTTTCACTTTCACGTTTCAGTATCCAGATTAAATGAAGCACCAGTGAACTAGATTTGGTTATCCAATATAGATTTATCGGAAAGTTTGAATGGCAGGTAAGAAATTGACGGTAAAAGGAAAAAGAACTTCAGATTTTAAAAATAAATTGCTTTGTTATTCAATTGACTTAAGATTCTCAAAACAAGGTTCAAAATTAATCTGAATATAATACCAACTTTTATTCAAACGAATTCATTATTTAATACAAAAGTTCTCATTTCATTCCATTTCCTATTTAAAACTGCTGAAAGCAAAACTACAAATCCGTTTTCAAAATGACATAAACTAAAGTCCTTTTCAGGTTAAAGCAATAATTAGAAATAAGGCCTGTGTGTGTGTGTGAGCGAACAGTGCGGTGTTAGTGTGGGGGTGAGCGAGCGACAACCCACGCGAAGGGGGGTGGGGAGGGGGCGGGGGTGGAACGCCGCGCGGGAGATGTCGAGCTTTCATAATTTTGTATATATCTATGACGATTTCACGAGGAATCTTTTCACCGCAGCCAGTACGCAAAGCGCTGGTTAGCTGTAATGACTAGAAAATAAATAAAAAAAGGTTGGGAGTTAATTACGAATGCTGGCAGGTTTCTGTACAGTTTTCAGTGTCCGCGGGCATAAAGTAATGAATGGACATTTTTGAAGCTCTGACATACAAACGTTGGGAATGAATAGAGCTTGAAATGTTATTACGCAATCGTTATTTTTTGTTCTATAGTTGTCCAACATTATTTTACAAAAGCCAATCTCTTTGAATCTAAGCAGAGTTAGTCTTAAGCTGAAAGCAGTTTAATAAAATGTTACGATATTCAGCCATCATACGCGTAGACATCTATATTGGTTAGGGCGCATTCCGATCAAATCGTATTTCGAAAGCCAGATAAATAGATAGACAGGTATGCAAATCGGAAGTCGCACCCTGCAACGAAGTCCTTTTCCGTAACTCAATATTTCCGTGCATATAGGAATTCGTTTCTGCATCCAGTGAGATCGCTCTCCACGCGACGCCAGACGTAATCGTATGAGTGGCCAATCGAATGACGGAGATACAGAGCGCGCACTCACTAATTGATACGAGTTTTCATCGATAAGGGCTCAACCCTACAAAATTGGTCCGGAAATCAACACCCTTTAAAAAAAAACACAAGCGCAGGCTATGAACTAAATGAAAGCCACATGTTAATTTTAAATCAGCCTTTAGTCCATTGCACCCAATATCTGAAATTGCACGAAGGCTCGGTGAAACATGTAAACAAAAAATAGCTTCAAAGGGATGCTGATGAACCCTTAATTGAAAGCTAATTTATACGCAGCGCTATAGGTCGGACGGGCCGGCGGCGAGGCGACAAACTCGCATCAAGAGAATAAAGTGAATAGCAAACTTAAAAAAAACGAGGCTATTACTGCGTCAGTTCCTACTTTGTATACCAGTACCCGTTCCAATGGATACGAAATAATTAGTATATGATTCAATGTTGAAAACCATTCCTCTTCGAGATTATTTCATAATGAAATGCTAATTTGCCGTAAATGCATTTTCATGTCAAAGAGGTAAAATACAATCTCATATGTAAGACGTGAAAGCAGAGATGTCAATATTTGCTCGTAACTTGAATAGAGTAAGACTTATTAACGTTTGAGTCGGCATTCATGCGTGATTTAGTTCTAACAATATTACAAGTGCAATCACGCCGGCATAGTCAACGAATTTAGCTGCAATTTGGAACTGAAGGAGAACCGAATGCGAAATTAGCAGATAACAGTCGTTGCTGATTAAGTTTATGTCGTGTGTAGCTCATACTGCACGGGCAATCTGTGTAATTCAAATTATGTTTTAGACGACAAATGGGACTTATTCGCGATATAATTCGATATTTCTTTTCTCCCGACTTTTCGATCGAGTTGCACTCGAATCGGGTGGACTGTAAAATATGTGTACAAGTCGAGAAAGTTTAAAATCATTAATTTAAATTATGTTTTACTTTTACTCGAATAATGTACCTACAAAGTACTACAATAGAATTTCGACGAAACATTTTTAAGGATTTCCAAACCAAGCTCTCAGTACTTCCGGTTGGATAGAATGGCTCGATAAATATTTGTGTGATCCACAGTACGTTCCTCGTCCGGGCGTCTGTGCATGTGATATTTCATGCCGGGAAAGCGATGCGACGAGACATAAGAATTCCTAGCTACAAAACCTAGCGGCAAAGCTTTTTTTACAAAAAAGCCTTCGACTCCGTACCGTTTGGTATTTTCACTCTGCTTTGATGGTATCGGAAAGGAATGTAGACAAAGAAAATGCAGAAAAGATGCACAATGTGAAGTAAAATGAATTATAAAGCGGAATAATTGCCGCGATCGAGGGCCGGTCGACGGATTTGTCCGTTGTGTGCGTAGATATAGGTTAATGTGAAGAGGAAAACATTTTCGGGGGTCGAGCGGGGAGGGTAGGGGAGGTGCACGACCCCTGCCAGACAAACGAGACCAAAAGGGGCATACTCGAGGAGTTTCACTGTCAAGGCCAAATACTTCGTGCTTGTTTCAAACTGGATGAACGTATGAATAACACGTTGCTTTTTACCTTGTGTCTGCTCTTGCGTGAATTATTGCTTTTTAGTATGGTTAATTTTAACATGAGCTGTAGTAAATTTTATACGGAAGCATAGGAAAGGAACTTATATACTAGCTTACATTGAACGTTGGATAAATAGGTTTTCCTCATTATAATTACGTTATTTTCAAAAGCTCCTTCATCTATACTTGTAGGTGATGTCTACACGTTTTATGACCTCCGGTTTTGATACATGACCTCGTAACGTTTTAAAATGACTCAGGTGGTACGGTCAGTAACGGAAGTCGATTAACATTATTCGATTTTCAAAATAACTGAGTAACTATTTTGCGCTATTAAATAAAAAAAGGTATGACATCCAGTATAGGTAAAACGAAAAAGAAATTAAGTATCGGAGTGCATTAAGCGACTTCTTTGCTGACTGTACCATAAACAACAAGTACTTAAGTATGATAAATACATACCGGTTCTATGTCCATGAAGATTCTGTGATTCTCCTCGTCCGGGTGCATCCCAATAACGCCATTAGCGTATATTTGGTCTGCGTACAAGAAGTGCGGGTACGACAAGACTAACGTGGCACCTGTAACAAAGGAACACGATATAAATATCAATAAACTCCAGAAAAGTGCTTATTTTTATGTGCGAAGGCAACAGTATAATATTGTAGAACAATTGATTCTAAAACAAAACACTACTGAAATCAGATTTTGGCAATCTGCTCATAAATTGTTTGATATATTACAACTATGCATACAACTCCATTGTATCGCAAGCTTGGTCTAAATAACAATAGTATTAAATATCATAGGTTTCAAGTAAACATCAGTAACCAGTGTAGCGTTATGTTTTGACAGCTGCCGAGGGTTATACAAAGGGAAACTCGAGAGGAAACCTGCGCTGAGATTAGCGCCGCAGACGCAAAGCATCACATCGCAGTACAATACCATCTTTGCAGGATATTGTGTGTCTGGCCATTGTTCTTGTTCAAACAAACCAAGCCATGAAGATATCGCAACTCGTAAGACACCTGAACTCGGAAACTCCAACTTTCAAAGTACTCAATCGGACTTTGATTAAGTTAATGTTCAGCTGTTCATTGAAAATATTCCAGCGAAGAGTTTTTCTACAAACTGCACTCAGAGTGGATAGTTTAGTCCAACAAGCAGAAAAGATATCGCTATCGAGTTTGAACTTAATATTATCTTTAGTGAATAAACTTAGTAAGTTACAGATCTCTGATCGTTATGTAAGTTAGTGAATAGATGTTATTAATTGGCTGCGGGTCCGTGGCTTGGTATTGACGACGCGCTTAATGAGTTAATTAAAACGGCCCTCTACACGTAAACAGCCAAGCCTCTCGTGATACACTCGCTTCCTACTCAACTACTACATTACCACAAATCAAATGTTAATCATTCTCTATTATTAATCTTAATAGACCTGTAGGCCTTTAGACATACTAATACGCGGTAATCATACATAAATAGATATCGTATTGTTTGAAAATGTATGCACAATAAAATTTGTATATAGGTAAGTAAGTAAATATTTGCTGTCTATGGTATCAGCTGGGTGGTAGTCCAATTTCTATTATTTCTGGAAGTTTTTCGATAAAATTGTAACATTTTTTACAAGTAAGATCTTGCTTCATATGAATCGTATAGGTGCGGACGGACGCGGGCGGAGCGCGGCGCCCGTGCGAGCCGCGCTTTCACCCTCCGGTGGTCAGCCCGCTCAACAATTGAATTTTTCACACCGCTCCGTCGCAAATTGCAGAATTCCATTTCACTGATTTTGTAGCTGTTAGAGTTTACAAAAACCAGTTTATTTACTTTACATCCTCCGTGTAGGAACTAACAGTGGTGCCACATTTGTGTATCGTAGACTCCAAAAAGTTATGTCTTTAATTTTTAAAAAAGTCTATGTTCTACGAGTACCGACTAATCCTATTCAATTTCCTTCTACATTTCATTCGACATTATTATATGAATATAACCCTAATGATAAATGAGTAGGTAAACACAAGTACGTTGTTTACCCAACCATCTATAGCGGTAGATTAATAAAATGAGATGTACACAGATATCTAGGACGCGTTGATGGCGGCGACCCAGTTCTGGCTGAAGTTGGATTACATACGCGCGGCAATCGATACGGAAGGCTTAAAAAGTTTTAAGGCTGTATCTAGAATATTCTAGGGACAATCAACAAACAATTCAATTATTTATCATATTGAACCAGTATTTGTATGATGGGTAAACGTCTTTGTTGCGAGTTTGGGTGTAACTTTTTTAACCTGTTTAAATGTAATCTGGCTACCGTAGAACAGGTTCAGTTTAGTAGATATGGAAATAGACTACCTTCCACCAATTTCTAACGCTATATTCTCGCATTGATGGAAGTCAGTTACAGCGAACTACACGGCATAGCGCGATGTTGATCATCCCCAACCAAATACTCGTACCTATTTCTCAACAAAAAAGTATTGTTTCGAACTGCACGTGTAATGCAGTAGTGTGGTTTCACAGCCACGAAACGTTTAACTGCGCAATTTTCTAATTAACCTTCAAGCGAGAAACTTTCAGAGAGTATTGGATATCATAAAAATGTTGTACGACAATCAACTCGCGCTCAAGTTTTCACGTGGCCAATAGAAATAGGAGTTTACATTTATAACGTAAAGAAAAGTTTTGAATTTTCACGTGTATTGTAAAGGGCAAATGCTATTGTTACATTTTACTCTTTGTTAACGTCATTCCCCCAATGACGTTAAAGTTTTTGTCGTTATGGTGAAATATAATAGTCTTCTAGTCGTAAATATCAATGTTTGTAGAACAACGAGTAAGATTCGTTTCGTCGTACAGGTGTTGAAAGTTAGACAATTTTTTCTTTGTTAAGAAAAATAATTAATAAGAATTTATAAATGAATAATATTGTTAAGAAAAATAAGGTATTTTTTTATTGTTCTTAAGAGATAATAAGCGGATTATACTTAATCTTGCTAATAATGACTTCCGCGAAAATAATATTTTCTCTAAACTAATTGAGAAAATATGAGTACGAAAATAAATTTCTTTTTTGTTAAGCTTAAATGAAATTAAACATTACAAATTTTCCGGGTCGCAATATAAATTATTGGGAGGTCTGCCACAACCTATTCAAGTAATATGAGTATTTCTGACTCACTGCAAACTGGAACAATCATAGTTCAAAGAGAGATAACAATCAATACTTAAAACTTCAAGACAAAAATCACCACAAATTCCATTCTCAAAATTTCCAAGAGATAAATCTAACCTCAAAACCCTCGCTAACAATTTCCTACGATTTAAATTTCCCTCGTTTCAAATCGATTCGATATTTGCGGTCATCGCGACCTGCCCGGCGGCGCATCAATTAATTTACGAATATTAATTGAGTGACAGCTTGAGAGCTGCACTTTTCATTAGGAAGCAAGAGCGATGTGCAGGCGTGAGTGCGAATGCCGTTCTAATGCCACTATCAATTAACTATCCGGAGAAAAATAGATACAGCTTTCAAACTAAAAGGGTTTTGTTTGTACGAGCTAATATCTTTCGACTTTTCATCGGATTGAAATAAATCGAATTACGAGTAGGTATATTTAATACCCCACTTCTAAATTTGAAGAGGCTTTAGGCTATTTTTCGTTCATCTACGAGATTTTAGTGACTAATTAGGCGAGCGAGACCGGGGTCATGTGTAGTATTTACATAGGTTTCTACAATATTATGGCGTGTATTCTCACACTTGTTGAATGTTTTAGCTTTGTTTGGCTTTACGCTTACGTAATCGGTATCTGGCCAGGACTTGGCTCGCTACGATGCTACTTCGGTGTTTTCCCTTTTACTTGAACTAACAATTTCGTTAGGTTTAGACAGCCTTCCATGTATTATTCATCAACTATTGCATCTACTAACTTGATGTGAAAAGTATTGATGCAATATTTAGCAAAGATTAATCAACGTAACTTTTTACCTACATATAACCAACTCGGACGTTAAATTATATGTAGTTACGCACCTTTTAATAAACTGTTCTTGCTATAAAAATAAACCGTTGAACATAGTTCGAACACAACGAATTTTAATATGACAATCATTACGCTACGCTACAAGCTACAATAATCGCGCTACATTCATTGCAGCGATGCGTGATTATTATCATTTGAGAATACAAGTCGTCATAAATTGAACTTTAATCATCTTTAAATAGGTATAATTATTGAGATACAGTTGATGGAAAATTACAAGTATTGACATTATAGTTGGTAGACTTTTTTATGTAGCCTAAATAAGATCCCACTGCTGGGCAAAGGCCTTCCCTTTCTCCTTCCAAACCTCCCTGTCTTCTGCGTTTTTGGCCAAGTTTTATTTTAACAACTCATTTTTCATTGACATATTTGGTTTTGTGAATATAATAATAGACTTTATCTGTAGGTATTAAAATTAATTCGAGGGAAGCTGAGGTAACGGTCGTCCGCGCGGATTTTCAATCAATAAAGTCTCATTCAAGTTTCTCGTATTTTCAGGCTAGCAGGATAATGAGTTCAGAAAAACACCTGCTTTCGCAACCATTAGCACTATTTCCTTAATTGACCTACTTATTTGGAAAACACTTAATTAAATCGAGATTTAGATTTGTTTTGGTGCAAAAATACGTGAAATATAATAATAGACGATTGCTGCTCTTAAGTACCTTCATAGAATAATGTTATTGCCCGAAAAAAACAAGACTCGTTCTTCTAAAAAAAACAAACAATACTTTTATTCTCTTCTTATTTTCAAAGATTTATAAATTAGTAGATACTTAATAGGCAATTATAATTTTTCGGGGAATCTAAGCCAAAGAATTAAAAAGGCTTAAATGGGTTTCGTGATTGTTGAATCCCTTTGTAGGAAGGGGTAACGGGAGTGATGCCATGGCAACAATATTCCTAAATATCGATGAATATTTTACTGATTTTCTTTAATCCGTTTAAAAAACAAAGCTCGAAATAGATTTTTTCAGTAGAGATTTAAGCGGAAACCCGTGTAGAGAATATTTCATCGTAAAGTCCTAACGCTAACAAGTTTGTACTGTGCAACATTGTGAATGATTTAGTTGCACAAATGGACAGAAAAATGGACAATACAATTAGTGCTTGTGAACAAAAATAAATCCTAAAACGAGGAGAATGGAAGGCAAACGAATTTCCACTAATTCGTGACAGCGCTGAGCTGAGAGTCAGCGGACATACACGCGGACATTGTTAGTAACAGTTCTATAACAACTTTAGTATTTTAAATCCCAGCTTTTAAATAATTTCGTCCCACTGTATTATAAAAGGCAAATCGAACGAGCACATCGAAAGGCTTTTAATTAAAGGCTCGCTCTAAAATAAGTTCGATACAATGATCAAACATTGTAACATTGTTCAGACATTTACCTAAGTTTTACAAAATGTCGTATCAAAATTGAGAAAAAGTCCTAATTTAGCTCCCAACATGTGACCTCAACATAGCTTTAAAAAGACCTTAATATCTACATCATTTTCATACATTTTAGTTCATAGAATCGCTAGACCACTCAAAAGCTTACGGCTCTCAGATTAATATAATGAGCGTGTGAAAGGGGCTTTCAGAGCAGCTTAGATCATGAATACCGCAGCGAGAAGTAGCGACGTAGCTATATATCTGGTGCTATCGACGTGTCACCACCGGGAAGGAACGAGGACTTGTCTTAAGAACAAGTGTCGCGGGAGGCGAAAGTTATGTCGAGTGTCGCTAGTTTGTGACTGCTTGCCAAGTTCAATAGTACGCTTGCTACGGCTAATTTTGTCGCAGACTGAAGGACTTGTCTGCCGGGCTGAAGTTAGGAAGCTCGGTTGAGATATTTTTAATTGTAGAAGTTACTGTTTGAGTTCTTGGTTACAGGAGCGGTGGTATAACTTGAGGTATAACGTGGACGGCGCAGTGACTGGTATCAATAGTTAATAGGAAAAAGGATTGAATATCGTGTTTTGTACCAGAAGATTTTGAGTTTCAAATATAAAAATGAATATATCTTTCAAAAGCAAGCAAAAGTTGTCTTTCATTCCAAGTTTTAGAATCCTTCCTTTCAATAAGCGTTATGAACGTCTCAATATTGGATTTGCAGCAGCACTGAGGTAGTCTTTGATGCAAAGTCTACATTGTCCACCTTGTGTAAGATCTTAGCGCGGTATTGTCTGCAAAGCTTTGCCTGTGACGATGTTCCTGGAAAATACAGGTCATGGTACACAGGAGCAAAGGCATAACGGTATCAAAGGGGTCTTACTAGAAAATATAGAGCAAACTTTACAAGGAACCTCCTTTGATACGTCTTGTAGTAAATGCTATTAAAATAAAATGATAGAAGGAAATATTCCACGTAGGTACATTCCATATGTTTAAGCCGTTATTTATTTCTCATGCAGAAATAAATCGCTTAAAGTTTTCAATTAGTCGTGAGGGTCTAAAAAATGATTTATCAATCGCCTATAATATACCGAGTGGAAATTGGTATTTCAGTTAGCCGTGATCGTTTTTATGCAATTACGTCAAGTCCCACTTTTACATCTAATAATAAAAAAATAAACTGAGAACTTCTCTTTTTGTGGTGGTCGTAGAACTCGAGCGGTTGAGTTAATTAATATTCCTAACAAGTTGGAAGCCATATACTCGGAAAAAAGAAAAAAAATCTTTAGAAAACTGTTTCATTTACCTATAAATAATTTTAGAACGTTGTTGAAGACTGTTCTAGCAGTTTCGCGAGAATAAATTGAATGGTTTTATAATGTGATGTAACATCGATGTAGAAATGATTGTGGAGAAATGAATAACTTGTAAAGCTGGTTTTGCATACAGGTTTCGAATGCACACCTGACACCTAATATTTTTTATTTAAGGATTATTAATTTTATAGAAGTGGCTTAATAAAAGTGGCTTATGGCTTATTATAACAGGACTTTAAGGCTGGGGCTTCACCACAGCGGAGATGTGTGCTATGTGCTGAGCGAGAAGAGATGTTTTTCAGCTTGTGTGCGAGGCGTTGAGTGATAGCAAGATGGCCGGCTGGCTGTGTATCGTTTGCGCACAGCTCACATCTCCGCTTCCATCGCGCCATATAAATTTTACTCATCTTCGTACAGCGATCTCTACTGAAGCTGAGCGGAGAGGAGATGTGTCAATAAGACAATTACATTGGTTGTTAAAAAAACGTATATTCTTTCCACTCGTCTCGTCTCCGCTTTGATGGAGGCTCGGCCTTAAACTTATTAGTGTAACACATTAATGCATGGGTGAAATGTAACTGTTTTATGTAAAAACTTAATGAAAATTTTTCTGATTGATTTTTTTATTATTCTTTGTCCTATTAAAAAGGAAGTAAATAGCGATTTTATAATTTAAGTCTAAAACTAAAATTTCCACGTAACTTCGACTAATAATTCTAACGTTTAAGAGTAAATAAACGTGAAAAGGAAACCGTGCAAAGTCTTAAGACACCGTATGAAAGTTTAAGTGGCCGCAGACAACTCGGCAACTTGCCGAACAGTTTACATTCGAGTTAGGAAAACGTAATTAACTAAATGACATATAACTTTTTCGTATTTGTGCTTTACAAAGTACGTAGGAATCGTTTACGGGTTGTGTGGTTTGTTAATGAGGCCCGTACGTGAATAATTACTGCTCTTTGAGCGCGCACTTCACGCGGCCGTGTTCATTGACCAGATATTTGCTGCACTTTGATAACTATGTATTTCGGAATATTGATAAATGTTGTGTTTTTGTGAATATTGTACCTATACACTATGTCTTTGTATCGTTTATTATTTCCTGTCGCAGTACTCCTGTACCAACTCTAATATGTCTTCATCTTTCGTATGTTTCGTTAACATAAATAAAAAATAGAGAGCGAATTAGTCCGTCAGATAGAAAACTACTTTGTACTCACTGTACTTTAGTCAATTTGTGTTTTATCTTCATTGTACCAGCTTGTATATGGTCCACTAGTTCACTACAAGATAAAGGCCTCTTTATCTTAATCATCACGCTTGCTAATTACGTCTTGGCAATTCCAGATTTTAATATTAGGTATTAACTCAATTTTTTTTTCTAACCAAGTTCGAAAAATTAAAATTGTTTCAGACTGCTTGGTAGCCTGCCACTTTGTGCGCACAATCCATACATTGAGCTGAAAAATAATTTATCATTCCTGTATCAATATAAAAATCTCAACCAAGTCTCCGATTGAAGAATTTCAGGCACGTTGGCATCGATCGAGAGTAGGAAATACTAGGAAATGTATAGGTTTTCGTAAAATACACAGGTGAATGCACTAACGTAGGTGCAGACTACATTCCGTCACTCGGGGTCCGATGGGACGGCAATCCGACACGAGCCGCGGCGTTACGTGCTCCCTCGAGTGTGTTCCTATCACAGCTGCCTCACAATTGTTGCAGGATATCTTGCGAGATAAAAAATACTTTTACAAACTTTAAATCTTGCTTGCTGTCTTCATAGCAGCCGTATTCAAGAAGGATAGAGTCATTCTTGAATGTTTTATCACGAGTATAGACAAGAAAATTTTCGATGAATTTGTAATATCAATAAACTCAGTGAGATTAATGTCGATATTGTTACTGAGGGATCCACCTAAGAAAGTAAGTGGTGACTGCACTAATTCAGGTGATTTAGTGGCCGTAAGTGCTATCCCCATCTGTTGCACGCCGGGCGAGCTCGCATATTAATCTATATTTGGTACTAACTGGTACCTAAGTGTCTGATGCGAGGATTATTCAAGTGCCCTGTAGGGTGCTATAGGGCGCCACAGACAGTACCCACTCGCCTCACCAAACACAGGTTGGAATTTGAAATTGATCAAGTTTTGTATTTATATTTCGAAGTCACCAAATCTTTTTTGAATCTTTATGGTAATCAAAAGTTCGGTCAGATCGAAATCGGATTTTTGTTATAAATTGGCTACATAAAAAGACAAGATTAATATCCAAAAACTTGTTAATACAAAATTCGGATGTTTTTCACCTTAAAAAGCTCAGGTTTAATTTGAAAGTCACGACCTGTAGGTATATTTACTTCAGGAGCACTGGACATTTTTCAAAGGAACCTTAAGGTTAGAAATAAATCTAACTTTAGTAATCACAGTTCGGTCTGTGGACTTCAAAGTGCGGCGAGCAAATATAAAAACTCTCAAGTCCTAACTGAGAATATTACTTATTGATTGCATTTCCTCCAGCACCGGCGAGTAATGAAACTAAATAAAACAGAAATAATACTAAAGTTAAAGATACTCGATACTTTACATACTTATTCCTTTTTCAATATCATAGAAAAGTATAACTTACAAAAACTAAGAGTAAAATAAAAGCAGAGTGGTTCTTAAGATATTATATTATTATAAATTAAATTTAGAAACTGACACAACCAGAAATGGTGTATTTATAAGATCATTAGAGTTACACGTTGAATATGCAAATACGTAGAGCGGAGAGCGGCCAGCGTGAAGCAACATTATAAACAGGATAGGTGTGTGTTAGAGTTCAGAGCAGACGTCCGGCGAAATTGTATGTGCGTTGTGTTAGGAAGGGGGTGGCGGGTGTGGCTGCGGCGAAGCTAACTACAGCGGCACGGCTGCCGGGCGGCGGCTGTGATTGAGTGGGGCTGATCAATCGAAGCTCACAATGTCGCATATAACACACTTGAACTCCCAATTCCCAACATGATCGCCTCAACATCACAGGTACAAACACCAACTCCACAAGGATGAAAGCCCGCCCTGCATTTCATTTCCAGTGTCCCAGTTCATATTGAACAGAACGTTAATTAATAGTGCGCGGTAAAACTTATTAATATACTGTCAAAGGCCTCTCCCGCTGCAAACATCGGCGCTGTGGTTGAGACGGAAATCGATACGTTTGTTTAAAGTGTCGTATAGGTTTTATAGCTAACTAGGTTTTATACCAGGGCTTTGTTTACTTAATTTGTACGTATTGTTTGTATTGGAAATAACGGAAATACAGAGGAGAGGGTCAATATAGCTTAAGTAAATATCAATTTACGAATATTGTTTGTACCTGTTGCCAGTACGTGTGTTCAGTTCGTGTGAGCGGGGTGTATGGGCTTTTAGGAATAGTCTGCCGGGCGGGGTTAAAACTAAGCCGGCCGGGCGGTGCTGCGGCGTCCGGTTCAGTGGAGCGGCACGGATGGCCGCGCTATCTGCATCTTATCTGAGCGCCGGCACAAAAGCCCGCGACAAAGCTGAGCATAGGCCTATTTCCCTAAACAATAACGTAACTACTACATTGTTTAGGGACGCTAATCATTTTTAAATTACAAAAAAGGTCAAAGAGTAACATTTGTGCTTGTGATAAAAATATTTCAGGCACATTTGGGATACGTGCGAACCCTGTGGAGTTAAACAGGTCGCTGCCGGCGTCCTAGGTGTCCGGCGTAATAACATTTTCAGAGCTGTGGGCGCTGACCCCGTTTGCGGCGCATCAATAATGTATAGTGACGCACGCAGAAACATAGTCTCGATACGAGATGGAACGACCTGTTCCCACTCCCGATATCCAAACTATATTTTGTTATTTGATAACAAATACGACGCAATATGTAAGGGGAAATAGCAAATGTTTCTAATTACTCAGTATCGATTTAAGCTGTAAATAGTTAACGATTGAAAGTGATCGTAACCTTCTATCGATTTATAATTGCGGTAATAACTTCTTCGATTTCATTTTGATTTAGTTCTCCACTACCTTTAATGTACATTTTCAAAAATAATTAATAAAGTTCGGCATCTCCATTTTACCCTTTTCGCCAGTATACTGCTTGTCTCTTATTAAATTTTATTTCGCTGATCAAAGTGGCTCTGTTAGTGCAATTTACGGACTATATTGCACCTTTGACAGTCAGAGTCAACACTCTAATACAGCCTGAAAAAAGGGGACGACGACAAAGTTAATATGAGTCCGAGGGATGAGCAAAAATGATGTAGAGAACGCTCGCAAAAGCAATTAGATCTTAGTTTTTAATAACGAAGCGTAGGACGGAGGTCCTAGTATTAAATTGCGATCACGTTGTGATGAAACTTTGGTACGCTCTGCTAATGAGGCCGGCGACTAAACACAAATGTTGCAACGCAAGCAAACATGGCATGACTAAATGAAAATTTCTGTCGAGTGTCAATTAAGGGGTATTATTGCTACATTCATCGCGCGGAAAGTTCCGAAGCCCGGCCGGAAACAGTGCGGGGTTGATGACGATTGAAAGAAGTCACGCGGCAGAGCCTGGGGTTAAATTAATTTGAAAAATGTAGACAGATGAATGCCCCGAGCAGTCTGCGTCCAGCTACGTGCCGCGAACCTTAAACAACCGCATTAAAATATTAAAAGCAACTGTGATTGCAGGAAAAGCTCGCGCCGCGACTATTAAATATCAATAGAGATGGTACTCCGCTTGTTTTCTTATGAATATGGAGTTTCGCTTAATAATATGAATCTGATTAAAATGTCCGACCACAATGGCTTCGCAGCGCGTTGTTTGTTTAGTTTTTGTATCTTTTGTGTTTGTATTTCTAATGGAAAATCGTTTACAGAATTTTATATCTGAGATTGCTACATTCATATTCAAGAGCTTAAAAAGGTTTAAACTGACTACTATACTGTACAAATGATCGTAGCAGATACTTCATAAAAAAATATATTCAAACACGTTTTATTATTACATTAAACATAATTAGTTTTCGACAAAACTTCATCACTTTATTGATACTTATGAAATCCGTATACTTACACAATAAATTGTACAAATATAACCTAAAAGGCGTTAAGAATATTTACCGTGAACATTAATTCAGTGTCAGAGTTACACCACGAAATCACAAGGCTGGCCTGTTTGTATTGTGAAAGCGAGACGGAGATATACATAGCGTATAACGCTGTCCCGCTCTTACAATACCAACAGTCTAAGTTCTAGCGGTCGCAGTAGGTATGCTGGGTTACAAAACAAGTAAACAGATGTTTATTTGTGGTTTCCGTCCTAAGGTTCTTGGAAACTTATGTGATAAATTAATTTAAGGTGCAGGTGGTCACTATAAACTGGTGAGATATAAAAAGTATTTACCGGCCATTTAAACAAGTTTTCTACTCAATTAAGAGATATATGACATTAACAAATTGTACTAATATACCACCGCGGGTCAAATTTATCTATTCATAGAATTAAATTAATAAAATTGTATCGAATTAGAACATTTGAATATTAATTTCACCGATTTTCCTTTACGTTTTACAACAAAAACGTTTATAGTGCTTAAAAAACCTTGAAATTATCGTGCAAACAAAAAACCAGATTTTAAGAACATTTTTTCTAAGAAACTGCGATCTTCGTCTGGCAATGGTAATAATGTGTCATCGTTATACAAATAAAACTGTTTAATAGACGCTTAAGACAAAAAAAAACATATATTACCTTATTCTTAGTATACTCAGTATTTAAAGATTACATAAGACTTTAAAACCGGCGAGAGAAAGAAGTAGTCTATCACTGGTAATGAAAGAGACGGCGATATCTCTGCACTCTTCCAGCCCTATGACGTCATCATGGTTGTAAAAGCCACAGTGTTCACCCTGACATAGGTTGAGGTAGATCATGACCGACAAATAATGGGGGTATAATTAGCTACGTTGATTCCGCGATTGTGTTCCAATGTTTCAATAAGCCTATACTTAATATACGTAGTTTCACACAACATTGTAAATAATTACAGGTTAAAAAATATTGTTCGAAGGGAAAATATTTCTAATTTTATATTTCAAAGTAATAACGGTGGAGTTGAGTATACCTGGAGAACCAAATGTATATTCGTGCACAGCTATCAATTTGAAATACTGAAAACTCATGATTCTGAATTTCTCATAAACACTCTTTGACGTCAAAGTCAAAGAGAGTTTATGGGAAGTCGGAGTAAGAGGAAATATAATTTTCCTTTTGGTAGTTAGTAAAATATCTTTTAAGAAGACTTGATGATGAAGGAATGCTATAAGAGACAAGATATTAGCAAAATAACAGAGTAAAATTGCATTCCTTTTAGAAAAAGATTATAGACGGTAACTATTTTACCTATGCGTATATTTTCTATTGTTATCATCCTTTAAAGTGTACGTCATGTAATTTCCTATACGCCGGGCAAGTAGGACGCGTGGGTAATTGAAGGGGGGAAGCGTAAATAAACGGCTTTGACGGCTTGCGAGCGTCCACAATAACACGCCACCACACGGCAGTCGGATCCGATAAACACTCTTATTTTCAGACAGAATAACACACGGCTGAATACACTGGAACTATCGAACAACTTAAAATTAAATGAAGAAACTTGGCAGAGGGAAGACTGGTAATAATTTCCCGAGCGCAGTCGGATTTGGCCAAAAGCTTAATCCGTTTGAATTTTGAGTCAATAGATGTCAAATGACTATCGGAAATCAGATGAGTGAGTTTGTTTGTCGAATACATTACTACTGCAAATATAACCGTGGTGGAGTGGACACTGGTGGGACATTTATTGTTGCCCGTTGTTTTTATTTTGGCTCACAAATTTTCACTGGAGTTTTAGTTTTATTTTCCCCTAGCCCATTGTGTCCCACTGCTGAGCAAAAGCCTCTCCCAAGTCCTTCCACGTTTTTCTGAGTTTAGTTACGTCCAGAAATTGATGCTTGATTAACTTACTAATTAATGATTCAAATCATATTTTATTTAAAATATATCCATCCCTCAAAATATTTTTTATTGCAAAGCACAACCAAAAGCGTTGCAAAAATCCAACATTTTTAACAAGCGTCGCATCGCAAACGTTCGCATGGCTTGTTATTGGCGCAGTTTCCAAAATATCGCCTATAGTGAGGCTTATTCGAGCCGATATGCTTTCAAATGTAAAGCTTAGGGGATGATCTTTACACGCTCTGACTTTATTGGCCGTTACAGCCCGGACTTAATCCGCTCAGCCTTCGTGCTTGTTAACATACAAGTACTTTGCATTTTCACTAACTATGCCGTCAATAGAATGTTTTTGTTTTGAACTTTCATTAATAACTTGATTGAAAATATTCAAATTATTAAAAGTAAAGTATCTACGTCACTTTAATGTAGGTGAGTATTTTTAATTTATTGTTTTTTCCTTGTTCTAAGATAACAATAATTGTTAAAAGGATCTTAATAGGTCATAAACTTCTTAATAACGAGTGCCCAATTTATAAAGATTCTACGGTAGATTTTTAAATTGAATCACTTAAAGTTTCTAACAGATGTGTTCTTTAAAGTATTGTCTGGATTACACTGATGTGATGAATAAATCCGACATATTAATTTGTATAATGTTGTTTGTGACATCCCCCGCGGCTATTCGCCCAGAACCGGCTCGGCAGCGCGCCGGCGACGACTCGTTGATCAATTCACTTTTCATGGATGTCACATTATGAATATTAATGCCCATCGGCTAATATATTCACCGGATTAACATCTAAAATCTGTAGGACAGTCATTTGGTTTATTTTATTAGAGTAAGAGGCGTAACAAGCTTGTAAGTAATGCCTCGTTTGTTTCCTTCATTGAGCAGTTAAAGGTTATTTGATTCATGTGTGAGACCGAGTGTAAGTTATGTAGAATCGTGTGGCTGAGGTACTTAGTCCTTCAGTACATTCGCGCTTCTAATTCAGTTCCGCGTTCAAACGTGTTATTTTAAATGTTTATTACTAAAATAACAAGCCGTTGATGATGTTATGCATTATTTTTGGAGATTATCATATCTCGCGAGATTTATGCGTGATTTATGTCTGGTATACATTTCGCAAAAGAAAAAACTTTGCATATTATTATAAAATATTTCCTTTATAAAATACAAAAGTAGATAAATGCTTTTTGGTTTAATACTAGTTATACAAAACATTCGCATAAGTTCGCAGTTCGTATTAACATCGTAAGAGTCGTCTCCCTCATATTAATGTGTCGTAATTGGCATACGTATGTGCATCTGACATTTAGATACAAAAGACGCAATTCTTCCTGCGCAAGATGTTATCCGACAAACATGTTTGTTTTTAAATTACTCTAGTTAAATACATTGAAGTTTACACAAGTTCATTTATTAATTACCAGGAACAAGTCTAAACTAGAGAGCATGGAGATCTCTTCTAAATTTTAAGAATAACCTACTTATCATGAGAATCACGCAATGCTTGTCTTCTTATGTAATTCTTAGCCGGATCAATGGACGCTGTGGATTGCATTACCGAGGCCGGTGTCGTGGTCCCTCCGGCGAATATCTTCAACCTGTACTTATTGTCGGGCGGTGAGTAGCGCGGCAGCTTCGGCGGTTTCGTGGGGTTTAGGTAGAGGTCGAATATTGATTGCGTGGTCCTCGGCTTCGGCGTGGTGTCCGGCCGGGCGGTGGAGGTGTGCCGGCCGCTCTCAGTGCTCGTGTACGGAGCGTTTGTTTTTGTTTGCGTGGGGAAGGCGGGCTTGCTTGATTGAGACGTGCTTTGTTGCTTGGTAGTCGGCGGCGTCGTCGCCGTTCGGGACGTGAACGTGTACCACGAGAAATCCGTTTTCGTGATTGCTTTGTTTGTTGTTGTGACCGGCCTTTGTGTAGTCGACGCTGTTGTCCTGACCGTGTTCCTGACTTGGACGGTCGTCGGCCTTCTAGTACTTGTTGTTGTGCTAGGTCTATGGCTTGTTGTCACAATTTTGTTAGGCGAAAATGTAGTAGTGATCGGTTTTTCTGTGGTTGTAAACCATGGTTTGTACGTCGTGGTAAACGAGCTTCTCGGAGCTATTGTGTTTATTGTCGGCCTTGCCGTGTACCAAGGCCTGCTTGTGGTGGTCACGGCGCTCTTTGAAGAGGCTGTATTTGTGATCACTCTTTCCGTGGTAGTCGTCGGCCTTGCTGTGGTTGTGAACCACGACTTGTACGTGGTGCTCCAAGGAGAGGCCTTAGTAGTCGGTTTCTCAGTGGTAGAGGTCCAAGCTCTGTAAGTAGTGGTCACGGTGTTTCTTGGATGTGTTGTCACTATACTCGGCTTGACCGTGGTGGAGTCGCTTGGTCTGTTTGTAGTAGTGAACACAAAATGGTACGGCGCTATTGTTATTGCGGTTGGTTGCTCTGTCCGGGGTTTGATGGTCGTCGTTTCAATATTTTTTGATAATATAGAACTTGTCGGCCTTTCCGCGAGTGTCCGCGATGTGTATGTAACCGTGTTTTGGGCCGCTGTTGTGGTTTTGGCTCGTGTGGTCGGAGTTTGTGTTGTTGTGGGGTACGTCGGTCGATTCGTCGTTACTGTGGTGGTCGGGCTGTACGATGTGGTGGTCACGCTAGTTGATCGCAATGTTGTTGATGTAGCGTTTTGTAGATATGCGACTGTAGTGCTGTACACCGGCCGTGGTGTATTCGTAGGGCTCGTGTAAGCGGTCAGCCGCGTGTTGGGTGTTGTCACCGGTTGAGTAGTATAATCTTTCTCAGTTGCAGATTTTGGTGTAGTTTTTTGTTTCTTCCTGAACTGGTTTGTTTCTATCGTCCTCCAGACCTTCACGCGTGGTATGTATGGTTCCGGAGTGGTGGTGGTCCTCGCGGTCGATGTTGTTGTAGTGCGCTCCGTAGTTGTTGGCGGCATGCTGTACGGCTGCGATGGCTTGTCGAACACCGGCAGCTTGAGCTCATCGATGTTGTTAATCTTGTAATTATACCAATCAATGTTCTCCCTGTTTTGATCGAGCACTTTTCCATAACTTCCTCTAAATATAGATCCTATAGCAAGATAAGGCGGTAATAAATTCTCAATATTTTGCTTCTTATATGTAACGTTTGGATTATTAAAATTATCATCATAGTAATTGGTACGAGATCTAGTGATGGGCACTGTATATTTCACGTTAGTATCACAGTCCACTAGGTACTTCTTGGTGTTGTGCTTGCAGTGCTGCGGGTACACCACCCAGGCCAGGAAGCCGTTCCCCTGCAGGCGCGTGTGCTCCTCGTGCACCCGCAGCGCGCACTCGAGGTCGTTGGAGATGTCGTCGTCGCGCAGCGCGGAGCAGGGCAGGCCGCATGCCTTGCCGGGCCCGCACCAGTACAGCTCGCTGATCTGGAAGATGCCGTGGTCGCCGCTGTAGTGGTTCTTGGCGGCGGTGTCGAAGCGCGACTCGTGGTAGGCGATGCAGACCCAGGTGGAGACGTGGTCGGGGCGCACGCCCAGCGCCAGCAGCTCGCGCGCCAGCTCGCAGCGCTCGTACCGGCGCGCGCCGGCCAGCGCGAGCAGCACACACGTCAGCCATGCGACGCGATACATCGCAGCGTGCGTTTGACCGTCCGCCGCACGCGCACTCAGTTTTACGTACACACCGAGCGTCCTCCCGCCGCGCGCGTCGCTCGCTATGTGTGTCGCGCCCGTATTTTAGCTTAATCTTAATTGCTCCTGGCTGAGATGCCATGCATTTTGGAACGAGATGGAGGTCATTATTTCCAGGCTGTCTTAGGACGCGAGTGCACTGATCATGTATTCATATTGGTGGGCCTAAGGGCCATCGTAATATCGCACCTACTATGGTGCGGAACTTGCAATGCACGTATAAGTTGTAATTGAATAAACCTGCAGTATTCATATTCTGCTCTCGTACAGCCTGCCTTCGTCACATACGTGTGCAAGAAGCAAATATTTTCTTTTGTTTTAAAATAAATACGATACACCATAAACCATTTACGCAGTGTGACCGGTTTGTAAATTTCGATTTGTGTGTGATAGTTTAAAGGTCATTGAAAAAGATTGCATATGTCCATTATTAAAATAAATAGGATACCTACATACGAATTTATGAATTTTAGAGATTAGGCACAGAATTTTTAGTTTTTGTATATTTAGCTGTAAAATATGATAACATTAGTGTCACAGCGGCCGTTTACTCGTACGTTGTGTTACCTGCAAGGCTGGGCGCCTCGCGCGCGCGTGTGTAAACATTCGGTTGATTTCCGCGGCGGGTCAAGAGGTGAGCCGCTGGCCTCTCTTGCCTAATAATAACTTTGAACTTAAAAATTAGGTATAGTAAACATTGACGCGTCATATCTACGTAAGATGAATAATCGTGCCGATCAATCAATTCAAGAACTATGCTTATGTGTTATTGATACTACTGTTTTATTATAATAATGCTGTTCAAATTGAAAAAGAAATCATATATCATCTGAGATATGTTAAACACTACCTACTTGTAAAGGTTACGTACAAGTTTTAATAAATATAGTGTTATTGTCACATTTGTTAAGGATACATTTGTCAAACACGTATTGACAACATTAACAACATTTGTAGTGTTGACGTCACTTTGTTTTAAATACAAAAGAGGCATTGTGGTAATCGAACAAAAAGTATACAAGTTATTATAATTAATTACACGGCAGAGGAAGTTAATAGCTCTCAATCATAGTCGGATGAATGAATTATCCATCACGGAGAGAAATGTGACTACTTTATAAGTATCTCTGAAACCAAACTACTTTTGAAGTACCTACGTATAGTCATAATATTTCGAAAACTGATGTGTACGACCCTTTACGAACATAACTGTAAATCAGAAAACCCAAAGATCCCAAAAAAGATAGCGTTTTAATTTAAAACAAAATTAAAAATATCACCCGAATTTGCATCTTAAAGTATGTTAAAGTAACGCGCCATAATGCACATACATTAGTACTGCGATACCGTCTAACATCGAAACCAAATTAAGGCTTATTTATGTTTATTGAAGTTTTTATTTAAAATTAAATAAGATTCTAAAGCAAAATTGTGTTGAGATTGCAATCTTACAAACTAATTTCCCCAGTAAATTTCCCTTGATCAAAAGATAAGTATTTTATAGAAAATATTAAATCAAAATCCAGTATTTTGCAAGAATAATTGTGACGGAACTTGTGTGCAACGAAAGATTCGATGGAAATGCAATTGACGCGTCAGCGTCTGGTAAAAATAATTTGCCGTATGGTGCGAAGTAGGGGAAATAAGTTACAAATTGAAAGGTTGAAAGATAGGAAACCACATCAGTTGAGATTACTGGTTTTAAAATCTATTTCAGCAGATATTCCATCAGAAAAACAGGAAACAGTAACAAAATGACCAATTTTAACTATAATTCATCATCATCAGCCCGTTGCAGTCCACTGCTGGACATAGGCCTCTCCCAAGGTACATTACGCTGCTTTATGCATCCAGTTTATTAATTTAGGTCAAAAAAACACGACTTGGTTATTTTTTTTCTGCAGTACTATTTATCTATCAGTTAAGACACGTAGGCAAAATAAAAAAAGGTATCAAAACTATTTCAAGGAAATAACATCCTCGAAAACCGAGTGTTAATAGTAGCGGCAAAGAAAACAGATAAAAAAGTAGGTATACCGACAAGAGCGAGCGAGAGAGACAAGAGAGTCAGAAATATAACAACCTGACTGACCCATTTCTGGGCATTTTGCAGGCAAGATTTTTCCGAATAAAACCTCGAATAGTTCAAATATTGAATGGATTGATCACCTTTTCTTCACCACGCTCGCCAAAACTTCAATTTCGACGTAGATAAACAACAGCAACAAGCTGAAAAACTATCGTAACGTTTTCCTGAGGCAATGGGAAAAGGAACGAAGTTTACTTTAGAGAACCAATCAATCTGTGGGGAAGTCACGTTCCCGCAAGCTGTGTCGGAAATAAATTAAAATAGGTTTAAAAGCGAAGCAAAAAATAATTACTGTTTACAAGACGCTACGTTTTTTATTCAACAACAACTGCTTTGTGTTAAAGGAATGTACGCGACTAACAAACGAAACTCGACTTCATTAAAATCGTTTGCGATTTTTTAAATTCTTTGTTTAGATAAATTTAAATTCCACTGACGTATAATTGAAGCTACGGAACAATAAAGATCATATCTACAAGTACTTATTCATGTTGCAAATTAATTATTTACTGATTTATTTTTGTACCACATCGCAATGTAGAGAAAATAAATCAATAATAGCGGTCCGGACCAATTTCGGCCACAGCGGTCAGTGTTACTATGACATCAGCCAGCTACGCAGGACATATTATAGTGCACTAGCGTGTGCGCAAACACAGGTGCATTCTCTATTCCTTTTACTCTCATAGCCCGATGGGACGGCAATCCGACACGACCGGAGAGAGATCAGGCGCAGGACCCACATTTTTACGTGCCTTCCGAAACACGGTAGCTGTGATATTTATTTCTTAAACGCATACAACATTCGAAAAGTCGGTGCGCGCCGTGGGGATCGAACTTAAGACCTCTGACTTAGCAGTCCTACGGTCTTGCCACTAAGCTATCACAGCTTCATCAACAATAAATCAATACGAGAGATTTAAAAGATCAAATCACCCGTTATTTTTTTAGTAGGCTACACAGTAAGGACAATCTCCATTGTGTTACCAATGGCACCATTTTAGAATAAATAAAGTCAAACATACATTACAAAGTTCATTGAACTGAGTATATCGGATGTAAAAAGTTTAGCCCAAATACCCAAAGTAGAGAGATCGAAAATCATCATTGATAAATTACACGTGTATAATATCAATCAAAGTATATAATGTGAGATATATTTTATGATAGATATTAATTCGTTCTGTCTCTCAACCGTTGTATCACGCGGTTCACTTTCCTGCTTAGTCCCAATAAACCGTATTCTGAATAATGATTTTCTTCAGGAGCCTGTTGCTGTCCCATTTACGTCTAAGAGTCTCGGATCGACGTCAGAACTGTCTGACCTATTTTCCACGACACTTTTAGTACTTGGTACTTAGAGATATGAAGGATTTCTGAACTAATAGGCGTATTTGTTTTTCGACAGAAGGTCGAAACCTTCTGTCGAAAAACAAATACGCCTATTCCGTCATGCTGAGAAAATTGGTAAGATTTCATCGGCAAAAAATTTCAATTTCAAGTCATTGACTGCTAAGAGTTTTAAAAACTCTTATGCCATTAAAAAAGCAAACGTTAAAACATACTATACATATTGCTGAAAATACCAACACCTCTAAATGAGTGCCAGAATTTTCCAGTCAACTAGAATACCGTCACTAATTCTCATATCTGTCTGTCTAAACTCTGACGCGGCACGCTGTGGGGCCGCACTGCCATATATTAGGTTAGCACCAGCCCGAGGGTGTCCGCCTTGCCCTTCTAACCTAATCAGAGCATCGGGATTAAAACCACTGGCGTTAGCTGCGGCATCAAAATTCTAGCTGCTGTTAGTGCTTGTGTGTGCGGAATACACGAAATTTGAGGATTCAGTCACGTTTTGAGCAAAGGTTTTTGACCTGAATATCGAAAAGTAAAAGAAGAAATTTTTTGATCGGTTATTACTGACCGATGTGGCGGTGATGTAAAAACAATGGGAAAAACCTTTTTGTTTTGTTTTTTTTTTATATAAAAAGTACTACACAATAATTGTAAGTCGGTAGCTATGAGGTTTGCATTTGAAATAAAGGTAAAATTACTGTGGTAAAATACTATATGAAACAGCTGCAATCAGGGGCATTCAAGAAATTACTAGCATTTGTTAATACACCAGCAATCATGTCGGACTATGAATAATATAGGAGAATAGGAATAGAAGGGCAGAGCGCAATATCGGCGGCAATATTACAAAGATAATATCAATCTACAATGTATGTACGCGGACATTGTGGCGCTAAGCCTTTCATCAAGTAACAATTTCACCGCGATTACTTTGTCACCAAGGAACAGGTTGTAATTTCCCAACAATTTCTCACCCCTACCACGCAATCGATTGCACCTTGAAATAGAATAGATTATCACAACGGTCCATTATAATATTGATGACAGTGATATTATTGTGCGCAAAATATTTTTTCCTGCTAAGATGTTTTATTAATGAGCTCGGTGACTTTGTTGTAAACTAGTCGACAGGTGGATTAACAATGTAATGAAGACTATTAAGTAGCCTTTCATAGGTTTTCCTTGTTTTCTCAATTTCGAACTAGCTGTCAAATAATAACTACTCAAAAAGAGAACAATACTTCAGCAAAAACAGGCTAAATTTATTACTGAGCTCTTTCCGCAGAAAATATATTATAAAACCTAGAAATAGCAAATTATTACAAAATAGAACAAAACAGTGAGGTTTCTCAGTTTCTTTTCCGAGTAAAATCAAACTTTATACAATAATGGAAAGAGGTAACCATACACTTGAGAACATTGTAAGTGGATGCAAATTATTCTGAGTAAAATGTGAAGTTTCTTTCAAACCGCCGAGCTACGAACATGGCTGATATTTCAGACTAATTGGCTAAAGCCTAACAAGAATACTTTTAACGTTATATTGTTGGATTGCTTTAATTTTACCGACCCAGGCCCGTGCACAAGTGAGGAAGATGGCAGATACTACCTTAATGTATGATAACAACCATTTAAAAAAAGTCTCGAATTTTTTATTGATTTTACAAGGACACAAGGACAGCTGTTGTTGGAAAGCTTGAAAAACGAATTGAAGAAACAGAAAAAAGTAACTGTGTGTTAAGAACCCAGTTGTTACATGTGTGTACAACCACTTACAGTGGAGACAAATTCAAAGTAAATACGGTTCAGACCGATGATCGATATCGGCAAGACATCGTAATAAAGCGTACAATTAGTCAGGACACCAACAAACATATCGACGGGTCCTACGTATACTGGTGTAACCCGCAAAACACCAAAATACGTTTTTTTGCACCAAAAGCCTTAAAATTACCTTAACTTTATACCCTGTAAAAATTATACTATTTTATTCAGTAATTTCAGAGATACAAACTTGTAAACTAATATAAGTGACATGATTTTCGGCCACACGACTATCTACACTGATGTAAGTCACTTGCACCAGTGTAGGTAGTCGCGTGTGCCGCGTGACGTACGCGCAAGTGCCATTTACTCCAGTATGCGCGCTGCGACGGAGTCGGGAGCACGTTAACACTGGTATAACTGCGGTAACTGCTAACGTATTCTTCTGTATCAAAACTATTTCGTGGCCTGTTTTTAGGGGTTGTGTTACTTTTTTACATATTTAACAAGTTTTGTTTGCTTTGAGTGGGTAGTGGTGAGAATTCACAACAATTAAGGGCTCACGAGGTCAATTATTAATAAATTTATGCGTTAAAAATTGACAAACAAATTACTAAGTTGACAGTACTAATATTTCTACAAAAGGGTTTAATTAATGTTCACCTAATGCAAGATACAGATTGTACTGCTTGTAGATTTGTTTGTGCCGCCTGCATTATTTTTTTACGTATAAATTATATAATGTAGACGCACGGTGTACTGCATACTCTTCACACTAAATTATAGAGTTTGTTTTTCCCTTTTTAGTTAGTGGTTGTTTTTTTACAGTCGGGTTTTTTTTGTTTTTTTTTTTATTATTATTTAATTCTTTCAATAAATTTTACACTTATATCAGTAGGAATACAAAGTAGTATTATACAAAGTCACTTGTGAATGTGACTTTGTTTTATTTTCTTGATATTGTTATCTGACGTAACCTACATTATTTTAATAATAACATTTATTTACTAAGAAAATAAATAGCGATACTACTTTTAATACATTTTTTGCAGCAATTAACGTAAGAAGCTTCCAAATTTTGCTACTTGGTAACTGACGAGACAATTTTTTTTTATGTACCCAAGTACATCATTTTTAAAGGTGTAGAAATATTCCAGAGGTAAACAATATAACAATATTCGCAACCTCAGTTTATTTTGGTAAAGTTGTAGTATTGAAAAAACAATTAAGTACAATCAAAACTTAAGTATAGTGATACAAAAGACATTCAAATTAAACTTATAAAGGACTTAGTGGTCGCCCGTAACTTCGACCGCACGAGTGTCGGTTACAACTGGAAAACATTGCCCTCCTCTGACGCAGTCGGTTAAAAAGTCTATGTTTTAATCCAGGTTGTCAGCTAACTCCATACGAAATTTCTTCAAAATTGGTTAAGTCGTTTGAGCGTCAAAGAGTAACAAACATCCAATCCATACTTATGCAACTTTCGCGTTAACTATATTAGTATGATATTTTCAAATGTATAAAATGCATATTTAAACAAGTATGACCAGTGTGGTGATGTGATGAGGCATTCGTATGAAGGGTGACACAAATCACCATTACATACATTACAAGTTGTAAAAATGTAATGAATTTTCCATCATCTGATTTAGACTCTAAGGTCTCATTGCCCTGTTTTTAGGGGTTGTGTTACTTTTTTATACATTTACCAAGTTATGTACACAACTATACACTTAATAGAAGCACATAGTTCGAAAAGAGTTGCACAAAGGTTATACTAATTTCTTTAAAATACCTTTTCTAGCGGATCTGCAAAGGAAGAAATAAATTAGAAACATCAACGTACAAAAACTAGTGGACGTAACTGAACAGACGTAACGTATGTAACTGACGTGATGTAACTGAAAAAAAAATAGTGGAAATGCTATTTATAAGAAAAATGACATGAAATTCAAAACAAGCTAGTCTTAAAAATAAAAAATAACAATTAGGTATTATCGTCAGAAAACCTCTTTAAAAATCAAACCTTTTTTTTACTGAAAATAAGAAGATTACATTTTTTGTTTTATTATTTTTAAGATTGCAAGGCCAATGATTTTATTTTTCAGTATTAAGAATGTTACTATCGAATAATAAAGTGTTATTTTGTATTTTAAATGTTCTTATTTAACTTCTTGCCACACTAATTTAAATATTCACAGTTAATAATAATACAGCAAACTGTTGCAAGTAGCTTTCCAGTACTGAGTAAACTGTTGTAAGTGTTAAAAAGTCGATAAAAGTAGATAAAAGTAGGTATTATTTTTAATATTTTAACCTCATATTGGTCAATAACACGGAAATACTATGTTTAAAGAGTAAAATTCTTCAGATTTGCTTTATTATAAGTTTAAGCAAGTACACTATATACTGGTATAAGTGGCCACTTGTATCAGTTTACAAGTTCTACTGTAGTAAAAAAAACAAGCTACATCAATGCAAGTCAACCTATTTTCCAAAGTATAAAAAAAGAAGAAAAACCAATAATGCAGTCTTATTTCTTAAATATCAAAATATAACATACTAAAATTTCAAGTGTTTTTATTGATTCACGACAAAGTTACAAGCTTTTGAACCTTTAAACCGCTCTCTTGAAAAGTTGCATTTTTGCACTTGTACTAGTCTACGTAGGACCCGTCGATATTGTCTATATGACTTCGATTTTAACATTTTCGATAGCGCTAAGGCTGAATTTGAACCGCAATTGAGAAAAAGGAACGCTCTGAATATTGGTGTCGTCAACATTGAAAAACGAAATATGGAGATATAGAAATTTTGCAATGTCACTTTAAAACGTATTATAAGTGTGCAAGTGCAACGATTTTTGAACTAAACAGAAATAATATAATTTTTTCCTCAGATTTTAGTTAGTAGGTACTTACCGACACACGAAAACAGTTCCATGGCCCCTTTGAGCAAGCAGCCGTCTTCCCTGTTGTGGCCCCTTGTAACATTCAGGCAGAAGCAGCCATCGTCATTGGCGAAGAGCCACTCATTGGCGGAATACCTCACTGTGGGAATGCCTTCGTACTCCGAATCGTATTGGTAACGAAGCTCCACTGACCTGGAATTAAAATCATATTCAGCGCATTGTATGTAGCCGAAATAGTGAACATATGGAGCGGGATAAATCTAATGCTCAGAATTATCATTCCGCTTACCACCTTATAGTGGAGTAAAAACATACTAACGAATGTTACTAAGTCCAGTATCATTTATGAAAATAACTGCTAATTTGGCAAGTAGATAGTATAGTGCTTTTTGTGACTAAGTAAAATCAAAGTAAATGGCAAATTGCAGAACGATGATATATCTAATCCTTTTTATAAAAAGAATGTAACCGAAAACCAATCCAATGAATCAAAGTAAATTTCTGATAGTACAAAATTAGCACGACGAAGCCAAGATATTCCAGGCATCGCCCGTCATACAAATCGATATTTCAATAGGTTTGATGGACGAGGAACTAAACTGGGCCTATCTTTAACCGAGGCCGCCGCTTCATGAACCAATTAGTCTTAACGATCTGACGCGATGGAGCCTCCTGCCTGCCGCTCAGAATAGAGCGGTTTGATTATTCATTGTGAAGACCGAAGACCTAGATAGGCTTCAAAAGTTTGATACCAAACTAGTTGATTGTTTGGTTTTGGAGATGCAATATTATCTCTATGGCTCGGACTTGATGTAAAACGATTTGTACCTACTTATGGTAAGTATGGTTGCTGGATTAGGTTAATAAGACACTGACTTCACGAATATCAGGCGCCGGTCATCAAGTATAATGTAAAATTGTAATTTTTGTAAAACAAAAAACTATAAATGAAAGAAAAAGAGCCTAGTTTTATTGCAATCTGATCATCAATTTATAAGAACGTAGGGGGCGATCGGTCACCCTAACAGACGCCGCGCATAGGGCTAGTGGGGACACATTCTGGTATCTACGAAGGAATTCGAACAAGGTCACGGCCCGACCTTCGGTAATGAAATAATACGAAGAGGGGGACCAACACACATAACATCTAAGTGTATATGAATGCAGGAAAAAAGGCAAACGGTACCTACTGTCTAGTGATCACATTCAATTTCAAACTTTTATTTTTAAGGTTAAAAATGGAATAACATTTTGTATTGACAAAAGACCATTACGTTCTTAAAAAAACAATGAAATATAAGAAACAATGGTAACAAATTTCTTTATGCACGATTTCAAAACAGTTGAAAAGTGAATACTTATAAGGCAGAATTTCTTCGTACTCGCTTTTACTTGACGGCAATTTATTTCCACTTATTTCGAAACCAGTGTTTCCATCAACGTGATTGGTGAAGTAAATAAATGTCAAACTTGTTAAAAGTTGTTTCCTTTACAATTGTTTGATAGGCTACGTTACCTACGTACGTACGAAGCCTAAGTTTTTTCTGTTTATTTTACATTTCACAATTTTTCCACAGAACTTAATAAAGTTTACACAACTTCTATTTTTCCCCTTTCTCAAATTACCTACTTGGTACTAAAAGATCACAAATTAGCTCTTAATGTACGAGATGAATTTATGAATGTTGCAAAAGTGTAAATTGTTTTCGAAACTGTTGCCCCGCAAAAATGGGAAGTTTAAAAATCAATACATGATTAAATAAGGGTGCGTCCGGCGGCTAGACATCAAACAGCCTCCCTACAACCGACTCTACACGAGTATATACATAGTTATACCATACGGGTGCACGCGTGTATCAAACAAATACGACGCGGAGCTTTTATCTAGCATTTAATTAAAAAATACCAAAAACATGATTCATTCCGTTTTCAACTTTATTTGCTGTCTGTCTGTGTTACACACATTGGATCGATTGGAGTAATAAACAAATCAGGTACTTCGATATTAAGGCAATTAGGGATGAAATCGGGTTCCAGAAATATTACGAAAATAATGTTTCGGTACACGTGTATCGATGTCGCCCCCATCCCTCCTTACAATAATAGCTCATAGTCGCTAAGGAGGAAAAGTAAAAATTAAAGACGTCAGACGCCGCGTGTTGCTACTTCAAATTTCGAGAAAATTGTTGATTTTTTGGTGTATTTTTAGAAACGGTTGTGTAACTAGGATTGTTAAAGATTTTCGAAATTTTGAGACTCCGATCATACAAGTGATGAAACAAAAACCGAGGAGGCTTCGAATTTTTTTGAATTATTTCGGCCGGAGTTAGGAGTATATTGCATTTATGCGAGGGATATTATGTCATGCATTTTTGTAGTATTGTAAGTACATATTAGTAACTTACTGTTTTTTAAGTAGATTTGGAGGATTCAAACTAAGTAATCAACACTAAGATTATGAGCTCTCTTTAGGACGGTGGACCATTTATTGGATGCCTAAATCTATAAAGCTGTGATAGCGTAGTGGTAAGACCGCAGGACTGCCAAGTCAAAGGTCTCGAGTGAAGTTTTAGGATGTTGTGTGCGTTTTAAAAATAAATAAGTATCATTGTTTCCGCGTTTCGTAAGACACGTAAAATGTGGGTCCTGCGCTTGATCTCTCTACGTGCATGTATAATATGTCCCGCTTAGCTGGCTCATATCATAGTAACACTAGCCGCCGTGCCCAAAATCAGTCCAGACATTATTAACTAAAAATCTATCTATCTCTTCTTAATATCAAAACATCTATACTTAAAAAACAAAACAAAGAATAGATTTGAAATGACATGCTAACAGCTACTTGTATTGCGCATTCACTTCAGTTTCCGACAAGTCATAGAAGCGGAGGATAATATAAACACGACATACACTGTAACACGATTCTCTTCAACTCACCACACATGCGGGCTCCAGAAAACCATTTATGCTAATAAACAACTAATTAATTCCCTCCCTTTGAAACAGATCTAGGAAGAACAACTTAAAACATCGGATAAAAAGTACCTATAATATAAAAAATATACCCCTTTGATAAGCAAAGAGATTTTTCTCAAAGGAACCATTTCTCATATTAATATGAACGACAGACTTATTGATTAATTATGTTGAAAGCAAGTATCACATGGCTTTGTAATTGTCTGTGTTTCGACACATGCGTCTTTAGAAAAAACCTTGCAACGCTAATTAGAACCTCTTTTGAGCGTTCATATTATTGTATAGCTACTTATGTGAGTTCGGTGCCAAAGTAATATGATGGTACCTTTAAGCTGCTTGGAGCATGCCGTATGAAATTTATTACGTTCTAAGATAGATTTATATTAAAGAGGTAGCTTAAGATTAAGTCTTAAGGCTATTGCACAGACACCGTTCACTGCGCTGAAGAAAACGCATATCGCTAATTATCGTGCATGAGCGTATGAGGGGCGTGTGACATGTAACACGAGTATCCTACCATTAGTATCTCGTATTGCCAATCCCTAGCAATTAGCAAACCCCACACTTGACAGGGCACGAGACTGGAGACATTGATACGTAAACTCTAACTAGGCGCTCGGCTGAAGCCGCTCGCAGTAAACTCGGAAAACTTAATTTAAAATTAAACCTCCATGATTGGTGAGCTCGCTATCACTGCGAGATGCAAAACTAGGCGGAGATGATAGTGTCCGCTGGACGGAACATCAACCGAGAGCCGCGGATTAACTCTCAATCAGATAAAGTTAGTCTTGAGATGTAATAACAAACTTCGAAGAAAGTTGTATATTTTCTCTTGAGCTTTATTTAGAGATATTGGACTTAACTCCTCAGGTTTTTAACATAAGTAGGGCAGTGACAAGTGGAGAGTAGTGTACGGGCGAGGGGCAGCAGCTGGGGCGGGCTAAATTAGGGAACCCGGTAACCCCGATTCGTGCAGATTGTACACGCGTGCCTCACAGACCCGCGAGTCGTTTCGAACCCCATTCAGATTTGAGTCTTCTAAAGAGACACCGTTATTATGCCGTCTAGCATGTTTTTTAATTTATATGACCGGTGTAGCTTGCAAAAGGTTATTTTACGTGAAGTTTTGGTGACACCTACACAGTGGAAAGGTAAATCTCGTGCCTCGGGTACGTTTTGTTATTTTCCCTAGCTTAGGTAACTTTATTCCTTTTATTCATTAGTCAATAGCACCGACCGGCGTCGGGCGGAGCGACGCCTGTGCGCCTCGAAATCCATTATTTTAACAAAAGCACTCTTTCTATACCTCCTCTAAACAATGGGAGAAGGACATAATGCACGTCCACCTTCGTGTTTTACAAAGAGCTAACTGTAAACACTATTACACCCACATATTGGACGAAACTGATAATATGATGACAATAGTCTGAAACATGAGATTCCATTATAAACTAAGAATTTTCCATTAGGGTAGCTAACAAGAAGGTAAACTAAATATGTTATGATAACATGGAGGATATTGTGAAGACTACTCCCACACGCGTCCTTAGAGATGTCGTGACAGGTCGCTACAACATACGTAGGTACTCACGGCGACATCTTTGACGTCTGGCTGGGTTAGTAACAGCTTAGAATGACGACCTACATCAGATCAAGCGAGACAACAATCTACTTATAAAATATACGAAGTACATTCGTTTTGTACGATACATTGTGTATTCAATTTGAGACCGTTATCCAACGTATCTTTCCGAACGGATCAATTTGTTGCATGATTCATCATGATATTGAATGAATTTATCTTGTTAACGTCTCGAGCGCTGCTGGCATTGTATTCGCAATTGCAAGTTCCGTCGGGGGAGCTGACCACCCTTTATACGTTGCCGTTTAGAGGCCGACATTTGTTGCAACAAACGAGTATTATACTCCATATCCGACCTGCATGTGTTGTTAAACGATTGTAATTCTGGTACAATGTCAAGCAGATCGGGGCTGCGACATTGACAAAAAGAATGCGTTCAAATTCTTTTACAACATTATCATAATTCATGAAATTACAGCTATCCTATTGTAAAGCCCTGTTTATACATTGATGTATGAAACTAAAGAGGGTTTTTGACAAAGAGCCTGTACACTCTAGTTTCAAGGTGTGGGAAGTGCTCGGCAAAACATCATTTAAGTCCAAACACGAAGTTTAGAGCTGCACACCAGTCGAGACCCACACAAACGGTAATTAGCGCTGAGTATCCGCGCCCTCCACGCCGCGCCGCGCGGTTTACTGAAATCTTTTTCACTGTTTACCTGAGCTCTTGACACGCTAGGAAAAATCTAAACTTTGACTCGACGCCCCAACGTTTTATGCATTGCAAATAGGCAGGCACTAGGTACAAGCGAGGAACACGAACAATACAAAACTTCAATTTGTTTTTATGAAACAAATAACTGTTTTTGAAACAAATTAAAATTTTCCTCTAGTTTTATTCTCAGTGTAAAAACAGGAGCTTTAAAAATAGTACCAAATGAGAAGTGTCAGCCGGCGGTGGTCGCGACAGCTTCGTTTAGCAAAAGTTTGTTGACGGCGTCAGAGAGGTCGGTGGTAACTGCCACCTAACTTTAATACCGGTGTACCGGGCACCGAACGTGTGACATCTGGGATAGGAAACAGCATCGCAAACATTTGCACGGCGCCGTCGGCTCAGTTAGAAAGGTGTAAATTGGAAAATGTCAAACTGTGTGAGACTAAAAAATGAAGAACATTCGATTTGGTAGCTGAAAAATGCACCCGTGTTATTGTGATACATTTCTGATTTAGAAACTAGTTACATTAATTTGTACTAGTAACTAAGCCAAAGATGTTTTTTTTTTCTATTTAAAAAAAAATCTAGACATGTCTTTAATTATAATTAAAAGTCGAGGAATAGAAAATGTATAAGTAAATTACAACAGCGGAATAAGTAATAAGATAGCGTTCCCCTTTTTTCTACTTTTCCATTAGCCATGAAATAAAAAACCTTAGAGAGAATTTATCCAGAAATAGCATAATTCTATCTATCCAGTAACAGCGTAATTACATTTTTCTAGAAGGGCGTAATAGACTTAATTAATTAGTATATTAAATCTAGGGATTAGAAAACCGCATCTCAGAGTGGCTATGTGTGGTCCATCGTGGTGGGGAGACCCCCCCCCCGGCGTAGGGGGATGCAACACTGTTGGTCATCGAGATCCTAGAGCGGATATTAATTATCAGTGATGGGACGACCTGACGAACTGCGAGTATAACATATAGGCGTAACATAGGAGGGAGAAGGATAAAATCATTTCAGCGTTGTACATGTATTTGTTGCGACGGTTCGTGTGTGTGCGTGCTGTATTACCATGAAACGCAGCAAGCTCCGCCCATCCGATATTCGCAGAACTGCACGCACACAGCCACGCCGGGGGATTAAATTTAAATTCCAGAAATCTATTGCGGATCTGACAGAGTTATACTGTGTGCACTGCATGCTCGCTGATACTCGAGAGCTTTCCGTTAATCTTTATCTTTCGGCACATGTTCGATATCTTGAGAGGGTACATACAGGGTGCGAACTTTGCTAAAAGCTTTAGCTTGACGAAGTTTGAGTTTAGTTCAACTCAATCTCTATTACACCCACTTGACAACGTACCTAATTTCAATTAGAATAGCGTAGTCGTTATGAGAATCTTAGGTAGTATGATTAGAAAAAACACGTATTTATTTAGAGTTCAATGCGAATAACAAACCACATCATTATAATTTATTTCGTGATATTTTTTGTATTTCGCACAAAATACGTGCCCATAAAAAGATATAAAATCTCTTGCTCTCAATTTTCTTGTAAGGTAGGTAACTTAAGAAGCTTATTACATTAGGTATCATTAGACTGCTCATTAGGGTATTCAAGAAAATATCATTTCAATTCTGAATACACGTTTTCAATGTAATATACCAATATGATACCAATTCACTAACAAGAAAATTGCTGTTATTATCATAAGCAATCGTTTTATAGGTTTTTCTTCGGAATTCGACAAAATAATAATATAATTGATGTCTAACCTTGTCTATCATTGGGCTATAGAAATATTGTGCTCATTATTTCTGAATGAAGTCATAATATTCCTTACCGAGCGCCAGACTTTAATGTCTTCAGACAATGTCGCTTTGATTTTCTGAGGGTCGCTATTATGCGTAAATAGACTCGATTTATACACAAACATGTCTGGGAAGGCTTTCAAAGGTCTTTACGTCGCCGCTTAGCTTGTTAATACGCAAAGGGGTGAGATACGAACATGTACATTTTTATATCAAGAACGGATTAGCTAGTGCTCCTACGCGCGCTTAGGCACTTATACAATCTATCCTTTAAAGACCGCCTTAGGCAACAAAGGATTCACATTAAGTGCTCTATTTGCTTCATTTAGTTCCAGCTACAGTGAACCTGTTTACTTAACACACACACACAAACATAAGCTTGATCTGCTGTTTCAGGAAATACATAGTTAAAATCAATACTCACCGACAAATGTCCGTGTTTATAGCATATATACTCTTTGTTCTGTCCACAAATGGCCTGAAGATTCCCGCATCGGTGCCGTTGATCATGTTGCAGACGCCGGGCTCCTCGTCGCTGTATGGCCTCCAGTAGTTGAAGTAGCTGGATTCGTTGTACCGGATAATGTCACCCAAGAGTGTGGGTTCTGACAATCCTCGGTCGACTTCATACAATAAACTGGGATATCTGTCTTTCTGTAAAAAATAGTTTGTGTTAGAAAAAAGTGTAGGCTCATTATGATACACGTTTATCTGAAGTTAATTAAATTTTCGTAATAAAATCAGGACCATGAATAGCTCATTAGTGTATTATTTCCATTTTTTTATCATTTTGAGAGAAGAGAATAAAGTTTTGCCAATCACTTTCGGTAAGAGAGATGAGATTTTTGTACAATTATCGTTTAAAACCAGTGAGTCGTCGACCGATACCATTATGTAAGACTGACTGTACATATTATTATGCATTATGCACTTATATTGATGTCTGGTAGTGTTTGCAGTAGGTAGTGCTTCCTACTCAAGCTGTTACTACTAATTCACTACTGTTCATTTATATTATTTCTAATAGAAATTGGTTTAAGACGGTGTAACATGGCTGCTGGTTGACATTAATTTGGCCAAAGTTCTTGTTGAAATATTTAGAGTATCGTCCCAGAGGTGCAAGCGGTTTTGAGTTTGCCACAAATTTAATTGAATCGCAGCTCCAGAGTAGACTTTAAGGTCGGTATGTAGGCGCATTATACCCTGATTTTTGTAAATGAAATATTATATTTTACCATACATTAATGTCGTAGGTATATTTTCTTTGAAGCTTTTTCCTTAGACTGACGTGGTATAATTCTAATATCCTGCAAGAAACTCTTAAATAAATTCTTCATTTTCCAAGTAAGTACACATTGAATAATGTCGCTTGAATTTCTTGTAACCATTTGAAATCCTTCGTGCTCCCTTCTAAAGTTTTGTCCGACCTCAAAGCAAGATTTCAGCTGCGACTTGCGGCAAAACTACCTCATATTTCCAATAACTCGAATAGATAGGAGTTTGCAAAATCACGTTTTGCAATATCGTAATTGGATTGAAAGATTTTCAATCCAATTATGCTCTAAAGCATAAGCACCTGCTCTTCGATTATGTTATAAGGTACCCTTGTGGTCTTGTATTCTATAGAAGTACTAAAAATATTTTTAAGAGCTTGCTCCGAAATTTAAGTAACTATTCTGTATCTAAGCTTTTACAATAGACGTCGTCTTTTACAGGTCTGGTGCAAATCAAATAGCGTATTGGAAATTGAAATTAGATTAAACTGTGATCAGACATGATGCACAAGTCAGTTTTGTTGGCGATTGCTACAATAAAGCCCAAGATACACGGCGAATTTGTGCAAAATCACGCGTATATCGCATTTATACGTAATCGGCGCATTAGCGATCGTATCGAGTATGTTGCGTGCACGGGCGCTGATAAAATCAAATTTCCGTAATTCGTAGCGTTCATGAATGGTATGTCAGAATATAATTCTCAAAGGCTTGTCCACTTTGAGGATGGCACATCCAGTGAAGGGGCGTGGCTTCGGCCGTGGGGGGCAGGGTGGTGGCTCGCGGCCGCTTCCAGGAATTTAGATCAATAAGCAGAGTTTGCGCTGCACGCGGCGAGGTGTCCGTCGACCCTAATGCTCCTTAAGTAGTCTTTACACGCAAGTTTCGTGCCAGCCGGTGGGCGCAACAAGTGCTCATGTCTCAACCGCAAGGTGCTAATCTTTATTAAAGCGTGAAATGTTCGATCAAGAAACAGTTGATAACGAAATGAAATAGTCAATTGTAGCCATTACCACGGATCGCCAATTCATTTCTTGCCTTTCTTAAGCATGTTCATGTTAATTTATATGTTACTTAATTAAATTCTAGAGAGTGCCTTAAGATTTTTATTGCACACAAAAATCAATACTTACGTATTCCAAGACTGCAAAGGTAAGGGAGCCATCTTCCAGTTCCTCGATATTCATAGAGCCTTCTCCGATTTGCCTGATGATGTTACACGCCAGTGCTGCGGTCAACCCCGCATCTTTACACAATGGTATCCCGTTAAATAACAGGTCCCTTATTTTGAACGTGGCTATTGGAGAGTTGTACTCGCCAAAAATACCATCCAACATCTGGTTGAATACAATCATTAAGTTGGGGATCAGATTCTCGGCGACTTGACTGATGGCCTGAAACAAATTCTCACGATATTATAACATATCAGACGTTGTAGCTGTAGTAGGTCACGTATAATTTCTATAGCTGCCTAGTGACAGTAGAAACAAAAAATTTCGGGCGATTTTCACATTTGTAGATGCGAGCAATTAAGTAGGTGTTTAAAATATTGTTCAGTCGCTTTAGAGATTTGGAGTAAATATAGAAAAGGAAAACATAAAAATTGCAACATTTCTAAAAAAAATGTAACAAATTATATGATGTCATAAAACAAATATTTTACAAAGACGAGACCTAAAAGCTTTACTAAATAGCTTGCTGCTGTCAACGCCGGCAATGAAACAGATAATGCATGAGAAGGGATCGCAGGCAAGACGTGAGCATCACCGCACCGAGCACACGCTCTTTGCACGAGTGAGTGACGGCCGCAACTAATACTAAGGACTTTTCAAAGAAACCTTTTAATGAGGAATACACAAATAAATACTACCCGCAATACATTCATACTGTGAAAGCTATTACGGAATATGAAGCTGAAATTTGCTTGCGTACATTTTAAGCCCTTGTTTCGGAATATTCCATCAGAACCTAAATTTAATTTAATGCAAATAATATTTAAGCTGATTATGAATGGCAGTATGAATGCATAGAATTACGGTATTTTGCACCAACATAAATGTATCACGTTTTGCAGTTAGGATATTTACGGCACGGGTACGTTGAAATTATTTCAATATTCCTGAAATAACTTGTTACAGGTACTGAAATACCGTATTCATGGAAAATAGCTTACCTATTTAGTTCGCAGAAATAATGTTTAGAATTTGAATTAATTTTCAACGTATAAAATTAATATAGTGTATTTTGGATTCAGGCGTACAGTTATGAGTTTGAATAAAAATATATAGGGAACTTAGTTGTTTTGGTTATAAGAAAAAACTGTTTAACCAAAGAACATTTATAGTAGGCATACATGTAATTACATAAAAGAAAGTCAATCAAAACCCTTTTAAGTCTTTTGCAGTTTGAATACGAGACAGCAATCTTATACACCTATTACAATGTTACTTTAAAAACTGGTGGAAAATATCGAAATTATAGAAAATATTGAAAATGCAATGTAAAAAGTTTCTTTGTTTCAGCTGTGTATTTCGCAAACATTGGCAGATATTAAAACAACATAATGGATTCTGTTAAAATCCTTCCTCGTAAGCTTAATGGAATCAGTACGGTGCACTATTAATTAATCCCCCCCGGCACTGATAGATTAAATAACAAAATTATTATTACCACACCCCACGCTTTTAGCTGCAGCCATGTTTTTTGCGAGTAAGCCGCAGCAAACTGTACGAGTTGTTGTTAAAATATGAAAATTTGATGGTTTACGAAAATTAAAGCTAAAATCGTGTTACGAAAATAATTGACATCGGAGATTGCGTTTTTTATCGGCGAATATTTTTATAAAATACTTTTAATATCTAAGTTATTGGAAGGACGGTACCGTGCGCCAAAGCTTCTTATAGTGCATTCTTTTTAATTTCCTGCGCTAGCGGAGATTTCTGCTTAATTAATACTGCACTATGGATAATTAAGTCCTCCCGGAGAGCAGAGCTTACGCTAAGAAATTAAAATGTAAAACCTTTTGAAAATACTATTTCATACATTTCAAAGGACATCATTTATTTAAGTAGTCAATCCGCTTATTTGTGAGCTATTGACAACTAATGGCCGTTTTCAATATTGTACCTAAGTGGATACTGGACATAGAATCAGGAATTATTTGGTATGAGGGGCTTAACTTGAAAACGTTCTTAAATGTCTTATTTGTTGCTATTTCTCTCATTGCAGGGATTGAGACAAAACAATTTTTTCAATATAATATTCTATTTTAATTTTTATGAAATATTCAAGTTTGATTTCCGTACCGTCGAATCAATAATTTGCACAAAGCGAGTCGGTCTTTATCAATTTAGGTAGTTGAAATTTCTCAGGGAACGAAATTCAGAAAATACTTCTGGAATATTCGGTATGCCTTTATGAGTTAGTTTCAAACATGAGACATAGAGAAATAGAGGGAAGAATCCCGATAGTGACGTAGTACTATAGTTTGACCATTACCGCTGTACCGCGCCTTAGGAAGGCGCGGGGTGAGACGGGGGAAGCATCGGCCAATGCGATTGGTCTGTTCGCTAGTGTCAAATTTGAATTCAAATTCAAATTCAGATCGAACTGTCTATGTCAGAAACACATGAGATTCATATTAAAAAATGGTTCTTGCGATATCTCGTAATGTTAAGACATATTGAATAAATTGTTTACGGCATTCAATAAATTATTTTTTTTAGTAAACCAAGTTCTAATTTGAAATAAACTCAGTTAAATCTGACTATATTTCATTAACATTTAATTAAATAAGTAAAATACATAATATATAGTTAAACGAAGTGAAATATTTAGGTATTCTTATTTAATTGATTTTAGAATAAATAATTAACCGCAATTAAATAATTTAATATTGTCGTGCTTGTAGAACAGTAAACTGATATCGTAAGATCTATCCGACAAAATGAATCTCATGTGAACTCGTGCATTTTTTTTCCCGGCCCCCACCTCACCGCGCATACCTAAGGCGCGGTACAGCTGTTGTGGCCAAGCTATAAAAGCCAGTCTCGTCTAACTAAAAATTGGTATGTGACTCTTTTTGATTGTTGTCGTCCTCAAAAACGTACAAAAACCGGCCAAGTGTGAGTCGGATTCGCGCACCAAGGTTTTCGTACTATCATCCGAAATATTCATTTTTATAGTATTTAGAAATACTATTAATAAATATTTTTAAATATTTACTTACAAATATTCAAGTTTCTACATGTTTATTAAGATCGAGTAAAATGTACTTAAAATTACGTATGTAGTTTGGACACCACCCCCTATAATATATTTCTGTTTAATGTTTAGTGTTTGTTGTTATAGCGGCAACGGAAATACATCAATCGTAAATATTTCAATTTTCTAGCTATCACGGTTTTTGAGATACAGCCTGGAAACAGATAGACAGACAGACAGCGGAGGCTTAGTAATAGGGTCCCGTTTTACCTTTCGCGATATGGAACCCTAAAATAGACACAAGAAAGGAAAATCTATTTTAGAACCAGTTATAGGGTACTTCTCAGATTTCGTGCAAAATGGATGCAATTGTGAGAATATAAAAAATGTTTATTTTTCTGATGTCAACTCAAACCTATAATAAATTTATATTTACTGAGCGATTTATCTGTCATTCCACACATAATTAATAAGGATATTGATAAAATAAATTTATGTTCGCTGAAGGTAATGAAATGAGTACATCTGGTAATGATATTTTTCAAGAAAGTAATGAGTAAATATAGCTGGAAATCAATAAAAAACTAGTATGTCATCATAATGTATTTATTTAGTGATTTTAATTACTCGTCGATGCTGAAGAATCAACACCTCACTAATTTTCTTGTTTTTCTTTTTGTTTTCTAAGCAATGTTTACTATTCACTTTCCACCGTTTTCGCTGTAGTCTTTGATTTCTAGGCGTCATATCTATAATGCACTTAATTTTCTTTTCTTCTTTCCTTCTTAAATATCTATATTTTAGAACCATTTACATAACTTTCACTTCAGCCTATTTACACATCATCATTAAAACTAAAAGTAATTGATGGTAATGTATTAGAGGGTAATGAGATTTAATAACTTTTTTGGATATTACGCATTTAATAATCACACCATTTCTATAATAGAAGTTTCTAGGTATTGAAATATATCAACAAGTCTATTTAATCTAATCCTAAAATAAAAAGATGAGAACTAACCGTTAAATTTAAATGAAGGTAATTAGAAAACAAATTGTGGAAACCACTAATCACGACAATTACACGAGTATTACAGAAAATTGGGCAAATTTCATCCTCTTCACTGATTCTCGGGCGATTGGCGGCGTGTGCGCGAGACTGTTGCTATGGGAGCTGTACCCATAGCACTAAAATAAACTATAATATTTTGATAGTTTGTTTATGTTGAAGGTAATGCAACTTTTTTTTTTGGGAAAATTGTTTTAATTTCGGGAACGTCAGGGACAGTACATATTTATGAATTAAATATCAAGTTTATTCCTAATGAAATACCTAAGGTTTGAAAAGTAACCACTTAGAGTTAAAGCTTATAGATGAGGCTTGCTTTTAATGTGTTTGCTTAAAATTATAAAAAGGACACTGAAGGGAATGAAATTACCCGTGTGGTGTCCGGATATAAAGAATAGCACCACCCCATATCCTCCACTGGGTGTCGTAAAAGGCGACTAATGGACCTTAAGACCCAGTGCACTGCACCAAGCACCTTGGGTCACCCGAATGGTGGCGGGTAAACAACCAACAAACGCATTCCCAAAGAGGGTTAGTGTCAGGCAGGCGGCCGACTATAAAACCATAGCCAAATCTTTAAGCAACATGTCTACAAGACGTGTTGCGCCGACCCCAAGTGAAATGGGATAAGGGCAGGAAGATGATGAAGGGAATGAAATTTTGACCACTTTTTTAATTGATTTAACCATAATCATACTATACTTATTGCAGCAAGTATACCTTATAGTTATAACTACAACATACAAAAATATTGGTTCGCATTACGTACTTAAAATCGTAAATAATTAACCGGACATGCGATTTGCACGAAATCTGAGAAGTACCCTATAATGTATAACTCGTTTTAAATCTCTTTACATAATTATGCTAAGTTTGATCGACATTTCCTACAGCGGCGCGCGCGTATCTTAAGAGCCATTTCCTTCGATTTTTCACGGATATGAAAATCAAACTACGGATTCATTCATGGCCTGTATCTAGATCTACAAAGTAAAAGCCGCTCCTATTGAATCATTAGTTCTTTGGTAGTATGTCGAAATTGTATGTTATTTCTCTCTTTTGAATATTAACTCAGCTCTATCAGTTTCTATTTTGAGAAATAGTTTTAATGTAGTGTAAAAAAGTATGAAGTTAGGATAACTTGAACTTTATGGAAGGACAAAGTTAAGGTCGCCTTCCTATTAGTGTTTCGCTAGTGTAAGCGATCGATGAGCGTGTGCGCAGTGGAGTTATCGTAGCGTTTCTTCCACTGTCAGTTGAACGCTGCCCTATCGTGGCCCAGAATAACGAAATTATGTGAAAATACCATAAATTTAATATTATTTGTTACAGGTAACTAACCTAGTATCCCACAAAACATGCTTTAACACATAATAGAACAGAATAACATTCCTTAGCGGCTGTAAAGTTTTATGAATCCATCTTCACTAAGAACGAATAAAGGAGGTAACATGTCTTTAATGAAATAACGGATGTACACAAAGGCTATTTCAAATGTTATTTATCTGTCATCCCCAGCTTTGATGGGCTGCAAGTTTTATGAAGCTAGCTCGTGTATTTGTCGACGTATCCACGCGTGTTCATCGATCGAGCGTGACTGGTAATCCGGACTCCTTAGTAGCTCATTAAAAATTTGAGTGCATTTCAAACTTTCAGCTCTCGATACTCAAGAAATACAGCAGAGTTTCCTCGTTATATCAGAAATTGTAATACTGGAGAGCTACAGACAACAGCTACTTTTTAAAGTAATTTTATTGCAGATGTACGAGTGTTATAGTGCACTTTTTTCTTCAACAACTACAATATTTTTTTAACAAATGTAAGGTCCAATATACTCAAAAAAAAATCGATACAAACAAAAAACACCGCACGCGTCGCTATCTTAATAAGAGAATTATCGACTAAATGAAAGATATGATAATTGTTTATCAAAGAAATGTATAATTAGAGCGATAACCTTATTTGGAAATTACGTGTTGTTTGTTTAGTATTTATTAAGGTACCTATAGGAACAAGTAGGGAGCTGGAAAACGATTCTTGAAGGGGAAATAGGTACAGATGAACATCGGGTAGAGGATTTCTTTGTTTCAATTCTTAAGGGCTGCGTGGGATGTGAATAGGGGGAGACACACGAGGAGCGTGGCGCTGACAGGGACACTACTAACCTACATTACGGGCGACAAATAAAAACTATTACAATGGATATTTCTGACTACATTTAATCCAACCTACATTTTGATTACGATTGATTTCACACCAACACGAATATAGAATCAGTGAGGCAACCTAATCATTTAATTAATTCCTATTTTCATTATTTTAATGTTTTTATTACGACTGCGAAAATGCTAATGGAATATAATTTATCAAACACATAATTCACACATTAAGTTAATTCAATACGCATTTAATCTCATTACAATAGTGGGCGAACTCATTTATATTGTTGGACTAAATTTAATTAAATACGAAATACGAATATTTTCTATTCATATGTATAATAAAAATTTGCAAAAGTGAAAACTCTACATTGAATATATCTTTCTATACAATACTTAATGCGTGGTGCAACATAAAAAATATTCGTTTTAGAATGTTTGTCTGTTTGTCTGCTTGTTTGTCTCTGTGTATGTCCGTTAAGATCTCGAAAACCCGCGCACGGATTTTATCCAACTTTTCAGAGTTTATTGATAAGAATTCAAGAATTACGCATAGCGTGATGGATGATAAGTAATAACGGGCGATATCAACAATTATCGGCTTATCTCAACTACAGCATAGATTTTGTTAAAATTTTGCATGAAGATTAACGAGAAATTGAAACACGATATAGGCTACATTTAATCACGCTCTTAGCTATGAGGGACACATTATAATAAATAATTAAAATATTAAATAAATTATGGTTAAACGGTATAACGTTATAATGTTGATATTATTTAATCTTGGTTTTATTCTGATAATGTTGGTGTCGTCATAATTACAGATATAATGTTGTGGTGGCCTTGCGGTTCTATGTATGGATTTGTATGCACGAGGTGCAGGTTCGATCCCCAGCGCAGGCAAGTTGCAATGTGACTTTTTCAAGATATATGTACCTACTTACTTAATTATGCTAAGACACTACTGACAAACGGTGAAGGAAAATATCGCGAGGAAACCTGGATTCGAAAATTAGAATCTAAAATCTTAGGTTCCTGAATTAGATTTATGTTGAAATACTTCCCTATATGAAAAGAGGCCTGTGCCCAGCAGTAAAACGTGTATAGACTTGTTTATTTATTTATTAGTATACAAATATGGCTATACGAATGAATATCAAGCATCAGACGCTGAATTTACTATACATTTCATGAATGCTGCACTTACTTACATTATAACATATTCATGACGCTTAGCTGTTACTTGAAATTCGGTCAAATATTCATGTTCATCATAAACTGATCGATATAGCAGATCTATCTAAAACGTCTTATCAATTCATGACCTTTAACACCTATATTGTTAAATATAATCTACTTAGATTTATGCTTAAGCCAAAATTAACTAAGTTCGGAAGTATTTACTTGTAATACAGGTCTTATACCCAAAACCTACTTCAGGCGGACAAATTTACTGTTTAACGTTTACTCTATTTTTTTAGACCACTTATTGTGAGAAGAGAATAAAGCTGAATAAGTTACATATTTAATATTTTCCCTACTATAAAGAAATTGTATAACATCGATAAACTGCCTCAAGAAATGTACAGAAAATAGAACCATAATTCTTTTTCAATAATGTCAGTTTTCGATTGGCTCCCGACAAGCCTTTACTGTTTGACGTTAACATTGACAGCTCAGTCACAACGCCGGTGGGTTGTAGTCTTTTTGCCATAAAGTGACTGACAGCCCACTATAAAAAGTGGGGAGTCGTGTGGAAAAAGGTGGGTTTGGTATTAAAAATGTTTAAGAAGAGGATTACCTTAAGCGGAAAATTAGCAAAAGAAATGAACAGTGATCAATGCATTTAAGATTGAATGAACTATGAATTACGTTAAATAGGTCTAAAAGTTTTAGATGCAGTTAATGAATAAATATTCACTAAAACTTTGATGTTGCAGTCGCGGCTCACAGCATGTGCGCATGAGTGGCGAGACGAGCCGCAAGGTAAGACACGAGACGAGACGCAACCGCAAGACGCAAGAAAAGTCGCGTAGGGAAATGTTGCGCAAGTAAATTACCTGGTGCCTGGGAGAGTATAAATAAATGTTCAAGAACAAAAAAAGTTCTATTTGCAACTGCAATAAACAATCACGAATATACCATAAAAATTAACAATAAAAACTAGGTCACCAGAAAACCTTTCCAAACAATATACAAATGGCTCTACAAAAAGTACCTGCCAGGAAAAGGTAAACATAACTCTTGTGGAAAGCTGTGACGAAGTTATTTTTAACTGTCGCGCGGCCTGATATTAGCGGGAACAAGTACATGTAGTACAGTGCAATATTGATTTTCTCGGGAGCCCTTTAGCCGGGATATGCGCCCAGAGCGGGGGCGCCGACGCCCACCTGACGTCACTCGCTGAATTAATTTTAGACTGCAATACAAGGACTTGATAAACATATCAGTTTGTGCTCTGTTCTGTAGAGGCCTGTCGATTTAGGACACAAGGCTTCAGACGTCCGGCAAATTCATCTGAGCCCTAAACACGATCTTGTTATAAGCGTATTGCATTTCCTAAACATATTCTGTATCAAACGTGTATCTTGCAAATTCCATTCGAGAATATACTCGTAGCTAGCAGTGAGCATATACTAAAGCTAGGGACGACAATTATGAGTACCGCACGTGGAATGCTCGGCAAAAACGTAAACAATAGAATGTCATAATTGTGTAATTATCGTCTCGTTGCACGCGCTTATTATCGACGGAATCTCAACACTGTGTCGACGATGATAATTTACTTATGAGGACATTCCATGCGCGTAAATAAGGCATTTAAAATAAATAAATAATTTAACAATAAAATACCTAATAACAATGTAATGTTAAGGCGAATGACCTGCAGAAAACAGTAACTACTTGAAACTAGTCCTTACCTGTAATATCGTTATTATATTAGGTCTGATAACGTATCAGCCAAGCCCAACTCTCTAAGATAATGATAACAGTTTAAAATGTTAATTAGTTGCAATCAATTCCACACTCACTACTCAAACAATTTTGAAGATTGAATAAAAAATACATTTGAAGAGGGTGGTGCGTTTCCACCCGTAGTACCGGGGCCTACCACCAGATCTCAAAAAAAAACTCTAAATAAAAACCGGCCAAGTGCGTCGACTCACGCACGAAGGGTTCCGTACTATCATCTATACACAGCGAAAGTTTGAAGCGTCTACCTGTTACCGTTTTCAATATTGAGCAAAAAATACGAAAAAACACGTTTATTGTATTCGGACCCCCCATAACATTCTTTTTTTTTTAATTATTATATTTTGTTATAGCGGCAACGAAAATACATCATTTGTGAAAATTTCAGTTTTCTAGCTATCACGGTTTTTAAGATACAGCCTGGAGACAGACAAACAGCCAAGGACGGAGGCTTAGTAAAATGGTTCCGTTTTACCCTTTGGGTACGGAACCCTAAAAATCACAAAAAGAGTGACAACGTACGTACGGCGTAGAGCGGCGTACGGTATCTCGGTAGCTCCCCGTGGTCCGCAATATAATGAAGTTCGCATACGTTTCATTACGGGCCCTATTCATCGGCAATATTCCGGCGGCATTGTTCGTGCGGACTGTGAAACAACTCGACACTCCAGCTTTTATTGTCTTTATTTTGTCGTGTTTACACGAGTCACTTCGTTACGGGTTTACGGCTACGCAATAATGATGTACTTTGTTGCACTTTTCAATATTCAATGAATGTATTGTCACTTGTGTGTGTTTTTCCCGGTAGAATTATTGACATCATAATATCGAACGTTGTTTATCATTAATTACGATTTAAAATGTACGATACGAACATTAAATGAAAATTGTCTGTAACATAATTTGCGACACCAAAATTGAGTTGTAGGTACATCGCGTAACGAAATTGCGTTCGTTATTAAGTTTTAAAAGTTTCAAATTTTTAAAACCACGGCGTTTGCCTGGCAGCCCGACGCAGTCTCCCTCGTCACCCCTTTCGATCGCACTAGTGTAATGCATAGCTATAAAGCGTGTACACCACCATCATACGCTCAATTACGACCGTGTATTCGTGTGTTATAGTCACCCTTTAATCGGAATTTTTGCGAAATTTTGACGCCCGGTTCGTATTTTCGGATGTTATAAATATCCCGTTTCCCAATTTAATTTTAATTTTAAAATCGTCGCGTATTTTAAAATCAATCATGGTGTTACAGCAAAATTTTTATAGAGTATGGTTAGTGGCTATAGTACTCGGGATTAGCACGTAGTTGTAGAGCAGATAGTCAGGTACTTTTGTCTAAGAACTTTTTAATTGACGGAGTGGGGAGCCACATTAGTGTTCCACAAACAACTCATGCGTGAATTTCATTTGTGAGTGCACCTCACGTGGGATGCTCTGCCTATATTTATGACGATTTGTCGCAATGAACGCACTCGACGAAGGAAATTCCGAATCCCGTCGAGTCATAATTCACTTTTTCTAGGGCACGGATTCCAATATTTGAGTTTGAGCACAAATTAATTATTCGGTCCGGTGCATAAGAAAGTTAGACAGTGGTTGGAATGGACTGAGGGGTGTTCGACAGGCAAATTTAAAATTAAAACGGCGCGGTCGGTCAAAATGGAAACGAAACTAGACGTTTTAGTTCAGTTTCGTATTACTTAGAGCCTCTGGCGGCCCGATATGGGTCAGCCACTATTATGTTTCGAAAATAACTGGCTGCCAATAGAGTTATTATTGGTTCGTTGAGTTCCGCTCTTTAATAGAACTGTACGTAATATCGCGGGGCTTGATTGGCCTTTGATACAGAAATAATATTTTAGAGTGTTTTAATCATGTTCTAAGACTGCACTTCTTCCAGTCCTGTTAATAATACTCTACTAGAAAACAACCCATTGAAGAATAGGTCACGTTCATTAAAAATACAATTATTTGAACCCTAGAAATGTTATTCCGTTCTAATTCAAACAATTTCATAAAGTTTAATTAATGAGTTATTCTCATCTAGCGAATCTATTATTAAACATTTCTCCTCAGCTATGTCGGGACCTAGTATTTTCAGAGGCGGCGCGGGAGAGTTCATTAAATTTCAGTTCTTAAAAGGGGCGAAATTAAAAAGTCCTTTATTAGAAATGTTTTAGGCTTTGTTTTGTGTTTCCTTTAACATTTCGCTTTTATATTTTACATGGGGCAACAATTTTAATCTTTTAAGGAAATGAATGTGAATTGAATAAGTATTACTGTTAATGACATGACCAACGAATGGAAGATACCAGCTATGAGTCCTATAGAGAGGAGTTCCCTGCCTCCATTTATTTGATCCCTCTGTATCATCATTAAGTTAGTAATAATGAGACTTGTCTGAGTACGTTCGAGTCTTAGTTCTTTGTAGTATTTGCGGGCATCGCATTGCAACCGAAAACAACACCGTTACCGACTACCAGCATTTAATTAAACTTATGAAGTATTCACAGAGGGAAATGCAATTAAAATTATTTCAGTTAGAATGTTGCTTAAATAAATGATTTTATTTCGTTCTAATAATTGTGGTTCTATTTAGTGTTTAGTAGGTACTAGCTGGTGTTTTGAAGATGTGACGATCTAAAAAGTTTAATAATGTTTAACGCAAACTTTTTAGTTCAACTCAGTTCCAAAATAATTTATTTTTACTCATAATTTCTATTTGATTGTAAACGGTGCAACGGTACCATTTGAAGACGCAGTAACAATTCCTTAAAAATAAAATTTTATGTGCAGTTTTTCTTTCTACGATTTTATTTGTTTAAATATATTTGGGAATATTCTAGATCTCGTATATTTTGTGAACCTATTAGTTAATTAATTACATCGTTCCAGTTTATACGCTTCAGGGACTATCAAAGGCCGGGTTGTGGCGAATTTAGTGTGGTCGCTGTAGCGTGCGCTATCAGCCCGGTCGATGGCTGAGTGCTTCGAGATATGCACGAAATGCGCTTGTGTTAATGTTGCAATTAACAAGAGACTGATTAGCATTCCGAGATCTTGCTCTCTGAGCGCATCACTTAAGAGACAAAGGACTCTGTATTTCACATGATTCTATGTAATGTAAGGCAACAGAACACATTGTGTACAGTCCGAAATTAATCAAACTAATAGCTAAACATGTAGCAACGCTATTTACAAATAATAACAAACAAAATACAGCTTATCTAAAGTACTTATACAAATACTATCAACCGATAACATGTATCTGCTTATCGCGGCCAACTGCGCTGGCAACTGCGTGGCTTGACGTACGTACTCTTTCCACTGTCTACTCTCCCTGACTTTTCCCGCTCTTGATATCTACTTATCGCAATTATTTTTTATCGCATAGTTACATTACAAAATGAATCGTTTTGAATAAATATTACTCCGAAGAAACAAGTTAATCAAAAGCAAACTAACTGGTAATCACCTTTTTGAATGTTGAGCTGCAAACAGATTGGTTACAACTCTTCTATTTAGTGAAACACGAAATATGGATGTATGTAAATAACAAAATATGCATTTTTCCATTATACGCCGGATAAAGTTAAAGTGGGTGGCTCACACGGGTATGAATTTGTTTGCATATGTAGAATATTATTTCATGGTAATCTTCGGGGCGCAATGTCCGCGCGCTAATTAAAGGGGGCCAGGTACCGACGTATCTATAGCTAGTAGCTACGTATGTCGTCAAAGGTACCCTGATGGAACTCTGCGGGTGGTCGGTGCGACGTCTGGGACTATACCAAACGTCATCTGGTGTCTACGTGTAAGCGTGTGTATAGCGCAGCAATATCTAGTATCGTCGCAGGAAATTAAAGCCACTGATTCGATACAAATGTTTGTTGGGAATGTTACTCGACGGCGTTGTGGTTCTATTGAAAAATCAGGTCACGTTGTCGAAGAATTTCATACCGAACACTAATAACTACAGTCTCAAAATAGTATCTTCTAAAATAATAGTTCACAGAATCTATATTTCTTGAACGTCCCGGTTCCATTGAAGCCAAGGAGTAATATTCTAATTTGCCAACAGCTAACCCAGTTACAGTTGTCTATTTCCATTACCGATACACAGCTCAGACTACAGATCGTATTATCGAACCCCTAATTGGGGAGAGCTTTACTTTGGCTTTCGAGGTAATTACAATAGGCATCTTACTCTAGATATTCCTCGTAGTATTCTGGGAATAGTTGTCGTAATTAGAACATAATTTCTGCATCGATAATTTCCTGCATGTTGCATATCGGTGCCGAAATGTTCTGTTTTCGCTTCGGTAGCGTGTTTTTGGTTGTCAGTGGCTGTCACCCTCAGGTGCTCGGGAGCGGAGCGACAGGCTCACGCTTCCTGGAGCATGCAGAGTTGAGGGTTCTCAATGTAAAAATCCAAGCGCTCGAAGCATGACCACGGCACGAACCGCTGCGATCGATCGCAGCTGAGCTAGATTTACGCGGAACTATGATTTTAAATAAATTCGTCATAAAACATTTTTAGCTAATCCTATTCTAACCGGTTTTCGGTAATGGCGCTTAAGATTTATATTTTTTATGACTACTTTTCTAGCATTAATAAAGATCCTGTTTCGGGGGGACCACCGCAAATACCTAGCATTATCCGATTACTATCTCTAGGTGCTGACAAGTCCATTTAATACAATACTAAGCGCTTAATCTGTTAAGTTTTGGTCAGAAGTAAGTCCAACGTGATAGTGACGGAGCTAACGATAATACAAAGAGATTAAAATAAAAAATATGTCATATTATCAATATTATCTGATTTATAGTTTGATGTAATAACGAGCTAATGAGCGGACGCAATACAATGATAAGTTTTCCATTATAGGTATGAGTTGCAGTTTTTTTAACCATCTGTCCTTTAAATAGATTTGTAAAGATTTAGAAGTCGAAACACATTTCATTTTTTAACTAGGTTATGTTTAAGCTCAGAACGCAGTCCCTGAATGGTAACAGCAACTCTATTGCTTACGGAGGGCGGTGCTAATTAACCCATTTCTCTGAGTGACTTTGAGTGCCTGCACTGTACCTACCTACACTTGTATAGTCGTACTCCACTGGCTTTGCTTTCCTCCCTGACATTTATGTGAATAATATACAGCTACATATAATGTGTTTTAACGTTGACGTATTTTAGTTCAGCGGAGAGCATTCTTAAGTTTGCGGACCGAATTTGCCGCCGGGGTGGACGGGAATCCGAAAGGGATCTCACCGGCCCCCGACTGAGGTTTGAGGGACGGCAGATTTTGTTTAATTCTACTCTATTTTTGATACAACGTATACTGAAATAAATTAGTTTATTTTCTTAGTGACAATGGCTGTAAAGTAGAGACTACCTGAAATTCGTAGCGATTTTGTTCTGTTTTTTGGATAGGTGTCTTTTAGTCAGAAGCCTGATACATAAGTCATTAACATCGCTGGTTTTTTGAATAATATATGAGACATAATAAGTTTGAAGTCTTGTAGACGAAAGTCAGAGGACTCTGTGATTAAATTTCTCTTCCGTTATGGTACTAGACAACAATAAAGTTTTGAAAACGGCTTCATCAATTTCCAGAGCGAGACGAGAATACCTACAAAGAACGTCAATGCAATTTAATTTTCTTTCGCAATAACACAAGTTCTGCGTTTGATGCCAGCCAGACACTATTTGGAAATACCGGAATGCACAAAGGTATCGTATTCGATTAGGTAGTAGCTATTACTGTAGGAAGCCACGTGCAAAGGGCTGGTCAAACGCTTCCCCCACGCCGGTTGTACCGGAAAGCGTGCATTGAGTGTGTTCACGCGCGCGGGACAGAATCGCGCGGAATTTGCGCCGCGACTATTCGATCGAATAATCTTGCTTCAAATTATCCATGAGCCAAATTATACCTGTGCCGATATCTTTTTAAATATTCCGTTTGAAATTATACGCTGGACGCTGGTAGTCCATATTTGAAAGGCAATTAATTGGCCAATGGTTGGTTCCTATTTTTGCGTACCCGCAAATTAGAGGGATCGAGTTCGGGACTGAATCTGTATGGATGTAGGTGTACCTATGCAGTGCAGGTGTAGGCACTCCACACGTGCTCTATTTCAATCGTGCGCTTACTTGATCATGATTTTTTATCGGATTGCGATCTAGATTACACCATGGCTGCATGCACCACGAGAGCATATTTGACTATCGCCGTTTTCGAAGCGAACCAAAACACAACAATAAATTCGCGGTGCATTCTTCTTTGTTAAAGTTTATCGAACATGTATGAAGCCTGCATAAAATAACGAAACGACGTGTTTTAAAGTAGAAACGCTGAAGGCTGTCAAACGCAGTACCCGTGTTAATCAGACCGTACAGAGTTACCTACAAACAATATACTGTGTAATTACGGACCCGCGTATGCAGGGAGCGGGAGACACGGGGTGGGGGCTGTTCCCAGCCACTTTGTAGCTGCAGCTCGTACAACTACCACAATTCCTGGTCGCAGCAGAGTCAAAAATATGTAGAGTTGAATGTGCATAACATTAGCAATTAATCCTGTATTGTGGCGAAGGGCCGCCGCGCTGTGTACGTGACTGCCGTGAAGTTGTTTGTTCACGCCTGTCCGTTTGCGTGTTTGTCCATCATAATCTACAGATAAAACGCTAAGCTACTTATACCAATTACACAAGAGTGTCTTGATCGCGACGCTAGGGCCGTCGTCCTTTGCTAACTTGGCACTCAATTACGATCCCCTATCTGATTTGTCGAGGACGAGGATACAACTCTTGCTGCGCTGTCACTTACGTTGTGGTAATACACTTTATGAATTTCGAATTCATTGAATCTACATCTTAACAAGCAGCTGTTATACATCGCATCAATTATTTCGTAAAATCCCGACACGTCTTCTAGAAAATAGAAATATATCTAAATCTCTTTAATACAATACTGATATGAAATGAGATTAAAATAATTAACAACACAATAACGACGCGTGTGACCGATAAATAAAAAATTACACATAACAAATAACATTGTGTTTGTAACATTTAATACTTGAGGCGCTCTTTACAAAGCGACTATTATTTCAATTCTACTTAAGTTGAGACTTCTAACTTGAACAATGGGACACTAGAAGTTTCGGTCTGTTCCTCTAAAGTTACATTTCGCCGAAGCTTCGGCGATAAAGAAAATATGAAGTAACCGCGTTCAGAGAATCTGTTCTAGAGGCTTATTGTAAGTGTATTAACGAGCGAGAACAGCATTGATATAAACGTCTAATGGTAATTTATTTTTTCAAGTTTTTCGTTTATGGCTGGCTGGCTGAATGCTAGTTTGTTTCAGTCTCTTATTGAGCGCGTGAATGGCGTTTGCAATGTAATAAGTGAAGCATTATTTTGTGCCGGGGCACAGAGCTCGCATTGTGTGTAGGGTCCGGGACGGGGATCCTATTGTCCCATTTGCCAATTGTATCTGCAGCGTATTTGAGTACGTAAACGGTTGCATGGCTTCTATGCGCCGGTATACAATTTTTCTGAAGATTCATGGAAAAGATTCGTTCAACGAAAAGGTCAAACGTCGTCTGTGACTGAGAATTTTCATAATGGTGAATAGACTCACTTGACTGTAGTCAACATTTCAAATACTATTTACTTACATTTATTTTTATAAAACGTAACTTGGGCAATGACACATAGGTAGTTATTAGATCTACAACAGTTAAAAAAATATAATTCGCAAAAAAGAGAAAGTCGCATCGCACTTTTAAAGGCAAATATTAATATTCAGCAAGTTAAGTGCACTCGCAGTGGCATTGTAAGCTTGCTCCATTTAGAGCGATTAGTGAATGTGATGAACTTTTATTCAAGTTTCAGCGGAAAGCCAAACATTAATCTCCTATTTAATGCTCACTTGGGCCTTTTATTCCTGTATGAATAGATGCGGGGAACCGGAATTAAACTGGGTCAAGATCACTTTTAAACTTGTGACGATTTCCCTACAAAAATATATTACAGGAACAATGTAGGTCAGCCTATGTACCGAGCTTAATATGGATCGATACTTGCGGTCCGTTCTGTTAATGTGTTAAATGATTGTGGTTCAGTTTTGTTGTACTTACGTGGTAAGGCACGTTAACGATGGTCACCATGTCCTCTTCTTTGTTCGGGTAGGACGCTACTGGGTCGAACTCGAAGTGTTCATGTCGATGGTACCACACTCTGTCATGGGTCATGTTTGTCAGCTCTCTGGTCTGGTACAGCCTGAAAGTCAAACTTATAATTAGTACGTATTCAATCCTAGTAGTATATTTTCGCGAACAATCTCGGCTGATTGTAAAGACCAAGTAAGTACGCATTTAGGTCAGCACACATGGAGCTAAACAACGGCCCCGGCAGCGGGCGGGATGGCCTTTTTTGTATGTTTGTAGTGTTCGACTTGATTACTTGGGACACGAGCCATTACCTCGCTTTCAAAGCTTGGTGCAACAAGTCTAGTATTTACTTTTCAAACAAAGCTTTTATGCCACAATTTATAAATGGAGTATGTTCTTATAAGTTTATACAAAATTCTTCAATACTCTTAATATTAAAATTTTCAAAAGGACCGGAATACACAACAAGCTAAGAAATTCATAAAAAGGAATGTAGTTGCAGCACCAAATTCTTTACCGGTACTCATTTTACCTATAAAATGTCGGGCGCTACAAGTATTTCATCTAAAGAAGTCTCCACACAGAAACTGCGGGGAAAACTATGATCCTCCGCTAAGATCGCGGTTACCTGCACAAGCGCGGTGACATTTTTGAAATAAGCTAATATTATTTTGCGAAGGAGTATTAAATTTTAAGAGGAGACTATAAAATTAAAAGAATTATAAGAATTTCAGGCTTAGACGAGGAGGTAGCGAGGGGGGGGATGTACGTCAGCGAGAGCGCGTGGCGGGTGGGGCGGCCGCGCAGCGCCCCCTACTCTCCCACCCTCCGCGCCGCCAGGAAGGGGGGTCGTTGCATTTTTCCATTATACATATGAAACTAACGTTAAAATACTGCTCTCTCTTTCTGTGTGACTAAAATAGGCACAGTAAGGGGGGGTCGCCTGTAACCTTTTCAGACCTCCCCAGAAACGCGTGTTAAGGGCGCGTAAGAAATCCTCGACTTCCCCGACCGGCGCCGCGAATTATTTAAACTGTCTTGCCACGTGCTCGCGCGACTTCTTTAAAATCGAGGCACACGTGTGCCTATTGATAGATCGTACGAAAGGGTAACATGCGTCAAACAACGACAAAAAATTGAATTCACTAATAATTTCCTTCTCTACTTTTATTTGGTGCAACAAGATTTAGGTCAACATTTAGGTGTTAAGTTTGAACTGTCTAGATTTACACTATTACATTTTCGTGTAACCTGTTAAAAGTTTTAACAACCTCACGCTCGGGTACGCGCGGGGCTTAGATGCCGCGTGTTGTACACAAGTACACGAAGGAAAATAACGTGTCCGTACTCACTGGTAGACCCAGGGCCCGACCTCCTCCACCACTGGCACTCCGCCTGCCATCACGGCATCTGGATTTGTGAGATTGAACAGTCTTACGCTGAACCGGAGGGCGAAAGGCACAGTCTCAAACCTCTCCATCTGAATTGTGTTATTTATTAACACAACCTCCTGAAACCAAAAACAACGATTAATAATTAAACAATGTAATTTTCTGAAAAGACTGCCGATACGACTTAAATTAAAAATAAAAATCTTTTAGGTACCTAATCAAATTTTTCGTAAAAGTTTTTTGACAACAAGGCGAGTGCAACTACGTGATAAGAACCGGAACACATTTCCGTTAGTATTTTTTTCAATATTAAACTACATATCCTGCAACACATCCATACAAGTATGTTATCAAGTAGATCTACAATCCTATCAGTGATACATTTACGTAATTGGTGTCTGTCGCTATCTCTCATCAAATATCGATCATTATTTTGCATTTCGTGTCCATGCGCGCGATCCCATCTCTTTGGTAACATGTAAAATAACAACTCGTTTCATTTCTCCAGGTGTATGTGCGTCATTGCACAGTCATGGTGACAATTCAAAATACTCGCCCACTGGTATTTAAATTATTTACTTTCACGTTGTAAAATTTCCTGATAACATAATTGCAATTTGACAAAATGGCGGACGAAACCCGAACATGAACTTTGGTATTTGATTTAAATTCTCTTTGTTTCATGCGTATGACGTAACGGGAATTGGTTACCGGTGCGTATAATTTCATTTTACAGTTTTTTATAGGCATAAAACCATACAAAAACATGCTCTAGTAAAGGTAAAAAATATGGTTAGGAGTACGTTTGATGCCAAGTTTTTAGATAAATGATCTAGTTGATGTAAGTACAACAATACGGATATTAAATTCTTTATGCTGAATCATATTTCTAGCGTGCCCGAATTACATGAGGTGTAGAGCGAAATTCCGAGCAAAAAAGAATAGTGTGTTCCGGGAAAACTAAAACTGGAAATTACAAGATGGAGTCGCACAAGATTTTAAGTCCATTTTTCTCTTTTGAGGCAGACATTTCTTTGGGTTTCTTATCTTAGATTGCACTCAGTTTTACTCGGTAAAGCCTTAGCAGTATCTAATCAAAAGTCGTTCAGGGAAACTATAAATAAGCTTCGCATTCTAGGGAAAAGGTAAAGTTGTGCTGCGATAGAAGTGAAGAAAACTAAGACTCTACTTTGTGGAGCGTTTCAACTCTATTTATATAAGACTTCCAGCAATCATAGTTAAATGTTAGCGGTGAAAATATTTTCCTTTCTTTCCAGCTAGTGCGATGGGAGTGTGGAGGACAGCTGAGTACCTACATGCGAGTCAGCGTCACGTGTAATGCCTCGGCGGTGACTCGGTGCCCTACAATGAGTGGAGAGATAGAAAACGAACGTTCGCAATACTTTTGTTCAGATTGTGCAAGCTGATTTTCGCTCATGTGGAAATGCATGTATTTAGCACTAATACCCGATGAAAAGCCACAATAATCGAACAGGAATTGTAGTTAGACTAAAATGGTTAGTAATAAAATTATTACATTTAACAACGAAAACATAAAATGAACATTTTACAAATCCCTTGAATGGCACGCGCGCTGTAATCCCTCGCAACAGACAGATCAACAGTCGGTTTGGAAAATCACGTTTCAGGAGAGTTATCAACGCGTTTATCTAGTAAACAGGTTTTAATCTGTACCTGTACGTCGTAAAGCTCTCAGTATGTCTCATTTTCAAGCCATTACATAAAATTCATAAAAGCTGTCGTAATTAGTGATCAAAGTGCCGAAAATGCACAATGCAAAAAACTCTCATGCCTTTGTCACATCTTTCGAGAAAAAAATGTAATACCTAATTACGAAAGTAACTCTCATACAGACAGCTTATTGTTCGTGCGTCGGTCCTCCGTGAGTCTGCAGCCTGTAGTAATAGAATGAAGACATAATACGTTTTAAAAAGACTCTTCGTAAAGAGCTTTTATTATTGAAAAATGCAGGCAACATAATAAGGACAAAGGATCCTTAATACTTAGCTACCTTATTTTTAAAAGATATTGCTTCTCAAAGAACTGCATCTGAAGTACAGTTCATATTAGAATTTTCAAGAATATTGGAAAATTCAATATTCATGAATCATGTAAGCTCTTGCTTGATCCCAAGCCTTTTAAAAATCTGTTTAGTAAATCTTTCATGAATTTTAAAGGAAATATATTTTCTCGGTACATCATAAAGAATTTCTGAGAATTTTTATGTTCAAACAAGTACACTTTACGTTTTCCACGATTTTATTATATGTGTTCATATTAATATTAAAAATGATTTTCAGTACAAAATAAACATAACGTCGAACGAAAATTATTAAGCTTAAATATTTAATCCGAGCTTTGCATTATTGGAAAATGAATTGCGATTTTCCTGAAACAAAGGATTATAATTACGAGTTCTTTAAACATATTTTTCATTAGTTCCGTTTATAATTACTTATTGCGATATTATAATTGAACTCCTCCCTTGATTTCTTGAAAGAACATTTTGTTAGTATAATATCAGAGTATTAATTAAGTTACCTACTTTTGTGGAATCGGTTTACGAGATGTAATCAGTGCCAACTAATTATAAACATTCTACACAATAATGTTTTTATGCATTAAACGATTTACGGGGTTCTATAGACCAGCTATAATCATTCGATGGCATGACTCGTACATCGTGGCCAATCTCACGCCTCGCGGCTAGTGTCACGCCTCGCGGCCAGTCTCACGCCTCGCGGCCAGTCTCACGCCTCGCGGCCAGTCTCACGCCTCGCAGCCAGTCTTACGCCTCGCGGCCAGTCTCACGCCCCGCGGCCAGTCTCACGCCTCGCGGCTAGTGTCACGCCTCGCGGCCAGTCTCACGCCTCGCGGCCAGTCTCACGCCTCGCGGCTAGTGTCACGCCTCGCGGCCAGTCTCACGCCTCGCGGCTAGTGTCACGCCTCGCGGCCAGTCTCACGCCTCGCGGCCATACTCACGCCTCGCGGCCAGTCTCACGCCTCGCGGCCATACTCACGCCTCGCGGCCATACTCACGCCTCGCGGCCAGTCTCACGCCTCGCGGCCATACTCACGCCTCGCGGCCAAGCTTTCCAAGCGCTAATGCGTATCCTACCTATCCCGAAGGTGATAATTATAATATTCAGTAACGTAATTAATTATTAATAATGCTACACCTAGTGCTCATTAGAGCCCAATTATATTAATTATCAATCCACATACATATTATCATGTTGCATTCAATTAATAAGATGGACAGAGTAATTTGCGATAATTATAATTATGATTTAAAACGTTAATTAGTGATTTTATATTATTTCAAGGCAATTAACCCCGTCCCTACTCCCTCTTGGATATTAATTGGGCTGCTTCAGTTTATCGATAATATTTCGCGTTATCGAGTGCATGATGTTCTTCAGCTGATATGGGTACTTCTCAGATTTCGTGCAAAATGGATGCAATTGTGAGAATATAAAAAATGTTTATTTTTCTGATGTCAACTCAAACCTATAATAAATTTATATTTACTGAGCGATTTATATGTCATTCCACACATAATTAATAAAGATATTGATAAAATAAATTTATGTTCGCTGCAGGTAATGAAATGAGTACATCTGGTAATGATATTTTTCAAGAAAGTAATGAGTAAATATAGCTGGGAATCAATAAAAAAACTAGTATGTCATCATAATGTATTTATTTAGTGATTTTAATTACTCGTCGATGCTGAAGAATCAACACCTCACTAATTTTCTTGTTTTTCTTTTTGTTTTCTAAGCAATGTTTACTATTCACTTTCCACCGTTTTCGCTGTAGTCTTTGATTTCTAGGCGTCATATCTATAATGCACTTAATTTTCTTTTCTTCTTTCCTTCTTAAATATCTATATTTTAGAACCATTTACATAACTTTCACTTCAGTGAAACTGAAAAACTGAAGGTAATTGATGGTAATGTATTAGAGGGTAATGAGATTTAATAACTTTTTTGGATATTACGCATATAATAATCACACCATTTCTATAATAGAAGTTTCTAGGTATTGAAATATATCAACAAGTCTATTAAATCTAATCCCAAAATAAAAAGATGAGAACTAACCGATAAATTTAAATGAAGGTAATTAGACAATAAATTGTGGAAACCACTAATCACGACAATTACACGAGCATTACAGAAAATTGGGCAAATTTTATCCTCTTCATTGATTCTCGGGCGATTGGCGGCGTGTGCGCGAGACTGATGCTATGGGAGCTGTACCCATAGCACTAAAATAAACTATAATATTTTGATAGTTTGTTTATGCTGAAGGTAATGCAACTTTTTTTTTGCGAAAATTGTTTTAATTTCGGGAACGTCAGGGACAGTACATATTTATGAAATAAATATCAAGTTTTATTCCTAATGAAATACCTAAGGTTTGAAAAGTAACCACTTAGAATTAAAGCTTAAAGATGAGGCTTGTTTTTAATATGTTTGCTTAAAATTATAAAAAGGACACTGAAGGGAATGAAATTTTGACCAGTTTTTTGTTTTTTTTTAATTGATTTAACCATAATCATACTATACTTATTGCAGCAAATATACCTTATAGTTATAACTACAACATACAAAAATATTGGTTCGCATTACGTACTTAAAATCGTAAATAATTAACCGGACATGCGATTTGCACGAAATCTGAGAAGTACCCATATATTTTATTCGAAGCTGGCTTTAATTTACAATATTTTATTTCCGATACATTTGGACAAGCACATTAAAAGCTTCGAGCTCTGCGAATCATATTTTAATATTTGTCTGTAGTTTTATTTACTTGGACAGCGTTTAATATTTGTTTTTCCGTAATATTGCACGTCAAAGGGAACAGAATTCTGTGTAACGCTATAGAATATTACTTTTTTGAAAAACTTGTCCAGTAATATTTGGCATTTCAGATTTGTATGGGCTTCGGCGAAACACAAATGAAAATATCCGGTATTGAAAATATCATGGACTTTCGCCGAATAATTTCGGTGCTTCCGTTTTTAACACGCGTTTTCACCAACGAGTATTAATTCTTTGCTAATCAAAACTGTTCATACAAAAAATACGCAAAAAATTACCTAATCTACAACTAAGTACATGAATAGATAGACATACAATTCATACAAGTGAGACGAGAACTATGAGAATGTAAGTCCAATAGCGGGCAGAGCGTCCGGAACACATCCCTATATTTGTAGCTGGAAAATGTAGGGCAGGGCGCGGCAAAGGTCAAAGTACAGGCTACAGGCATTGATCACGGCGCTTGCTCGGTGCACTCTGACTACTTCCGAGACCTAGTTTGTTTGATTAAACTCCTACGTACAGAACGTACGCAATCATCAGGGACCGCTGCAAGCAATCCAGACAACATTTTGTTTGATCTAAAGTAATGCCAGCCGTTGGATTAGAAATCGGATATGAAATACCGAACTTTAAATTGCTATCGAGCCCTAAAGGGGTTTAGAAACAAATGAGGAAAGCTTTCACATTTTACACAATTAGAGGACAATAGTAAAAATAATGATCTAGTTAGTGCTTGTTCTACTACAGAAAAAGTAGTTTAAAATGAATTTCTTTGTTCTATCTAAAAATGGATTAAAACTCTAAAAGCGCTGGCAAATATAAAGACTTGCTTTATAATTACATTCCTATTTACGTTCTGAATAAACAGCTGCACAAAAGGTAAACGGAAAAACTAGAAAGCACCCGTCGCCGTCGTCCGCAGATACAGGTATAAAGGTGAAATTAATTAAGACCTGCTTATTTCCTTCATAGAAAGCATTTGTTAATTAACTCCGCAGCTTTTCCGTAGTTGCATTTGAAAAACACATAGCAGTTGACAAAGCGCGCTTGCTTGTGGGAGCGCAGGTACCGACTCCTCGAACACACGCTTTACTTTAGTTTAACGCCGAGCATCATGACGAATCCATTAGCGTCGAGATTAATTACTTCGCGGAAGTTCGTTCCTCCAATTTGCCATCGGTACCATTCCGAACCTGTGGACTTGAATTCAATCTCACTGAGGACTGACGAGATTGCGAATGCGCTTGACAAGATTGAAGTTCGAGAGATATTTCGGCGAATTCAACTACTCTCTTACAAAGCAAGGGAAAGGACGACAGAGATACGTTTTTAGCCTTTAGTAATATTTGCATCAAAGAGGAATTCGACACTAATTACGGCGCTTCAACGTACCACGCTGTTCTACAAAATTTAAATTCACATTTGCATGTCAGTCACCTGGCAGTATTCACATCTTAGTCAAAATTGCATAAACTATACTTCCTACAGAGCTATGATAGTAACATAAGCCCTACACGGACGTCGGCGCATCACTCCCAGAACTCATCTCGCGCATAAAGCGACGACAATTTCTTCGCAATGGAACAGAAGCACTCGTAAATAATAACGGCACGAGTGAAATCGTTTCCCATGTACATTTATTGTATGAGAAGCCAGAGTAAAACCACATTTGATCACGTTGGACGAGCAAACACAACCGACCGACGTTCTTTATTTTTCTCGCCACAATACAACAGAAAAATGTGCTTCCCTATTTCGAATATGAAATACAAACAGGCTGTCTGTTACGTGGACGACCGAAGTCCCGGCCAGGCTTAGCGGCCGTATCTCAGGACTGCAGGCAACGTGACGTGTGGAACATTTCTAAATGAAAATGTACTTTTAATTAAACTTACGTCTTTGATCACATTTTTGATGATGTCAGGTACAAAGATGAAACTGAGAACACAACTGCCGACGACCAGCGCGGCGCCGACCGCGATCACAACGCTGCTACATATAATCCCGCACATTTTCACCTCACAATTAAAAGGTGATAATTAGTGCGCGGCCGATTACTACTACAGCTAAAGTGATCACGATTACTGTTGACATTGGCGGTGCACAATTTTATTGCGATAACGATATCCTAGATTTTTATTAGGGTTCTGTGATAACTTATAGATATGCTTGTCACATTATGGGTATTTATATTATTGATGTCAATTTAATTTGTTTACGACCTCGCTATCTTATATTTTGTATCCATACTTTTAAATAATAAATCATAATGTTTAGTAGTTCTTTTTTATAGGTTTTTGTGTCTCGTTCTCATTTTCAGACCTTCGCAGTTTGAGCAAGGTTCACAAAAACACTATAGACACTATAATGCTCATGAATTAATACATTGTGGAATATTACATGGGCTTCAATTTAATTTAGAAACACATGTACAAATCTTTGAAAAATAATGTGCAACATTGTTAGAATACCTTTTAAGTATTATTGCACCTATATTTTACCATTGCACAATCAATATCGCACTTATAAAAGTATTTATTTAAGTAATCTTTGTTCCAATAACATAAAGTAACCACATCGCCTTAGAAATAAAATATTTTAAAGTTATTACACCGAATTAAAACAAATCATTGATACAATAATAATATTTAGTTGGACTTTACGAAGATTCGGGTGACAGTTTTCAATATTACGTTGACAACTGACAGTGATACATGACTAGAAATGGATATTATAAAATATTATATCATAACTAAAAAATTACATATTTACAAAGCGTCGAAAAATGTGTTATTATTTTGTTACATAAGTTAAGTCAATAAAGAATATTATGAATACATATTTTATTTATCGTCAACAATATTCGGTTTTGTAAGAAAAAAGTAATCTAAATAATTAATTTTGTAATACATTCTGGTAAGTTTTAATTTAATTTACTTCAGTTATTGAATGATGTCGTACATTACGAATGCAGTACAGCTGCTATTTAGCCCTGAAACGAAAACTTACTGAAAACTGTTAAAAACGCATTATATTATGTTATAACAGACATAAGGAGATTGGGACGGGGCATGGGCCAAATCTCTAAAATAACGTAACATTAGACATCTATTTTGAAGACAAAAGCTTATAAAATAATTACCATAATATAAAGTACATATACCAGAGTAAATAGAAAATATTATATTAAAGTTCGAACAGTTCTCCTAAAATAATATATAGTCGTTTCATAATTCACATCGATATTATTTCGATAGTTACTTATTCAAAATATGTAATGAAACCTTTTTCATTAATTTAAATGAGGTGTCATAAGTTATCTGCGGAAAAGGCGGAAGTTAAAGGCCGGTGACATGTGACTGACTAACGGATGAAGTTCCGAAGTTCCGATTATTTTAATACATTTTATTTTAATATTAAATTTATAGAAACAGAAAATAGATGATGGAATATTGTTGAGGGCATATCAATAAACTTTAAATGTCGTTTCGTTATTTTCAGGCGAGTTTATATTAGTTTAGTTTAGTGCTTATTAAATAAAATAAAAATAAACTGTAGTGGCGTATTAAATAAAACCTCCATCTTAATTTTTAGAGAAACAATTTGGTTTATTTTTACAAAAAAAAACCCTTATATCTTATAAATACGTAGTTGAATTTTACATTAAAAAAATGTAACGACGGGTGTTCATATTTTTTGTGCACTTTTGCAAAATTCTAAATCTAATGTCAATCAAATACGCGGTAGAGAAAATCAGTCCTTCGTAGGCGTTCGACGAGAGAGCACGATTATTTTTTTTTTAATTTTGAGACTTTCTGAACTAGGACTACGGATATGACTTGACTTAGACTAACTCTTACTCATTCCTGCCCTATGTACATATTAAGAGCACTTGCAAATTTATGATATCAGTTCAGATTTCGGATTTTCAATGTTGATTTATTACAAGGTCGCCAATTTAATCATGTAAAATTTACGTGACGTGAATAAATTACATAAGGAAAACAGAATAATTATAAAAGAAGAAAATTATCTTGAATGATTAAATTTTAATATAGATAGTGCTTTCAAAAGCAGATACACTTTTTATTTGTATTTTTGTGCCAGCGATAATAAAATAATTCATTAAATTCTAAGGTCAATGAGGTCGAAAATAGCATGTACAATTTTTGAGTTTTTAGTACACATACAGATATTTGTAGGAAACCTCCTCTTAAAGTAATTAAGGTTATTGCAGGTGAGTTTCGCAGCCGCCGTAGCAAGCTTAACAGCGCGCTGTCACGCTCAGAGGAAGCGTCTCATCATCGCCGTTCATGTGCAACGAGTGACGTGTCTATATTCCGGCGGCGGTACAATTCTGGGTAATTTTGGGCTGTCCTAGTTATTTAATTCGGCAAGGATAAAGCAAAAATATTTCTTCGAAGCTGATTTGTATTTATAAACAGTTTCTCTTAGATGGCGTAACATAGGAGGGTATGTAAAAAAAAAAGGTTTTTCTATACAAATATTGATCTGATCGCAGTTTGGCATATCCCAAGGTTTTTTTTGTCTTTAAGAATGTTGTTTTTTACAACTTGGAAATACAAGCACAGAAGTATGATCGACTTTAAAGCAGACTTGGTAAAAAACTTCAGTCACACTTATTACTTGAGTGGAGGAAGCATTTCAGATATCGTACGGCGTGTAAGCCGAACGCCGCCAGGCCCGTGGCCGGCAGTCCGACAAGATTTCATACGATATAAGTCTACGTCCGGGCCTGACCGGTAATACTGTTACGTCTTCAGACTTCACCAGCGCCGGAAATCCGGTTAAGAGACGGCGACGACGAAGCAATCACATAACATGAACTTACAAATTGGAAGCTGTGAAGTGAGAATATTCTCACAATTCTTTTTATGACTACCAATGTGTATACAAGGTTAAAACTTGCAAATAAAATAGGCTGCTTGAAGGCGTCTTTTGAGATGGTTTAAAAATTATTGCTTAAAAGTAAGTACGCTTACAGCAAGCGGTCTTTGAAGACGAAATAGTTTTGTCTGTATGAAAAAAAATATTATTCCTACTCGATTCGTTACCGTACAGTTTTAGCTAGTATGAGGTACTTTTGTCAATCGTTTCAAGTGTATAAGCCTTTAGGTGCATAATCAAAAACAGAAACTAGTTTGAGACTCACCTGTCTTGCGTCAAATGAGCGCTCACTCCTACAGATCTATTTCCAGATGTCTTAGTTAGCCTGGAAATCTCATTTCCATACATTTCTGGGATTGATATGATCGTTAACGCTTGCGGCAATTTCCCCTGTCGAGGGAGGCTTGCGTCCTTATTGCATTCTTACCCGTCTAGACTGTATAGACTGCACTATTGTCAGCAGCGGGTCTAAACCACCTCTTACATACTCCGCCAATATCTGTGAGCTATGCGTCCACAATGTACCAATAAAGTATTCGAAATAATTTCAACTAGCTATTGCCTGCAACTTCGGACATATTAGTATTACATCCGCGAAAAAAAGGTTTGTTCAGAAAAAAAAGATTCTTAGACCTACTTAATATGCTCACAAGCCATTTCGGAGGAGTATGAAAACGAACATTGTGACAAGGCAATTTTATAGGGAAGATTTTTTTCAAGAGAGCATTTTATCGGGATAAAAAGTACCCTATCACCCAAGTCTGGTCATACCCTGTTTGTATACCAAAGTTCATCCAAATCCGTTTAGTAATTACAGCGTGATTCGCGGACAAACATTCAAACAAACTTTTACATTTATAATGTTAGTGTGATTGCGGTAAACGCTGGATGCAGGCCGCTTCCTACCAGTTGTTCTGGATATGTGGACGTGGAAGTCCTACGGGTGAGATAACGATGATCTATATATATTTATCTCTTTGCTATTTTAACTAGTTTATTAGTTCTCGTAACCGTTTAGAGAATTTACAAGTCTTGTAAATAAATTTGCTCGCGTTCCGAGATTTTTCTTTAGTGCTTTGTTGAATTTTTCTTCCATTACTTTGAAAAATACTGAATGCCTTTGTCTCTAATAGCTTCTAAGATACTTAATGTAGTAGAGTATAAAATATTCAATCTTCTATCTACTTGTACTTACGTAGTTGTCTTGTTATTTTGTTGTTAATGTAATACCTGCCTGGCCCAGATTTTAGCAACATCTAAACTATTAAACTTTGTATGTTCAGTGTTCATTGTTGTCAAACTTCCATGCAGGCGGTAGTTTCCTACATCGCAAACTTTTAAGTGATTACAAATCCTACTCCACGATATTTCCCTCATGAGGCGTTAAAATAGACGTGATAGGTCCATTAAATGGAAAGATGAAGTTTAGCACGGTATATTAATGATTTTAAACTTTCGCGACTTTTACACATATTTTAGACGACAAACGGAACTTATTCGCGATATAATTCGATATTTCTATTCTCTCGACGTTTCGGTCGAGTTGCACCGACCGTGGTCACGGACGGACCTCGACCCATGACCATTTTAGTTACTATGAACAAGCGTCACTATCAATGAATTAGACTTCAAAATTAATTTTCAATCTTTGACTTCAAGCACATTTGGCAATTATTAAAATAAGACGCACAAACAAACACCGGAGTAGTAGCACAAACAAGTTCTATTAATAAATAAATAAGAACCACTTATAAAATAAATTACTTGTTTAGCAGAAAACATTCTTTAAAATATAAGTTAAAGAGACTTACTTACCAGGAAAACAGAAAAGTGTTCCACTTTCTTCAAATAAAACAGAATAAAAATAAATACTAAGTTACAGTAAAGACTACGTTCAGTGGACCTAAGACCTGTGCTTATGGGGGTGGCGATCATGTCCCCCTCAGTATTCTACAACAAAGAGCTTATGTTTGGATCAGCGTTCCTTTTGAAATCACAAAGCCTCTTTGCTCCCGTCGCCGGCGCGCGGCGGTCGGCGATGTCCAACACTTAAACAGTGCCTACAAAAGTGATAAAGTAAACAGGTCTTCAGAACATCTGCTCCTGAGAAATAAACCTCCCCAGAGCGTTGAACTCAGCTCACTGAGATTTAGATTTAGATTTGGGTCAATCTTATGTTGTCACCTCTTTTTATTTAAGCTAGAGCGATTTTACTTTCAGCGTTGAAACCACGTAACCTGAATTACAAACACCCAAGAAACACGGCAAGACGTATTTCCACCACGTTTTCTATTTCGTTAAAAATAAAAAAGCCATTTTCTTCACGTTACAATACATTCATGCAAGTCTGCGTTTAGTGAGCAATTTCTGAGCAACAAGTACCCACGGCCATTAGTAAACCGTTCGCGCCGCTCAAGAAAATACAATTGAAAAATTTATTGTGATACAAAGCAGGGAATTGTTCTCTTCTGCAGCGTTCAAAACAATTCCGACGATATTAAAGCACAACGAATTCACTACGGGAACATTTCCTGCAAATGATTTTGGTTCGATAGTTCGCGTAATTTAAATTTTCCATCGTCATTTTCAACGCAAATGAAAACGCTGTCAGGCCGACATGCTCTAATCAGGATCGTGTTAGCATTAAAGCGGTCTAAAATCAATTACAGTTTTGCGTCGCTGAGCCGCGGGGATATAATGCGTGTCCAACGATACATGTGTGACACTCGGTAAGCGGCGCGCCACGGCAGGTGTTATAATAAAGGGGGAATCAGGGCAGTGGGGAGGATACTAACTGTAATGACATGTCACTAGTTTGTTCACAGCCGCGGCTGACTTTACAGGAACGGAAGCAGGATGCCGCGCTGCGTTAAGCGTAGCGGCGTCTTATTTCAATGGGCTTCCATTCGTTATGAGTTTATAGTAAGGATGCAGAATTTCTCAGTCTTTGATTTGTGACTTGATTGATTATTATTTTTGTTTAAAATATAACTCATTTTATTCCACTATTACTTGATCCTTATAATATTTCAGTGCTTGGCGCTTGTAGATGTAGCATCTTCCATTTGCTGCTATCCAATGAAAACTTTTTGTCATTCTTGTATAATTCCACACCTTTCCTTTCTTTAATCTGATCTACATGTATTCTTCTTTGTGTTTCTTGCTTTCTACATAAAAATATTTCAAAAAGCATATATGTTTGGGTAAATACAGTTATACGGCCATGCAGTTTTGTATTGCTGTTTAATAAAACAAACATTTTCATTACAAAGTGAGAATTACAAGTATGTGCAAAACGATTACATTCACTCAATACCGACGAGCAACCGATTG